>JAGKQL010000001.1:4423441-4435228 GCA_018398635.1 Cyprinodon brontotheroides | reverse complement strand
ATCCATCCATCCATCCATCCATCCATCCATCCATCATCCATCCATCCATCATCCATCATAATCCATCCATCCATCCATCATAATCCATCCATCCATCCATCATAATCCATCCATCATCCATCCATCCATCATCCATCCATCCATCCATCCATCCATCCATCCATCCATCCATCCATTCTTTCTATCAGGGTTTGGTACTTTTCTCTCAGAATAATTGATTCTTGAAATAATTTTTAACTATTTTATTGATCACTAACAGATCATAGAACTGTCCATCCAGGACTTGGTTCAAATTTATCAAAAATAAACTCCTGTTAATCACTTCACCCTTACCAATTATTAGTCCAATCACCAATGGGTAAATTAAAATAGCCATAATTCAGTGCTCTATCAGGCTAAGTTTCTGTTTTATAATTTCCTTCCTGGATCCTCGTTTGTTGTCATTTGCCACATATAGGTCCCTTAGTCGCTGGGCGGACCAAAGACTTTGTGCAAAGGATTCTGGATGCCAGCGCGAGTGGTCAGAACCAGCGGAAGGAGACGGTGCAGACCGGAGGTCAGACCACGGGTTAAAGCACCCGGCACCTGTCGGCTCTCTCATCCCAGCACCACCTACCTACCTGGCCAAGCTTTCTACACCTCAGCTGCTCTCCCGTCGTGCACATCAGAGCGAGAGCGTGAGCGGAAGTCAGTGCGGGAGCAGGTTTCCGCCCTGCTCCTGCTTCCCTCCCGTCGGCTCTCCTTCAACAGCAGCCTTGTTCAGCACCCTGTGCTGCAGGCTGCACCACAAACACCACCAGGCTAGAGCTGCTGCTGATGTCTCTACTGTGTTCAGTCCGTGTGTGTGTGTGTGTGTGTGTGTGTGTGTGTGTGTGTGTGCGTGCAGGCGTGCATCCATGTAAGGCGAGAGTGTATAGTGCTCCTCCTCCCCTCTGTGCTGTATTGTATCCCATCGCAGCCTATGAATAGACATTGCACTGTTTTTGTATGATGGTTGTAGTTGTTGGCAGGGGCCCGGGTAGTGAGCCGCGAGGGCGAGGGCCTGAGGACAGAGGTTTTAAAACAAGAAAGAGTGGAGGAGCCCACCGAAAGAAGTAGATGTGTTCTCTCCTTCCTCCAGGCTCCCATGCAGTCGCTGCATCGGGCGCCGTCCTGCGTGTTAAAACACGAGACCCGCCCAATGAGCGACTCACAGTAAACGGACACAAAGGCCCGTTTGTTAAAGAAGCCTAAACCCTCTCCCCCCCTTTTCTTTCTGATCATCTCCACCCATCAAAATGAAACCAAGGCGTAAAAACGAAAGTGAAAACGGCACCTTAAACCGAACTGACCAAAGACAAGCGAAGTTACTGTAACACTCCAAAATCACCACCGCCTATGTTAAAGAAAAAGAAACAAAAAAACCTTTGATTGTTGTCATGGTTGCTGTAACTACAGTATCACCGTGCAGCTCAGGGGAAGCCTGACACTCTGCCAGTTTTTCTGCTTTGGCTTCAATGTATGGAGTTAATTTTGTTCCATTGTTGTTGCAAGCAGAGAAAATATTTTGTAAATAGAAATTTGAAAGAAAATTAAAAGCAGAAATGAAACTTTGAAAAACGTTGGTTTTGAAAGTAACTTTGCTGTCTCTCAGATGTTTCTTTTCAAATTTATGTTTCAGATTTTGTTTTTTTGCACAGATTTTAGATTTTCTCTATAATTTTTTTAAATATCACATTCTCTTCACTTTAAGCCCAAAACAAACACATTGACCAGTAAAAATGCAGTTGTTAACACTCAGCACACCAATAGAAAAGCATCTTTACTCCTCACTCCAGAAAATGTAATCTATAAAACACGATTTTAAAAGAAAGAAATTTGAACAACTCGAAATGGAGAAAACTTTATTTTTAATATAACATCCATAAAAAAAATGGAAAAGATTCCCTTTAGAAAAAAATAAAACATGAAATATAAAATTAAAGATAAAAGTTTGAAAAACAAAAATCTAAGAAAACAGCAAAGTTTTCATTTCTGGATTGCATTTTTAAATTACATTTTAAAAATATGTTCTTTGCTCACAACAATAATGAAACAAAATTCACGCCGTACATTTAGACTTTAGATTTATAAACGGGGATAAAAAGTTTCCTGGATGCCCTCCTGACGCCCTCCGCTCGCCCCCTGACCTTATTATGTAGCGCAACTTCCTGAACTGCAATGACCAATAGAGGAAAACACTCGTAGATCTAGATGCAAATAAGTCTCTATTTTTGGCTTCTGTGGACGTTCTGATTCTGTTGTGCTTTGGATGATGCAGCAGCCCACCAAGTGGGTGCTGCTTTTGAGAATTTCTTTTTTTATTATTATTATTCTGCCTTTGTCTGTGGTCTTTGCTGTAGACCCACCTGTCCAAGCTCTCTAAAATTATTGGACACAAAAAAAGATAGTCAAGGACCCTTTGAATTGCACTGTGGTAAGAGCAAATAAGCACCTTTAAGGAGGGTTGGAAATCCTCTAAAAAAAAAAAAAAAAAAGACTCTTGTCACCTTTCTGTAAAGACAGATATCCATCAGACTTGAAGGTGCCTGCTGCTTCAGAGCGAGGAACATGGTTTGGGTTTGTCTCAGTATGGTGCTACTTTATGATGAAAAACATCAGTAATGCAAAATCTCAAGGTGGCAACTGCTGACTGGGTTTTAGTCCTGCGAGCGGCTGCTGTTAGTGGCGGTTTGCTTGCTTAATGATGCCTTTCTGAAGTGCCTGGAGCTTAAAGCCACTGAGACCTGTGTTATTACAGCGGATTTCTGTTACACGGTAAAACTTCACCTATGATTGTTGGGCCACACAATGTTTCTGAGCAGGGAGAGGGAACTGCATGATGGTCTGGTGCCCTTTTCAAACCGCAAAGAAAATCTTTTATGCAACCTTTTCCTGCCGAGCAGCAGACACCAGGCTCTGCAGCGTCACCTCTGGAAAATATGCTAGTGGAGGCATTTCCTTTCCTTCCTGGTTGGCGCTCCCTTATAGGCTTTCTCCATCCTGATATGAGAGCAAAGAAATGTTTCATGGAAAAACTTTTGACTTTCTGCTGGTTAATAGTATGAAATATTTCTGTGAGAAGAAGCCCAAATGTTTTCCCGCCCAGTATGTCCCAAAATAAGCCATTTCTATGGAGTGAAGCTCTATTCAAAAACAGAAGCACTCACTGAGGAAGATGGTGCCAGAGTTAGGGCCCTGTCACACCTTACCGATTTAGCCAGCGTACGCCTGACACCCCAGAATCTTCTAAAACGCTGGCATATGCTGAACTTTCTACGCATTTTTTCAATTTAATTTGATCGCGGTATTGACCTAGCTGCTGTTTGTGGCCTGTCAAAAAAAAAAAAAAGCGAATAAATAAAGAGAAAAATAAACTTCCTAGCTAGCTGCTAGGAGGTTTGGTGTTCGTATGAGATGCAGAGAGGATCCATCACACTCCCCTCTGGCTCACCCCTATGATGGGGATGAAGTCTGGAGGAAAACTGACGTTTTCCTAACCTGACTCGCTAGATGGATGTGCTGGATTTGCTCGCATCTCGATCAGGAAACCTTCCGTTGAAGTAATTTTGGGAAGGGGCGAAAATACTGGTTAGCTGATTGGCCTATGTTGGTGATAGAGCGGGCCAAATAAACCAATCAGATCAACGAAGCATATGGACGTACTAACAGAGCGGCAGCGAAAACACAACCACAAGCCAGGCTACTCTTGCTGCTCTTGCCGAAACCAGTCGGGGAGAAGAGCAAAAACATCTTTTCCTCTGAGAAAAGCTTCCGCAGCAGTGTTTTGCTCTTCTTTCAGTGAAGAAATACTCTGTAATTCCGATAAAACTTGCTCGATAGCCACGCTGCGCTGAGTTTCATCGGCTGAAAGCCGCCATGTTCTTTAGACTGAACTGTGCTTTTCCGCGCTTTTCTTTGTGTCACACCTCAACCCGCCTCAAAGCCAACGCTGATTGGACGTTCGTTTGGTGAGCGGCTCCAAATTTTGTTTAACGGAAAGTTGCCAGCCTGATCTGCGAGTGAAACCTTGAAAGCTCGCGAGATCAGGATGGTCTCACGAGGCTAACGTTTTCCTCCTGTAAACCCCCTCTATATCAAAACGCTGCCAATACACCATTGTAGCTGGACGTTAGAAACCGCGTTCAGCGCCGTCTGGGGAACCCGTCAGATCACGTTGATATGCGTTGGAGAGAAGTTCTTAAAAAGTTACGCAGAAGTTATGCACAAGTTACTCAGAGGTTCAGGATAAGCTAGACGCCACGACTTATGAGTAACTTACAATTAACGTGTGTCAACGATCAGATAACTTACCTGTAACATATGGCCAACGTATGGCATACGCCGACATACGTCGGGAAATTTCGAGTATGCTCAAAATTTCTCGACGTACGTATGTTGGCGTGATTCAGCGTGCTCATAACTTTTACAAAACGTACCCAGAACGTATCCAACCTTCGTACGTCAGGAATACGCTGGCTAAATCATCAAGCTGTGACAGCGGCTTCAGTTACCCCCTCACCAAAGTTATCATCCTTAATTAAAACTAATAAAATGACAAAAACTAAATAGAGAATTAAATGAAAATTAAAACTAGACCTTGAAAAAAATGAAAAGTAACTGAAAATTTGAGAATATTTTTAGTTTTCGATTGATAATGTAGTAAATATGAGGTGAAGTTTCCGGCAGCCGTACAGCACTCTGGTCATTTGTGTTGCTGCAGCAGTTTGTCCTTTTTTTTTAAAGTCTTAAACCTGGTATGTAAGTTATATCACATAAAATAATAAAATTATAACTGAAACGAATAAAAACTAAACAAAACCTGCTAGCTATTACATTATATAACTGGACATGCTAGCTTTACTATGCTAGCTATAAATGAAACTGTAATAGAAATTAAAATGAGAAATAAAATCTAAATACCAATAAAAAAAAATGAACATTTTGAAACCATTTAAACCTTGCTCAATCCAATCTTTACAGCCAACGTTTTAATACGGCATTAAAAGCACTTTTAAAATCAAAATGTAACTGATATTTTGACCTCAGACAGTGTTGACTTTTTAAACTCATTTGAAGCTGTGGTCAATTTATTTAAATATGATTTTAAGGGAATAGTTTTAAATTGAACTTCTCTTAAAAGGTTCTAAACCTTTCATATTTAATCTGCAGTGGATTACTCTCTTGGCTACCTTCAATCCAGATTAGCTGGTCTACAAAACCCCTCAAGCTAATCGCTAGTTAGCTTGTAGCTCTAGCTAGTTTTTAAGACTTCCACCGTCTTAAAAAAAAACATTCGTTAATACAAATGCTAGATACTGTAAACTTTTTAAGCTGTTACTATTGGATTAGTCGTGCATTTGCAGAGGCTAATGTTATATTTACACAGGAAAGGAAGGTTGCACTGGAAAAATTTGAAACTAGATGAGTCATCTTTTCTTAAAATGATTTGTTCTTGGATTGAGGAGATAAAAGAGACAGTTTGCCAATGGAACGACAATTTACACTTAAAATAAGAAAACACAATTGAATGGTCTTATTTCAAGAAAATATCATCTAATTATCTTATTTTAAGAGTAAATATACTAATTTCATTGGCAAACTATCATTTAACACCACTCAAATTAAGGGTAAATAAGATATTTTTTACTTATTTCTAGATTGTTTTTCTAGTGTGGCCTGTTGCTTCACCAATGATCTGAGCAAAAATCAATCAAAATCAGCAAAATTTGTTTGTAATTTCTGTTGAACTTTTCCTGCAGTTTCTATGAACTCTACTTTTCTAGCTTAAATGACTGTAATAGGAGACGATCTGTTTGGGTTTCAGATTCTCATGTAATTCCAACAATGCCTTTATTTGTTATCTAGAGCTACACGCCGTCTGCTGTGCAACAGATTAACGTCAACAGGGCAGCAGATTCCAGCCTCCTTAAGGCATCGTGCAGAAGTTTTATTATTGGAACATCTTCTCTCCTACAGAGGTGCGTTCACCGTTTAGTAACATGGACTATCGCTTTAACTGTAGAGCTTTTAACAGGGAGGGACGTCTGCTAGCGAGGCTTCTTGTCTCTGCTAACATTCCTTAGCCACGTCTCCTGAAACATTCCTGTTTATGTGTGCTGGAAAAAAACAAAACAATGCTTTGCTGTTGCTGCTCTCCTGGCTGCCACAGCCGGGGTCGACCACGCTGCTCCTCAGGCCTTATAAGGACCATGACTCTGCAGAAACTGGACAAGTTACTTCCTGGTTGAACCCCTCTGTCAGGCTGAGACAGAAGGAGGTAAACAGTTTGGAAATCGGAGAGGCTCAGATGCATGGGATGATCGAGTCAAAGTTAGAAATGCAGAGGAGGAGAAAAGTCTAAAGCCGTTACAAGCTTTCCTGATTTAACTGAGCTCATAAGTGTTTCGCTAAGACGGCGAGGAAACCTGTTGCTGCTCCTCACAGGTCCCACACATCCATTGGAAAGAGCTTCTTGCCTGTTTAGAAAACACAGAAAATCAGGTCTAATTTTAAATCAAAGGCTCCAAAAGTTTGATTTAATTTTTCCTGCTAACTGGTAGAAAGAGGTTAATATGTTGGAGAAATAACTCTGCATTGAATCCACAGCAGTAGGCAATTTACACTTAAAATAAGAAAACACAATTGCATATTATCTAATTATCTTATTTTAAGAGTAAAATTACTCATTCCATTGACAAACTATCTCATTTACCTACTCAAATTCAGAGTGAATGCACTTAATTTAAGAAAATTTTACTTATTTCTAGATCGTTTTTTGCAGTGTAAAGCTGGCAGCTGGTCTAAAATATCCTCATACATCGAATACAAACCATGATTTTAACATTTATGAAGCGTCAACATGTTTATTCAAACATACAGGAAATGCAGCATTAATGTTCCCATCTGAAACATGTATCAAAATGATCAGAGTCTGAAGCAAATCGGTTAAAAAAAGCAAAACAAATCTAACATTGCAAGAAGAATGTGTTTAATTTCAACACTGCTTTACTTTTCTATGAGCTTCAAAGGGAAAAGCTTTAATCTGTTCAGTGTTTCATACAGGAAGTTAACTGATGGCGCACCGCCTCCAATCTCATATGTGTCCATGAAACTAAAATAGCAAAAATATTGAGGTTGAAGCTTTTTAAGGAGCGCAGACGTCAGCTTTGGTTCTGGCTCCTCATTGGCTGTTAGCTTCATAACTGGGAGCAGCTGCTCTGGATTCAAACTGAATGAAGATCTTCTAGCTGTCATTAAACTTCGAAGTTTAGGTTCATCCCTGTAGATTCTGGGTTCAGTTCAGAGACCAGCCTGGCTAATTTAGGAGTGATGCTGAGGGCTCAGGCAGCTGTGATGGGGAACTGCTGCCCCCTGCTGTGGTGGTGGTCTTCAGCTTTTGGCCCCTTCTTAGGCCCCGTCCACACGAAGTCTAAACCCTGGCCTAAATTCACTAATTTTTCACCAAACCAGCCTCCTCATCCACACCGAAGCCGGGCGTTTCGGGGTCTGTAAATCCATCTTTTTTTTTATTCACAGCCTTCCAGAGTGGGGAAGATTTTTGAAATGCACCGTTTTAGCGTTTCCATCTTTAAGCTCTAACCGCATTTTTTCTTACATCGTCATGCCGCTATAGCCGTCTAAACACGCATGCAGCGACACAGTGCTCGCTTAACAACAATGGCGCCAGTACTGTGTTGAATGGATTGCTGCTCCATGCTACTCACCCTGCTGTCGGGCTTTACAACAGAATCTTCTTAATCTTCTTCTGGAATATCTCCAGGAAGAACAAGAGCAATATAGACTCACATAGTTCAGCACCTGAATTTGACTGAACCACAAAATGGACCAAGAGGGCAAATCATATATAAATATTAGTCGCGATGCCCAATATTTTGCCGCTTATTTTTGCTTTGGTGCACCACAGAAGCAACTTACAGGCCTGCTGGCATACATTTTGCAGCGTTTTTCATGCATTACCGTGGATCTATCACATTTATTTTACGTCTCCGTCTTTACGACAAAGCTTTCCTGGAAAATATTGGCGTTTAGTGTTCGAACTTTGACTGTGGACCGGGGCCTTAGTCAGGAGAAGCTAGGATATTCATTACGGTCTCTTAACCCTGAAACATTAAAACTTTAAATCATCCCTACTAAGATAAAAGTTTTTTCAGTGACAAAGATTTTTAAAAGATAAAAGAGCCTCAGTGATCCTCACAGTTACTGATTCTCCTTTAAAGACGAGCTTTTATCATAAGCGTCCCAATGCAAACAAGACAGTTATCATTTATTTTCCCTTTATATTAAGGTTTTTTAAAACAATAGAAATCTTTGGCGATAGATTAATAGAAAGCAGTGCAGGATTGTAAACGTTTCCATCCTTTATATAGGGAGGACATTTAAATCTGACCCCCCAGAGTCAATATGTCATGAAGATACCATTAATAGATGTGGGTAAAGGGTGCCGCCCACATCACCTCCCTCATCTTTGGGTTTTTAGCCTCTTCTATGCAGCAAAACACCCATAGAGATCCTCCATGTCACCTTTCAGACCTGCTGCAGCCTGATTAGATCCTCCTGATTTGTGGCCAGATTCTGGAAACAGTCGCTGGTCCTGCTGATGTAGCGAGCAGGCGGCCGAGACGCGCCTCGTGGCTTTAACCAAAACCGAGTCAGTGGTTTCTGTCCGGGCGGACTGAGCGATCCCGAAGCTGCTTGGATGTTCGAATCCGTCTGAAAACGGCGTGAGGAAAGGTAAACGGAGAGATGAGCAAACATTCCACTATGTCATATACTGTACAGCAGCCCCCCCCGTCCTGTCAGTAACCAATAGTACAATATTCCAGTAACACCTTGGACCTGGTAACACATCAACTCACCTTTATGTACAACTTGTTCTTCAGTAGGTAACCTTTAAGAAAATGGTCAAAAAAAATAAAGTGCCGTACAAATAGAAGCCTAATATTTTTGTTCTTGTTTTGTGAGCGTACTGTACACCTGTATAATGTATATTTTAATATTTATATGCAGTTGTTGTATTAAAGTATATTTTTAAAATAAAACATGGAGCTGGATTCTTTTCTCTGAAACTGGAGGGGGGGCAATTATTGCAATTTATTACAATAAACACCTTTAAAGAATCCATTTGGCTGAAGCTGATCTCTGTGACACGACAGTTTGACTTTTTTTATTTAATTAAGATATTTTAATTTAATGCACCTGTGTGATAAAATACTTGTTAAATCAAAGGCAACATTTGATTGCAAGCTTTTTCTTTTTTTTTTTTTTGCACTTTGAATGTGTGAGACAGAAAGGTGGGAAAGGTTTAATTAGGCTGCTTCACATTTTAGGAATCAGGAACTTAATTTTCACCTGGATATCAAGAGAGGAGCTGAGCTCCACCTGCAGGTCTTATAAGGCAACTGCAGCCACCGACAATTCCGCATTTCTGCCGGAAAAATATGGAGTTATTTATGATCCATTATTGTTGCAAGCAAATAACACTATATTTTTTTCACCAATTCTATAAATTATTTTTTTTTTACAGATTTTATGTTTTCAAATTATTATTTCTTTGCAGAGTATCTTTTTAATTCCTGCTTTACAGACCACATTCTCTTCCCTTCATCTACATGGTAAAAAACCTTAAGTGAAGTTGCCCCCCCACACCTTCTTCAAATCCAGACTAAATTTGTGTCAAGCGTTTGCAGCAAAATTTTTAGTTTATTACTTACGCTATAGTTTTAAGATATAAAAAGTATTTCTAGAGAGGTCATCAAAGGTCAACCAGCCCCCCACCTTCTTCAAATTAGACAAAATTGGTGTCAAACGTTTGAGACTAATTTTGTCTGATCTGAAGAAGGTGGGGGGGCCAACTTCACGCAGGTTAATAAAAATGCTCGTTCTTGATGCGCACATCGACTATCACCATTTTGCGGATGGTTTATGTTCATGCAGACCAACAGAAATGCATCTTCTATCCTCCAGATTAAAGAAAGCACCGGAAGTGGACAGAACGTGATCTGTGAAACAAATTACATTAGAAAAGTTAACCAGGAAAAGTGAAATTTAAAGGAAAAAATAAAATATAAAATCTGAAAAACAAGAATGAAAAAACAAATAAAATATTTGAAAAGAAAAAAAATAACACTACCTTTTTTGACAAAAAGTTGTTGATTTTATTCATATATAGATGTATATTTATACATATTTTTTATTTTAATTTGCAGAATGTGTGGGTTTTTTAAATTCACATTTAAAAAATATGTTACTTGGAACTTGAACTTTATTCACATCACAGGTATAAAGGACATCAAAATATAACTTGTCAAAACATAGATTACAACGATTTGCATTGCGGTCAACAAAAAATACAGCAGCCCACTCACCTGCCCAATATGAGCCAGAATCAGAAATACTTTAATAATCTCAGAGGGAAATTACTTTTGTTACACGCTCCAATTACAGTTTTATATATATATATACACACATTCAACTACACAATATAATAAAGATAAAAAATAAGAATAGAAAGAGATAAATATATATACACATATAGCTCTTCTGTATATATATATGTATGTATATATCTATGCATATGTAAAAACTAAATCCAAATAAAGTGAGTATCCAACTAAAGTGATAAATCCAAGTAAAGTGATACGTGGCGTGCAAAAATAGTGCATAAATGTCAGTTACGGGGGGCTGAATCACTTGAGGGAGGCGTTATATAGGTTGATGACCACAGGTAGGAATGATTTCCTGTGGCGCTCTGTGGTGCATCTGGGTAGGAGGAGTCTTCTGCTGAAGGAGCTCGTCTGCTGGACCAGTGTGTCGTGGAGAGGATGTGAGTCATTGTCTAAGATGGACTGAACCCTGGACAGCATCCTCCTCTCTGCCACAGTGGTCATAGTGTCCAGCTGCTATCTCACAACATCACCGGCCCTCCTGATCAGTTTGTTCAGTCTGTTGTTTTCAGCGACCCTCAGCCCACTGCCCCAGCATGTGACAGCAAAGAAGAGCATGCTAGCAACAACAGACTCATAAAACATCCTCAGCATTGCCCCACAGATGCTGAGGATATTTTATGAGTCTGTTGTTGCCATGCCCAATATGCCCAATTACAAAACTCCTCCCAAATCTAAGTGGTCCATTCCCCTACAAACAAACAACCAAACCAACAAATAAAAACAAAACCATAACAGCTATAAACTCAAACAAACATCAAAGCATATTTTTATGTATGGCTCCTACATTAGGAAACAAAAAAAAAATCCAGAACCATAGAGGTTATTAGCCAAAAACTTTTTTTTTTATGATTAAGGCAGATCTTTGCACATCCTGTGGCTTCTCTGAACTGAGGTACGAACCCTGATCATCCTGGCCAAGAAGATTAGCTCAGCAGAACAAAGAGTCTGATGCATCAAATATTCTTTAGCTTCCATCATGAATTACTAGAAATTTCCTTTCTGGACTGCGGCTGAAACAAACCAAAATGATCACATCCGGCCCTCACCTCTAGGGAAATTTAAGAACGGATGAGAAACAAACTCACTTTTATCTATTAATATGAAGAGTTTCGTAAGCTTTGCTGAGAGAGATGCTCCACCTGGAGGAAAATGTAAGTAGAAAACCTTCCCAGCCTCCTGGATGAATCCTTCAGGCAACAGAACAATCCAGAACATCAAAAACTCTGCAGGCCTCAGTCGCCTGTTAAAGGAACAGTACACCCAAAACATGATTAGCCTTCATTTTCTACTCACCCCCATG
>JAGKQL010000001.1:4395179-4418441 GCA_018398635.1 Cyprinodon brontotheroides | reverse complement strand
GAAAATGAAGGCTAATCATGTTTTGGGTGTACTATTCCTTTAAGGTTTATAGTAACCGTTAAACAATAAGAACTAGCGACTGAGCATTAATGGACAAAATCACAGCCAACCAGTAACTATTAAACATATTGATGATCGCAAAAACTTCAGGCTAATTATTCCCTGTATTTAAAAAAAAAAAAAACATTTTCAATTTTGTTTCTTCACTTACTCATTGTATGCAAAACATAATTCAAATAGAATTTGTTAAGTCTGCAACTATTTTTTTTAGTATTACATAATAAAACTCTCGTTAATTCTTTTCCCAATTTAGTGACTAAATTAATTCCGAATCAAATCCATTTCTCACTTTTATTATTTCTTCTTATTGGGTTCTGTTATTATACTAAATGATTCCCTGAATGATGCATAAACACTAGTATCAATAGCAAACAAAATATTTCACATTTTGAATAACTTAAAATTTCTTTACAGTCACTCCTAAATATTTGCAGCATCTCAGTCGACAGTTTTCTGCATATGAGTCATTCTTTAACTACGGCACTTTTATTTCCTTTGATCATATTTCATGGAAAAAATGAATAAAAAGGGACATTTCACACTTTTATAGTCATCTTTACAATGAAACTGTTTTAGGACATTTGTTTTGTCTGTGATTACTTTTTTTCAGCCTCATTTATAGGCGAGTCTGCGCTTACTTTAGGCTACAGTCATTTCCAACATTGCTATATTATAGATTATTATATATTTAATAAAGAAAAACTGCAGCTGATTAAGAAATTTGTTCCAATTTTCAAGGATGCAGTTGGTAAAATGTCATTTTATAAACAGGAATATGAAGGGAAAAAAAGATTAAGATATAAATCTGCAAGATAAATAAAAAATTGAAAACAAAATCAGAAAAAAATAGACAATATCAGAGAAGGCAGCAAGGTTCCTCTCAGAACTTTTTTGGTTTATACATTTCTTTCCTGCTCATTATATACAAAACATTATTCAAATAGAATTTGTTACGTCTGCATTATTATTTTATATTAGCAATAAAAATCTGTTGATTCTTTTCACAATTTAGTGACTTCATTAATCTAATCAAATCCATTTCTCACTTTCATCATTTCTTCTTCTATTTGTTCTATTATTATACTAAATTATTCCCTGAATGATGCATAAACACTAGTATCAATAGCAAACAAAATATTTCACATGTTGGATGACTTGTTGCATTATAGACTTTATATTTAATGAAGAAAAACTGCAGCTGATTAAGAAATTTGTTCCAATTTTCAAGGATGCAGTTGGTAAAATGTCATCTTATAAACAGGAATATGAAGGAAAAAAAGATTAAGATATAAATATGCAACATAAATAAAAATAAAGGGGAAAGAAAATAAAATCTGAAAAAAAAAAAATATTAGACAATATAAAAATCAGAGAAGGCAGCAAGGTTCCTCTCAGAACTTTTTAGGTTTATATGTTTCTTTCCTGCTCATTATATACAAAACATAATTCAAATAGAATTTGTTACGTCTGCATTTTTATTTTATATTAGCATTAAAAATCTGTTGATTCTTTTCACAATTTAGTGTCTTAATTTCATGAAATCCATTTCTCACTTTCATTTTTTCTTATATCTGTTCTGTTATTATACTAAATTATTCCCTGAATGATGCATAAACACTAGTAGCAATAGCAAACAAAATATTTCACATGCTGGATGACTTGTTGCATTATAGACTTTATATTTAATGAAGAAAAACTGCAGCTGATTAAGTCATTTCTTCCCATTTTCAGTCTAAAATAAACCGTTAATAAACAGTTTTCTTTTTGTTTCACTTAGCCAGAATGTGAAAGAAAAGGAGACGGAGAAATCCTTCAGCAGAGCAAAGAACAGTCGGTGAAACGGTGACCTGCTGAGTAACATGCAGGCTGTTCTGCTGCAGCATTGATCAGACCCATTCTAAGGAGCAGAAACTGGTAAAACATTGATTCAATAAAGAGAGACACGCTGGTAATGTTTTCTGCTCTTTTATTGGTTTGGAAATGTTTAAGTTCACATTGTTTCAATTAAAAAAAACAAAAAACAATTAGCCTTTTCAGTGAATTACCGTCTGAAATTGCACAATGCCCAGCTGTGAAAACTAGCGCTCCTTTGGGAGGAGATGCATCACAGAAACAGAGAAAAACTAAAATCCCTTTGAGGATGGCGTAGGAAGCGCACACCGGCAGCCTGGTGAAAACACGTCAGAACCTGCATGTAGAGAAGAGCAGGTTCCGTTTCTACAGAGAGCTTAAAGAACGGGGTCAACATCTGGATGAATCATCCCCCAATTCTCTGAAAAACCTAAGAGGATCGTTTATGAACGACCAGGAGAATGTTTCTAGTTACATATTTACATCATGGCTTCCATGTCTGCACAATAAAACAGTTCATATGTCGACTGAAGAAAACTCTCCTTCCTGAGGATCATTTTCTCAAAAAAACTAAAAATTAAACATAGTTCCTGTTGTGAAATGTCACCAACCCCAAAACTTCTGTTTTTAATCAGAGGTTCTGCTGAATAAGTTATAAACAGTCAAAATCTTGCTTGCAAATATTAACTTTGTGTCTAAACTGAACATAAATCCAGATGATTTGGTCCTGGAGGCGAATGCGAAGAAAAAATTAGATCACACAGTTTAATGAAGCCTTTATATGGGGGGAATTTTGCTCCATTATTAAAGAACATGTTTTGAAAATGGATGTCTGAAAAAAAAAACATTAATAAATTAGATTTTTTAAAAATGAATTATGTTTTTTAAGATCCAGGTTTACAGATCAAATGTTCTTCACCTCTTTCCTTTAGAGTGAGGAGCAAAGACTCGTTCCTATTGGTCTGTAAAAACCTTAGCAACATTTTTATTGGTCAGGAACGAGTATTTCTGTTGATCTGTTAAAGACAGCTTATGACATCTCATAAACAGGAATTTGGGAAAAAAAAAAAAAAAAAAAAGATTGATATAAATCTGCAAGATAAAGTTGAAAAAGTGAAAGAAAAAAAAAAAAAATCTGAAAAAAAATGATTTGACAAAAATAAAAATCTGAGAAAGCAGCTAATTTCTTCTCAGAACCTTTTTTTAGTTTAGATGGTTTAAAGTTTAATTTCCGGATTGTGTTTTATACAAATTTCTATTTACATCTATAAACATGTTTGCAAAAATAATGGAACCAAATTCACTCCATACATGGACATCAGAGAAAGCCATGTTTGCGCTGGAATTAGACTTGGACGTAGGGTAGAAGATGATGCATCATCGCTATAAAGTATCGCCAATCAGAAAAGGGACGTGGAACAAATGGCAAAAAACATAAAAATGAAATATTTTGTGCTTTTTATGCACAAAAAAGCTTTCAACTCTCATTAAAACAACAAGTTCTAGGTAGATAAGCTCTAATGAAAACAAGGGGATGGTTTGAAGGGTCATAAAATGGTGAATTCATTCATTTTTATCCTGAAGTCCTTTAGAGACGATAAAAGTCAGATTTGGTTCCGATCCAGTTGGACAAGCTACCAGGTTCAGATCTAATCTGGATTTACATTTAATGATGGAGTCATTACTGGAATCCGATATTAACTCTTTAAGGGCCGTTTACTGAACCTCATGTCAGAAATTCGTAAAGGAAGCCTTAAAAATCTGAACTCCAGAACCGCTTCGGTTTCCAGAACCCAGCAGAACTTTCCGCTCTGTTGCTGCTGAAATGTTTTTGGCTGTGAATGAAATGGAGGAGGAAGGTTGGCATTCAAGTATCAGCGGCCATTTTGAAGCCGAGGATGAGTAGGAGGAGCTAAAACAGGCCAGGATCGATGGCAGGAGGGTCAGAAGGATCAAAACAGAAGGAAGGATTCTACTTCTAGGCTAAAACGGATAAAAACATGAAATAAAAATGTCTGCGAGTCGTTGGTGAGGCTTGGTTTTCTCCCTCTGAGAACCTCTATGCTGACAGGAGTGTTGTTCATTTTGGACCGTTTATGATTTATCCCTTTTCTTTTAATGATGAAACGATGATAAAAAAGTTACAAATCAGAATCTATTAGGTGAGTTTTTTTTCCCTCCGTTTCCAAACGATGTAAAAATCAAACAGTCGTCCTTTAGTATTTCTGACAAACCAAACCGTTGGCCTCCGAAACTTCTGGTTCTGTCAGGATGTTGGACCATTCGCTGATCTGAGGTCATGTGAAACATTTGGAAATAGCCTTTTAGCTTTTTTTTTTTTGCCCATTTCCTGAAAAGGACCACAGCCACTTTCACGGCCAAACAGACCATGATGCTGCCACCACCATGCTCTACAGTAGCTGCCCAGTTCTTCAAAATAAGCTAAATATAAACGTGAAACAAAACCTTCTTTTATTAATTTATGGGATTTGGATTCTTTCTAGTTGGCACCAGTTTACGGTTGGATGAAACCTCGCTGGTCGCTGGGTTCTTCCAACATAACGCTGTTTGCAAGACATGGGATGGATGAAGGAGGTCAACATGAAGCTTTATGGTCCATGATTAAAGCTGAAATGATTTCTGCAGGATTTAAAGATTCTTTATGAATTATGAGCTTTTACAGACATATGGACCCCTCTCCAGGGTTCTGACCTTCAGAAAATATGGTTGTTTACTGAAAGTTCTGAATTTTATCAGAGCAGCATCCCACTGGGTCAGTCTGATAGCTTATAGGATGAGCGTCGCCTCCAAACTCTGAGAAGGACCCTGGAATGGTCGCCCATCAGCTAGAATCCCACCAGAAGCTTTAACAAACCCAGCTTAATAAATACACCTAAAGAGAACGTTTGGAAGGAATGATGGAAAGTGGTTTGGGATGTTTCTCTCCATCCAGGGAGGAGAACAAAGTGGATCATCTGTTCACAAAGTTAAAGAATTTAAAATGAGAAAGTGTGGTTTTGGTTTCCTGCCTCGTTGGGCTTTGGCTCCTCAGATCCGTTCCCTCCAGATGTTCCTGCTGTGGGATTCCTCTGTGGTTTAAAGTTTAAACGCTGGAGGACAGACCGCGTCTCTCAGGGCAGCAGCGCTTCGCCTTCTTCCACCCACAGCAGATCCAGCGCCTCCACCTGCCGCAGCTCGCGCTGGTGGATCCTCCGCAGGCGCAGGATGTAGAGCAGGATGGCCAGAACCACCACCAGGAGGCAGAGGGAGAACAGGTGGTGGTTGTAGACGAAAGAGGGCCGCAGCCAGCCGGGGTGGCCCTGCCGCAGCGTCTCCTGCTGCAGATCCCTGCAGAAAGAAAACGCCAAGAGCAGATATGAGGAGACAGGCTGCCAAAAAAAAAAAAACTCATTAAGCAACAAGCAGCTGCTGAGATTCCCAATGTTTACAAAAACAGGATCAGGAACGTCAGCCGGTCTCTAAAACCTTCTGTTAAAGGGAAGCGGATCTACCTGAGCGGCAGGAAGCGCGTTTTGAACAGGATGGCCCCCAGGGTCCACTGCACCTCCTTGTCGTAAACCAACTGGGCCGTTTTCAGGCTCCGGTAGTCGGTGGGAAAGCGGAAGCCGGAGTGCAGAACCTCATGCATCCAGGCTGACTTGAAGCACTGAAGCCTGAGAAAAAGGAGGAGATCAGAAGAACGTGAACGACGCTACTTTGATACGGAGCTGAAGACAAAGTTAGTTTGATCCACTGGTTTAAAGTCGTAGGGAGGCGGCTGTTCCAACTTCTCCCGATTGGTGCCTGACTTTACACGAGTGAATAAAGTGAATGTGATTGGTCGATTATCTAGGTGGCGGGATTGTTGTGACGGAAGCATGTTTAATTGTGGCCAGTTTGTAGGAAGCATCTTGCTAACCAGTTAGCAACTTATCCATGCTAGCAGGTTCCCAATGGGAAATTCCGTTGGGACCAAGTAGCACTAAATTAGTGACTTAGAAACGACGCTGTCAAGGCACGCTATGGACAGAGGAAAACATGCAGAGAGGGAGGGAGAGTTTAGTGTCGGAGGTGGGTGGATGAGTCTCCTCCATCAGGCGCTTTTTATTTAGAGGAGGAAAGCGGGACGAAGATGTTGTGGAAGAGGACGCCAGGGCGGCAGAAGCTTGGTTTGGTGTAGAAGGCTTCCAGCGCATGCATGTTTGAGAACTCTGCCTGCATAGCATGCCAGTTGCCTTGTTAGCTCTACGCTGCCGAAGACACACAGACGCCCATCCCTGTGAACACTGGGACATTACCCCACCGGGAAAGGAAAGGATTCTGATTTCTTTATTCAATTCAGTTTATTTCTATAGCTCCAATTCACATCATGTCATCTCAAGGCACTTAACAGTTCAACCAGCACCAAAGATCATCCAGTCAGATTGATTCAAAGTTTTCTATCTAAGGAAAACCAGTTGATTGCATCGACTCATTGACTTGAAGGCAATCCCTCACACTAAGCATGCTTGTATTTACAGTGGAGAGGAAAAACTCCTTTTAACAGGAAGAAACCTCCCAGCAGAACCAGGCTCAGTGTGTGGCGGCCATCTGCTGAGGCCGACTGGGGTTCAAGGGCTGAGACAGAAGCAGAGATAGAAAAAGAAGTCCAGGAAACACACAGCCAGGCAGACAAGCTTCCCAGCCAGCTCCAATGTCAGAGGATGAAGAGATATGGCATCCAGTTAGTCCGCGGTCAGAGAAACAGGACTACACCTGGAAAAACAGGCTGATCTCCAACATCCAGCAACAAAGGTGTTGGACGCAGCAGCACAGCTGATATTTCTTCTCCAGGGATGGCGCCACACTCAAAGCATTAAAAATGTTTGAGTGTGACTAATGTAAAACAAAGTTCAACATGTGATCCTGATGGGTGTATTCTATAGAACACTGGACTTTGGCAGGTCGGAGCTGGTTCACTATGCTTTACACTGATAAGCAGGTTCCCTCTGAGGGGATGTGCTGAAGAGGAACCATAAGGCAGTCTGTAACACAGACATGGGCAATGTGGAGTCAACAAGTCATCTCAATCATGTATTTGTTCTACCCAGCCACTGAAGCAGGTGAAGGTCCAATCTTCACTGTGAATTAACCTGTGCAGATTGGACTCACCTCCGTTAATTGGCTGGCTAGATTAAATACATGACATGGAGATGACTTGTTGACTCCACATTGCCCATGTCTGCTGTAACATCAACTGAACAGAAAACATTGTTTAAACATCTATAAAACAGCCTCAGGAGTCATTTATATGAGGGCTGCAACTAACGATTATTTTAAAAATCGATGAATCGGCCGATTATTTTTTTCGATTAATCGATGAATCGGACAAAAAATATTTTTTATATTAACCTCTTTATTCCTAAATAAACATTTTAGACAGAACAAACAAGCACACAAGTACAGGTTGCTCATTAACTGTCCTGGTGCTATATGAAAAATAAATGTTTGTGTTAAAACTACACAAACTTACATGAGAAATGTAGCTGTACATCCACAAAATATAGGGTACTTTGTTTCTATAAAGCGCAAAAAGGCATTTTTGTTTTTTAAAGCCCCTAAGGGGTTCAAACAATAGGCCCCCCCTCATTTCAACAAATGAGTTTTTAGACTAGAAGAGTTCTGCCTTTTAAGACAGGAAAGTATAGCAGTTAAAGCTTGCTACTTGAGAAAATACTGAACCATAGAGATAAAAATAGCCCTGTGATTCAAATTATAAATTGTATTTGGAACATAAAATGAGAGAGAACTAGGGGGTGCTAAAAAAACACATCCTCCAAAGACAGATATTTACATGGGAATGTGGCAGATAATTAATTGACATATTACTGATCTTGCTGGATTTTATTCTGCTTTACTTCCATAAATTGCAGGATCTTCTTTACTTTATCTTTGCCAGAAGATTTAAACTTTAAAAGCCTTGCCCTCATCATTTGCAAGTTAATTTATTTATAAAGTAAATATAAACGCTGCTTAAGCTAATTCAAATGAAATTAAAAGTAAAATAAGTAGCCAACCTTATCACTGTCTGTAACCTACTAACAAGCTAAGGAAAGCATCAGATGAGCTACCTGAGAAAACTAACGTTACGTTTCCCCACTTTAAAAACGAAACAAACATGGTCGCTCACCCTGCTGATCAGCTCTCTTCACTGCCATTGAAGGCTCCAACGTGTTTCCTTTTCAGCTGCTGCATCATAACAGTGGTGGTTCCGTGCCATGTTCATTTGTTTTACAAAAGTTGCATGTTCGCCTTTTTTCGCTTTTACAAAGCCGCAGGCTGTCTCGCGCGAATTGAGACGCGGTAGCTTGTGTTAGAACAGTTGACGTTACTGCCTTTTGAAAACAGCCTTTGCTCACCTGCAGCGCTGGCTCGCTCTGCCGTATTTTTTTTTCTTCCCCATTTCAATCAAGTGGCAGTGATGACGACGGCGGTGGATGACGCATTAATCGCGCGACACAACTAATCGATGATGAAATTCGTTGCCAACGCTTTTAAAAGTCGATTTTATCGATTCGTTGTTGCAGCCCTAATTTATATAGAAAGAGGCTCATAAGAGGAGAAATTGGAAATTACTTAAAGGGATAGTTCAGGTTTTTGGACATGAAGTTGCATGAAAAGTTTACAGTCAGTAGCTGAGATGTAACAGTGTCACTGCTGTCACTGACCCTCCTGCTCCGAGTTCATTTCAACCATCTTTATGTTCAAAAACCCAAACCAACCCTTTAAGGGTGCCTGGTGCACTGCTTACATTTGATCACTGCTGCACGTTAAGGAATGCAAATGTAATGAAAGCTGTACAAAATGAAATTTCGTTCTGTACACATTCAAATAACAATAAAAGACCTCCACCATGACGGCACCAACACCATCTGGTCCTGCTTTGAAACACTAAGAGATCCCGTGAACCACACCAGTGGCCCCATTAGGAGCCCGAGGAGGCCATGCTAACTACCAAGTAGCATTCAGAGCTGCAGCAATGAACTTTGGGGAGATGGCTGACTGCTTCTAACTTAGACTTTCCCCCTTGAATTCAGCCATCAAATCATTTGCATTTCCAGCAATAATGTGGCATCCCATCATGATGCTTTTAGTTTAAATCCAACATAACGAAAAAGAAACCCATGTATGTTTTATTTTTAATCCAATTGTTTGGGAACAGTTTTCCTAATAGAATTTCAAGCTAATGTTTCCCCAGAGGATAAACTACAGAATCAGTTGAAGAAGACCGAGCCCCAATCGTGACAGGGTTCCGTTCAGGGTGGCTGAGCTTACTTGAGTCTGTTGATGTCAGCCTGCTGAGAGAAAAGCTGATTGTCCAGACGCTGCTTCAGGGTCGACCATTTGGTGGCACAGTAGTCCTGGTTCCAAAAGATGAAAAAAACAAAAATATTTAGCTCAATTATCGAGTTTACTCAACATTTATGTAGACTGACAATGCCTTCTAGTACCTTGGCAGCTTGTGTGTATTTGTCGCTGTTGTATTGTCCTCCTATCCTCAGCACGTCCTCCATGCAGTAGAAGAACTCAGAGAAACCGTAGAACTCACTGTTGCTGAAGTTGATGGGAGCCTGAAAAGCAAAGCGTTGAAAGAAGGAATGTAAACAAATAACAGGCTAACGGTTAACTGTTGATTCATGGCTTATTACATTAAATGTGTTCCAGGCAACTAAGGATAAGAAATTCTCTAAAGTGTTGTAATGCTGCCTTTGTCCACTAGAGGGAAACATTTATCAATCGATCCAGATTTCAGTTTGGGATTATTTACACTGTTTATGACAAAAAGGATGTCGAACAAACTTTATGTTGTTCTGTTTATAAATATTAACATTCAATAAACCGTATGTTTTCACCTAAGCTGTGCAATATGGAGAAAAGAGAAGTGTTTACATTTCTCCTGAGCTCAGAAGGTGAGGATGAGGTGATAGAAAGCATTTGTAACATTAAAAAAAAGAAATGTCTGGTTAAAAAATGTGTAAAAAGAGGAATTTTGTTTATTAGGTTCGTATTTAAAGCAGCTGGCACAAAACTTTCTACAATATAATGACGACTCTTCTACGAATTTATGAGAATTCCGAACTTTCGCAGCTGGATAATGGATAAATCTGGGAATCCAATTATAGCATCAAAAGCAGAAGTGAAAATAGAAATTGGTTAAATCAATCATGCAGCGCAGGAATCCTGTATTAAAGGAAAAGTCGGGTCAGATTCAGAATGGAAACTTCTGAAAGTACTTTAAGTAGGAAATTATTACATACTGTTCAATAAATGATAAATGTTTTTAATTATGAGTAATTTTATTTGTTGCTTCTTCCAAATGTTGGCTACATATTACGTGTTTTTTCCTCTTTTCTCTTCAAGTTGGAAATCCAACAAAGAACCAGTTAGTGGAGGATCAGGAATCAAAAAGGTGAAATAACTACTTTTAATTTCACTTTTATCCGATGTATTCCAGCATCCAGGGCGGTTCTAGCCCTTTGGTTGCCCCAGGCGAGATTGAGTTTTTTAATGTTGTTCAAAAATCCGTAATTTTTATAAATTAATCTGCCAAATAACCACAACTTTTTTCCCACGAGGGAATATTTAAACGTTTTTATATCATTAATATAAGAACCTAAGCTCCATTGAACATATTTTAATCCGTTTTCCTCATCGATATGCAGTTCAACAGAGCGTAGGCGCGCTCCCGCGACTGGGGATGCATATTTCGGCAGGCATGCACTTTTGGGCATAACACCGGCCGACGTCCAATCTCCACTCATTGTCCGACTCGCTGTTGTTCGTCCGCTGCCTTCTCTTCATCTGAACCATCTGGGTTGAACATGTGAGGCTCCAGACACAAATATTCTTCCTCTGATACATCAGAATGGTCTCCTGGTAGGAATGGCTTTCGGTTGAAGTCGAAATTTTGCTTTCAGATTTCCTGGTTTTGGCTATCGCATTTTGAGTGCAGGAGGCCCCATGAGCGCTCCCGTTCTGGTCGTCATGCGACTTCCGGGTTGGAGGCGGCTTGAAAAGTGATCAGAATCTTTTCCGATTTTCTCTTAAATGTGAAAAAATAAATAAAAAAGCAGATGTCTGGTATATTTATTTGTTCATATTTTTGCTATTATATATATATCATTATAAGGTTAAGTCAAACTGCGAGGGCAGCTTCATAACCGTTTAATTAGAAACTTTTTCTAATTCTATGATTAATGGGAAGTAAGCCTAAAGGGGCGCTAGAGGGCTTCCCCAACACATTTTGTAAGCCCCTAGGCAATTGCCTATCTCGCCTATAGCAATCGCCGGGCCCTGCCAGCATCCAGCTGCCATGCACGTGGGCATTGTCAGTTTCACTATAGCTCTGGTGAATTTCAATGGTGAAGTCCTCTGGAAATCTTCAATAATTGTTGTTGATTGCAGATGTGTCTAGTAGTTCCCATTGATTTAGCTTGTAAAGCTGGGGAGAATGGCTTAAGCTTACCGCGACCGTGGACTCACTGCTGGAAGATGGCAGGAGGGCTACTATATTTGGGCAAAAATATGGCGGCTCCCAGACTCTGTGATAAGCCACATTTTTTTTACTGATTAACACTAAATTCATTAAATCACCACAAACGTATTAGTTTTAGGTATAAATAATGATGCAGGGCTCGATGTTACCCATTGCCCGATCGCCCGGGGCAAGTAGTTTTTATTGTTGGGAGAGTAAAAATTTCATTGCATTTGCCCGCCGGGCTAGTGCAATGATAGCAAAAAGAAATGTCACCGTCGTCGCTGTCGTCGTCGTTACTTACCGCTTTATCCCGGAACCGGTCGCGGGGCAGCAGACTAAAGCAGAGACTCCCAGACTTCCCTCCTCCACCAGACACCTCCCTCCAGCTCTGCTGGGGAAGCCTAAGCGCTCCCAGGCCAGCCGAGAAGCGTAGTCTCTCCAGCGTGTCCTGGGTCGATCCCCTGGGCCTCCTCCCAGTGGGATGTTGCCTGGAACACCTCCGAGGGAGGTCCGGGGCATCCCAAGAAGATGTCCGAGCCACCTCAGCTGACTCACTCTGCGATGTGGAGGAGGGCAGGCTCTACACTGTGAGCCTCTCCCGATGACCGAGCCTCCTCACCCCACTATCTCTAAGGGAGAGCCCAGCCACCCTGGGAGGAAGCTCATTTCAGCCGCTTGTATCCGGGATCTCGTTCTTTGGTCATGATCCAAATTTCATGACCATAGGTGAGGGGTAGGGAGCACGTCGAACCCGAGCGTGTAAATTGAGAGCTTTGCCTTTTCGGCACAGCTCTCTCTCTTCACCACGACAGAACCGGTGCAGCGCCCGTCATTATTGCAGCAGCCGCGACCGATCGTTTATCGATCTCCCGCCCATTCTTCCCTCACTTTCGTGAACAGGACCCCAAGATACTTGAACTCCTCCACTTGAGGCAAGGACTCTCCTCCAACCTGAAGGGGACAAGCCACCTTTTTCCGGTCGAGGACCATGGCCTCGGACTTGGAGGAGAAAGAAATGTATCACTCAAAATTACTTTAAAATCACCGACATTTAATGAAAACGACCCAGAAGCGTTGCCGGCGCCATTTTTGTGGTTTTGTACACATTCTCGCGTGAGTTGAAAAAGCCGGGTGATTTTCCGCCAGATGCATGATTTTTGTCCACCTAGTGGTATTTCTGATGTAGTTTCCAAAATGACAAACGGCTGCATTTATTTTGTCAGGGAAACTAATAACTTTTACTTCTTCATACCCCTTTTCAGACAATTGACATGAATCAATGTCATTTCTCTGGTTGTAAATACCAACAGGTTTATTCTGTGGAGGGTTTTGTTACTATTTATGCTCAGGTGAATCTAGTTAATTTGGATATTGGTGTTTGGTTTGGTTGATGTTAACTACCGTGTTTTCATGACTATAAGGCGCATATAAACGTCTTTTTTTTCCCTCAAAATGTGCTCGCCTATAATTGAGTCATATGTGTGTTGTCACTGCGGGGCCGGCTGCATTTATTTTGTCAGGGGAAACTAATCCTGGAGTCAGTTAAAAGTCAGGGAATTCTGAAAATGATGTCAGACTGTGGAAAAACCCTGTATAAAAAATAACTATGTATAATGATTCTCTGGAAAAGTCACATTATACTAATAGTATTATCTTGTATAAACATAGCGTGACTCTAAAAATAAAAGTTATTCATTTGTGACATTGACTTCTGTCTTGTGATTTATCTTAAGTTTTTAACCTGTCAAGTTTTTTTTTTTTAGCTTTTTAACATTACAACTTGTATTTTTCCAAGCACACTAAACAGTTTAAAAAGCAAAGTTTAGTTTGAAAAGAATGTGCAGGAAGGATTGAAAAGCATGTTAACACGTAATGTAGGCTTGAGTTCATTATTTGACGCATGCAGATAATAACACCAGGAACCTGCAAACTTAAAAAATACTGAATTACAAAAAACATTTAAAAAACAAACATTTTTCATTGATATATATATACAAAAATGAATATTAGGAACTATATTTATCAAACATTATACTGGGCAAGTAAAAATTGTTTCTGGGCAAATGAAATGTGAAAGTCACTAGCCCAAAGGGCAAGTGGTAAAAATCCTTAACGTCAATCCCTGCCTTGATTATTCCTTGCTAGCCGGACTTCACCTTTAAGAACATCTGCTGTCGGCTACATAATCAAACTCCACTGACAGGCAGGGTAGTACCTGGTATATGCCTTGTGGAGACATGGTGCCATTGTGAAGGCCCAGGAAAGGTCGTACAGCTTCCTTACAGCGACTCCAGTCACCCTGACCCCTCAGGTACACGGTGTGGTTACCACGGGTGACGGTGTCAGACATGCTGACTGGAAGACAGGGGTCCAGGTAGGGCCTTTCCTCACTCAGACCCATCTCTGTGGCCGGAAACCTGAACAGACATAAAAATATCATCTGTCGCGTTATTTGGAGTAGGGCTGTGTGAATATATAAAAAAAAAAATTAAGTTTAACAATAAGGTTACTCTACTTTAAGTTAATTAAAGTGCAATTAGAGGAGAGAGGGTGTAAATATTAAGTTTTAATTCTTCGTTCCCCTTTTCAGACAATTGCCAATAATCATTGTCATTTCTCTGGTTGTAAATATCGACAGGTTTATTCTATCGGAGGGATTGTTATTAGACTTAGACTTGACTTTATTAATCCCTTGGGATTACTCCCTTCGGGAAATTGTATTTCCAGTAGCAGGAAAAAAATTGCACATACAAGAAAACTAAATACTATTTATGTTCAGGTGAATCTAGTTAATTTGGAAATTGGTGTTTGGTTCGGTTGATGTTAACTAGTCTGTTTTGTGAGTATTCGACTGATTCATTTATTGTTTTTTGTCAAATTGTCTCAAATAAATTCCTATTCCTAAAAGCTGTGGCGTTCATTAAGAAGACATTCTGAATATGAAAGACGTCTATATGCAGTCTAAAGACCCTCTCCCTATTAATATTTGATTCTGTGAATTAATATTGCTCATTCTTTTATTGGATCCTCGTCTAAAGGACCAACTATATTTTTATTTTAACACCTAATGTGTCTAATGGACCTAGTTAATGATTTTATTTTATTGTTCACATAAAACTTCGGCAGAACTTTCCTGACTAAATCAGGAAATAGAACAATGTGATTGGCTCTAGGGAGGACACCAAGTTTATCTAGAAAAACCGGCTTCCGAGTCATTAGTTAGAGACTTTATTGTCAAAACAAAATTTCTTTCAGTACAGCTTTCAAGACATTTCCATTCCTTAAAGGAATAGTACACCCAAAACATGATTAGCCTTCATTTTCTACTCACCCCATGCTGAACAACACTCTGGAGTACTTTTTTGATATCTCAAATGCATCTGGAGATCTGGGAGGCTTCTTGCTGTCTGCTGACATTCAAATAATGGAGGTCTATATATGGCCCGAGGCAGAAAGGTCCATAAAGTCCACAAAAAAGCGTGTCAATATTCCTCCATACACTGGACGTCAATGTATTCCAAGTGTCCTGAGTGGTGTGGCGTCCAGAATTTACTCGAAAATTGAAGTCATTTAGAATGTTTTAGAGCATAAACAGTAGTGTATAGGATTTCCTAAAAGCGTTCCGCGAGTCTACGGAAACCGCGGCAGACCAAACCAGATGAAAGTCGCATTCAGCTCAGCAAAGAACTCATGCTCTTCCTCAACACTGAAGTCCTCAGACATTTTCTTTTGTTGTTGTTTCTTTCTTTGCACAGGTAAAAAGCACATTTCTTCTTCTAGCAGCTTGCATTATTGGCAGAGCAGGCGCTGAATCGCTTACTTTCATCTGGTTTTGGTCTGCCGAGCTTCCGTTAGCGTCGTGTGGTAGCGTAATGCGCTTTCAGAAAATCCCTATAAACTACTGTTTATGCTCATAAAAAACATTCTAAATGACTTAAGTTCGAGTAAAATTCTGGATGCTACCCACTCAGGACACTTGGAATACATTGGGCGAGCAGTATGGAAGAATATTGACGCCGTTTTTGTGGACTTTTATGGACGCTTTCTGCCTGGGGCGCCGCCCTCCATTAACCGATGTCGGCAGTGCAGCAAAGCCTCCAGATCTCCAGATGCATTTACGAGATATCAAAAGCTACTCCGAGTATTTGTTCAGCTATGAAAGTAGAAAAATGAAACTAGCTCATAAAATTGGAATATTCCTATTAAAAGTCGGTTGAGCAGTGATCAAATGTAAACATAAGACTGAGATATGATTTACAGTTTTTCCAACATTCAGTGTATTTTTTTCTCTCACTATATTCAACATTTTTAATTGCGGTGGGGAAGAACCTGATTTGGAATCTGCTGAACCTCGGATGCTTGAAGCCTCTTCCCAGAGGGCAGCAGGGAGAACAGTCCATGGTGGGGGTGAGGGGTCATTGATGGCGTTACGGGCTTAAGGAAGAGACCCCCATGATCCTCTCTGCTGTTCTCACCACTTTACTCACCTTCTTCCAGTCTGCGGCTTTGCAGCTTCCACAGCACACAGTGAGGCAGCTGGTCAGAACGCTCTCTACTGTGTCTCTATGTGTTTTAAATGTGTTTTTACAACATCATGGGGACCAATTCCATAAATCTTAGCACATTGTGGCGACCAAGTTCTCTAGTTGTGACCAATGTCTGTTCCCATGGGTACAAATGCTGTTTTAGGCTTAGGTGTCATGTTTAAGACTAAGGTGTGAAATGAGTTTAGGACAGGATTAGGGTTAGGTATGAACCTGTAATCCCCCACGAGGATAGAGAAAGGTGAACTGTGTGCAGGGTTCCTACAGCGTAAGGCAAGTTAAATTCAAGACTTTTTAATGCAACTTGAAATAAAAATTTAAGACCAAATTCACAAAGAAACACAAGAAAAACCTGCTTGCGACAACTTAACCCAAAGGTTTATTATAACATAAACCACTGCACTAATGTTTCAAATGTTGAAAAGCTTCCACATACAGGAAGAAAGCTAAAAAACACACAAATGACAGATATATTTGAACAATTATTTAACTTTGTCTTCACAAACTTTGTTTTTAGCAGGGAACAAAACAAATTAGTTTTAAAGCCCCAACATAACCAGTAAGCCAAGTCTTTTTGCAGCTATTTTTTCTTTGTATGGTTTTCTTAGTATGTTTGATTTGGTGATAAGTGGAAGCGTTGCAGAGACAAGGGTGGAACTAAACTGAGAAATACCGGCTGTTTTCGATTTTTGACGCTTTGTGTTTTTTGCCGCGTAATGCTTACTCTTTTACCGCCTATAAGTCCCATCGTTCCGAGCTTAAATGACTTCTTGCACTAAATCCACTGAGCCTCATGTATGTTCCCTGGTTTTCTAGCCATGGAGAAAACTCTTGGCTGGAGACAATTTTGGTTACATTTAGACTTGCTCATATTTTCCAGACAAACAGTTAATGGTGCATCTCCCAAATGTCCCGGCAGCAACAAGCGCTTTTATTGGTTCCGCTATCGGGGACGGAACCAATAATGGCGAGCAGTTATTTTTTTAAATAAAAAACCTTGTTTTATATTTTAAAGTTTTATTTAGATTACAAAAATAAATAATGTAATAAAAAATAATCCTATTTATGATGTTTTAAAAATTTAAACCTACGAAAGACTAATTTAAGACATTTTAATACCAATTAAGGCCTTAGTTTTATTTTCAAGAATTCAATGCCTTTTAAGACTTTTTAAGGACCCGGGGGAACCCTGTGTGTGTGTGGGGGTGGGTGGGCGTGTCCCTTACCCGTTTCTGGGCAGCGTGCTGTTCACCAGCCGGTCCTCGTAGCGCTGCCTGGCCATGTTTCCTCCAAAGCCCAGGAATGTGGTGACATACACTCTGTAAACGTGCTGCGTCTGCTCGACGTCGCAGCCCAGGTTGAACTCGGCCAGGACGCTCTTTCCTGCCTCCTCCTGGACAACATGGGTGATGTCAAACAGCGCCGTGGCGTAAATGAGCCACACGTCGGCAGCAAACACACACACACAATCCTCCTGACAGCAGAGTCCTCACCTCCTGCTCCTCCTTACCTCTTGTGGCGAGCTGAAGGTGATGGCGCTGGGCACTTCGTAAGCTATCTGAAGGGAAGCTCCGCCCATATCCATGATGCCCACGGTGCGGCGTCTGCTGATTGGCGGCTGGTTTTCGGACCCGGTGGTCACTTCAACCAAAGCATCGTCTGAAATAAAAAAGAAACAGATTTTCTAAACCTTCCAGAAAATCCTCGGATCCATTTCAGAACATCAGTGCTTCCTGCTAACCTTCCTCAGGATGATCAAAGCGGCCGAGGACAAAATTAATCCCGATCCAAGCGTACACTCCTTACAGCAGCGCGGCAACAGAACACGTTATCACCACCATGGGGAAAAACAAAACGGTTATCAGTCAGAAGCTGGAGAAACAGACATTTCTGAACATGAAGTAAAACAAGCATGGGGCCGTACCTTCCTGCTTCCCAGAGATGACCTCAGCGTGTGAACGGGAGAACAGGAAATCAAACTCCAGAGGAACGTCGGTGACCAGGTCCTCCAGGATGGCCGCTTGCTGGCTGCGTGTAAAGAGAAACATCAGACTGAACGCAGTGAAGACGCTGACAGCTTCCAGAAGGGAAATAAGGATTAGCTCTGGGTAACCAGAGCAGATTATAACTACAATCCGGGGGAAACTAGGAACCTGTCAAGGTTCAGAAGATCTCACACTCAGGGAGAATTTACCATTAGGCAATACGAGGCAGTTGCCTAGGGCCCCAAAAAACTCTGTATACATGAACGGTTAATAGAAGAGAAGGACAAAACGTAGAAGAAATAATGTATGTCGATAAAAAATTCAGTATCTGTATAATGGGTCTCTTTTATGTATCGTCCTCTCAATTCTATGCCTGTCTTTGCCTAGGGCCCCAAATTTCCTAAATCCGCTCCTGCTCACACTGTTTGGAAAGGTTTGCCTTTTCAGGTCAGACTTATTCTGATCCAGTTTGATCAAACCTAGTTGTTGACATTTTTAACGTGTAATGAAATTTGATCCAAACAAAACTTCATTAAGGACCGTAGGGAAGCTGGAAATCAGAAAACTGTCCATTCCCTGGAAAAAAAAGCATGTTTCACCTTTGTTTGAGCAGGAAAGTACAACATAAAAATAAAAATACTTCCATTTGCTAATTTCAATGGCATACTATATTCCTAAGACAAAACATTCATTGAGATATCATCTCATTTGCTTGTTCAAATTAGGCAAAAATTTAATTATTATAAGAAATGTTTACTTCTTCTAACCATATTTTTTGCAGTAAAGCTTAACAAGGAACTACCATCTGTTTTCTTCAAAATAAGAGTCTCAAACGTAATCAAACTCTCCATAGCACTGAGTCCCTGCAGTACAAGCCTTCTAGTTGGTGAATGTGAAGATAAAAACATATCAAAGCTCTTCTCTGATACACATAGGAGGATAAATATTATATCGGTGCAAAAATGTTTGCAGGAGGGGAAACATTTTTCTTTGGTTCAATGAGACATTGTTAAAGGTTTAAACCTGAATCGGTACAAGACTTTAATATTTAATTGAAAGTAATATGTAATGTGATTTATTCAATAAGTAAATTATAAATAGATAATTTCCTGCACATGCTTTTATTTCTGATAGGAGCCAGAGCATTTATCGCGATCAAGGTTAAATTGCCCAATTTATCGTGATAATTTATCGCCCAGCCTCTGATCTACAAGTTGGAAAATATCTTTATCTCTGGCTGCTAACGTTCTCTCGCTGATCATTACCTCTCAGGCAGCAGCCGCATGCCAGCAGTGCAGAGGATGTAGAGCGGCGTCTCTTTATGTTTGCTTGCAGGAACATGAGCAGCAGCAAAGCTGAGGAGAGGCTCCAGGTAATCGCTGGCCTGTGTTGGTGTGTTTGCCAGAGTGGAAATGCCTGAAGACAAACAAAAAGATTCATTAATGATCGAAAGAAGAATTTTGTAAAATGATATGAAATTTTTCTTCAGCCTTAATTTTGCCTCTCTGTGCCGTTTCCCTTGTTTTGTTAAGTTAGTCAGAAAGTGTTCCTCATTTCCTGCACCTATCAGCTGAGTCTCTGCTTCAACACATCCAAGTCAATTCATCAGGTCAGTAGCAGGACTCTGCATACTGTGGAGGTAATTCAGCCATTTGATTTAAGGGTAGAGGCAGAAAAATACCTAAAGGCAGCAGGACATCAAATCTTTAGGGCCAGAATAGAGGAGGCCTGCTTTAGAGGTTAAATCCAGAATATGAAGCTCAGTAGATTAAAAAAAAAGCCTTTAGCTGAGACGACTGGAGCTAAAATAACTTCTTCTAATCCCTCCGCTGGCACTGAAACTCAGATAATCACAGATAATGTCATGCATTCACAAGCTGCACAGCGGTCCAACTTTTTTAAACCGGTAACAATTTAAGTCAGAATTTTCAAAAGGTCAGATCTGCAAACATCACAGAAAGGAAGAGATGTAAACAGAAAAGGGAAGGAGAAGTAAACAAGAAGATAAAACAGGAAATTAGAGGTGATGAAAGGATGAAAAAAAGAGGAAAGGAAATGAGAGGGTGGAAACACCAGTTAGCCTCAGCAGAAGGCGCCGCTCACACTGAGCCTGGTTCTGCTGGAGGTTTCTTCCTGTTAAAAGGAAGTTTTTTCTCTCCACTGTCGCTATATGCATGCTCTTCCAGGAGGAGCATGTCTTGCAGGTCAGTGACTGGATGCAATCAGCTGGTTTGGCTTGACAGAAACATTTACCCAGCCTGACTGTAATGTCTGTGTAAAGTGCCTTAGGATGACATGTGTTGTGAATTGGCGCTGTAAACATAGACTGAATAGAATGAAAAAGGAGAGAAAAAAGAGAAAAGGAAAGCAATGGGAGGTAAAGGCTCGAAAAGGACAGAAAAGATCATCTTTCATACACCCAAGCTGTGTGTCATTGAAACCAAATTTGGAAACAATCAACTAGTTGTACAAGTAAAGGGCTGATTATACTCCCTAGATACGGCCGAGGCGGTGAGGAAGTGGGGGCAAGTTTATCCGACAACAGAGGAACATGATGTTTGAAAAAGGGTCCCAGCGTTCTTGCACACCTCGCTCTTCTAGCTGGTTTAACTTCAAGAGTTTTTTCAGAATGGTGGTCAGACAAACCAAAACAAGTTGGGTACTCGTATTTTTGCGACTATACAAAAGGCATATAAAGCGTCTTTTCATCCCTCATAATGTCTTGGCTGGCGCCTATAGTGCGATGCGCCATATCTGTGTTGTTACTGCGAGGGGCGTTGTTGAGTGTGGGCGTGGACAGAAACTGCCGCCTATGGTGATTTTTAAGAGAAAGACTTTGCCTAAAGAGAGACTTTTCCAGCTGGAGTCGTAATTAAGGCAAATGAAAAGGAGCTGGATGGATGAGGAGATGATGATGGCGTGGCTGAGGCAGGTGTGTATGTGAAGAGACCAGGTGGTTTTTCCCACATCACCAACGCTGTTAATCTGTGACTCCATGTGTGCCCATCTCACAGCCGAAGTGAAAAATGGGAAAACAAATGAACGCTGTGCTCGCTTTGTTATCCGTGAGGTCTGGACAGTGAACTTCAACCGCCGACATCGGTGTGAAGGCGTTGTTCCCAAAGTAAGGCTGCGAGCTGGGCGCAGGAGAGAGATGGATGATCCCACGGAGATCACAGTGAACACTTGAAAAGTGGAAGGCAGCGCCGGGTGCGTTTACGCCACCGTTTGATGGATGGATTGTAGATGCTTGGACTAACCTGTCTGCTGGCCTTGTTGTTCAAGCCGCGAAAGCCGGCATTATTTCTGAGGAGCCGCTGTCAACGGAAAGTGACTCTGACAGCTTAGAAGGGGAAATTGGCACGGCCCCGATATCCAGCAGCTGTTTAATACAGAAACAGAGGATGATGACTTTATGGTTTGATCTATACTTTGTACAAACATGAATAAAGCACAAACATACTCAGTTTTGTTCCCGCTCTATTTTTAAATACGCAGTAGAGGTATTTAAGTATGTACTGGTATATAAACCCGCTACTCTATAGTCCGGTGCGCCATGTGTGTGTTAAATACAGTAATGGCACACATAATCGAGACTGCTACTTTTAGTCCGGTGCGCTCTTATGGTCGTGAAAATACGGTAAGTTACCAAACAGGAAATACGCACAGAGTAGAGCAATTTTGGAGAGGTGGACCAGAGTGTCTGCATGAGGGGGCGGGGATGTCTCTGCATTAACTGCGACACCTACGCAGTTTCGAAGTATAAATCAGCTTTAAACGATTTTATTTAACAAATAATTTTCACTTGTTTTTTTTACAGACTGGCTATCAATCAAAAAACTCAATCTGAGCTCAAACCCTCAGAGCTTCAATCTGATTCTTGTTTTTCTCCACCTTGTTTGGTAATAAATCTCCTCACATTAAAAGATTCAACTCTGAAACATCTCCAGTAACGAGAGGAGAGGACGTGCGACGATTCCTCACCGGGTTTGATCTTTTTCACTACAGGTTTATGGTCACTGTCTCTCATCTGTCGGATGTCCAGCAGGGTGTGGGGGTTCCCATTGTGAGGGGGCCAGTAGTACACAAAAACCCTGGAGCCGCTGCTGCCACAGTCCACCACAATCCCATAATTCAGAGCAGAGTCAAGGACATTGGTGGCCTCCAAGGACTCGACGATGGAGAGGTACCTGGAGGAAGAGAAGACACACTCGAGCTAAAGTCCACTTATTCAACACTGACATGAATGTTGAGAACGTCGTGTACGAGGCGTGAGAAAACAGCAGGTCTGATACGTCTCAGTATTTATGGAAAACGATGAGAAACAAACAGATGCTCCTGCTTCTTATCTCGACTCAAACAAAACTGTTTGATAATCAACATAAAAAACGAAAACCTTACACGTTTTTATATAACTCTGGGTAGCGCTTTCGGGTAGTTCTGCTCCGCCGCCAGCAAGCAGAAGTGGCCGGTCAAAATGATGAGCTAAAAGCGGGTTGCGCCGCGAAACAGCCCGAAGCTAAACTCTCGAGCCTCACTTGCAGCATGACTACCCTCGCCCATGTTGAGCTCGGGACCCCGACCGACGCTGGAAGCCCCACAGCTGCCTCTGGCGGGAGACCAGCAGGAAAACGGAGGTGATGGTGCATAGGGAAGAGAACATCTCGGTGACTTTCGATTCGAGAATAACGGGTGCGCTTCTGGTACCAGGCTGGCAGGCAGGCAGGACCAGCGTAGTCCTGCGGACAAGAAGAAAAATAAAAATACAAATTCAAATCAAAAAGAACCATACCTCAGGGTCTACTAAAAACGCTACCAGAATGATTGCCTTGCCATGTGTCCCAGTGAGGTAAAGAATAAAGTCAATGGCAATAAAATACTCATGGTGGCTGCAGTCAGACCAGCGTCCTGCTGGCGAGGCACAGTTGCGTTGATGCCGTATTTCAGTTTCATCCGAACATAAATCAATTGAAAACCTTAGTAAACTAAACGCAGATGCTGGAAGCAAAGGTTATTTTATTCCTTCCTACATATATTGCTCTGCATTAAACCAAGCTCTTCCTCTACGGAAACAAAGCTGCACACAACATAACCTTCAGATTACAACGATTCACCAACCTGCTGAGATTTTTTGACCAATTTAAAAATTTTTTTTTTTTGTATCAGAATCTCAGGTAGATAAACTCATACAATAGCCTGTTTATCATTCAATGGTTCCTAAATAATCATGCTTGAAAAAACGAATTTTTCTGGTAAATGCTCCATAGTTGACTTAATTTAACGTACTACTTTTTTGCCCTGTAAG
>JAGKQL010000001.1:4382616-4395003 GCA_018398635.1 Cyprinodon brontotheroides | reverse complement strand
AAATAAGGTGATAGATTCAGTGGGATTGCGATAGGATCCAGGTTTTTCATCCGCTCAATGCTTTTTTTTTTTTTTTAACAAACAAAAAAATTGCTCTAATTTTTAAAGCTTAATTTATCAGGTTTTTTTTATTTCTAATTCTGGTTTTATGTTAAAAAAATGCAATTTTACTTAAATTAAGTCACATATGTAAAATTCGTAAATCCTGAATGTAAATTGACCCAATAAGACAGAATTGTAATTTTCCCTTCATGCAGCTCTCTTAATAAATTTGAATCCGTTGCCCTGGTTTTTATTTCATGCTTTTCTGGGCCCCCATGAAAACACACTGCCCCCTTCTGCTCCCCTGGTACATTTGGTCTAGGACCGCCACTGATCATGCTCACACACCCACCGCCGTCCTGCTTGTGAGTAATTATAGTGAAACACTTGAGGCGCCACTCTGAGCACGTTGGGCTCGGCTTCCTCTGCAGCAGGTGATCAGATAAACCTGCTGCTGCCACTCAGGTCAGTGACAACCATCGCTTCCTAACAGGATCACAATCTCTAGCCACGCCCCACAGTAAGGCCACTTCCTCTGGGCGTTACGCCTGAACATTTTTAGAAACAGTCTGAATATCTGAGCTGATCCCGTCCGGCTGCATCCTCTATGCTTCGGAACATCTGAGGCTTTAACAGCCTGCTGCAACCATGTTTATAAGTGTGAACTACTGAAGGGGGCGGGGCCTGTTCATGTAGCCCCGCCCAGTGTGTGTGTGTGTGTGTGAAGCTCACCTCCTCCGTTCTTGTAGCACAAGTAGGGGAATCTCCACACGTTTCCGAGTCCAACAGCGAAGCCCACACAGGACATGATGAAGTCCATCTGCCGGGTCCAGGTCTCACGCTCCTGGTACCCGGGGCCCACCCCGCTGACGGGGCCCCCTCTCTTATCCGGTGCAGGACCGCCTGCTGCACCCGGACCAGCCGCCGGGACCAGGCTGCCATTAGCGGCTGCAGGAGGGTAGCCGCTACCGTTGGACAGGAGGAGCGAGTTCTTCTTGGTGTCCTCCAGATGAACCACTGAGCAGGGGGAGGCGGGCAGAGCCTGTTTCTCCATCGCTGGCAGGACTGGAACCAGTACAGACCCAGTCAGGAATCAGGCGTCAGTCCAGAACCAGTAAAAGTTCTACTGTCCAGTCTCAGTCACCCCCAAACGGCTGTTTTCTTCTTCTCAGATTTCAGATTCTTTCCCAAACTAAGGTTACCAGTCAGACACCAGTAACCAATCAGAACCAGTCAGAGATACCAGTAAGAAACACTATACTGGTTTTATGGGTTTCCCTTGTTACCTCAGATTTGATCCCCTTTCCCTTTCAATCTAAACTATTTCTAGAACCAGTAAGAACCAAGTTAGAACCAGTCAGAGCTTTTCAGAACCAGTCAGTTTAAATATTCCCTTTGATCAAACTTTGCAGCTTTCTAACTTTCCACAGCTGCTCCAAGTCTCTCCCAGTCAGTCTCTGTCTGCTTCTCCTCTCACACCAGTTCAGAACCAGTAAACCTCTCCAGTAATCCCAGTCCTTGTAGAACCAGTCAGTATAGCAGGTCCAGTTCAGTCCCCTGTGGACCCTCTCTCCCTCTCTGGAAACACTTTATTTTTTATTTTTATTGATGTGTTCAGTTTATTTTTAAACAATTAGTTAAAAATAGACCAAAACAGAAACTGAGAAATATTCTTAAAATAAATTTTTTCTGTCAAACTGAAATCAAAAGGAAAATGGGAGCCGACTTTGGGTCGCGACCTTCAGAACAATCCACGAAGCACTTGAATGTGAGTCTGAAGAATCGCATGGGAGCTGGAGTCACGGAGGAGACGGAGGCCTGCTGGGGAGACAGGCGGGCAGACGAGCGGAGCAGGCGGCCAGACCGAACTTATGGTTCCGTTAGGAATCAAACCAAAGCGGCTCCGGAGCGCTGCAGGCTGTGGAGGAATCCCCGCGGCTCATGCGGGGCGGCATCACTGAAGGCGGTCACTGAAGCGGCGAGGTCCCGCAGGCAGAGACCGATCAGGTTCCGGAGGTTCGGCCGGTCGCGTGGGTCCGTCCGAGCGGCGGCGGCGGCTTTAAATCAGAGGAGGCGCTCACCGTGACGTCACTATAACAATCACACCCCTTCCCCGTCACTAATACTTCTGACGTCACTGGGATCCCTGCATGCAGATCCGCTTTATGTGACTGGATCAGAACTAAAAACCAGTTTGGATCTGAATCTTTTATTTTAATTAAATTCATTTCTGTTTGATGTGATAAAGTGGGATAAAATTTTCCTTCCTATAGCTGAATTGATGAGAAGCTCACATTTTATGGTTTATTTGACTGATTGAATTTTTTTTGGAGTAGATTATTAAATTGTAGAAATATGGAGACATTGAATAGATTTAAAAGCTTAAGAGTTTTAAGAAAAGGAAATTTGAAAGAAAATCATAAAGGGAATTTAATGTTTATGCAAAAGTCAAGCAATATTTTTGGTTTGTTCATATAAAACGTTCCAAATGTAAAAGCAAATATCGATTTTAGATATGATTTGATTTTTTTCTATTTTTTTTCCTAGATTTTCTTTTTTTTTCAGTTTATACCTAAAATAGAAATATTCTTTTTAATTCAGTTATTGGTTTACACATTTTATTAATATTTTTCCTATTTTTAATTAAGTACAAATGTTTGGGATGAAATCTTTCAAACGAAGATAAAAATAATAAAAAAAATAATCAATTTTACAAAAAAACATCAGAAACACGAAAGAGGATTGGGGCCAAAGAAAAAAAAGTTAAAGGATCTTGAAATATTATTTCAGTTTAATATGAGAAAAAAGTCAAATTATTGCACTGTAATTCTCACAATTTTTCTCTCAAATTTACTACTTTAATCTCCAGAATTCTAATTTTTTTTCTCAGAAGTTTTTTACTTTCATTTCGAAATTCTTGATTTTGTTTCCTGTAGAATCCCAGGATGGGAGTGGAGCTTTTACTGACGCTTCGGGGAGCAAAGTCGGTGAATCGGCTTGCTGGAAAATGACGCACTAGGTGGACTTCCCGCCCTGGGCGTAACCCTCTCGGAAGAGTGCTCACAATGCGCATGGTAAAGCGATACCAAGCGTAGCTGGTCCCAAAACAAGATGCGCGCCGCTTGATGCTAATGGCGCTTGCTGACAGATTTCAGTCAGAATTCTGACTGACTTTTCATACTGAACTAAAATTTTAAAATCAGTAACATTTCTCCCCTCCCAGTGGCCCCTAATCCCTCTTCTGAAGAAAACAACAACAAAGTCGCAAAGTATTTTTTGAACATGTGGCATGCACTTTTTAACGAAGCTCCTAAAAACCTTTTTTTTTTTTTTTTTTTTATTAGAGTTTTTCTGAAGTTCTGCTGACCCAACAGAAAACAAATGTTTGTCTCACATCAACCAGAAAACATCTTAATGGTCTCCAAGAGATCTGGAGAAATATCCCAGTGGGGTGAAGTTATATCATAGCTGAGACCTTCGCTCGCAAAATGCCGTAACACACAGCTTTATTTGCGCAGCCGCGACCGGTGTAACTGGAAGTCCTCAATGATGCAGCTCTAGAAGAGCAGCTGCTTTAGATCTGGTGCCTAACTAATCTTTACAGACAGATTAGGCAGGGTGCAGAACATACTGACTATTGCATTTTCACCTGAGCGAAAAGTTTAAATTACTCACAGTAGATAGAAATTTGACTTAAGTAGGAGTAATGATGCTTCTTCAAATATTGCTTAAGGAAAAGTAAGATCTTCAGTACAATAAAACTATTTTTAAAAGTACCTATTTTTGCGTAGATCCTGCCTGGAATAAAAGTTACAGAATAAATGCAAATGTTGCCTAATGCTTTTCAGGTTTTCGTGGTTTAGAGGACCCAAATGCAGAGGCAGAGAGTTGAAGAGGTGAGTTCTTGTAGATGTAATGCAAGCAATAATAACAAACCAAAAATCCAACTAAAAATGCAACACAGACCAGAAACACATGGAGATCAGGTGAAAACACTTAATAAAAGCGAAAGTCAGTGAGAGACGCAGGTGTGAGCAGAGTAACACAACAAGGGAACCAACGAGAGCGACGGCGCTGACCGAGTGACAAAAGTGAGTGGCTAACGCCGATGAGGGAGCAGTGAGAGGGCCAGGGAAGCTAAGGGAGCAAACAATGGCCGCGCAGGCGCCTGCAATGGAGTGAAAGTAAAACCCCAAGAACTAATGCACCCAGAAACGCCAACAATAGGGAATTCAACTAATAAACGAAGGAAACAGACAACAGAATCCTAAAACCATGATAGTAGTAACTACCCACCTCTCGTGGTTTTTTCTCTTTAGAAACAAGGAGCCGAAAGACAAGTGTGTACCCATTTTCTGGGCTCTCAAACCCGAAGAAGGAAGGAAGGAAGGAAGGAAGGAAGGAAGGAAGGAAGGAACATACTTACTTACTTCTCTAATAGGCGCATGAGCAGACGGCGTCTCCTTAAGGCTGGTTATACTCAGAAACCAGGTGGTCTGCGTGAGGTCACAGTGAGCGTAGATATGTACGCCCTTCCGCAAACACTCTGCTGCAACTCTCCAAAATTGCTTAGGTGACCGCCCAGACAGGAGGCCTCTGATTAGTCAATTCTACGCATCAAGCTCTACTCTATCGCATTATTTCTGTTTGGTTCACTTACCGACTTGTTCTGTTTGTCTGACTGGCATTGTGAAAAAGCGACCCGCTAGCAGAGGTGTAGCGAAGCAGCTAAGGACCCTTTTTCCACCTGGATCCCCGCTCTTTTTGGCCCTCATGTCCCTCCGTTGTCGCACAAACTTGCCCCCACATCCTCTCCACCTCGGCCGTATCTAGACCCACAACTAGTTCCTGATTGGCCCTCTGGCGTAGAGCTGGATTAGCTCCTATCTGCTTCAACGGGCGGATTCACAGATAACTGCATTCAACTCTGTGTTTATCACAGTAAAAAGACTACGTTCACTACGATCAGCTCCTTCTGAATCGTAGGAAAGGCAGTCTGACTCGGTCCAGCAAGCAAAGACTTCTCTGTTAGGATTTGGTCGCTACTTAGCGCAGCTTTCTGCTTAGAACTTGTGTGTCAGACTTCAGGGGGGGAGTCGCTCCTGTTACATGACTGTCATTTGATCTTAACAGAGGGAACCTCTAGTGCTGCATCACACAGAGACAGAGCGGTCCATGAAGACGATTATGTCCTGAATCAACTCTGATACAAAAGAATGACCGAAGGAGAAGAGGGGGGCTTTCAGGTCAGGAAACACAGAAGCAAACAATGTCAGTCAGTGGTCTGCAACCGTTACTGTTCCCCCTCCATCAGCTACCAAGGCCGCCACCTGTAGCCGCTTTCAACTGCCACGGTCGACCGCATCAGAGGCCCCGTCACCGTGGAAACAGAGCAGGAAGTTGGAGACAGAAGTACATCATGTTAAACTACATGTTAAATACAGGTCAACAGATGCGTCCTGTCAGTGGACCGTCGCTCTGAGATCCTTCTCATGTATAAACCCTTGTGATGTTTTGCACCCATGATGCCATTTTATGAAACATAAACGTTACCTCTTCCCTAGACAGACTGTTTTCCCAAAACACGGAGTCAAACTTTCTATTTACAGGAAAAATAAAGATGAGTGTTTGGTTTGTGGAAAATAAATCAGTGTTTCTAGACCAGACCGGGAGGAACCGCAGAAGGTGATCAGTGAGACAGTTTGGGCAACAAGACATTTCTCTTTATGACAACATGCAGGTCGTGATGAAACATGATGCCTGTGCTGAGAATCATAGATCTGACTGAAAATGATCCTTAACTCCTTGCTTCTGGATAGAAAGAGATCTTATTTTTGATCCATCAGATGTTCTGGTGAAGATTCTCAGTAATCCAGGTCATTCCAAAACAAGTAAACAAACAATTCAATGGACTTTGTTTCCAAGTTTCTCTTCCCATCAAGGAAGCTTTTTCAATTCAAAACGTCACAAATAGCGTTGAGTTCAAGGCTTTATAGAGTGAACATGAAAGTTCACATTTTGGACAAAGAAGACAGATGGTTTGAAAGGGGAGTGAAGGAAGCTATCTATTTAAAAAAAGAAAAACTAACTTTAAACAGAGGGGGGGTGGACTCAGATTTCAAAAACCTACAATGCAGCAATAGAGGTGATTCCTTCCAGCGATCATCGCTACTGTATAAAACCTGGAACTCAACGCTATTCCTGACATTTTCAATTGAAAAAGCTTCCTGGATGGAAGAGAAACGTCTTAAAACTTGGAAACAAAGTCCAGAGGATTGTTTTTTTTACTTTTTTTTCCTGGAATGATCCATTAGATGCTTCTGGATCCAGATCCATTATCGCTGGCCTAAGAAAGAACACAGAGCAGGGGGGAGTTCTCCAAAGGTTTGGTGTAAAACTGCTGATAATGATTCTGCTGCTCTCAGTCTGTCTGATGAAACAAAGCAGCAGGAAGAGAACGTCCTCAAACTCAAGGACAGCTGTGGACGCCGTGTTCTGACCGCCTCAATGGATCCGTCTCAGCTCGTGCCGAGCAGATCTGAGGACTCGACTGAACAGCTGATGGGTACAAATAAACTCTGTGGTTAAAGGGGGCGGTCTAATCCCTGGCTCTGCCCAGCTATTGGCTGAATGGATCTGGCTAACTGCTGCCCTGCACAGGGAAAGATTCTCTGGTATTATTGAAAGAAAGAAAAACATGTTTCAAAAGAAAAATGTGAAAAACTTCTCAATTAAATAAAGTATTTTTCTTTTTAAGTGAAAGTTAATTTTTATGAACAACTTTAATTTTTTTAGGCAAAGGTTTAACCAGTCATTTCACAGTTTACTATTTCTTCAAAAAACTTTTTTTTTTCCAAAATTTAAAAAATGTATCACATTTTTTCCCTGATTGCATTATTGTAAAATCTGCTACTCTCTCAACATAATATAAAAAAATAAAGAATTGAAAAAAAGCTTTCTTTGGAAAACAAGAAAAAAAGTAAAACACTTTTTGTAAAAAAAAAAAATAATAATAATAATCTATATCATCTGAACTAAAGCAAACTGAAAATATGGGTAAAACTTTTTTTAATGCAAATTATAAATTAATTTCTGAACCTTCAGACCTTCATTTCTCAAAACGCATTTTCCTCAAATTAATTTCTGTGTGTTTTGCTCCATAATCTCTGAAATTATCCTCAGCACAACAGTGAAGCATTTGTCGCCCTCTAGTGGGAACTGTACAAACTGCACACAGAGCCTCTGACAGCACATAAAAAATTATTTATTCATGAATAAAAAAATAAGTAAACATACCCAAAGCAGAATCAATTACTTCTTCTTCCTCTACCTTACTAAACAGCAGAGTTTTTTTGTATACATGGTTAAACTGGTCCTTCAGCACCACCAGCAGGGGTGCTGTTCTAAAACAATGGAATGAAAAAAATGAATAAAATAAAAATCCCAGATTTAATTTATTGATAACACAAACATTTTATTTTGCACAGTGGTGGAGTGTTTCTTCTGGTTTAAATTCATAAAAGATAATAAAAAACATTATGTGTTTAAAAAGAGAATAACTTCACAACATTGAGAACTTTTTTAAATTTAAATAAAATGGAAATAAAATAGAAATGACAATGATGTTATTTAGGCTTTACTATATTTTTTAAAGGACATTACTATTATAATTTCTATTTCTAATAGAAATAAGGAAGTATAAAAAGATTTACATTAAAATGTCAGTGTTAAATGTGATATTTTACGAATTGGAAACACGGATGGCGATTTTTCTGCTGAAATGTTAATAAAATCAAAATAAAATGAGCTATTAAAATATATGATCACAGTTTTTAAAAAAGCTTCAGTCGGCATCAGAACATGTGAGAAAAATCCTGCAATAGTTTGACGGAACCGGAGATGTTCAGCATGGCGGGTTCCAGGAGGAGGCAGCTAGTCTGAGCTAAGAGCTGAATGAGGAGCTTTAAATGTGCTGCAGAGATTCAGAGACAATTAAGATGGACTTTCACTGAAACTTTCACTCATATCGAGCCAAGAAAAATATTAAAACAATAAAATTAGAGAAGATTCAGACAGAAAGTTGATTCTGGTGGAGAAACTCCAGTTTGGCTCTGCTTTTATTGTGAAAGTCAATAAAAAGAATCCCTCCCTCTTCATTGGGTTTCTTTCCTATTCAGCTAAAATGTCTCATTTTAAACTTTTCAAATATTCATCATTGCAACATTAGGAAATGTAAACTATAACAAACAAACTTCTGCTAGAAGATCTGGACTGTTTCCAGGTTCAAATGGAGAAAACTAAAGTAGTGTCTTTCAGAGCTGCTGGAGTGTGAGAGATCCGCCCGTTTTCAGGTGTCTTTACCTCTGGGACAGAGCAGAGGGATTTCAGTCATGCTGATCGTGGAGTGAAGCAGTTTGGCATCTCGGTTTCATCTCAGGAGCCTTTTTCTTTTCCTGAACACCTGCAGGAGGGATAGAGGAGGAGAGATCAGAGGTTTAGAGAGTCTCAAATGTTTCTTCGAGGTCTGAACTGAGAACCAAGAACATTTCCTGAAACAGGAAGTTTTTTTCAGATTTCTGGTGAAGATTCTCAGTCATCCAGGTCATAGATATTTAAAAAACATTTAAAAAACATTTAAAAAACAATCCTCTGGACTTTGTTTCCGACTTTGAAGACGTTTCTCTTCCCATTGAGGAAGCTTTTTCACTTCGAAATGTCAGAAATAGTGTTGAGTTCCAGGTTTTATAGAGTGGACCAACAAAGCCTGTTTTTTGTTTAGAAAACATGCAAATTATGTAAGAGAAATTCTGAGATATTTTAAGATTTTTTTTCAGATTCCAACCAGTTTCAGTCACAAACCAACAGCTGCAGGCATTCACTTCTGGATTCAACTTTGAAACCGGATCAGACTACATCCTGGTGTTCCACACAGTCCTGCTCAAGATCTGCAGCTTTGCCTAAAGTGCAAAGGATGCTGGGTAGATTATGAGCTGTCCGAATCAGGACTGGTTTCATGCAAACTAGACTCCTGGGACAGATGAAGAACAGCGGGTGTTCTGTCAGATGAGCATACCCCGTCAGACCAGCATACCCATAGTCAATACTTGTTAATTCCTTTAGTTTTGTACGATAAATACACTTTAAACTACCTCAAAGAGTGTGTATCCCTTAAGTCATGTTACTTTTTGGTGTTCTTTGAAGCGTATGGCAATCTGACCTTAAATTGTTTTTTTTTTGTTCACGACTAAAGGGATACACACCCGTTGAGATAGTTTAAAATCTATTTTCCGTAAAAAACTAAAGGAATAAACGCAAAAAAACGCAAACATTGACTATGGGTATGCTGATCTGACAGAGCGCCGGTTTGTACCCCTGGGAGGATCCGGACCGGTGGATCAGTAGCAGAACATTCTTCACCATCTGGGTTTTAGCCTTGAGGATATTCAGCCTAAATAGTTTTTCAGAACTAAAACTAATTCCAGAATTTCTCCTGAACTGTTGAATATTTGGAGCTCAGAAAACACAATGTAGAACAATCTTCACAGTTTGCCTCTGAAAGAGAAGATCTCCAGGAGAGAAGCTGCACCGGTTCTTAAAGTTTCCACCATAACTACAGAGATCAGGACTGTTTGCTGGACAAGAACAAACTGGGAAGGTCTTGGTTCCGTAGAGGTAATCACTTCCTGGTAGAAAGGAAAGCTCTCTGCCTCAAACTGAGTTATTCTGGATTTTTACACAATTAAAACCCATAAAAGAGAAATAATCCAATGACAAGAACATCAGTAAATTATTTTGTACAAAAGAAACCTGAGAGCTATGTCTAAACAAGAGGAGCAATTTTTTCTAGCAGTAATTAACTGGTTGGTTTTATCCACACGCTGATGGTGGTGAGCTAATTTGGAGCCAAAGCTGCTCTGGGGCACGATGACAGAACCAAGTCTGCAGTGCGACCAGAACAGGATCCCCTAAATGTCTGGATCAGATGAAGAAAGGTGAACTGGAGCAAAGATGCTGGAAAGAAAATACGTCATCAGTTTCCTAAAGATTGTTTAGCTGATTTGTTTATTAGTGCTCCGCTTTAGAAGAATTTTATATAAAAAAAAAAGTGTTTACATATGTTTGGACATTGAGAATAAGTTGAAAATAAGTTAAACAATTAAATAAAGTCCCTCAAATTAATAAATGCATTATTCTAATATATTTTACCGCAGAAATTAGAGAAAACGTTTCAATTCAAAGCTGGTGTGTACAACTTTTAGCCACTAGAGGGTGCTAAACCTGACAGTTACAGGTCCTGATCAGGTCCCTGAGGGGACGGGTAGAGTATTAGGGCCAGGCTAGAGATTTTTTATTCTTATTTTTATTTTGAGAATAAAGTCGTGAAAATGTACTTAGAATAAAGTCGTAATATTACTTTAGAGAATAATGTCATCATACATCAACCGATTTCGGAAAGAAAACTTGGAGCTCCGCAAATTTCAGCAGATGAAGCGCCGACCAGCTCCTGTAATTCAATCAGCAACCAGGAGTCCACTTTGGACATCCTACTCCAAGTTTGATGCTGCTGCTAAAAGGATTTCCTGATTAGTCAAACTGACAAAGGTGTCAAGTAACAAAAGTACAAATACTTCATTACTGTATTAAGTATTAAATAAGTAAATTTTTAGGTATTTATACTTTTACTCCCTATTACTTATTGTTCTTCCTACTTTGACTTCTACTCATAACATTTCCACACAATTATCTGTACTTTTCCTCAAGTACAGAAAGTGAAACAAACGTTACTCTTTACTCTTGGCTTCAGTTTAATGTTTATGAATATTTATTTCCCGTCAAGTACTCCATCCAATGCAGATCATTGGCTCCACCCACATCTAGTGAAAACTAGTGTGATTGGATGAGAATCATAACATAAACACTCATTGGTTAGCTAAAGAAATCATCAGAAGCTAGCAGGTGTTCTTCAAACTGCTAACGTGAATTGTCTATGCCATGCTACAATGTGGGATTCAGAAAAAGATGTTGAAATGTCTGAAAGGTCGGACACAGGCGACAGCGTATCATAACTACTTGTTTCACGTAATTTTACGACTTTATTCTTGTAACATTGCCACTTTATTCTCGAAATAGAAGAAAAACTAATCTCTAGCCTGGTCCTAATACTCCATGGTACTGAGGGTACCACTGTGGCTAAATGAAGCGGCCTCGCTCGCTGCTTTGGATCCTCATAGCAAACTGATGTAGAAGTCATGAAGTTCTTTGTAAAGATAAAACCACATTCATCCTTCTAGATCAAATCCTATGTCAAAAAAACTGAAATATGTCTGATCATGTTAGGGTCATAACTGTTTAGTTAGCTAACAAAGACTTTTAGCTTAGTTAGCTTAGTTAGCGTTTGCAGGGCTAACATCCAGACCTATAGCGGGTCACCCATTCAGTGACGGATCCGACCCTTTCAAAACAAAGGTCCATTAAGTTATTAATTAGATTAATATTTATTATTTATTAGTTTGATCTTCAGACATTTCCTTTAAAATTAACCCAAATTATTCTAATATGTCAGCTGTGGGTGGGTATAATATCCCCTATAAACAATCAAGCCTAGAGGTACAATGTGGAACTAAGTTGATTGAGGGTGTGGCTTGTGTTTACTTCCTGGTTCCTGAGCCAATCACATTAGAGTTCCTAGAGCAGAGCGAAGAATTTGTTTGTTTTTGGGCAAAAGGAGCAGCAGCCAGAAAACAAGGAAGCAGAAAGAGAAGCAGAGCAGAAATAGTCTGGAAAAAAACTAAGAAGCCTCGTCGTCCTTCAGAAGGATTAGAAAATCAACTTACTGCATCTGAAGGGTCTTTTCTCATCTTGAATCTAGCTGCGCTACGACTTGATCCTCAACTCACCAACCAGGACAACGCTCTCAATGGGAGAAAGTAGCGCGATTAGTTTGGAGTCGTTTCTGTCTGAAACATTATTGCCCCCTCTACACTAGGGATGCACGATATTGGGATTTTGGCCGATATCCGATATGCCGATATTTTAAAACTCATGTAGCCGATAACCGATATCGATACCGATGTTAAAGCTGGACAAAAATAAGTAGTCATTGAAAATAGCAGTTTTGTTATCCATTTCTGACACTTTGGAAAATAATATACTCAAATATATTTTCATATGCTGATATCAAATTGATTTTTAAAAACGCGGTATCGATCTATTTTACTTTCAAAATCTGGTGAAATTTCATCGTTCTGTTACAAACTCTCGTGATATTTTGCAAATTCTTGTGAGATTTTGTTAGTAAAATAGATCGATACCGCGTCAATATATCAACATATAAAAATATGGCAA
>JAGKQL010000001.1:4359776-4374859 GCA_018398635.1 Cyprinodon brontotheroides | reverse complement strand
TTTCAGAAGTTTGAATTCTGAATATGAGCGACTTTTCCTTTAAAACCAATTTCTGGACACATATGGATGGATAATGATAATAGTAATAATTCCAAACTAGTGCATCTAATTATTAATAATGGATTGTGTCATATTTCTTTTCATAAACCCACCAGAAGAATTTCAATAGACGAGGAAAAACTGGTAATTGTACCAATTAACATTTAAGAGCCACCTTCTGACTATTACTCTTTTTTTTAAGCAGAGATTTTAGAAGTACAGTAAAAAGCTTCAGCTTTGGTTGAAAGATAAATCAACAGTCCGAAGTTTTTCTGTCTTTCTATTATTCGGGGTTCAATTTTTCTTTGTTTATGGTTGATCTATCTAGTCTCACCACACTTCATGCATGGATCAACTCTGCCCCTTCCTCTATAATAGCTTCCAACAGGAGTAGCCTCTAACAGGAGTAGCCTCCAACAGGAATAGCCTCTAACAGGAATAGCCTCTAACAGGAATGCTCCTCAGGCTCCTCTCTGTTCTAAGCTGGACAAGGTCTCTTTCTTTGCAGAAGTACTGAATTCTCCCCTCTTCCTGCTAAACGGGTGACATTAGTTCTGTTATTCCTCTAAATCAATATTTGCTGGAGAATAAACACCTCCGTCTAGCAGATTAAACACACTCACGCACAGAGAGATGGCTCTGGCCTTAGCTGCCAAACCAGATTTGGCCGTCAGAACTCAGCCTCTAGCTCTTGTCCGAGGCTGCTTATTTTTCTACGCCGCTTCTGTTTAGACTCGCCAGCATCGCCATAGTAACAGCCAGAGAGTGACGAGGCTGGCCGGGTGCACTTGGCACGGTCTAAAATAAAAGCGGGTGCATGCGCTGCTCTCTGGGGTTAGACGAGGGCAGGTCTGAGATCACAGAAAGATGCTTTGAAGCTGCGTTTTGGCAACAAAAGAATAAAGTTTCATGGCCATGTCAGGAGAAAGCCACATGGAGTTAATGAAACAAAGAGATCTGATGAGTGGAGGAGGGCTGAAAGAATGCGTGTGGTTTCCTCTGTTATCTCCCAGCTTGCCTTGTTTCTATAAGCCGCCTGTGAATGGGCCGCATTAGCAGCTGCCCAGAGCTGAAAGAATAAAGGTGACTCAGCTGGTTTACTGCGCAGACAGCATTTCTTTCATTCCTCCCGTTCAGGACTGCTTGGCCTTATCTCTCAGTGAGTCACTCTGGACTTTAATCTGCAGTTTCTCTTCTTTACTCTCGTCTTTCTCAACCTAAATGATTTCTACTTCGTGCTGTTAACCAGCAGTAATATTTCAATCATTTATTAGGATTCTGATGCACAGCCACTGAATTGAACATTAATGGTTAACTAGGTTTAGTAGCTGAGCCATCGGTGCAGGATGCAAACATGCAGTCGGCTGATTAACAGAAAAAATGGCCTGTAGTTTCTCATAAACTTCTACCGTCATAGAGGTAACGTGTGGCTCACCCTCCGCTATAAAAGCGTAATTGTTTAGATTATGCTATTTTCAAAGGAACAGATTTTTATAGGGAGGCTAAAATAGGTAGATGCTTTTAGCTAGCCAGCGTTGCATGATGTCACTAACAGCAGCAGTTTTTCATTGAAAAAGTATTCTAATTACTTTTTACATATTGTTATAGCTTTTAAATTACTTGCAATTGAACCACAGGCGTAACTTTGTGAAGGACTGATGTGGGAAATGTCCCCACCAATAATCTCTTATTATTTCCTCTTTTATTTTACTTTAGCCAAAGGTAACAGAGGTCGGGTGCAGCTATCTGTGTTCAGAGCGTTTTGAATTTGTGGCGCGAGCACAGGGCGACTGTTGCGCGCCTTTAGTGAGCATGCGCGTTTCCTGTCGCTTGCGCGGTTAATCTTTCCGCCGCGCGGTGCGGAGATGCAGGGGAAACCGTATCTCCCTTTATAAAAAAAGGTCCATCTTGCCCACCATATTTTGTCACAAAGTTACAGCCTTGAATTTAACGCAGCATGTTGCTACAATTTCCTTCAGTCAAAGTGACTATTTATATGCTCGCTATGCAGCAGGGAAAGATTTTCACAGCAGGCAGAGCAGGGAGCTGAGATACGCATAGGTAAGGTGTAAAAATGGCCGACTGAGAGGAGAGACACTGACCGTTTCTCAGTTCAATAGAACGTGAGTACGGACTCGTGACCTCGCCAAGTCTCTTCTTGAGAAGAACACAGTAAAGTGTGAACTCTGGGGGAACGGCAGTAGAAGCATGAATATGGGTCAATTGGAACAGAAGCGTAAACATATCAAATGAACATTTTCCTATAAAACAAAAAAAACCTCCAACAGAGCCAGCGGTCCTTTACACACGGTTATTACAGAGAGAGCGCTGCTGCAGACAGGCTAACGTTAGCCCCGGCCTCTGCTGACGGGTTAACGTTAGCCCCGGCCACTGCAGACTGGCTAACGTTAGCCCCGGCCGCTGCAGACAGGGCTAACGTTAGCCCCGGCCGCTGCAGACAGGGCTAACATTAGCCCCGGCCGCTGCAGACGGGCTAACGTTAGCCCCGGCTGCTGCAGACGGGCTATTTTTAGCAGTGGCCGCTGCAGACGGGCTAACGTTAGACCCAGCCGCTGCAGACGGGCTATTTTTAGCAGTGGCTGTTGTTTCACGATGACATGAACGCACAAGTACAGAGATTGAGAAACGTGCAGTGATTTAATGGTGGCGTTCATAGTGGAAAACACGCTCCAAGTCAAAGGTTGAATGTTCCTGTTTCGGAACAAAGACTTTATCGACCACGTCTGTAAAAAAACATCTCTACTCTAAAGACGCTCCTGTTATCCTCAACGCTGACGCCTTTCTGCTTTATCAACACCTTCTTTACTTTCTTAGTGTTAGGACTTCCTTGCATGGTTTGCATTTTTTTATGCCAGACTGAAATATTGGAATTATACAGTCAATACTGTTATCTCTGTTTATTTGTATTACAAAGTACATTTTATTTTATTTTTAATTGCACTAAAATCTTTTTCTTTTTTAGCTCTATATATATTTTATAGCCAGGTTGGCCCTGGGGCGGAAATACTTCACCAATCCAATGAAAAATGGAGTGACCCTTTACTGGTTATTACAGATTAAATATTGATCTTGCACATCTAAATGATTTATATTAATATATTTAGAAATAATTTAAGTTTAAAATTAAATTATGAAAAGAAAATGTATATATATTTTTTATGTCTTAATCAGGGTTATTGGGTGGGTGGGGTGGCGCCTTAGCGCCCTCTATTGGCCAGCCGCCACTGGTCATAATATAAATGGTAGTTTTCTGTTTACTGATCAAGGAGCTGAAAACATTGCTTATTGTTTAAATTATTGATGTAATTGTCTTTATCAATTCTTCGGTAGTTTTTTTTTAAGGTGGGATGTTTTGATTCTGGAGCTGTAATTGAAGACTTCCTTGTTTTATGAATCATTGATGGAGTGACGGGGGCCGCCGTGGCTCTGAATTCCAGAGGTTGATCTGGCGGCTTCCCAAAGCAGCTAGAAGTTATGTCAACATTGGCTCGCCCGATTCACAGGAGACGTCACTGCTTATCCTGCTGCAGACAACATCAAGCTGCTAGCAGGAGCCGACTGCTTCCGCTCCACTGAGATCCTGCAGCAGCTCGCTGAGCATAAACTGGACTCAACGCGTTTTAACAAACAAACATTTTAACCGAAAAAACTGTCGAGGCAGAAGCTGCTTATTCATTGGAGAAACATAAGAAATGCTGTTCTTTCACTACTGCATCAGTCTGATTGTCTGTAGGTCAACAGATAAAGTTTTTATTGCTCCCAGATGCAGAAGTTTGCTTCAATAGTTTTGAATTTTAACCTTTCATTCTTCATAAAAAATTAGGAATTAGAATCTGAAATTTTTGGTCTCTAAGATGAATTTTTTTGTATGATTGGTACAGGATCGTTTCAATGTTTCGCCCCAAACATCCTTTTAGAGTAGCAGGATATATTGATTTTTGGAGTAAAAAAGTTTATTAAAAAACACAAAATATGTTACTGCTTGTTGTTTTTTTGTTTTTCCCTTAAAATATCTAGTATTTTTTCCTTTTTATTGACCTCCGTAAAACCCTTTCTGATAGGCTGTAGCCAAGGATGTAGATGGAGAAGAATGGAACCTCATGGTCCTTTCAGGGGCGGATTTAGCAAATTTGGGGCCCTAGGCAGGGGACAGGCGGGGGCCCCTCTGAATGGAAGACATAGAACAGCCCCATTCTCCAGATAGAAATGTTAATAGAATAGACATCCATTATACACCATTTCTGAGTTGTGTCCCTCTCTTCATACTTTTCTTCTTGTTTTCCTCTCTATGTGTTTTGGCATAAGCTGACACCATGCTGTCTCTAAAGGAATAGAAAAGGAAACATTACAATATTCAAATACAATTCTGATGTAAATAGTGGACCACCAGACATTTTTTATCTGTTAAAAACATAATTAATTTTAGTGCACTAATCTATAAAAGAATGTCTGCCTGGTTTGCTGTACCCCGATAGTGGAGATGAGCGGTCATTCAGAAAAGCAGAGCTGCTGCATTAACTAGGGGCCCCAGGAACCTGGGGCAATTGTCTAGTATTGCCCTAATGGTAAATCACTTCCCTCGTCTTTCTTTGGTAGGGATGGACTATTATTGGGAAAGATTTGAATTATCATGCCAACATTTGATTTTGGGAAGTTCAAAGGAGAATCGTTGGATTTCTACTTCCTGTTTCTTTTAATCTTTTTTGGCTCTGCATGAGGCTGCTGTATTGCATCAGCTGAAATGCCACTGCTCTTACAGAGAGTTTTATATTACCATGAATGGATCTAGATTCATATTTCACTAGATGAGTTTTGCTAGCTTTGATTAATTAAATGCAATTCAGTTTATTTAGCACTAATTCACAACAGTTCTTCTCAGGGAACTTTATAGAGACAATTCAACCAGACTACTTAAAAGATTTGTCAAACAAAAAAACAATTGATTGCATCCAGTCAAAAATTCACTTGCATATAGTTGTTGACTCTTCAGCAATCCCCTAAGCATGCGTGTAGCGACGGTGGAGAGGAAAAACTTCCGCTGAACAGGAAGAAACCTCCGGCGACCAGGCTCGGTGGCAGAAGCGTGCATCTCACTGGAATGAAAGAAACACTTAATATTATCAGCGTTCTGATGGCATCGTGAGTGAAACGATTTTTTTTTTATCAAAAACTTATAATTAATGTGCACTAATAATGAATAGTTGTATTAACCACACATGGAAACAGAGTTTTATGGGGCCCCCAGGAACCTGGGGCAATTGTCTAGTATTGCCTAATGGTAAATCTCCCCTCGTCTTTGGTAGGGATGGACTATTATTGGGAAAGATTTGAATTATCATGCCAACATTTGATTTTGGGAAGTTCAAAGGAGAATCGTTGGATTTCTACTTCCTGTTTCTTTTAATCTTTTTTGGCTCTGCATGAGGCTGCTGTATTGCATCAGCTGAAATGCCACTGCTCTTACAGAGAGTTTTATATTACCATGAATGGATCTAGATTCATATTTCACTAGATGAGTTTTGCTAGCTTTGATTAATTAAATGCAATTCAGTTTATTTAGCACTAATTCACAACAGTTCTTCTCAGGGAACTTTATAGAGACAATTCAACCAGACTACTTAAAAGATTTGTCAAACAAAAAAACAATTGATTGCATCCAGTCAAAAATTCACTTGCATATAGCTTTTTTGACTCTGCAGCAATCCCTCATACCAAGCATTCCTCAGTGTTGACAGTGGAGAGGAAGAAAAACTAGCTTTGCAGAAGAGGAAGGTCCTCCAGCAGAATTACATAGGCTCAGTGTGGCGCGGCCATCTGCTGAGGACACCACTGGGGTTCAAGGAGACAGAAGCAGACATAGAAAAAGAAGCATAGATACAAAAGGCAACTGTCAACCAGCTCCACAGGCGCCCCGGCCCAGGAAACACACAGGCCAGGCAGACGAGCTCCGAGCCAGCTCCCATGTCAGAGGATGAAGAGAGCACATCCAGTTAGTCACAGTCAGAGAAACAGGACTACACTGGAAACAGGCCAAGCTCCAACATCTAGAAACAAAGGTGTTGATGGCAGCAGCACAGCTGATATTTCTCAGGATGGAGTCACAGCCAAACAGGAACAGACCAGATGAAGCTACTATGATAGAGATAGAATGAGGGAAAAGTGGTCACTAGGTCCTCCAGCAGCGTAAACATATAGCAGCATAAATGTAGATAATAGGTTAGGATAACAGAATATTTGGAATGAAGAATAAGAAACATAGTGCCACAATAGTTCCATGGTAGATAATTCCTCATTCTAAAAAAATTCCTGCTATTTAAATCTTATAGTTTTTGTCTGATCGACAACGATAAAACACACACCCACAGACATCAAACACACGTCCAAAGCAGCTGTAGAGTTTTTTTCTAGGTCTGTGCCATGAAATCAACTAATTGAAATTAACTTTGCTTCCTCTGCAAGACAAGTCTTCAACTATACTGGAAAAATCATGCAGAATCTTGATAATAGCATTAATAGTTATTGAAAGTTAATGAACTGAATATTAGTTGGGGTGCTCATTGAGGCTACATGGTGCAGAAACAAATAATGCAAATACTATAGAATTTTGTGATCAGTGATGTCATAAATCCAAATTTTCCTTTTTGTTTTCTTTGTTTTTTTCTTGTGGGATCAGCAACATGTCTGCTAAAATCATCTTCTGCCATGTGTAACAATGTCCCGCTGAAAGAACCCCCCCCAATAGGGTGAATTGTAAGCTCTCATTGCTTACCAATCTAACATGAGGAATACGACAATTAAAAAAATTGTTCTTGAAAGACTTTTTTACCATTAAGTACAGCGCTTAATATTGATAAATTGAAAAATGGCCAAAAATCGACCTTTGACCCAAAATGGCTGACTTCCTGTTGGTTTTACAGCATACCTCCAAGAGACTTTTTTTCATGATTTTGGAAAATCTACCTACGTGCCAAATTTCAAATCTCTGTGTCTTACGGTTTTCCCCATCTGACTTCAGGGGGCGCCATTTGACCACGCCCATATTTAGAATTATATTAAAATATGTACATTTCCACAGTGAGACAATTTACTTCCAAGTTTGGTGAGTTTTTGAACATGTTAAAGCTGGAAGGGGCGACTTCACCTGTCGCTTTGGATTATGGGCGGGGTTTCGAGTTTGATGAAAGGGTGCTTTTATTTATTTTTTTGGTAATATAGCTAATATGTTCTTGTGAGCATCTTAGATTTGGGCTTTTCTGTGTAATCATGATCTTGTCTGCATTAGGGTTGCGATAAAATAGCTTTGCAGTAATATTCAGGAGTCGAAATATCTTTTTCTGTCTAAAGTGGATTATTAACATCTATCAGGACTTTCCTTGGTGGATGTTATGTTTGCCGTTTGCCAGGTTTTTCTTTTCTGGGATGTTATCGTCATGCCAACATGTTGTGAAATGTCTGAAGCGTCGGCCAAATATTCTGCAGGATCAGTATTTAGAGATTCTCAGCCCACTGACTGGTTCTCACTGTTGGTCGGATTGGTGCGATTTATCGGTGTCATATGACGATACCTGGAGCTGTCTGAATCCGATCAAGGCTCTGCCGGGTTTTTCATAAGCAGGATGTTCTCAGACACGGATGCTCTGAGTGACGTGGGAGGAATTTCCCTCTTAGACTGAAGAAAACCCCCTCAGTTCAATAATCTACTGTACTGTATCCTTTTTTTCTTTTCCTGTCTTCCCTTTTTAGCTAAAGCAATATAAATCCCCCTTTCTGTCAGTGAGTAACATGATTATCAGAGGAAATGAGGTGAAAAGTGTTTCTGGATTCAGGTTATTAATAAGTCCTCAGCCAATGATCGCTGTGACTGAGCGGGCAGCAGCTTTTCTGAGTGTGTAAAGATGAGTCAGAGCTGCTGCTGGCAGCAGAGGTGATGTGAGGCCTCCAGAGCCAACATGTTGATTAGAAATGTGCTTTGAGACGATAGCTGCTCCTGCATCTTTCTTTTTAGGCTGCTGCCTATTTTTTATCATGCAACATTTCTTTAAAGGAAAAGTTCGGTATCATTATTTATACCTAAAACTAGTACGTTCACAGTGATTTAATGAATTTAGTGTTAATCAGTAAAAATATTAAAATATTAAAATATTAAAATTAAATAATGAAAATTACTCTGAATTAAAAACACTGATCATTTATTGAACAGGATGGAATCATTTTATATTAAAAGAACTTTTAGAACTTTGAATTCTGAATATGAGCGGACTTCTCCTTTAAATCGACCTGTTGCCCACTTTGTAACTACGCTGTAAATCACCCATCTAATAATACGATCAGAATATTCTGATTGGTGAGTTCACATGACACAGTTTTTGTACCAATCAGGGATTATTTCCAATAAATCTTCTGCATCCTCACAACATTCCTGCTGCTCTATTTGATGTTTCAGGCACTAAATTTGACCTTAAGGCAATTTTTAGTCTTTTAAACAGGCTAAACACTGTAATTATGTATTATATTCATAGATAAGCTTTTCCTTGTATATAATCACTGTAATTCATTTTCCCATTTGTATTGATAAAATATGAGCATTGCTTTTTAATGCATTTTGCAGCTCTGTTTCCATCTGTTGCGCCAAAATGGCACAGAAAGTTGTACATAATCCTCTGTAAGCGTGTTATTTTCCCCATCTGGCATTTAGTATAATTAGAGTTTTTATTATAAAACAGCAAACTTCAACTGCTGCTGAGAAATGTTTTCTGTTTCCTTAAGAACGTTTGAAGTGACCTGTAATTTCTCAGTTCCATGGATTAATGGCTGCTATCACACCCAGCAGCATGGAAACCAGAATTAGAAATTATTATCCAACACCTCTAAGACACAAAGTAAACAGAACTGTGATATGTATGCATGTTTCTCTGTAGGTGTGTATTATAATAACTACACATAAAAAAAAAAATACGCTGAACAACCTGAAAAAAAAAGTAAAATTCCTGGCGCCATCGTCATCCTCCTCTCAGTCTTTCCTGGATCTAAAGAGCATCAAATTCTCTGATTCGTCATTACAGAATAAATCTGGATTTATTTTTGTTGTTGTTTTTATATCACATAATGTCTGAACTCAGCAATATAAAAACAAACAAAAAATAAAAAATCGGGTCTATTCTCTGAGAACGAGTCTTATTCAGGATTCAAACTTCTGAAAGTTCTTTAAAAATGAAATGATTCCATCCTGTTCAATAAATGATCAGTGTTTTAATTCAGAGTAATTTTCATGTGAATGTGCTTTACTGGAGGCATCCATGTTTGTCAAAAACACTACTGCCACCTGCTGGTTAGTGGCGTCAGATATGGAAAACTTGAAGTACAAATGCCGTTACTGTACTCAAAGTAGATTTTTCTGATATTTTTACTTTACTACTTATTTTTATGGCGGACTTTTACTTCTACTCACTTACATTTTTACACAAATATCTGTACTTTCTACTCCTTTTACATTTTTAAAACTGAAATCCACTACATTACTTTAGTTTTGAAATCATTTCAATGGAGTTACCGTTATTATTTTTCCGCGTCATCAATACCAAATTCAATCTAATTGGATGGGGAATCTACGATTGCATTTGACGCCTAATTACAAGATGAATGCGACAGATTCGTACGGTATTCATTGGATGCAAATCATTGCGGCTTGGTGGCGGTTAAGCGTTAGCATAGTAGCATGGATCTAATGAATGATTGAAAATGAACACAAGCCAGGAGATCTAGTCCTATTGGCAGACATCCATTTAAAATGTAGAGCAGCGGCATGAAAAAAGTGGTTTCTACTTTTACTTTTATACTTTAAGTCAATTTACAAGCCTGTACTTTGTTACTTTTACCTGAGTAAAGAAGTTTAATCAGTACTTCCACTTTTACCAGAGTATTTTTAACACAAGTATCCGGTACTTTTACTCAAGTATGGAAGTGAGTACTTTTTGCCATCTCTGGTGAACGCCACGGTGCGGTATGGGCTGTTGATCAAGTCCCAGTGCTGTATCTGGTGTTTGTGTCACAACGCGTTATTATCCAAGTCATCTTGAAAACATTCTTCTTCCAAATGTTGGCTACATATTATGCGGGGTTTTTCTCTGGCCAGAAGTTCGATGGCAAATCCTCCTCTTCAAGTTGGCGATCCAGCGACCAACCCGTCCGTGGAGGATCAGGAATCAGAAAGGTGGAATAACTCTTTTTTCACTTTTTACCCGATGTATTCCAGCATCCAGCTGCCATGCGTGGGCATTGTCAGTTTCACTATGAAGCTCTGGTGAATTTCAATGGTGAAGTCCTCTGGAAATCTTCAATAATTGTTGTTGATTGCAGATGTGTCTAGTAGTTCCCATTGATTTAGCTTGGAAGCGGGGAGAATGGCGCTAGGCTTACCGCACCCGTGACGTCACTGCTGGAAGATGGCAGGAGGGAGGGGCTACTATATTTGGGCAAAATGGCGCTCCCAGACTCCCAGTGATGGCGACAAAAGTATTATTTTATTTTATTACTGACTAACGCCACAATCACAAAATCCCCGCAAACTTATTAGCTTTAAGTATAAATAATGATCCATTGGTTATTCCTTGCTGATCGGATTTTTCCTTTAATTAAGCTGAGTCAAATAAAAAATCGCATCTTGATTCATGCAAATCTGGTCTCTTATTAGTTTATTCTAATATTATTCTAATAATGCTGGATTAGACCTGATATAATAGAGACTGTTGTTGCAGGAAGTATTTTAAGTAATTCTATCGGGAATAATTTGCAGACAGTTAATTTGGAAATGGAACTCCGTCTCGTTTTAATATTAATTCATTCTATGTTAGAAGTTTGATTACATTGGAAATACGTATTTAAACTAAAGTCTTTATTGAGGAATAAACTATGTAATTAAATTATAGAATCTAATAAATATTTGAAACAATTATTTGTTAAAATATGCAAAAGTCTACAGTTTGTACTCAACATATTAATAATTAGCTGCAGATCCATTTATAACTTTAAACACTGACTGACAGTTTGTAATAAGAACCAATTTGGAAGGCAGACATAAAATAAATCACTCTTTGCCATCCCGACATTTTAAATTCATATTTTGCTTCCCATCCAGGAAGCAAAATATCTTCAAACTTGGAAACAAAGTCCAGTGGATTGTTTTTTTTTTTTTTTTACTTTTTTTGGAAATACTCTTTGACATTTTGCCATAAAATAAAAGAATACATATTTAATAAAAACACAAAAATGTAATAAAATACTTATTTCTTTTTCAGGGTAAATTTAGTTTTATTAATTTGATGCATGCAACTAATATTACTTTAAACTGTCACATTTACAAATTGACGGTTTATTGAAATTGTGGCACTTCAGCCTTTCCATACCATTTCCATGATAGTTTTTGGTTTGTAAAACATTTATTTTTTTGTTTATATCTCTGATAAAAATAAAGCAGAAACTTTTTCTCACCTCGTTTATGACGTTTTGAGCTGAATGTTTTCTTCAGTCCTACTGCCTAACATGTGTCTGTCTGTCTCGATCAAACCGTCAAACTAAACTAACTGGAATGAAAAAAAACTCAAAACGGGAAAAATCAAATGAGACCAAAATGTCTCTTTTGTTTTCTCCAAAATTTAGACAAAAAAGAGAGAAAAAGTAGACTTAATGGTTCAATAGCAAACTGGGTTCATATGCACTTAAAGGATGGAAAACATTTCAATCATTTCTGCTTTGCTGCCTGCCTGTCATCCCGCTGTTAAGGTCTGAATGTACTAAAAGGGACCTTTAGTATTTATTCAGGCGCTGTTGTAGCTGACCTGAATAAGCTTTGCCATAAATTGTCAAAATGATCTTTTGTTGCAGTTGAATTCACTGAATATATTGTTTTTTAACCCTTCTCTGCATCAGTTGATTGATTTAATCAAAGCGGGGACAAGGTCAGCTCGAAAACTATTCTTTTACAATACTTTTTTTTCAGACAATTTACAGTAAGAAATAATCAATGACAGACATTAGGTTCGGAGCTTTGCTGGTTGCCAGGTCCTCCAAGTTCGCCACACATTTTCTTTTAAATTACGAATTATGATTGGGCCATATGGTGATGCTTAAATGTATAAGGTTCATTCTAGCCTCAAATGATCTTAAAAACATACTTTTAATTGAACAACAGCAACAGAAAGAAGAACATTTAACTTAGTACTTTGATGGAGCTCAGTGAGTTAAGAAGATGGAAGCCCAAGCCAACCAATGAGCGAAGTTGACTCTCTAGGACACACCCCTCCTCATTTGCATAATGAGGTGGGGCGGCATATAGAAATGTAAAAAGGGGCAAGAGAGAGAAAATATAAAAAAGGAGCATAGAGAAATGTAAAAGGCGCATAAGAGAAATATAAAAAGGGAGCATAGAAATGAAAAAAGGAACAGAGAGAAATGTGTAAAAAGGAGCATAGAGAAATGTAAAAGGAGCATGAGAGAAATGTAAAAGAACATAGAGAAAATGTAAAAGGGGAGCAGAGAAATGTAAAAGTAGACAGAGAGAAAATATAAAAAGGAGCAAAAGGAAGAAATATAAAAGGGCAGAGAGAGAAAATGTAAAAAGGGCAGAAAAATAATGTAAAAAAGGGCATAGAGAAATGTAAAAAAGGGCGAAGTAGAAAATATAAAAAAGAACAGAGAGAAATATAAAAGGGACAGAGAGAAATGTAAAAGAGGCATAGAGAAATATAAAAAGGGCAGAGAGAAATGTAAAAGGGGCAAGAAAGAGAAATGCATAAGGGGCAGAGAGAAATGTAAAAAGGGCAGAAGAGAAATGTAAAAAGGGCAGAAAGAAATATAAAAGGGCAGAGAGAAAAGTAAAAAGGGCAGAGAGAAATGTAAAAGGGCAGAGAGAAATGTAAAAAGGGTAGAGAAGAAATGTAAAAAAGGGCAGAGAGATAATGTAAAAAGGGCAGAGAGAAATGTAAAAAGGGCAGACGAAGAAATGTAAAAAAAAGAACGAGAAATATAAAAAGGGTAGCATAGAAATGCAAAAAGTAGAGAGAGAAATGTAAAAGGAGCAGAGAGAAATGTAAGAGGAGCAGAGAGAAGAAATGTAAGAACAGAGAAGAGAGAGAAATGTAAAAGAATGAAAGAGAAGAAATGTAAAAAGGGCAGAGAGAAATACTAAAAAAGGGTTAAAAAAATGTCGTAAAAAGGGCAGAGATAAATGTAAAAAAAGGGCATAGAGAAATGCAAAAGGGCAGAGAGAAATGTAAAAAGGGCAGAGAGAAATGTGCATATAAGAAATGTAAAAAAGGGCAGAGAGAAATGTAAAAAGGGCAGAGAAAAATGTAAAAGGGCAGAGAGAGAAATATAAAAAGGGCAGAGAAAAAGAAAAAATAAAGCAGAGAGAAATGTAGAAAGGTAGAGGGAGAAATGTAAGGAAACAGTGATAAAACAGAAATGTAAAAAGGGCATGCAATCAATAGGATTAAGCTAATATGGCAACGCCTTACTAAGAGAAATAATCTGAATCCTATAGAACCTGTAGAACATAATGAACAAAAAAGAAATGATTGAAACATTGACCCGAATAAAAAAAAACAGACAGAAATGTAAAAAAGGGCAGAGAGAAATATAAAAAAAAAAGGCAGAGAGAAATGTAAATAGGACAGAGAAACCATAAAAAGCGGCGAAGAGAGATTACTTTTCTTTCAGTTCCTAACTTAAGGTAAAAATACAAAGGGAAGAATAAAACAGACAAAAATATAATAACATGCACATAAATAAATACTTAAAATATATAAAGTAATTCGCAACAGTGCTTAAAGATTATGAAGGACAGAAAAATAAATAGATATAAATATTACAAAGGCAAATAAATAAAGAAGCTAATTAAGAGTTATATACATTTGTCTCACTGTACTTTTGGTATTTCATTAATTGTATGCTTATACATTTATTGGAGCATTTATTTATTTTTCTGTATTTATTTTTAAATATGGCAAGGAGTTTGGTCCTCCATAGAACTGAGCCTCCTGCTCTCCTAAAGCTGGCCAAGGTGTGTTTCGCACCGCTGGGAGACTTTGGGCTGTAAAATCTGAGCTTCACTTCAGTAGGCAAAGGCAGATGTCAATATTTCCTCTCCTACAGCGACTCTCCTTAACGTTTCTGTCCTCTGCCTTTCTGTCCGCAGGCGAGCAGTTCGTCCGACAGTCCTCGGGGTCGCCACAGCTTCGTCCAGGAACACTTTCAGGCTCAGTACAGGTGAGCGGGGCTGATAAAAGCCAAAGGAATGCAGAGCACGTCTGCATCAGCTTCGATGTTGTTGGTATCGACCCCATGGGTGAAACAATGATGCTTATTTCCTTCTGGTTTCTGTTGGCGGACGGGTTTCTGGTGAAGGTAGCATGTCTGGGAATTTGTTTGCATTTGGGACGGTGATAGTGATGCACTGCTGGATATTTGGCTGAAAAAAGGCTGAAGTGCTTTTTTGTTATGGTGTTGAAAAGTTAGGAAATTATAAATAATATCTGTAGCATTATTATTAATCCAAAACCTTTTATCTGTTTATCCTAAACATGTTCAGACACTTCAGAACATTTTCAAAGTGCTTCTTGTTTCTTTTTTTTCTTTTCTACTTGTTATATTTTAAGAATTTCACTGGAGCCTGTTGGTGTTTCTGGCAAATGCATTGGAAGTGAAAATGAGGAGGGGATTACTTTTAAAACCTGGATGCTATGAATTATTCAGGGTTCTTACTGCGTGCAGTAGATAAGCTGCTGGGGTTCATTTTTATTTTTTATTTTTTTGTTTTTGTAAGTGCAGGGCAATAATAGAGGCCATTATAGAGAATATCTGTTCAGCTGTTGTGGATGAAAGTAAGTCAGACAGACCTGTTGAGTATCTGTTGGGATTTATCTCCGACTCTGCTTCTCGTTGCCTCACTAGCAGCATTAATTCAATTAAATTCAGTTTATTTATATAGAAAGAATCCATAACACAGCTCATCTAAAGGCACTTTATAG
>JAGKQL010000001.1:4296904-4328805 GCA_018398635.1 Cyprinodon brontotheroides | reverse complement strand
GCGTTGTGACAAACACCAGATACAGCACTGGGACTTGATCAACAGCCGATACCGCACCGTGACGTCACAAACCAGTAGGTGGCAGTAGTGTTCTTTGACAAACATGGATGCCTCCAGTAAAGCACATTCACATGAAAATTACTCTGAATTAAAAACACTGATCATTTATTGAACAGGATGGAATCATTTCAGATTTAAAGAACTTTCAGAAGTTTGAATTCTGAATATGAGCGACTTTTCCTTTAACACCCCTGAATAAATCTCAGTTGCCTTCAGATTTAAATGAGTTAAACTAGTGAGTAAACCATTAGTGAACGCAGGATGGGAGGTTCTAGACATGGGCTGACAGGTGCCAGTGCAACTTTAATATATTTATTTCCCATCCCAGTAGGGGGGGGAATATGGAATTTAATCAGAGAATATTTGTACTGGCATATATTGTTTATTAACACACACCCTACTGGCTGATACATTAGGACAACGAATGAAAGCGTGATTCAAGCTCAAATCACGGTCAAACTGATAATTCTGCATAGATATGGAATAAGTTTACCTCAACTTCCGTTCAAAATATAAAAGTTTATTGATCAAAATCATTCAGCTCCAAGTAAAACATATTCAAATACATCACATGCTGGTGTCACATGTCTTTCCACAGAGAAATTATTAGTAATGACACATAAACTATTATTAGATTATATGTTGATCTTTGAAAGCTTTCAGGCTATGAGCTCCTCGTGTTCAGAGAGAAGGAACAGTGAGTGCCGACAGAAGCCAAGGCCTGACTGGCTTCATCCACTCTCCTATGGGAAACGTACGCACTGGGCGGCCATGCTGTCAGTATGACAAGATGATGCTGTGGGAATCTGACAGATGCCAAGCAGAAATTCTGCCCCTAAGTGATAGTTGACCTTTACTGGCACCGAAAACTGTTTTCCTGCATTTGTTCTTACAGGACGTAGGCGGGCTGTTGCTGTTTAGCCTCAGGTACAGAAAGAGATTATATCATAAAAATTCCTAAAGAACCGACAAGCCTGTTGAGTTTCCACCAATTAGTGACAAGAATGTATTATGAATAAATAGTGAATCATTTAAAAATAAATAAATAAATAGTGAATCATAAAAGCAGACATGATAAGTTTTTCTTTCAAATGTTTTTAGCTTTAGTGAATTGAAGTTGGTAAGATAACAATCAATGTGAAAGACTTTAAACTGAACACATCAGCCATAATGCAACAAACAGTCAGTGATTTACTGAAGTGATTTCTGAAGGGAAAAGGATTTTTTGTTACATTAACCTTATTTATTGAGGCTTCCGTTAATTTGAATCACAAAATTACTTTTTTTTTTTTTATAAAAGAGAACACAATGGTCACAGAAAATATATTAATCTGAAAAAAGTAATAATAAATACAAATTCTATAAAAATAAAGTAATTCTTTTCAACCATACTTCACCAGAATTATTTAAAACAATAAACTCATGAAACTGGCCTGAGCAAAAATGATGCTACCCTTAACTGTTGGGATCTGGAGGTCTGTCCACTTTCTCCACCAGAGGGCGTACTAGATCTCCTGGAGCCGAGCTGATTGCACCACCTGTCGCCGTCTGCTCATCAGGAGATCAGTATTTAAGGAGGCAGAGGAGACGTCTCTCCAGTGCCAGAGTGTTTGCCAGTTACGGGTTAGCAAGCCTGAGCCAACCTGCCTGTCTGAACCTCTGACTCCCAGAAAACCTGAACCTGAACCTAATCTGTTTTCTCCTCTCTGCTTCCCAGGTTGAACCTGCTTGAAAACCAGAAACCCTGAAGAGTTTCTCTTGTTGGGAAATCTGCCTGTTCTGATCTCTGAAGAACCCTGGAGAATCAAACCTGTCAAAGACCTGCCTGCCGCTGCTGAAGAATCTGGAAGGAAACTCAAATCTGTGATCTGCAACACTTCAAACCAAGCCTGCCTCTCAGCCAAGCCCTCAGCCTGCCTACAGCCTCTGGACCCTCAAGGTTTCTCCTCAGAGATGGGGACTTCGAGTTTGTGACTCAGCATTTCCTCGAAGTCACACTTAAGTCGAGATATTTAATGACTTCAGACTTCGAATTCTTAGACTTGTATTTAAAGACTTCAGGATTCGACTGAGACTCAGTGATTTCCCACTCTGTAGTTACAATATTGTAGCCTAGTGTCAAAACACTTATTCAAGTGTTTTTGTTTTACTAATAACTGACTGATAGCCGCTCGCCTTACCCGCACACAGAAGAAAACTCAAAGACCCAAACCGTGAAGCACTCAAGAGTTCAAGTGTTTTATTTATACAAAAGCCACAGCAAAGGTGGCATAATAAAACAGTCCTTTTCTTCTCCCTGATAAAACCTAAAATTCAAGAGTTTTCCTTAAAATCAGAGGCTGGAAGTTGGGCTCCGGCTTGTTATGTTGCTTTCTGGTGCGCGAGTGATCAGCCTGCAGAGCATCCACTGGTTGATCCACAGACTCTGCGGGCGCTTCCAGCACTGTTCCACTCCCTGCGCGTGCCAACTCCCCTTTCTGTAGACCGATCTCAGCTAAAAGAGATAGCAAGGAGAAGGCGTAGCCAGCATCCACGCCGCATCCAGCATCCACAGCGCCAAAACCCCGTCCGGAAGATATATGCCATGTCACCATGCACCACGGGTGGTTTCTCAGCCTCCTTTCCTTCCAGACTCCTTTTTATATGTCGGCTTTAATCAGCCCTTGCTCACACCTGATGTTGAGCAATCACGCAGCGCCATTAATGCACTCCACCTCCTCAGACAACCACTTCAGTCCAGTGCGCATGAATTGTCACAAGGGAAAAACAAAACCAAAACAACCCAACATGCAGGAAAAATTAAAAAGTCTAAAATAAAGAGAAAAACAATCATATAAAAAGAAACATCAAAAACATGCAAAGCTCAAGAAGAAAATAAATACAAAAGAAAGACCAAATCATATCTTCCTTCCTCTCCAAACATACAAAGCATAAAAACTAACATTAAAATGAAAGAAAAACCATAAACCATATTTTCCCCTGTGCAACACACTGACGTCACTGACGCTAACAGCAGCACGACGGACGTGATTGTAGATTTGTTGTTTTTTCCACAGTCCTCATTTTCAATAAAAAAGCAGATTATTTAAACTGCTAAAACTAGAAAAAGTTGTAACCAGTTAATGTCAGGTAAATACTGTAAACTAAATGCATGAAATTCATCTAAAGGAAAAAACTTTTGCGTAACCTTTTTGTAGTGTATTTTTCATTTAGCAGTTCAAGATAATGATAATTCCATAGATATAATAGCGACCTTTAAGCTATACCGTCTCAGTGACGGAGATGAAAACACAAGGAGAAACAAGCAAGCACGAAAATTATTGCTTTTTTAAAAATTAATCAAGTGATTAGAATTTTTGTGCGATTAATTATTAAGTGCATACAGGCCTTCTCAAGACTTGAGACTTGACTTGACTTGCAAAAATGACTTAGAACATGTTGTGTCCTCCCTCAGCCGCTCTGCCCAAACTCCAGAACAGGTATAGCCCTGCTCACTCTCATCCTGCAAATTACCTGGACATCCACTAACTCCTCTGTCCCCCTCTGCACTGAACCCACTCGTGACCAAGTCCTGGATCTGATTAACCCCTGGATCTGTTTTTTGTTGTACAGAATTATTTCAATAAACATTTGTACTTTTCTCCTGCTTCAGTGTTTTCTGCATGTGGGTTAGGAACCTTACGCCAAACATGACATTAACTTAATATTTTGTTTCAGAACCTTTGAGTCCTCCAGAACCCTGACCACCCAGGAAGCAGCAGTTTAACAGACCTCTCTGCAGCATCTCTACTGTTACCCACTCATTACTCCATCCAGACTGTGTCTTGCCCACAACCCAATATATTGGTAAAGAATAATAAAGGTTTAAATCATATCTATTTTGATATGAAAAAATCTAAGATTTTTTTTTGTGATGGCTATGATGTTCTCATTAATGGACTGACTGGTGTGAAAACCAGTTGTCTTGTGGCAGATGTCTTGCTTGCGAGGAAACACCGCCATGGTGCTTCTCTCTCTTTAAACATACAGGCGGGTTGTGCTGATAGGGATCTTTCAAGCTATAATAAAGAAAATGTTCATCTAAAGCCATTTATAATAAGTAAATCATTGGATACCGTGAACCTGTTATTGTTCTTTGCTGTTGGGACTCTGAGTTTTTATTTATCAGTTGTTCTGTTTTGCTGATCTTTGGTTTATTTTCCATTTTATGCATGTTTAAAGCAGTCTTTGCGTTGGTTGATCTCTGTTGCCCCCTTGTGCCTGTCTCCGTCCCCTTAGCTCCCTTCTGGTCTCCTCCATCCACACCTGCTCCATATCTGCTGATTAGCCTGGTCTTTGTTCATTCTCCCATTCTATCATGTTCAGTCTCTGGTTGCTGGTTCCTTGTTGCTGCTTCTTGTTGCTTCCTTGTCTCTGGCTCCCCATGTGAGTTTACCCTGATGTCTGCTGGTTTTTGGTTCTAATTATTTTACTGTTTTTGACTCATTTCTGCTTCACTCATCACAGCATTTAAGTCCTCAGGCAAGTGCACCCCCCCTTGTTTAAAGAACCTCTGTTATATATAATTTTTTAATCGAAATGTGTGCCTGGATTTTGTCTCTCCACTGTGGCATCAATGCAAATAATGTAAAGCATGAACTTTCTGTTAAATCAATGTTAATCAGCGATCAATTCCCTTGGAAAGTTACACTGTTCTCCCACAACCCACTATTATCTGGGCTTCATTATAATTCAGATGCGCTTCTTTTAAGCTCCTGATAATGTATCAGTTCTCACCAGGAAGTCTTATCCGGTTTTCCAGCTGACTGCTGCAGAGTCCTTACTTCATGTGCCAGATGGCTCGCTGTGCAGGACAATGGAAACGGCTCCAAAACAGGCAATTCCAAGAAATATTTGGCATTTGGCTTGATGATGCATCAGTCGTCTGTTTGTAGAGCTTCAGCAAAGTAGGATGCAACACGTCCAACCCGTGATGAACAGTCAGGAGGGAAATAAATCAACCCAAAAAACATTTTTGATTTGAAGAGGGATGCGGTGCAGTTGGACAGTTAGAGATTTCAATTCAATTCAATTCTATTCAGTTTATTTCTATAGCTCCAATTCCCATCATGTCATCTCAGGTCACTTTCCAGTTCACCAGATCATCCAGTCAGATTGATTCAAAGTTTTCTATCTAAGGAAAACCAGCTGATTGCATCGACTTATTGACTCTTCAGCAATCCCTCACACTAAGCATGCTTGTAGCGACAGTGGAGGAAAAACTCCTTTGAACAGGAAGAAACCTCCAGCAGAACCAGGCTCAGTGTGGCGGCCATCTGCTGAGGCCCACTGGGGTTCAAGGAGACAGAAGCAGACATAGAAAAGAAGCATAGATACAAAAGGCAAAGATCATTTCAATAAAACTGAAACAACTGAACAGAATATTGTGATAATATGCGTGGAAGCATTTGAACAGCAATGTTGGAGTTAATAATAATTAATTGAACTTTATTGATTTCACATTGAAGACAGTTTCTTTGCTGCTATAGGCTTAGACTTCTGGAGGACATAGGGACCCATATTGAAGTTTGGGTTGCCGACCCCTGACCTAAACTAACAGAATAAACACGGAGAAAATTAATTTTACCCCCTGTACACTACACCATGCAAAATTCTCCCACGAATGGAAAATCGGCCCGAAAAGGCCATAAAACCATACAGTGTAGGCCCGGCTTCATTGTCCGATGACCCATGCTTTAATGTTTAGTCTTTATTGTGGACGTGCAGTAACAGGGACGTCTGATTTATGTATTCTTTGATTTGTCCCAGGGTTTAGGTGGACTCAAGTGACTCCATCCTGGAGAGAAATATCAGCTGTGCTGCTGCCATCAACACCTTTGTTTCTAGATGTTGGAGCTTAGCCTGTTTTCCAGTGTAGTCCTGTTTCTCTGACTTTTACTGTGACTAACTGGATGTGCTCTCTTCATCCTCTGACATGGGGAGCTGGCCATCAAGGGCTGGTCTGCCCTGGCTGTGTGTTTTCCCTGGACCCAGGGCAGCCTGTGGAGCTGGTTGACAGTTGCCTTTTGTATCTATGCTTCTTTTTCTATGTCTGCTTCTGTCTCCTTGAACCCCAGTGAGTGCCTCAGCAGATGGCAAGCTCACACTGAGCCTGGTTCTGCTGGAGGTTTCTTCCTGTTCAAAGGGAGTTTTTCCTCTCCACTGTGGCTACAAGCATGCTTAGTGTGAGGATTGCTGAAGAGTCAATGAGTCGATGCAATCAGCTGGTTTTCCTTAGATAGAAAACTTTGAATCAATCTGACTGGATGATCTGGTGAACTGGAAAGTGACCTGAGATGACATGATGTGAATTGGTGCTATATAATTAATTTATATATATATATATATATATATATATATATATATATATATATATATATATATATATATATATATATATATATATATAATATATATAATATAGTTTATGTTAATTTATGTGCGTGTTATTATAGGAAGCATTCACTCATCAGTATTAAATCTAACTTGACTCCAGTTCTAACAGAACTTAAATTTATGCCCTGAAGACTTTTAGACTTGATTTAGACTTGGAGACTAGACAGTCTGAGTCTCATGTAATCAAGGATAAAATCCACTGCAAGATGTCAGGAGCAGAATGCCAGAGATCAAGATGGGAAACATAATCCTTAGAAGATATTTATGCCAGAAATCTGTTTTTATTGTATTTAATTTCATTCAGGACAGTCTAAGGGTGTAAAGATAAAACCAGATGGAGATTATTCGCAGGATTGGATTTAAATCGGTCCATTTTCTCTAGCGTAGTAAGCATACAAATGAAAAGAAGAATAAATGAAGCTGGGCTTCTGTTTGGTCCGTTTACTACTGACTTGTAATGTTCATTGGTGATTCTGAAATGTGACTGTTTCACGAAAGAAAATCCTACTAATCTTAATTAAGATTCGCCTCTGGCTGCAAGCAAAATGATTTCCCCTGTTCTTTTTTTCATGTCCCATGTCCCGCACCGTGGAGAGATGCTTTATCTGTGAATGCACGTTTCCCAGTGTCACACAGAGATTTCCAGGATCGACTGCAGGAAATCTATAGAACTGCAAGTAGATTCTCTGACATACCTTCAATGTTATGAAAGAAAAACAATCTCATTAAAATCTGCCTTTTTTTGTGCACCGAATTTTTTTAACACTGTATTTTGAACACTCAATTTTTTTACACATTGAATTCCTTACTCTGAATTTTTATCTGGGGGAAAATTGAGCTGAAAAAAATTCACCTGCCAATGTGTTGACCTTTTGTTGAACTCGAGCCAAAGCAATCGACACTCGATGCAGTCGAGCAGATGCTAGCACATGAAATGAGCTCATTTGGTCAAGTTTATTGCCGGCCACTTCTTCCGGATCAAACCAAGAGTGTTGGTAGGCAGGGGTGCCGCACTAGCTGTGACCGGCTCGGTTATTTCGCCCAGTCCCATCAGATGAAAAATCATCTAATCGCTGTCTATTAGTAGCTACCTGACGCTTTGTAATCATCTATTTAACATGAAAAACTCCTCATTCAGCCAGGAACAAAACTATGCCCAACTGTTGTCACGTGACCAAATGAGCTAATTTTGTTGGCTAGAAACTTCTGGACTGTATCAAGTGTAGCTTGCTTTGGCTTGAGTCCAGGTTGCAGGTGTGGTTTTTTTGCAGGCAAACTTTTACCAGATAAAAAAAGAATCAGTGTTTAGAATTCGGTGCACAAAAAAAGGTAGAATCCAATTACTGTTTTTCTTCCATACAAAAAACTCGCTTGCTTTTGCAATGAATGTGACCATTGGGGTTTTCTCCAGCGGGCGCTATAAGTATATTACATTTCAATCTGAAAAACTCACAGAGAGAGAAAGATGCAATTAGAAGAGTTTATTGATACAATAGTTTGAACTTTGGCGCTCAGGCCTCGGCAGGAAACATAAACGCTGGTTTATACTTTAATGCAGATAAACTGATGTATGAGAATAAGGATATTCCCCCCGGGCCTGAAACTGGTGGTGGAGTTTAGATAGGTGAAGTTTGGTTAATCCATAGAGGCTGGTATACAGGGTGATGCTTGAGTTAGATGTCACTGAATGAACAAAGTTTGCATAAACTGTCCATGAAGAGCAAGCATGAAGCGACTGTGGAGAGAAAAAACTCCCCTTTGGGAAGAAATCTCTGGCAGAACCAGGCTCAACGTGGCGGTCTTCTGCCGGACCGTTTAAAGTGACAGGGAACTCCATGAAAGTCTGGAGGGAGTACACACTGGAGGTGAGGTTGAAGGAGCATCGAGGAGGAGTCGGATGAGCTTACTACAATGGTGGAGAAGGGGATGGAGGTGGGTTGTCTGAATCAAAGTCCGACATAGGAGCGATGGATCTTGCGCTTGTTGAAGAGCAGGCCTAGAGATGATTTGGAGTGGCTTTAAGTAGAGTGCTGGAAGATGATTGGGCATCAAGGAAAGTGGCTTGAAGCGGGTTGGCTGCGTCGGAGGCGGATCAGCCTCAGATTGAATGGAAGTAATCAGAGTTTCTTCAGTTGAATTTCCGCCTTAGCTTCATAATTGGCAAAAACATTCTAAAATGTTCTGCAAAATTCTTTAAATTAGGGCTGCGGGCGTTATGAATAAAATCTAATATCACAATATATTTTGGCTATAATCAGATGAAAATAAATGAATATGTATGTATGGATGTTCAAAAGTTTGGGGTCACATTGAAATGTCCTTATTTTTTGAAGGAAAATCACTGTACTTTTCAATGAATATAACTTTAAACTAGTCTTAACTTAAAGAAATACACTCTATCCATTGCTAATGTGCTAAATGACTATTCTAGCTGCAAATGTCTGGTTTTTGGTGCAATATCTACATAGGTGTATAGAGGCCCATTTCCAGCAACTATCACTCCAGTGTTCTAATGGTACAATGTGTTTGCTCATTGGCTCAGAAGGCTAATTGATGATTAGAAAACCCTTGTGCAATCATGTTCACACATCTGAAAACAGTTTAGCTCGTTACAGAAGCTACAAAACTGACCTTCCTTTGAGCAGATTGACTTTCTGGAGCATCACATTTGTGGGGTCAATTAAACGCTCAAAATGGCCAGAAAAAGAGAACTTTCATGTGAAACTCGACAGTCTGTTCTTGTTCTTAGAAATTAAGGCTATTTCATGCGAGAGATTGCTAAGAAATTGAAGATTTCCTACAACGGTGTGTACTACTCCCTTCAGAGGACAGCACAAACAGGCTCTAACCAGAGTAGAAAAAGAAGTGGGAGGCCGCGCGTTGCACAACTGAGCAAGAAGATAAGTACATTAGAGTCTCTAGTTTGAGAAACAGACGCCTCACAGGTCCCCAACTGGCATCTTCATTAAATAGTACCCGCAAAACACCAGTGTCAACATCTACAGTGAAGAAAGAGGCGGCTGCAGGATTCTGGGCTTCAGGGCAGAGTGGCAAAGAAAAAGCCATATCTGAGACTGGCCAATAAAAAAAAAAAGATTAAGATGGGCAAAAGAACACAGACATTGGACAGAGGAAGACTGGAAAAAAGTGTTGTGGACGGATGAATCCAAGTTTGAGGTGTTTGGATCACAAAGAAGAACGTTTGTGAGATGCAGAACTAATGAAAAGATGCTGGAAGAATGCCTGACGCCATCTGTTAAGCACGGTGGAGGTAATGTGATGGTCTGGGGTTGCTTTGGTGGTGCTGCTAAGGTGGGAGATTTGTACAGGGTAAAAGGGGCTCTGAATAAGGAAGGCTATCACTCCATTTTGCAACGCCATGCCATACCCAGTGGACAGCGCTTGATTGGAGCCAATTTCATCCTACAACAGGACAATGACCCTACACACACCTCCAAATTGTGCAGAACTATTTAGAGCAGAAGCAGGCAGCTGGTATTCTATGGGTAATGGAGTGGCCAGCGCAGTCACCAGATCTGAACCCCATTGAGCTGCTGTGGGAGCAGCTTGATCGTATGGGACGCAGGAAGTGCCCATCCAACCAATCCAACTGGTGGGAGGAGCTTCTGGAAGCGTGGGGGGGGATTTCTACAGATTACCTCAACAAATTAACAGCTAGAATGCCAAAGGTCTGCAATGCTGGAATTGCTGCAAATGGAGGATTCTTTGACCAAAGCAAAGTTTGATGTAAAAAAAAAAAAAAATCTGATTTCAAATCATTATTTCTGACCTTGTCGATGTCTTAACTCTATTTTCTATTCACTTCACAACATATGGTGGTGAATAAGTGTGACTTTTCAGGAAAACACAAAAAACTTTGGGTGACCCTAAACTTTTAAACGGTAGTGTGTGTGTATGTGTATATATATATATATATATATATACATACATCTTTTGTTCATCGGCATGAAATCCAACCTGCTGCCGTATATCACTCAGCTGAAACAGCTGCTATCACCATATTTTGTTTGTTGGTTGCTGTTGTGTTTAAGAAAATCGATTAGAGGAGGGGTTTATGATGCATTCAAAGTGTTTGGGGAAAAATAAGCCTCTCTTTAAATCAGTCCTACCTGTCTTTATCCATGCTGGGTCAGATCCTGACGTTTGAAAAAAGGAGGCAGGGAAAGCAGAATAAAAGCATTAGCCTCGCTGCATGCTATTAGCCTAGCCTGTCGCTAAATAATTCTATAAACTGTAAGACTGTGACGTCAGCGCTGTGGAAGGAGGCGGTGAGCAACTAAAGCTGCTTTCTGCTCTGGGTGCTGCTCCACAGGATGCTCCCATCTTTAGCATTGAGAGGAGCTGCTGCTGCACATGGACCACTAACAACCAGAATCTATGGGAGAAGATCACCAAAACGTCACCAATCTGATGATGAAGGAAACATTTATTCATCATTTAAGATTAAATATTTCTCTTAAACATGTAACATAAACGTTTTTTTTTTTTTTTTTTACAGTGTCCTGTCTGGCAATGTGGCAATAAAGAATAATTATCTTGATGCCAAAAGGAGCCCAACAGATTTTACTTTCACAAGTGGAGCAGTATGGCAATTGCCATATAGCTCCACTTGTTTCATGCATATAATATTGCTTTATTATAATTATTATGCAGGGAGTTTTACAGTTTATATGGACACTGCAATGTAAATAGAGCAGAAAACAGAAGAAGAAAAAGGAAAAAAAGAAAAAAAAAAGAAAAAGAGGAGAGAGAGAGAAGAATTGAAAAAAAAAAAGAAATATTTTTGTTTTTTTATGCCTTAAAGCTGCAGCAGGAGATCTTTTCTGACGTATTTTTAACCACAGTCGCTTAGCCAGCAGTGGAATAGAAGGTCTGAGAGTGAAACTAAAATAAATGGTGTCCGTTGTCCATTGGTTCCTGACACTTAGATTTATTTTTTCTTTTTGTATACACAAGTGTATACAAAAATAAATTTAGTTTAAACAACTCTAGTCAATTTCAATGAATTATTTCAATGAGAATAATTATTTTTCATGTTTTCTTTCTCTGTTCCTGAAAATGCTCTTCAACATCGAAGGATGCAAACATGTTTAATGCTGCCACCAATGCATCAATAACGCTGCAAAAATGATTTAGAAATAAGTAAAAATGTCTTAAATTAAGTGTATTTAGCCTTGATTTGAATAGGTAAAATTGATAGTTTGCCAATGGAATTAGTATTTTTACACTTAAAAATAAAGATAATTACATAATATGCACTTGGAATAAGACAATGCAATTGTGTTTTCTTATTTTAAATCTAAATTGTCTTGTTCCATTGGCAAAATATCTCTTTAATCTCCTGGATTTAAGAAGAAATGACTTAAAAAGCCGACTTTGTTGTGTAACTAAGATCTCTGTCAGGTACTGTAGAGTTTCCTGCCTTTTTAATCTCTACTGGATTTCAGTGAAATGAGACCTTCATTATGATCCAAGAGTTGTTTTCATTTAAAAAAAATCAAACTAACAGCTAAAGTAGAAATCCCTGTTTCCTTTAGATGAAGGACTCTAAATGGAGAAATAAAGTGAAGCCGCTCAGCCTGGCAGCCAGAAACCATGACTCACCTCAGAGTGGATTCATGTCTTTGGGTCTAAAATAAGCCTGTTTATATGACAGAGACTCACAGCAAAGACTTTTCTGGAAAGCAGATAAAAACATCTTAGCAAAGTTTGAGCTGCAAACTCCGTGTTTCTTGTTATTTTTTTTTTTTTTAAAGGTTTTGACAGAAACTAAACTGTTTCGCATTTTGTCACATTTATTGTTGAGGATAAAAGTAACGTTTAAAGAAAAGAACAGATGGTTTTTAAATTCTATTAAACCTGTTGCAATATAGAAAGGTTTACTCTGCTCTAAGCAAACTAGGGCTATGTTTACCCCACAGTCCTTTATGCTCATTTATATATTTTCTATTTTCCACATCAGAATTTAACCATTTGCTCCACTCAGGGGCGGATTTAGGAAATGTGGGGCCCTAGGCAAAGACAGGCAGTGGCCCCTCTGAATGGAGAAGGCATAAAACAGCCCCATTCTCCAGATGTAGAAATGTTAATAGAATAGACATCCATTATCTGTTCTAGGTTGTGTCCCTCTCTTCTTGTCCTTTTTCTTCTTGTTTTCCTCTCTATGTTTTTGTACTCAGCTGACTTTTCATGCTGTCTCTAAAGGAATGAAAGATTTTTTCGCTAAGCACTAAGCTCACTTAGCTGATTGCTCCTTCCTGTGTTTCCAAAAAGGCCAAAGTAAATAACCCAGTCCTTCTTTTCACTGTAGACAAGCCATGATCTGCTTATCTGTTCTCCATTTTTCATTTGGATGAAATAATAGCTGCATGAATCATGACAGCAGACAAGATAGAGGAGAGAGCAGGAGAGTGAGGATTAATTAATCTACCTAAAGCTCTGGAGAGCAAAGATAATGTTGCTTTAGATGTTGTCTCCAAAGTCTCCAGTAGCAGAAAAAAAGTCTCTAGATTTGGCTCTAGGAGCTTTTTAGAAATGATATACCCATATTTATCGCGGCGAAAAACCGATCCATGCGGGACCGGTCCGGGCTCCCGGTTCACCGACTGTTTACGCATCACGCTATCTGGGTTGCAGTGATTCTCCTTCGCCTCCCTAGTGACGATCTGCGGTATTACCTGCCAGTATTGGAGGAGGAAATCAATCAGTTAGTGGCGCTAATGCACCAAAAGTTATTTGCCAACCGCCATAAAACACAAAGAAGAGAAGAAGATGAAGAAGGAGGCAGTCAACGCAGAATCAAAATGTTATTTGTGTGGAGAAGATTTCAATTGTTGTTTATAGTTGTTCTTCTTCTTCTGTTTTGTGTGTTGGTAAGGGGCATTACGCCATCTACTGGAATGGAGTGTGAATCGCGATGTGCAGCCAGGCGGAGATGGCGCGTTCTGCTCGTAAGCTCTTAACATCAGAGAACCGAGCCAGGGAAAAAACCGAGCTGAGCCAGCCTGGAACTGGCCTGCAGTTAGCTCGGTCCGTTGTGTCTAGCTTCCGGTCCGGTTATTGTCTAACTTCGGTCGGTTGGCCATCGAACTTCCACGTCGGTTGTGTGTCTAGCTCTGTTCAGTTCAGTTTGCTTTTCCATTTACACGATAGAAGTTATTTCAGTTACTGAGCTTCGGATCCCGGTCTTGGCACGGTTTTTCAAGGGTAGTGTAAATGGGGTAAAGTCCTCCTCTGCTTTTTCTCATTCTGCTTCATTCTATCTCTATTCTCCCACTATCCTGCAGAATCTGTTAGTTCAATCTCTAACGTTCTACTCTCTCTGCTTTTTCTCATAGTAGCTTCATCTGGTCTGTTCCTGTTTGGCTGTGACTCCATCCTGGAGAAATATCAGCTGTGCTGCTGCCATCAACACCTTTGTTTCTAGATGTTGGAGCTTGGCCTGTTTTTCCAGTGTAGTCCTGTTTCTCTGACTGTGACTAACTGGATGTGCTCTCTATCATCCTCTGACATGGGAGCTGGCTCGGAAATGAAGTGTCTTCTGGCCGCACCTACAACCTTCCTCTAGTGCTTAGACTCCTTCAGAGGGCCTTTTGGTTCTCAGGTGAAAAAATACAAATTGTCGCTCCTCTCCCCAAAAGAAAATGATCTTTTATTATGTATGTATGTACATGTACAGTAGGTACTTTAATATTATACAAATTTTTAGTGGATTAAAAATGATTAACCTATTAATCTTTAATTTAGTTGTTTTTTTGTTGCGCTAAATAGATTACATTTATTTCTTTTTTATGGAGAGACTTTGTTTGAGCTAATTCTCCAGTATTTGATTTCTAATCATCTTTAAATCTGTTCGCAATTTGTTGGTTTTAAATAATGTTTTTAAAATTTACTTTAAATTGTGGCGACAGAAGATTCATCTCACCGTCTCATAAAAGAAATGGTTCGCTTTAATCCTGCTGACCTTCGGGGACCTCGATGCCAGAAATCCTCACTTCCTTAAACTTCTAAAGGTGGTACTGAGGTTGGAAGACTGCTTCCTCCAGGTGGTACCTGACCCTTAAAAAAATCTGTCAAGGAGAATCCTGCCTTGGCAACGCCAAATTGTAGCTGGAAAAAAGTATAAATAGAGATTGATGGATTTCACTCAGTCTGCACTTTATTTTGATCTTTGCCAAAAGAGAACAGTTTATCATACGGCCCTTATTGCACGGTAATCAACCCTGTTCTGATCTGGACAGTTTGTTTCCCTTACTTAGAATAATGGAAAGGCCTTGTCTCTATAAAGACTCAAACTCACTCTGGATCCAGACATTTGAATTGAGAAAGCTTCCTGGAGAGGTGGAGAAATGTCTTCAAATCTTGGAAAGAATGTACTTGTCAAGAACAGGATTCTATACTCGCCTTCTTGTAAAATGAGAAACGACCACTGTCTCAGGAAACAGGATCAGAAAATATGATCAGTATTACATTTTTTCTAAGAATCTTACCAGGACTCAGGAGAAAAATACTGAACTGGTGGTTTTGTTTTTTAGGAAGAAACCAGAGGCACAGGCTGTTGGTCCACTGCAGTCCAGAGTCAATGTGGCTTCCTACCAGGAGATTTTAGAGCTCAAATGTTTAATTCAGAGGTGAGAGGTGTGGAGCCATCAGGTCATCTCTATGTCATGTGTTTGATCGCCCCAGCCGCCAAACCAGGTGAGTCAAATCTGTGCAGTGAATTAAATTGTGCAGATTGGGCTCACCTGGTTTGGTGGCTGAGCAGGATAGATATATGGCATAGAGATGACTTGATTGAAACATTATTAGAAGAAGATAAGAGAGGATAAAAAAAAAGCAAAAAGAAAACCAGAAAAAGAAGAAGAAGAAAAAAAAAGAATAATGGAAAGTTAAAACAAATGACAGACACTTTGGTTAAACAGTAACAGTAATAAAGAAACATGGTGAAAAGAAAACTAAACACTAGAAATCAAGGAGCAAAAGAAAAACAACAGAAACAGAAACCTAACAGAGTTTATCTATATAGCGCTAATTTAACAACCTTTATCATCCTAAGGCAGTTAACAGAGTCAGTTTAGTTAAATCATAGAGACAGATTGGTTCCTATCCAACTGAACCCAGCTGACGTTATTCTGGTTTCATTCTTTTAATCCATGTGAAAGCCAGAATCCTGATTGGGAATATTTCCATTTAACAGGTGGGCAGATGGGAAGTCTTCCCGATGGCTTTTAGGGTTTCTATCCCCACAGAATGAGTCGTCATGCGTTTGTGAGTCAGCAGCAGTCAGATGGTTTGTCAGTTTGCACTCGGCTCCACAGCGTGACGGCTGGATAATCAACCCTGTCGCATCCTGTCAGATTAATCACTCTACCATTAAAATCATAATTGCCCTTAAAGATTTGCGAACCAACGAGCACAGATTTGATTTTGACATTGTAAAATTGCTCTGTTTTATAAAGCCCTTTGATATTGTATCTGTTTGTAATTAATAATGTTCTATAGTGTTCTTGTATATTCTTTTTTTGCAATAAAAAAAAAATAAAAAAAAGATTAATCACTGTGATGAACACAAGATACCAAGAATCCACATGAACAAAAAAAAAATGTTTGAAACAGGATTTAAACTGGTTAATTCTTTTTCCATCATTGCAACCCATAAATATGATACGTGTATACATGTATTGATTTTTGTTTTCTTCTTTAATCTCCTTTTTATTGATAGATAACTGATGAAAATGATCAAAAGTATTTTTTTTATTTTTTTTGTATTTCCTGGAGAATATCCTTTTTGGAAAAAAAGGTTGAATAAATAGGAATTTATTTCAGACAATTCAGTCTTACTTTACTCCTTGTTTTCTAGTGTTTAGTTTTCTTTTCTCCATGTTTTATAGTCCTAGTTATTTGATTATCATTTTGTTGTTGCTTTCCAGGTTGCTTCATTTTGTTGCTCTCTGCTAAGCTTGCCCTCTTGTGTTCTCCTTCTTCCCTAGCTCTTTTCCCTCTCTTTTTTTCTGTGCACACCTGCTCCCAGTTTCCTCATTAGCCCCTCTTTGTCTCAGTCTCCTTTAAAAAGCCCTCTCTTTCAGTTCCCCTTTGCTGGGTCCTCGTCAAAACACTGCCCAGAACTTTGTCAAACTTCCTCCAACTCCGTTTTTCCTGAGTCTTCCTCGTTGTGACAGTGATTCCCCTGATGTCTCCACGGTTTCTGGTTCGTTTTGACTAGTTTTTATGTTTGATTCTTTCGGATTTTTGGACTCCTGATTTGATGCTTGTTTGGACTTCGTTTTCATTATTGGACTTTTGGATAACCTGCCTTTGTTTTCAGTTTCCCTTTTTAATTAAATCTAAAAAAATTCACCTCTGCCTTCCTGCCTCTGCTTTTGGGTCAACACTCCATAACCAAATCCTGACACAACAATAAATAAATCAACCAAATACACACAAAAGAGAATAGTTAACATCAAACCAAACCAAACACCAATTTTCAAACGAACTAAATTCACCTGAAAATGAATAAAAACCAAACCCTCCATCAAATAAACCTGGTGGAATATACAGCCAGAGAAATGACATCCATTCATGGAAATTGTCTGATAAGGGATATGAAGTCTTAAAACTTATTATTCATACCCCCTCTCCCTCTAATTGCACTTAAATTTATGATTCTCCCCATTTGGGACTCTGAGTTTTTAGTTATTATTCTGTTTTGTTGATCTTTGGTTTTTTTCTATTTTATTCCAGCAGTCTTTAGTTACTCTCTGCTGCCCCCTGGTGCTTGTTTCCTTCCCCTTGGCTTCCTTCTAGTTAGTTCCACTCACACCTGCTCCATATTCAGCTCATTAGTCCATCCTTTGTTCTGTTCCCCGTATATACTCCACCTCTGCAGTCACTCGCCAAGCTGTTTCCTTGTAGTTTTTAGTTGCTTCCTCATCTCTGGTTCCCCAGGTGAGTTTTCCCTGATGTTTTTTGGTTCTTTATATTTTGTATTTTTGCATTTTTGGATGTCTGCCTCAATTTCCCAAGCAGAGATGAGTTTTTGCTGAATTCATCTCTGCATTTGGGTCCTCAAGCAACTTTACCCCCATTGCTAATAAAATTAACTTAAAGGAGAGTAACCTTGCTGTTAAACTTCTTATTTTATCCAATATTAATTCACACACACACACAGTGTATATATACATACATACATATATCTAAATGAAAACAGGTTGTTTAACAGTGAGGCTGTTCAAATAAGAAGTGTTTTTATTTTCTCTTCTTAAAGTTTGTGTATTCTCCTGTTCAGGTGCAAACTGCGTCAGGGATCATCCAAAGCTGGTGATGATGACTCATCTGAAGGCTGTCTCTGAGTCCTAAAGCCTGTAGTGGTTTGATAGACGACCAGACAGCCTGTGCCTAATCCACACATCAGCACATAAGGTACGTCTCACTCTGAGATGGAGACGGGGTTCCTCTCCATCTGGAATACGCTGTAGATACAGTCTGGAAGTTCTATTGTTTAAGGCAGTTTTGGTTGTGATTTAAATGGTTGTGAGGGAGAAATGCATTAACATTGCGACAGTTTTGGCAAATGATCAGGTTGTTTCCATTGTGCCTCCTCCTCGGTGGCCACCAAGCATGATTTGACCCAGATGCACATATGGAGGCCCGTCTGGTCCTGCAGAATCCTAAATTATCCTCCAGAATATCTAACTTCCCACTTCAATAAGGGAGTTAGGAAGAAGACAGCAGAGGGACAGAAGGGGGAAGAAGGCACAATTAAGAGATGGAGTGAAGGAGAGGAACTCAAACATCAGTTATTATTATATATCTGCTTAATAAGGTCAAACACCACTGTATTCACAGTTTCTGACATTTTCCTCAATATTTAGTAGGATCCAACCATGAAGACTATACCAGGCTTTTTCTGAGCTCCAATCTGCACACAGAGGGTGTATTAAGCGTTGCTGGGGATATTAGCCAGGCTAACTTGAAGACTGTTCTCTCTTATTTTTACCAACATGTGGACTTTGCAACTACGACAGAACCGCTTCTGTTCTCTCTATGCAAAGATAAGAAAATAAAGTCCCGACTGACTAAAACCCATCGATCTCCATTTTATTTCACAGGGGTGAATAGTTTGATACTTTTTTCCCCCAATACAGGTGCCCCTAGGACCCCACTGGCCACCCCACTTGCCAGGTAAATTGTAGTTTAGCATTTAATCCCATTATGCACAGCCAGTGACGTAACATTAAAAATCACAAAATAAACCACCATATGAGTGGGTGTTTACTGAAGTCTTTCTGACTATGGCCTTTAGTTTCCCCAAGATTTTTGGTGCCCCCATCTTGCCACCCCTATGAAACATTTCTGGAGGCGCCACTGCTCCTGTGAACCCCCTTTTATACCAAAACGCTGCAAATACGCCATTGTACTTAGCTGCAAGTTAGAAACACATTCATGGCAGGGTTCCACAGCATAAGGCAAGTAAAAATTCAAGACTTTTTAATGCCACTTGAAAAAAAAAATTTAAGACCAAATTCACAAGAAACAAGAAAAACCTGCTTGCTCCAACTTAACCCAAAGGTTTATTTTAACATAAACCACTGCACTAATGTTTCAAATGTTGAAAAGCTTCCCATACAGGAAGAAAGCTAAAAACACACAAATGACAGATATATTTGAACAATTATTTAACTGAATTCACAAACTTTTGTTTTAGCAGGGAACAAAACAAATCAGTTTTAAAGCCCAACATAACCAGTGCTAAGTCTTTTTAGCAGCTATTTTTCTTTGTATGGTTTTCTTAGTCTGTTTTGATTTGGTGATAAGTGTAAGCGTTGCAGAGACAAAGGGTGGAACTAAACTGAGAAATACCACCGCCTGTTTCTCTGTAACTCCATTTTGACGCTTTGTGTTTCTCGTGCTTTCGCATGTGCGACTCCACTGCCTTAATTCCCATGTAGTTCTGAGCTTGAATGACTTCTTGCATAAAATCCACTGCCAGGCCTCATGTATGTTCCCTGGTTTTAGCCATGGAGAAAAACTCTTGGCTGGAGACAATTTTGGTTACATTTACACTTGATCATATTTTCCAGACAAAAGTTAATGGTTGCATCTCCCAAATGTCCCGGCCCGGCAACAACGCTTTGTTTGTTCTGCCTTCTCCGGGACGGGAACCAATAATGGCTGAGCGTTATTATTTCATTTTTTGCTTTTTTATTAAAAGTACCAAACAATTTTAAATGTTTTATTTTAGATTACAAAATAAATCGTAATAAAAAATAATCCTATTTATGATGTTTTAAAAATTAAGACCTACGAAAGACTGATTTAAGACATTTTAATACTAATTAAGGCCTTAGTTTTATTTTTGAAAATTCAATGCCTTTTAAGACTTTTAAAGGATTTTTCTGTTTTAACGAATTAGCCCATTTTCTGTAGTGTCAGGATGAAATCGAATGATGAACACCAAAATTTTGGCGATTGGTCCTGTATCTGCTATTTGGCTCATTTAGCATCTCTGCCTGCTTTAGAATGGTTTCAACCGAGCATGTCCGATAATGTCCTAAAATACAACCTTAAGCGTTCTTCTTAAAATAATATACTATACTCACCCGAGATTCTTCGATCCGAGCAGACCAAAGGAAAGTTTAGGTAATAGAAAAAAGCTCCCGTCTTGTTTTATTTAGCATTTTGTAAATCCCAGAACTATTTTTCCGGATACATCACAACCGCTTATAAACTTCCGCTTCCGGTTCGAATCTGAAGCGTTAACACCTTCCAGACCACTGAAGTTGGCGGCGGTATCCTCTAACGCCAAACTCAAAGTCCAATATGTCCTCCTCAAGAATCCACCTTTTAGGTATTCCATTTTCAGAGTTTTTTAAAGTGTTTAACAGAGGCGTTAGCACCTGCGGCGTCGGAGTACACAGAGTGAAGCGAAAAGACTACAACTGTGTAAACAGGCCCCATTTCCGTTTCGTCTGGCAGCGGAATATTGACTATTCCTACAGAACTCAATGGGATTTACAAAATGCTAAATAAAACACTACAGGAACGTTTTTTCTTTCTGAAACTTTTTTTGGAGCGTCATTGAACGGCGCTGACGACCCTCGTGAGTAGCATATTTTAAAAAAAGAACGTTTAAAGTTCTGTTTTAAGGACATTATCCGGACATGCTCTATGGAAGCCATTCCTAAAAGAGCAGCCAGGGGGGATTCTAAAATGAGCCAAAAGCAGAGACAGGACCAATTGTCAAAATTTTGCTGTCGATCATTCGATTTCATCCTGGACACTACAGAAAATGGGCTAAAAGTGTTAAAAGCCGAATTCTCCTTTAATGACCACAGCGGGAAACCCCCACCCCCACCTTCTTCAAAATCCAGACAAAATTGGTTTGTCAAGCGTTTTGTGCGCTTTCACGTTACGTGCAGTAAAAATTTTCATTTGTGCTGCTTTGGATTTGAAGAGAATTGAAGAAAGTGGGGGCTGGTTGACCTTTTTGATGACCTCTAGAAATATTTCTTTATATCTTTAAAATGATAGCGGCACAAACGGCGAAAATATTTGCTGCACAAAGCGTTTGACACTAATTTTGTCTCTGATTTGAATAAGGTGGGGAGGCCAACTTCACTCAGGTACTCATGGGATTGGAGTCTGGAACCGCGTCAAATATGTTGGTATGCGTTGGAGAGTGCTCTTAATACGTTATGCTCAAGTTACTCAGAGGTTTTACTTGGAAAGCTTGGCTTCAACTTTAGACTTAGCGTGATGACAGCCATCGAATAACTGACCTGGAACTTATGGCCCACATATGGCATCGCAGCTTACAGCCACCAGGTGCCATTCCGAACTTAGTCCCGCCCACAAGGTTTTGAGGTCGGGAAGTTTGGTCTGGCTCTGCTCCATAGTAGCGAGGCACATATGCTCCGCCCACCTTCTGGCGATCCAATCAAATTGTCAGGGCCGGGCTTTTGCTCACGATGATGGACAGATGATCAACAGTAATGCGTAATCAACCACGTGACCAAAGCGGCTTGGGTGACAACAACAATGGCTGCCGCTGGAGGTTTGGGTGAGTAGATTTCTGCTATTAGGTCTGTTCTAGAAGATATCGCCTAGGCAGCAAATTAATTTTAAAGAGGAACAGAGAAACGCGATCAAGGCTCATCTTCTTATTCTAGGCGTGCAACTGCACGCTTCCCTGATTTTGCTTGACAACAACTATCGCGTGGCTTAACATGCGTCCACGCACTCCGTTCCACTACTTATTGGTTGTAGGTCTATCAATTGAGTGCAGAGGCATTTTCCTGGTTCGATTCGGAAACACGCCCCATAATCACAGCTCTATGGAGCAGCATCAGACTCATTCTGACTAGAATTGAGTAGGACTTAAGTCGGGCTAGCATACGCTGGCGTATGTTGGGAAATATGGAGCATACTCAAAGTTTCTCTACGCTCTCGCCAGATGTCAACGCATTAAGCAGCGTGCTTCAATGTACTGCAGGGGGCTTCATAACTTATACCAAAACGTGCCCATAATTGATACAAGGTTTGCCAGCGTTTTTGCCAGAGATGTGACAGGAGCTTAAGATCTAAAAGTGAGAGAGAATGGAGAGAAGGGAAGAGACACGAAGAGCAGACTGGGTTGGAAGAAAGCAGGAAATCTTACCAGAATAAAAAATGAAGGAAAATGAGGAATCAAGAACTGATCAACATGAATCAACAGGTAGAAGTAAGAGATTAACAAGAAAACAGAATAATAAAGAAACTAAAAACCTCTGACAATAATATATTCAATGGTTTGGTAAAAAAGAATTATTTGTTGGGTGAGAAAACTGTAACTTAACAGTTAATGTCAATTTAGATGCTGAATATCGATCCAAATGCTTTTTAGGCTGATGATGATAATCATTAATAGAAGTCACTCAAACCCTGGAGATCTGTCATGGCTGTTCACCAGTACTGCCCTTTTATCACTAAACATATTCACAAGAGTTTCAGATAACACACTAATACACTGACCCACATATTCTTCCATCAAGTAAATAATTTATAAATAAATATCATATTCAGTGACCCAGATACTGAGTCACTCAGACTTCCTGTTAAGCTTCATTTTCATCCCACAAATGTCCCCTTCTGGATCTCTTTGCTGTTCTCACGCCTCAGCAGGGTGAATCACCACAGTCGTTGTACTGATAGATCTTTGTCTAAATTTCTATGATGGCTGGATAATTTCAAGTCTCTGATTGCGGCATATTTGGGGCACAGAGTTGCAGGGTCACAACTGTGCTCCTTCTTGTTTAGAGACTGCACAGTAATATAGGCTCAGCACTAACGAAGGTTCATTGACCTAAACTGAACCCAAGTGTTTGAGGTGTTACACTGTCTGCAGGAGAAATATCAGTATGAAAATCACTGCTGGCTTCATATAAGGCTACGGTCACACTGCAGGCCTCAATTCTGATTTATTTTTGGGCAAATCTGTTTGTTTTGCGTTGACGTTCACATTTCCAGATATATGCGACTTGTATGTGATCTCCTGAGTGAACTGCATTCAAACAAAGCAAGTGTCCCACATGCGCAGTAGAGGACGTAATAATGTCACAAGACGCCGTGCTCTGTGTTTATGGAAATAAACAAGTAAACATCTTTCCCAGCATTAAAAACGCAACCTTCTCAATATAAATAATACTCTCTGCATCATTGTCCACCGTGGTTATTGTGGGTTTATACAGGAAATGAAAGTAACTAGTTTAATGCTCTTACCTATGACTGTTATTTATATATATATATATATATATATATATATATATATATATATATATATATATATATATATATGCAAACACACACAAATAATAAAAAATAATGTATCTACTCTAAAGTGCCTTAAGATTCTAAGACATAACTCTACAAATGAAATGGAACTTAACTGGAAATATTTGAAAACAATGGATACAAAAACACCTGCTTACAAAAAAGACATTGTTTTTCAAATGCTACACAACAAGGTGTAAAAAATTATTATTTTTTTCTTAGAAAAGAGGATTAATGTCATAATGGGTTTAAGGTGCCTAACCCACATGCAGAGATCACTCAAGAGGCAGAGAAAAAGTTCAAAGGTTTATTTACAAAGAAGCACAATATATAATGAACTGGTCCTTGGTAGGTTGACTGGTCACGCAGGGGTTCACCACTGTGGTTAGTATTGATCCAAGTTACTGTGGTTTTCTGATGTACGAGGGTATACCGGTTCTGAAGTTACGCGGAGCTGCAGAGGGGGGGAACCTTGAGGGTCCAGAGGCTGGTCGGCAGGCAGAGGGCTGAGGGCGGAGGCTTACTGAGTTCAGGCAGACGGATTCCAGACTGAGTTCCCTCTCAGTTTTCACTGAGAGCAAGCAGGCAGTTTCCAGGCAGAAACAACCCTCCAGGGTTTCACTGAAAGCAGACAGACGGACTCCAGAAAGAGTCTTCTCTCCAGGTTTTCAGATTATCAGGCAGGAATATCTGGTAGACAGAAAAAGACTGGATCAGACAGGTTCACAAAATCTTGGGTACAGATAAGCTGGCTGGCTCAGGCTTGCTAACCATTACTGGCAAACACTCTGGCACTGGAGTGTCCGTCTCCGCCTCCTTAAGAAGGAGCCTCCTGATGAGCAGATTGAAGACAGTTGTTGCAGTCAGCTCGTGCCCTCAGGAGATCTTGTGCGCCCTCTGGTGGAGAAAGTGGACAAAACCTCCAGCTCCCAACAATTAATGCATTTCTCTTAGCTGCTTTGCTTTCAATTCAAGCTCTGAATTAATGTTTTTCAGTTCACTGCATTTGTCCTTGTAACTCTATTAGATTTTGTTAGCATTTGAGCCATTAGTGTGCTAGATGTGTTTTCAGCCTGCTCAGCTAGTTGATCAGCATCTGGTTGATCAGGATGAAACACCCCCACCAACATTTCTTTCTTCTTTTTCAGTTTTTCAAGCTCACTTTCCAAAGCTTTTCTCTTTTGCCCATTAATTGCACCAGTGACGGCTGGCCCCTAGGGGTGCACAGGTGCTGCCTTCCCTAAATGTGGAGGGGGAAAGTCACGCTAGCTATTTAGGGGCAGTGGTAGCCACGCCAACTATGTAGGGGCAGTGGTAGCCACGCCAACTATGTAGGGGCAGTGGTAGCCACGCCAACTATGTAGGGGCAGTGGTAGCCACGCCAACTATGTAGGGGCAGTGGTAGCCACGCCAACTATGTAGGGGCAGTGGTAGCCACGCCAACTATGTAGGGGCAGTGGTAGCCACGCTAGCTATGTAGGGGCAGTGGTAGCGACGCTAGCTATGTAGGGGCAGTGGTAGCCACGCCAGCTATGTAGGGGCAGTGGTAGCCACGCCAGCTATGTAGGGGCAGTGGTAGCCACGCTAACTATGTAGGGGCAGTGATAGCCATGCTAGCAGGGACTGACTGCAGTTCTACTGTAAGGTGCCTTGCTCAAGGTCAATGACCGGCATACCTGACATGGAACAACCAGACCATGCATAGTGCTTTAGGTTAATAGACTGTATTATTAAGCTATGTATATAAAAATATTCTACCATCCCCCTTCTTTTTTTTCAACTAGACTTCTGTGCATTGGTCATACCTTTGGAGGCTGAACACTGCCTTTCCTTTTATTTCTCCAGTTCATTATATTCATATTTAAATTCCCTGCTGTGTAATTGCTTTATGATCGCTGAGCAGTGGTACTGGGAGTATTTTGCTGGATATTTTCCTTTATCTAGAGTCTCTTTAAAGCCCTTTGTGTTTTCAGCTGGTGTGTCTAAAACTAGAACACAAGCTCTATGTTAGTCAGGTAGATCAACCTCTAATTACTGCATCATTTGCTCATAGCTAACGGCATATTAATGCATTTATCCGTAACATCAGAACAGACTGATGTTTAAGAAAAATCAATATTTGATACATTTATTTGTTTCCCAGTTTTCTAACTTTTTTCCCTTCATGACAAAGCTCATGTTTTTTTCCCCTCTTGTTTTATGTTGTATTTACTTCCTATATACAACATAAAACATATTCCGCATATTCCAATCCTTTGATTGTCCCTCTCCTCATTTCCTCTGTGATTTTAAACCAGACAAAAAAGATTGTTTGTTTTGACTATGGTAATGTGTTCACTGAGATATGCAGCAGATGTTGGAGCATGAAAGCGTGTCTGATGATTGAAAATCTTCTCAGAGTGCCTGCAGCTTTGTGAAATGTTCAGAGAGACGCGTCTCTCCTCTGTCCTGGTGGCTTCCATTATTCATTTGTGAAACAGCAGCTTTCAAACCAAACAATGCAGTAATATAATATTTCTATAAAGCATTTGTATTTGCAATATTCCTGATATCATTCCTGCCTAGGGTGATTTTTTTTTTTTTTTTTTGACAGTACATGTTCCACAGTAAAGAAAGAAACACCTAAATACGATCCAACAACCCAAACACCTAGGGATCAGGACATCTCCAACTAAACCATAAATGTAATTCAAAATGTAACCAACCATTTTTCATCAGCTTGTTCAATTCTATTCAGTTTATTTCTATAGCGCCAATTCACAACAAATGTCATCTCAAGGCCCTATACATTTCATCAGACCATCCAGTCAGATTTCAGAAGGTTTCTATCCAAGGAAAACCGGCTGATTTCATCGACTCATTGACTCTTCAGCAATCCCTTACACTAAGCATGCTTGTAGCGACAGTGGAGAGGAAAAACTCCCTTTGAACAGGAAGAAAACCTCCAGCAGAACCAGGCTCAGTGTGAGCGCCATCTGCTGAGGAGGATTCAACACTGGGGTTCAAGGAGACAGAAGCAGACATAGAAAAAGAAGCATAGATACAAAGGCAACTGTCAACCAGCTCCACAGGCGGCCCCGTCCAGGAAACACACAGCCAGGCAGACGAGACCCGATGCCAACTCCCATGTCAGAGGATGTAGAGAGCACATCCAGTTAGTCACAGTCAGAGAAACAGGACTACACTCTGGAAAACAGGCCAAGCTCCAACATCTAGAAACTAAGGTGTTGATGGCAGCAGCACAGCTGATATTTCTCTCCAGGATGGAGTCACAGCCAAACAGGAACAGACCAGATGAAGCTACTATGAGAAAAAGCAGAGAGAGCAGAACGCTAGAGATTGAACTAACAGATTCTGCAGAGTGGGGAGAATAGAGATAGAATGATGAAAAAGGGTCCCTATGTCCCTCCAGCAGTAGCCCAAGCCTATAGCAGCAGAACTATAGAGATAGATCAGGATAACCTGAGCCACTCTAACTAGAAGCTTTATCAAAAAGGAAAGTTTTAAGCCTAGCCTTAAAAGTAGACAGTAGACAGGGTGTCTGCCTCACGGACTAAAAACTGGTAGTTGGTTCCACAGGAGAGGAGCCTGAGAACTAAAAAAAGATCTGCCTCCCATTCTACTCTTCTTTAGAAATTCTAGGAACCACTAGTAAACCTGCAGATTGAGAGCACACACACACACACGACACAAACATTCATCTTCTCATTCGGAGAAAAAAATGCAGCTTCTAACATGAAAACTGAGGAAATATTGAATTTGCTTGAAGAGTATCTAGTAATGAAGAAAAAACTGTTTTAAGAATGTGAGAAATCTTAACTTTGTCTTACCGTCTGCAGCTGCAAATATTTTCCAAGTAACACTTTTCACTCTGTCTGACACACACACGTACCCAAACATTACGAATGTAAAGATAAAGTAACACTGGCCTTGTAGCTGCTTACAAACAAACACGTCCACAACCCCTACCTTCCCGCCGGATGTTCTTAAACATCAGTCAAGCAGAAACATCAAATGTCAAACAGAGAAATGACTATGAGATTTAAAACACACATGGGAATCATCCGGGTATGGAGTCTGGCAGAGCTAAGTCTTCATCAACTTCTTTATCGTGTGTGTGTGTGTGTGTGTGTGTGTGTGTGTGTGTGTGTGTGTGTGTGTGTGTGTGTGTGTGTGTGTGTGTGTGTGTGTGTGTGTGTGTGTGATGACCCATGACGCTGGGGTCTTAAACCATCTGGAAATTTCTGCAGGGCCTCTGCAAAGAGCAGTAGGTCTTATTGATTGTGTCCCAGAAACTTCATGTTCAAGAAAGGTCAGAGTATCCCGAACAGCTTCTGAAGTCTTCAGCTCCAATTATCCGGCTCCATCCCTCCATCCATTTTTTCCCGTTTAGTCCTGTCATGGTCGCAATATGGCCGCTGCTTATCTCCGACAGCGTATGGGCGAGAGGCAGGATCCACCTTCTAGACAGGTCGCCAGTCTGTCACAGGGCACTAACTCACACCTAAGAACGATGCACGGGGAGACTGTGCAAATTCTATGCAGAAATACCTCCGGCTAGGAATTCAACCCTGAACTTCTGCTGCAAGGCAGCTGTGATTATCCGGTGTCATTTGTTGTGTAATTAACTTTTTTTCTCAGCCTTCTTACAGCCCTGTTCTTACATGGATGATCTTAATTGCGCTACGTTCAGACCGCTAGGGGTGTCAACAATAATAATCGATTCAGCTGATGCATTGCGATGCGGGGCATGCACGATTCCAGCATCGATAGCGGCAGCGTGCCATAATCGATTATGTCACTGTTTATTTTCCGGCCTCAAATGGACAAGTGAAGTTTCAATTACTTCCGGAGGGCATACCAACCACAATCAAGATGGCTGAGGCAGAGGGAGATGACCGCGAGCAGACGGGTAGGCCTAATTAAAAACGCACTCAAAAGCTTGGAAAGCGGATATCTGGGCACATTTCGGATTTTACGGTCGTCAATGGACATTTTGATGCATCGCAATGCATCGCAGAATCGAATCTGAATCGAACCGCTACCTGGTGAATCAGAATCGTGGAATCGCGGAGGGCAGTGCCAATGCACACCCCTCACAGACCGCACACACTGTTGGAGTTCATGTTTGATGCGCATCGTGGCTCATCAACAGGTCCTGCGTGAGTCTCCCTCCTGAAGCAGGAGCAGCGTGAGCTTCTGAGGCATGGGACGCGACTGCACAAGCAGCAGCTGCTGGAGTTGGAAAATTTTTACTTTAGCTGCTGGACGTGTCGCATCAACCAATGAGAGAAGCTGATCTGGGAGCTGGCAGGGAGTCAGATGCAGCACTGCTGATGCAGAGCGCTATGATCACTCCTCTGAAACAGTTTATTATTAACGCCCTAAATTAACTTCAAATGTAGAAACCTGCCGGCAGAATATGTTGGCTTTTATTATCCTGCTGCCTGCAGTTTAGATTACTTATGGGAAAACACCTTCCAGCTGCCGTGTGAACAGTAGGGGAAAAATCCCCAAGCGCCGCTTAAAGGGGATTTCCAGTGATAGCGCATCGCCGGTATACGGCTGTTTCATGCTGGTCCAACAGCGAAATAATAATAATGGAAGGCAGAAGCTTCCAGCGCTTGAGGTCTTAACGTAGCATCATAATTATCATAATTCCAACAGACGATGATCTGCTTAGAAAAAAAAAAAACTCTTCAGATTAGAGTTTCCCAACATACTTAACATAATTTTCAACCTAACTTATTTTCTGAACTAGAAATTGGTAAAAAAATTTTCCCATCTCTTTGGACCATGCTGCTTATAAGAAGGTTAGAAGCTTTTCTGTGGATTTTTCCTAGCTGCCAGAGGGGGCAGTGTTGCCAACTCAGCGACTTTGTTGCTATATTTGGCAACTTTTCAGACCCCTCCAGCGCGACAATTTTTCAAAAGTTTACTCTAGCGACAAATCTGGCGACTTTTCACGGTGTCACTGGCGGGCTTTTGGAGACTCTTACATGAAAGCATGTATGCGTTCCTACTCTTGTCCTCCAGCGGCAGCGGCTGCCCGTGGGGGGGCCTCCCCCATCCCAACCCACGTTCTCCCGCAGGAGTCCCTCTCAGCGCTGCAGTCAGAGCCCAGGATGTTACCCTCAGCGTCCAGACTGCAAATGAAAGCGGCGCATGCGCCGGGATTGACGGCCGCAAATTGATCACAATAATTAAAATATCTAAATAAAAATACATAAATAAACATTAATGGACAGAAAAAAAGTAGCTCTATATATTGTTTAGTAAAGTGAGTAAAAACACTATATAATAGTGTTTTTGTCTTTCTGTGACGACATTATTTGTACCACAGCATAAATAAAATGCACATCCCTTCCTGTGGCAGATTATGCAAATTAGGCGATGACGTCATTTAGCGACTTCTAGCGACTTTTAGCACAGCCAATAGCTACTTTCCTTACTGAGGAGTTGGCAACACTGAGAGGGGGAAAGTTAAAGTTGGACATGAAAGAATAAGGGGCTACCTGGCCAAAGCTGTCCCTGGGAATGTCCCCTATTTTATCGTTTTATGAATGAGGGGGAAAATGTTGCGTGTAGACCGTTATTACGGTAGAAAGAGAACATGCTAAATGCAGAAACAGCTATAGGTGATTGCTGAAGACACAGTACATTTCAAACCCAAACAAGACCCTGAGACAGAAGCTAATGCATCCTAAAGACCAACCCCCCAGACCAAAGATGAGCGGAGTGGTGTCTGCAGGTCAATGCAGTGAGGAATGCTGCGATCTTTTTTATTAGAGAAACCAAACAACCTCTCCAGACGCAGACACAGAAGAGCGCCCTCCTCTGGATAAAGGCTGGTTTATACTCAGAGACCAGGTCGTCTGCGTGTGTCGCAGTTAACGCAGATATAACCACCCCCCGCCTTCCGCAGAGACTCTGGTGCACCTCTCCAAAATTGTCGGTGACCGCAGACAGGAGGCCTAATCTACATCTGCTCTACACTATGCATATTTCCTGTTATTTATGTTACCAGATTGTTTTGTTTTTTATCACCGCCATTGTGATAAATGACTCGTGAAGTTAAACCAGCTCGACTCGGGAACCCCTTTGCATTTAATCCATCCCTTTGGGGAGCAGTGGGCTGCCATTGTGCGGCGCCCGGGGAGCAGTTTGGGGTTTAGGGTCTTAATCAGGAACCCAGACTGCTGGCTGTGGGGATCGAACCTGGTACTTGCAACCTTCTCAGAGCACAAGCTCACTGCTGTTACCGCTAGGCCAACACTCCTACTTCATGGCGATGATGATGATGATGATGATGATGATGATGATGATGATCATAACCGTTCTATTTAACAGAGACAATTGCAACCTTTCAATGATGTTAACGAAGGACATTGTACCATGTTATACCAAGAAACATAGATCATTTCCACATAGATCCTGGAGCAACAGGTTTATCTTATGTTGGTAAAAATGTATAGAAGTTGTGAAAATAATAGAAGAACCGTCACGATGAGTGGAGGTTTTTGAGGACCAAAATGCAGAGATTCTGAGACAGAGGTGAGTCTTGTAGATTTAATGAGAACACTGAGGTAGAAATGCAAAAAAGCCAAAATATTGAGAACCAAAAAAAATATATAAGATTACATCAGAGAAAACTCAGGTGGGAAGCCAGAGACGGGGGAACAAAAAACAAGTCAGCACTGAGTGACTGCAGAGGTGGTGTATATATTAGAGACTGAACCATGACAGGTAAATCAGCAGATTGTGAGCAGGTGTGGGCAAGACCAACTAGGAGGGAGCCAAGATGAAAAGAAACAAGCACAAGGGGGTATCAGAGGGTAACTAAAGAACGCAGCACTGGAAGAAATGAACTACAAAGACAAAGAACACAAAGAATATAAAAAAAACCCCAAGCAGACCAAACGATGGCAGAACCTTGAGAAGAACAATATTGAAGAAGTTTATCGTAGGATGGAACCAGGAAACACATGTCTGTGTTGTCCCTGCTTTGGTCTGTTGAGAATTAGAAAGAACCGGAAACATAGAGTAGTAGCCATTCAAAATGTCCCCACTTTCCTTGGCTGGCCCTTGGCTGGCCCTTGACCGGTCCTTGGCCGGTCCTTGGCTGGCCTTGGCCGGTCCTTGGCTGGTACTTGGCTGGTCCTTGGCTGGTCCTTGGCTGGCCTTGGCCGGTCCTTGGCTGGTCCCTGGCCGGTCTCCTACAATTTCGTTTTAAACATCAACCTTTGTAGTAAAATATTCTTTCTGTCATTATTTGTGGATATTATGATCTAAAGAGAAGCGCCATCTCCTGGTCAGACCCTGTAATTCAGTGAAAGGGGTGGAGTCAGTAAAAAATATGCAAGAGGGGCTCAGTGCAGTGGCTGGAAGTTGGAGGGAAGTGGGCTGCCATTCTGCTTGCGTTTTACTGGGAAGGGCCATTTTGAATTGCTGCTACTGTAGAGAAAGCTCTGGTACATTGTCTGAAAATTTCGATTTCTATTATTTTTCTTCCTTCATTTATTCGTATCTATGCTTCTTTTTCTATGTCTGCTTCTGTCTCCTTGAACCCCAGTGCGCCT
>JAGKQL010000001.1:4274595-4285414 GCA_018398635.1 Cyprinodon brontotheroides | reverse complement strand
TTTCGCCCCTTCCCAAAATTACTTCAACGGAAGGTTTCCAGATGGATTTGCTCCGCATATCCATCTGGCGGAGTCAGGTTACCAGTAAAGCCAATTCAAAAGAAAAATTACTCTGAATTGAAAACACTGATCATTTATTCTTTGGACAGGATGGGAATAATTTCATATTTAAAGAACTTTTAGAATTTAGTAGTGCTGTCAAAAAGTGCTCAGCGTTATTACGCGTGTTAGCGTTAAGGAAGCCATTTTAACGGCGATAATTTTTTTACTTGATGAGATTAGCGCTATGTAGTTTTATGGTACAATTTTCCAAAAGTACATCCCGCTGCAGCCTGCGGGAAGGCGGGGACTATTTTTTCCCCAGTCTATGCATTTCTCATAGGCTTCCAGAAGAAGCGAGCTCCTCAAAGGAAAAAGCGGCTCATACACTGGGTAAAACAGCCTAGTGTGCGCTTTCTTTAAGCCCCACCACCAACAAACAAGTTGACTGTCTGGTAACTAGTAGCAACCTGAAATACGCTGAAGAAACAGATTACTGAGGTGAAATGGAACTCTCGTAGCAGCAACTCTTGCTGTCTTGTATACGCTTAACAAGGTGGTATCGTGTGTCTGTGTGTGTGCGTAGGTGGGGTGGGTGGGTGTGTGTGTGTTCTCATTTTTGTTAATAGCTGAAAAGTAACTTTCTAGAGCATAGACTCCATCTAGTGATGTACGGTCTATTGATTTTACGATGTATTGATTGAAAATTGTTCATTATTACCTTGGTTAATTAACATCTAGTATTAACTCTACTAAATTTTATAGCAGTAGGGTAAAATGCTTGTCTTTGTTCAAAAAAGACTGTATTAACTGTAAAGACTGGCTCTTTTTATCAGCCTGTTTTCAGGAGCCTTTTTTTTTAGGCTACATATTTGTTATTTTTGGCATAAATCAGTATCTGTGACCTGTTTTCATTTTAAAAGAAGAACATTGGCACAAACCTAGCCCTGTATGTATTTTTTTGTATGTCATCGAGAGTATTTAAATGATTTTCAATCAGGAAAAAATGTGCGATTAAATGCTATTAATCGCTACAAGGATAACTCAGGTGCATTGATGCGCGATTTCAATCGCGATTAAAAAATTTAATTGATTGACAGCACTATTTTAGTATTCTGAATATGAGCGAACTTTTCCTTTAAAGCAGTGCAGCAGAATATTGCATGCACCCAACCAAGGCTGTATTTTCCCTGTTGGTGTACAGAAGGAAAATATTGGGAGGCTTCAGTAGAAACAGTAAAGGTGTGCTTAAAGATCCAAGTGATTTTAGTGAAAGCACTCGATGATTTGAAGATGTCCCTGCAGGGATGGAGTAAACACCATCTCCAGCTGCTTCTACATTCCCAGATTGAGAGTTTTAACTGTGTCAGTTCAACTGTATGAACAGTTGAACTGACACATTTTGTATAAACATAAAAAAAATAGAGTGAATATACAGTTTCTAAAATAACACATTTCCATTCCTCTGGTGTTTCTGCTTGTATAACCAAAATGTCATCAAAGCAGCAGCTCTGCAGACTTTGCTTTTTCCTTTACATGTTGGAACCCAACCAATTCTGTTTTATCTTAAACTTCCATTCCTCATAACAGGCACGATTCAGGCCTTAATGTTCGTCTAGTTTTACGCTTTTTAGCAACACCGGTGCGTAAAGAAAATGGGCATTATGCTGGCAGCTGATATAACAGGCATCCACAGTTATAGTGGCTTCTGTTTACAAAGCCTTGACCGGTGCTATGCATCTAAAAAAACATTAAAAAACAATATGTTCATTTTAAAATAAAGCAATATAAAAGGATTAATCATTAACTAAAGTATAGAGACCCTTAAACATGCCTTAAGCTGACAGAGCGACCCACTTAGAGCAGGGAATTACTAACTGAAACCTGTATAAAATATAGTAACAATTTGCATTTAAGTTAAAGATATATATATTTTTTTATTCTGCCAATATGCTCTATGGGAGATTACACGATTATAATCGACTACTCGGTATCGGCCTTACAAAACTGAATGTCGGACATGGCCGCGATATTTAACGTTATTTGAGCCACCCCTGAGTTTCATTTGGCCGATCTAAAATCAAACCTGGGTTTCAAAGTCACAAAACACCATAAAAGAAACTGTCTTTTACAAGAGACTTAAAACACAAGAGGCAAGGGACAAAGACAGGAGAACAGTCCATTAAATATCCATCCCCATATTTTTGCTATACTTTGACCTCTTACTTGCCATTCAAAACACCTAATGAAATCGTGCTCTTTCAATGAAATCGTTGTACTGTCGAAATCCCAAATTCACCAAATGAAGATTTGCCATATTTTTATATGTTGATATATTGTGTGCATGTCGTCCTCATTTTACGGTGCATGGAATCATTTTCGAATCTCTGAATTGCCAAAATCTCATAAGGGTTTCATGACGAGAGCGATGAGGTTTCACTTGGATTTTTGAAGAGTAAGATTAGACGCGATACCGAAAATCGCGTTCGATATCAACATACCACAGATCACTATATTTGAGTATATTATTTTTTTCAAAGTGTCAGAAATGGATATAAAACTGCTATTTTCAATGACTACTTATTTTTGTCCAGCTTTGCTACTTGCTCGGTATCGATATCGGTTATGGCTACATGAGTCGATAAAATATGACTTGTCCGGATTTCGGCCAAAATCCATGTCGTGGATCCCCTAATATACTATCCCAGAACTCTAAAATTGAGAAAGAAATTAGTTTCATTTTGGTTTTAATTTCCTAGAAAGTTTTTCTCTATTTTTTGGAACAGTAATGGGATTTAGCAATTCAAATAAATCAAAAGATTAAATAGCTTGCAAAATAATGCGTTCTGTTAACATCTAGAATGGAGGTTTAGTTGTCGACTCTGTTAATTACATCCTCTCTCTTTGTAACCAATCTTAAAGGTTTGAGATGGAAGAGTTGTTTTTAATGCTGCTGTCACGTTCTGGTCCAGCTTACTGCAGGAACTCTGTGGATGGCCAGTGGTACAGCTATGATGACAGCAGCGTAGACCTGGTGCCGGAGGAGGAAGTGTGTACCAAGGGAGCTTACATCCTTTTCTACCAGAGACGTAACATCATTCCTCCGTGGTCGGCCAGCAGCTCTGTTCATGGTAGGTTTCTCTGATGACCAGCAAACTTCGGTAGAAGTATTTATCTGATATTCTTGGAAAACGATAATGTTAAGAGCTGTTAATTCAATTCTATTCAGTTTGTTTCTATAGCTCCTCCAATCCCCATCATGTCATCTCAGGTCACTTTCCAGTTCACCAGATCAATCCAGATCAGATTGATTCAAAGTTTCTATCTAGGAAAAACCAGCTGGATTGCATCTGCATTTCATTGACTTCTTACCAGCAATCCCTCACACTAAGCATGCATGTAGCGACGGTGGAGAGGAAAAAACTCCCTTGGAACTGGAAGAGAAACGCCTCAGCAGAACCAACTAGAGCTCAGTGTGAGCGGCCATCTGCTGAGGCTGACCCAAAGGGTTCAAGGGAGACAGAAGCAGACATAGAAAAAGACAAGAAATACAAAAAGGCAACTGTCAACCAGCTCTAATGCGTCTCCAAACCCTAGACTAGTCATTAAAGATTAAATATTTATTTTTACACATATTGCTACGTCCACACAAGACACAACATATTTAAGGACACGAGACAAAAAAGAAGATGAGGGTTCAATCAGTTTTTATTTTTAACTTCTCCAGATGGTCAGTTGGCCCTCAAATCCCATGTCCCATAAAAAAAAAGGAATCGAGAAAAAAAAGAGAAAGGAAAAAAACCTTCCAAAAGTATTAACAGAAAGAAGGAAACAGGGAATGGCAAAAAATAACAAAGCGGCTTTGGCGAGGTAGAGTCAAACCCCTAAGGGGGCAGAAATTAAAGCCGAAGCCTCAGAGCTGAAGTCCGGACTAAAGCACAAAAGAGAAAGGCAAAAGCCTACATTATAAAAAAAGATCGAAAACAGAGAGGCCGGCGAACAGGACCCACCAGGCCAAAATATGGAAAGTAGGAAGAGGCTAGCAAAAATGCCACATGGCAGCCTCGAGTCTCTTTCAGTTTCCAGCCCGCTACCGTAATGGGTCTAACCTCAGGAGCGAGAAGAAAAACGGCGTCTCAGCAGGGCGGAGTGGGCGGCCTTGCCACATTCTGAACGCCGGCCAATTTATAGGCGGGCCACAATGCCGCAAATTAACATAATTAAATGTGCTTATGTCGCAACAAGAAAAAGAAATAATAATGTGCCCAAAGCACATAACACATATATATATATATATATAGAGAGAGAGAGATATGTCTTGTAATATACAGTTTTACAACCTTTAGATCCATCCTTGGTCCAACACACCTGAATCAAATAGCTCAGTTACATAATTAGTAAATAGTCACTTCCTCCATACTCCTCTTAATAATCTAATTACTTGATTGTGGTGTGTTGAACAAAAGGCATCTCTAAAAGTTGCAGGATACCAGCCCTCAGGAATTGCCCACCCGTGCATTATCCACATAGGGGTCATACAAAACATAAGCTATGCTGTGGCTATGCTAGGGGCCACAAAGAAACCCCTCCCAAGCCCTCCGTCTCTCCAAGTAGGCCACTACAAAGGTTCCAGACCCCAGGCAGCACCTGGAGGTGGAGCTTAAAGGAATAGTACACCCAAAACATGATTAGCCTTCATTTTCTACTCACCCCCATGCTGAACAACACTCTGGAGTACTTTTTTGATATCTCAAATGCATCCTGGAGATCTGGGAGGCTTCTTGCTGTCTGCTACGGTTTATTCAAATAATGGAGGTCTATGGCGCGAGGCAGAAAGGTCCATAAAAGTCCACAAAAACGTGTCAAATATTCCTCCATACTTTCGCTTTCGTCCAATGTATTCCAAGTGTCATCCTGGAGTGGGTAAAGTGGCGTCCATAATTTACTGGAAACAAAAGTCATTTAGGATGTTTTAGAGCATAAACAGTAGTGTATAGGATTTCCTAAAAGCGCCAGCTCACGACGCTTCTTCGGAACCGCTGACGGCAGACCAAACCAGATGAGAAGTGCGCATTCAGCGTCTGCTCTGCCGATAATGCAAAGCGTAGAAGAAGAAATGTGCTGTTTACCTGTGCAAAGAAAGAAACAACGAAAAAGAAAAATGTCTGAGGGACTTCAGTGTTGAGGAAGAGAGCATGAGTTATTTTGCGAGGCTGAATCGCACTTTCATCTGGTTTGGTCTGCAGCGGTTTCCGTATTGGGCTTCGTGAACGCAAGCTTTCAGGGAAATCCTATACACTACTGTTTATGCTCTAAAAACATTCTAAAATGACTTCGTTTGAGGAGTAAATTCTGGGGCTACCCACTCAGGACACTTGGAATACATTGGGCCGAGCGGTATGGAGGAATATTGACACGTTTTTGTGGACTTTTATGGACCTTTCTGCCTCGGAAGCCATAGACCTCCATTATTTGAATGTCAGCGGACAGCAAGAAGCCTCCCAGATCTCCAGATGCATTTGAGATATCAAAAAGTACTCCAGGGTGTTGTTCAGCATGGGGGTGAGTAGAAAATGAAGGCTAATCATGTTTTGGGTGTACTATTCCTTTAACTATTTCTAGCCAGTATTGTTCAGCTCCCCACACCGGCTTAGTCTGGTTTATTCACCATTTCATGTCCCTGAAGACAGTTCAAGGACACAGAGGCCTTTATCTTCCTGCTGATCCTGACGCTCTTTGACCCTGTCCTATATGGTTCTCACTGAGGTATGGTCTTGCGTCATTCATTCAGGCTTGGCTTGCCAGTTCCTGCAAAGAACCTGCCAATGGAGAGACAACCAGGGGAATTTAACATACCTTTATGATCATCCAAGCACTAAAACCCTCCACCACATTAAGCTGTATTTTTGTCTAAACGAAGTATTTGCATCAAGTAGGATAAACAAAAGCGTTGGTGCAAAATGTCCAGGTTTTTGCTTTGAGTGGCCAATTATTTAATTTCTTTGAGGACCCTATATGATGGAATATGCTTTTGGTTTTTGTTTCTCTTACCCTATCTCTCACTCTCCTTTAAGGCTCAATAAGTTCTTCAGCATCAGACCACTGGCTAATCAGGCTAACAGGAGACAGCAAGAGAGGCAGTCTGGTGTCTCCTTCTTCCACCAACATCTCATCTTCAGTGCAAGACTCACCACAGTCTCCAGTTGTCAGAGAAAATGGTTTTGAGGAGGAAAGGGGTTAGTGGGAACCTTCATATACGGTCTTTTTTAAAAAGATCTTTCTTTTGAACATGACTAGTAAATCTTTTTTTTCCATCTTCAGGTGGCTTTGAAAATCGTCCATTTGTCCGAGGACTTCAGGGGCGCAGCGTGAGCATGAGGGTTCCTACCAAACCGAAGGAGAGTCTGAGCAAAAAGCTTCCTATGCGTTGGTCCCTTGGTTCAAAAGATAGACGAAAACCTGACCAGGATTCCCCCATAATCCAGGAACCTGACCCTGCTGAGCTAGTGCAGTACTTGGAGTCTGGCCGGCGACCCCGTTGTACCAAGGACTCAATAGTAACTGTGATGAATGAATCACGTAGCAGCAAGAAAGCACCTGCAGGTAGGGCACCCAGTGTTCGATCTTCAAATGGTGGGAGCATGAGTTGTGTTGGTAAGATGGAACAAGAGCCGCAATATTCTCAGGTCCCAGAGGGTCAAAAAAGGCAATCAGAAAGGACATCAGAGAAGACGTCTGGTAAGACAGCCAGTCTGAGACGAAAAAATGAAAGTGTGGCGAAAGAAGAGATGTCTGGGAATATGAGTTCTAACTCTGGTAGCAACACCCTTTCCAGGAGGAAGGATGCAAGGAGGCACAGCTCTTCCAAGTCTTCTCAAGAAAAAGAGGCGAAACTTAGTTCCAGCACTGGAGTACACCCTAGTTACAGTACATCAAGCCTTCAAGATGGAACTCTGAAGAGACAAAAGGGGGACAAAGCTAAAAGGGATCACCAAGACACTGAATTAGACAAGGCAAAGACGACAAAAGATGAAGTGCCCAAGAGTCACGACGGTCTCCTCTCTTTTCTGAAAGGCAACTTCCTAAAGAAGGATAAGGACTCTAAGAAACCCAAGGATGGGGAGTCAGGAAAAGGAAGCAGAGAAGAGGAAGGAAGAAGGACCTTACCTAGAACGTCATTACCAAATGGAGCGGCTGGAGGAAGAATCGCAGTTGAGGGAAGCAAATCAAACTGTTCTGGCCGGCGGGTTGACGAACTGGCAAACGGGAAGATAGGACGGTCCTCGGCTGACATTAGACGCTCGCAGAGCTCCTCTAACATACCCACCAAAGCAGAGCAGAGCGTCCGCAGGACAGCATCCTTACATCGTAATGGGATGCCCACAAACCCAGCGTCATCACGGAGCGTTCCCGCAGACAAACCGTCTTTCAGCACCCTGCAAAGGACGCGCTACAGCACAACCTCTCTGGGGCGCAAGAAGACGGTCCCCGAGTCGAGCTTCTGATGCAGAGTTTTAATTTTTTACTTCTTTGGATTGAAGAACTCGCCACCATTTAGATCAAAGCAATAGAGCCTCTTTTACCTTAAAGTTATTTAGTGGATTGCACAATACAGAAGGGCAATACAGTTAATGAAGGGAGATTACAAACTGCAACTTGAAAATATGTGGCCTGTCTATTTAGACACATTGGATTAAATACTTTTTGTATAAATATAGATATATACATCTATATATATCTGTGTTGTTTTTTAGGATTTAAAAGAAGTGCCTAACAGAATATTTTTGTTTATCAAGTTGAACTAGCAGGTACAGACTTTTATCTCCTTTTAATGCAGTATAAGTGTTTGAACGCGTCGCTTCATTATTAACTCTGATGGTTTAAAATAGGACACGCTGATTGTGTTCATTTGCAAGAATGTATTTTCTGGGATTAATTAACACAGGTGCTTTGGGGCTTTGTTTCCTGATTATTAACTATTGTATGATTGAAGTTTGTTTAAGGTTAATCTGAATGCCAGACCTTTTTTTAATTTTTTATCATGCATTAATTCCTCTCAAATGTTTAACAATGCAGTGATTATTCAGTACTGTGAAGAAAAATATTCGTACAAGATGGATTAATTTTATACACTGTAGAGGTTATTTTTCAGGACTTCTACTGCTGCTGTTTCTCTGTTTGTTTTTCCACTATTAATAGTGTTTTGCTGGAATTGTATTAACTGTTGATGCATATATTTATCAATGGGAGTATGGTGGGGAAACAGATGGCAGAGGGAATTTTTTTATTTTTTATTTTTGCAAAGATGAAGTTGGTTTGTTTTTAATTGTTTGCTGCTGTTTTTACAGAGGTAGAAAATCTGCCTCTTTGAGCCTTAAATCATTGAATGTTCCCTTAAATGACTGTTAGGCAGATGACTCTATGTGAAGCACCGCATCTGCATCTTAACAGCTCCCTGAGAAAAACTGACACCAACTTCGAAGGTATTTGAGTTTATTTAATGTCATTACATTATTTTAGCATTATCTTAATGTTAATTCTTTATATACTTCAAGTAATACAAACTAAGTGGCTATGAATAATGTGGCAGCAATAACAACAAAGAAAAACACCCAAACAAAAGTAAAAATGTTATATTATACACATGCTTTTTTATTGTGCAGTGTCAGGTATTGCATGGCTATTTACCACAGTTAAATGTAATCAAATTGGTGCTGCTGCCAACTAACACAAGTTATTGTGATGCAGAAAAAGGTTTTCTTGTGTTTTTCCCTTTGGAAAGTTTAAAACATTTAAGTGAAGCGAAATGATTTAATACTTTTTCTTTATTCGGTTTACAAAAAGGATTTTCTTCCATGTCCTGCATTTACACAGTGATTGCAATCGAAAATACTGTAATACTTATCAAAACCAAAAGGTGACGATACATTTAATAACATTAGAATTGAAATTTGAAACGAGAAGATTATGGGAGTATGTGAAACAATTCAAGGTTAAATACTAGTGTTGCACCGATACCGATACCAGTATCGAGCAGGGCCCTGATCCAGCACTAAAATGGTATCGGTATTGGCGAGTACCAACAAATAGGGCACTGATACCATTTAGAGCAGTGTTGCCAACTCAGCGACTTTGGCTAAACTTTTATTTTAGCTGACTTTTCAGACCCCTCAGCGACTGGCTTTTTCAAAGCGACTAGCGACAAATCTGGCGACTTTTGGAGACTCTTACGCGAAAGCATGTATCATTCCTACTCCAGAGATGGGAAGCCACGAAGTACAAATACTTGGTTACTGTACTCCAAGTAGATTTTTTCTGATATTTTTACTTTTACTTTACTACTTATTTTTATGGGGCGACTTTTTTACTTCTACTCCTTACATTTTACACAAATATCTGTACTTTCTACTCCTTACATTTTAAAAAATTGGCTCGTTACTTTAGTTTTGAATCATTTTCAATGGATTTACCGTTATTTTTTCCGTCATCAATACCAAATTCAATCTAATTGGATGGGGAATCTACGTTGCATTTGGCGCACGCTACAAGATGAATCGACAGATTCGGTATTATTCATTGGCGGCAAAAATCATTGGCGAAAACTTGGTTGCGGTGAAGCGTTAGCATATGTAGTAGCATGGGCGGCGAGATTGATTGAAAATGAACACAATGGAGATCTAGTCCTATTGGCAGACATCCATTTAAAATGTAGGTAAAATGTAGCGGCATGAAAAAAGTGGTTTTCTACTTTTTACTTTTTATACTTTAAGTAAATTTACAAGCCTGTACTTTGTTACTTTTACTTGAGTAAGAAGAAGTTTAATCAGTACTTCCACTTTTACCAGAGTATTTTTAACACAAGCATCTGTACTTTTACTCAAGTACGGAAAGTGAGTACTTTTGCCATCTCTGTCCTACTCTGCCGTGGGGCGCCTCCCCCATCCCAACCCCGTTCTCCCGCTCAGAGCCTCTCAGCGCTGCAGTCAGAGCCGCAGGATGTTTACCCTCAGCGTCCAGACTGCAAATGAAGCGCACGCATGCGCCCGGGATTGACGGCGCAAAATTGATCACGCTGTGCCGACTTACATTCAAGCAAGGCGAGAAGCGGCCGGGATGTAAATGTAAAATGTTATTTAGTCTAAAATAAATAACTGAATTTGAAATATTTTTATCTTAAAGCTACAGTGTGTAACACTTAGCGAGAACATCTAGCGGTCAGACTGCAAACTGCAGCAGCATGAACGCTCCCCCAGCTTCTCCCCCAACAGATGCGGCGGCACGTTCACGGGACAAAATAATATTTCCACGGCGTCCGCATCACCTACCTTCTCAAAAGTGATGAGGTTTGTTTACATAGATAATTTTACAGATAGTATTTCATTAGTCTGTGTAGGGTATAGATTTCATGTAGACTTAAGATAATAAATATACCCGTTATTTTTTCTACATCGTTGTAGCGTTTTGGCGATCTACGCCAATGCAAGCTAGTTTGTTGGCTCTAGCGCTGCGTGGCGCCAAAGATGTCATACCTCCATGGCCTGCGAGACCACGCTCCTACATGTATTATAAATAATAACGGAATTCTAAGGCAAGCGCCAAATATTAGGTTAAGAAGTGAGCTCGTAGATGATGATAAATAACATAGTTATGTATAATATATTACATTTCTGACTGTATATCCCTGTGAGTATTACACACTGTAGCTTTAAATAAATAACAGCATTTGATTCAGACAGCCACAGTCCGTCACTTAATCACCTTGTTTAGTAAAGTGAGTAAA
>JAGKQL010000001.1:4223632-4259526 GCA_018398635.1 Cyprinodon brontotheroides | reverse complement strand
GTTGTTGTTATAATTACACAAAATGTCTTCTTTTTTTTGGTTGTTTGTATTGTTCTCTACCTGACCGAAAAGCTGTCATTGTTTTGAACGTGTTAGTTTAAGAACGGTAGCCCCTCCTTTTTATTTCTTCTTTTATGGTTTTGTCTTTAAAATGTTTGCGTCCCTTAGGCCCTCCCCTTTTGTCATGTTTTCCTGCGGGAGAGGTGTGTCCTATTTATTTCCTATCTAAATACTTCCAGTTTATTTATAGATTTATTAAGTTAATTTCTGTTATGTATTTTTGTTTGTGTAGGACTTGGAGCGGGCAGCTTGTAAAACGATTGCTTTTCTCTTTAATGTTTTCGTCAGGTATGTTGTGTAAAGAAGGTTTATTTTGTTTAATGTTGGTGAGACATGATCCGCCCTTTTGTCATGTTTTCCTGCGGGAGAGGACTTGGAGCGGGCAGCTTGTAAAACGATTGCTTTTCTCTTTAATGTTTTCGTCAGAATAAATCGAAGAAAGCCAAACCGAGTCACGGCCTGACTAATTACCAATAACCAGCACAACGCAGAAGGGAACCGGTTACATGAACACAGTGAACATGTCTTTAAATTTCTAATGAACACCCTCACTTCAGGCCTTTCTCTTCTTCTCATAAACTTCTTAGGCTGACGTTCACACTGCAGGCCTTGATGCTCAATTCCGATTTTTATGTGAAATCCGATTTTTTTAGCGTTGCCGTTCACATTTTCAATATATCGACTTGTATATGTGATCTCCCTTTGTAAACTGCAGTCATACAAGCGTAAAGTGTCCGCATGTGCAGCGTTGTCAGGACTCCTATCTGTGTGTGTGTTTGTGTTCTGTGTTGTTCTTCCTTCCTCCACCAGGAGAGCGCCTGGATTCTGAGTTCGCCTCCTCCCACACCTGCTGATGGTTTCCTCGTTAACGAGGTGTTCTTAAGCTGCTGATTGCCACCCTCGATGCCAGAGTGTTTGCCAGTTTTGGGTACTCTAGCCAAGCTGAGTTTTTGCTGAGTCAAACTGAGTTCTTGTCAACCTGAGTTTTAACATTGTTATTTCGTCTTTTGCCTCTTGGCAGGAAGTCATCCTGCAAACCTGGATATTTTGGACCTTCTCCTCCCTGGAAGGATCAACTGAGCTACAAACTGAGCTGGGGTTCAAACAGAAGGTTTGGATCCACTTTCCCCAAGAGATTGTTTGAGAAAGGGATCATTGAAGGAGATTCATCTCCATTAGGACCCGTTCAAGTACGCTTGGGAAATCTTTAAAAGCAGTCAGGTTTCTCCAGATTCACCTACAACACAACTGCATTCTGGGTGAAACCCTGTTTCGCCCTCCACGAAGTCAGACAAAAACTACTGAAAACGTGCTCTGTGTTTCTGAGTAAACTTATGGATGGTAAGCGCGGGGGGCGCTATCTAAGTGGTCTTTCCCAACAGTTATAGAAACAATCTTTTCAAGATGGTGAAACATAAATACTGCTCTCTCCGCATCATTGTCCGCCATAGTTTGTTGTTTTCTTGCTGCTTCTCGTACTTAAGAGGCCGGTATCGGTATCTATGTGGTATTGTCGCGTTCCTTAATAGGATGAATGCATTCCTAGCCCGTTCACAAATTCGCGTGAGATAGACCCAATGTGGTATTCCGGGGATACAGCGGGCAGCGGCACCAGGTACGTGGAAAAAAATGAGGATCTGTGTTGTTTTGGGCTGTAATAGAAAAAGATAGAATTACAGGAATTCGCATGTGGGCCAAAATGGGATCTGGCCCACTTCAGCCTGCAGTGAGAACGTAGCCTCAGACACTTTTTCCTCTCTTTAGACCCTGCGGCCATTTTCAAGAACGGCGGTGAGAAGGTGAGCTTCAATGACCGTCTGAAACAGTAGCTTAGCTCACCACAGATATAAGCCTGAAAGAAGTGAGCAGAAAAAGATAGCTAACTCTAGCACGTAGGACGACCTTGGCGTAAACATATCCCCAGAATGATTGATGCAGTTAGGAGGACCACTTTATTTTGATGATCCACCCGGAAAAAGAACATCCTCCTTTACTTTTGTTCATCTTAGGAAAAATCCAAATGAGTTTTGTAAGAATTGAAGATTTCTATTTTCTATTCTTATATGAAATCCCCTCCAGGTTTGTTATCTTTCTCTGGAAATCCCTTTAAATCTGTTTATTTTAATATGCTTTTAATTTGTCACTGTTATCATGAGAATAAGAAAGATAGATAGATAGATAGATAGATAGATAGATAGATAGATAGATAGATAGATAGATATAGATAGATAGATGAACCAGATAGATAGATAGATAGATAGATAGATAGATAGATGAATAGATAGATAGATAGATAGATAGATAGATAGATGTGTTTTCTGTGGTAACATCAAGGTCTTTCAATGCTTTTAGGATAAGCTTTTAAAATACTTGATATATTTGAAGGGGTGATGCCTGCTGACCGGCACAGAGACATTATTGATGAGAATTTAAAGATGAAATGGGGGCGATGTGTGTTCAGCAAGATAATGATGCCGAGCAGAGAGCCAAGGACGCCCACCGGGTCTCAGAGAGAGAGAAAATAAAGATCCCCGTTTAGCCCCATCAATCATCTTATACAAAAACTACAGGATCAAAGGGAACAAAAAAGGTCCAGAAAACCTTCAAAACACGAAGAACGGCTCAAAATGTTACCTGAGAATCGAATGCGACTAAATTCTCCAAAGAGAAAATGACTTTGATCACAGATTTCAAAAAAAAAAAAAATAAAATTTAAATTTTTGGTTCTTTGAGATATTTATTCTGCTTTACACAACAAGCAAGTATGGAATTAAAAGTCTTTATTTCTGAGTTTACCATGAGGGAAATTTTAATATTAGTGCCTTTATTACTTTTTAAAAAGAGGTCGAATCTCATCAGTTTTTTTACATTATGAATAAATTGTGTATTTGAAGGAAGACTTACTGACCCTGAGGTCCCTCTGGAGGCGGATCGCAAAGATGCAATTTTTCTTTTACTGCAGGAATCCAAAGCTTTCCCCTGATTTTCTAGTAATACTGTCCGTTCAAACACTGTCAGACTAGGAAAGTAGAGATTGCTTATTACCCAGTGATTTTTTTTATATTAAAAGAGATCAATCTCCTCTGTATTGTGCACGTCTTTCATTATTTCAGGGTCAAATTAAGGTTTTCAGTGGTGGCTCTCATCAGAGGAATATTAACCTGTAGACATGCAAATTAAAATTGAAATTTATTTTCTTTCTGCTGTATTTTCCAGAAGCTGATTATAGGGGAGCTTTAAACTGAAAAGAGAGAATTCTTTAATGGTGTTTCTGTTTCGGAACAAAGGGGCCAATTATAGTTAATTTGACTGTTCATTAGAGGAAGTCTAAGGCAAGCCATATGTCAATTTAAAAAAAACTTTGTCACAGCAGTCAAATCCAGAGTTTTAATCTTTGATTAGATTTTATAGGAAAATTAAATAAACATCTATATGATTTTGTTTTAGCAGGATTTTAAACAACATGAAAAACAAAGAAACAACTTTAGAATTACAATTATTATGTAACTTATAGCGCAGGATGCAAACACATTAAACCAGCAATGCTTAAGTGCTACAAATTTCCTATGAAATAAACATATCGACATTTATCAGTTTTCTATTTACACCGCCATGTTTCCAAACACCCGTCTGCTTCCGCTGAGCCTTCTAAGTCCCTCCTGTATTTCCTGTTGCTCTTCAAGTGGCCATTTTTTCTTTGCCCAATCAAAGACCTTCTGTCACCTTAATGTACGAATTCTGCACTTTCACTCACTATTAGGTTGTTTTCTTTCACTTTCATGACAGCTAACTCCTTCCAAATTGTTTTCTGATCTTTAAATGAAGCAGAATCAATTTTTTTATACACTGGTGCCTTTAAAGTCGTAGGGAAGCGGCTGTTCCAAATCGTTGCATTTCAGAATTCTCCCCGAGTGGTGCCCGACTTTTTGCACCAGTAAAGTGAAAGTGAATGTGATTGGTCGATTATCAAGGGGAGGATTGTTGTGCGCTGTAGGTTCACAAACTATTTGGTTGTGGCCGGTTTGTCGGAAGCATCTTGCTAACCAGTTAGCATCTTAGTGCTAGCAGGTTCCCAATGAGAAATTCCATTGGGACCAAGTAGCACTAAATTGGTGACTTAGAAACGGATGCTGTCAAGGAACGCTATGGACAGCGGAAACATGCAAGAGGAGAGGAGAGTTTAGTGTCGGAGGTCGGGATGAGCTCCTCCGCACATCCATTTTTATTTAGAGGAGGAAAGCGAGGGACGAAGATGTTGTGGAAGAGGGCGCCAGGGCGGCAGAAGCTTGGTTTGGTGTAGAAGGCTTCCAGCCGTACATGTTTGAGCCCTTGCTCTCACGAATGCGCTGTGCCAGTTCTGTTAGCTCTACTGCCAAGTCAAGACATGACAGACGCCCATCCCGTGAACACTGGGACGCAAACTCAATGGGAAAGGAAAGGATTCTGGTTTCAACCGCTGTGCGTATATTAGCTGCACACATGAATCAAGATGCTATGACCCAAAACATTTGATTGACAGTATGACCGCGTTGATATATGATTGGTCGTAATTTAGGTGTTCAGGCTGACGAGAAACTAACTGGCCTGCAGAAGATAACAAAACAAAAACCAGACAGGATTTTTAAATAGAAATTTTAAAACTTTTTGCCATTTTAGGAATGTAAACATGTGCAAAAATAATTTTAAAATTATGTGTAGCCAAGTTGGTGGAACACTAGTATGAGATGAGAGGAAGTGTGTTTGTTCACCGCCACAGCGCAAATGTTTTGTGGGTGATTGACAGGACGAGTCACGAGTTAGAGATGCATTAGAGAGAGAGAGAGAGAGCGAAAGAAACGTCCTTTTTCCAGGACCTGGTTTAGCTCCAAGGCTAGGCTAACTGCATGCAGTGAGGCTAAGGCTTTATCCTGCTTTCCCTGCCTCCTTTTTCAACATCAGGATCTGATCCAGTGTGGATAAAGACAGCTAGGACTGATTTAAAACACGTTTTAGAAAAGGCAAAGAACAATGAACAATCTGGGATTCACATGGAAAATAATAGAATATAGTCTACTTTTCTAGATGTTTGTTCATTTGCATGGTTGCTCTTAAATAAATACATTTCCAAATAAAATATTTAAATCATTTTTACATATTAAAAAAATATAAAGCTGACTAATAGCTTCTCTAATAGCTGACTCAATATTGGACAAAACACAGATTTATCTTCACAGCCTCAGAAGGACAAGATTTATGGACAGAAAGTAAACCTGGACATGAAATATAATATCTTATATCTTTAATAAATAAATAAAATAAAATAAATAAATAATATCTTTAAGTGTTTTTAGAAATTTTTTTTTGTTGGTATTCATATAAATATACTGGTGTGATTAATTAGTATACATTTGATTGGTTTTGGATTTACGTCTCTTTTAAATTTATAGCAACTTTATAGAACTCCACCAGCCTCCACTGATGAACATTCTTCCTAAATGTGGCTCTGTATCGTTAGGGTATTAAGATATCTTTTTTTCTAGAGTTTTAATAAATATAAAACTAGAGCAGGTAAAAGAACAATAGTAAACTTTGTGTAATGGCTTCTTTTGAACCCGTCTCCTAGGAAACTAAAGCAGTGGTTTGGGTTTAAAGCGTGAGCATCGTCTCACCTGTTCTTCTTTGGTATAAAGCTGGAAGCACTCGTCCAACGTGCAGCTATGCTGCTGCAGGTGCTGCTGCTGCTGAAGCTTCACACTCTCTGCATCTTTCACCACCTCCTCATGGATGCTGCCAAACAGACTAAAGCAAACACACTTCCTGTTGTTCGCATTCAGAAGCTAAATGCAACTCTCACTGCTTCAATCAGTGGGAGTGTTTCTGTAAAAGTGATCTGTGAGCGTTTTAGCAAACAGGCCTCAGAAACATCGCATTCAGGTTAGGACTATATGTGGCCTGAAGAAAAGGATTCTGCTTACTGTTCTTTAGAGCTGGGGTCCCACTCAATAACAAGCTTCACGTGGGGAGGTCCTCCTGGCCCACAGAACTTCAAAGCTCTACAATGTAGAAAAGTTTTCATAAACTTAGTTGACACATTTGTAATATCACACTGAAAAAAAAAATACATCTAAATAAGTCAGTTTTTCATTAAATAAGTGCAGTTTGTTTATAATTGAGGAGGTGAAACACTTTACATTTAAAGTAAGAAAAAAAACTTACATTTTCTTATTTCAAATGCTGACTATCTAATTATCTTATTTATGAATTTCATTGGCGAATCATCTTATTTATTTACCTACTCAAATTGAGGGAAAATACAGCTAATTTAAGATTTCTTTTCCTTAACCTTTACCCTACTTTCTAGATTGTTTTTGCAGTTATTAAATATTGACCTTAGACCAAGATAAACTCAGTAAAAATAACAACTACGTTCAACTTATGTTTGAGTTTATTGAAGAAAAGAAGATTTTAACCCAAGCTGTGGGAGTCAGAGTCGTTTTTTTATTAATAAACAAGAACATTTTGCATCTATTCTTGAATTATGTGCTTGCTGATGAGATTCAGTTCTTGAACTGAAACAAAGAAGTGTTACAACTAATCTCTTTAACTATTCCTTATTTGTGCACATTAATTATGTTTTTGATAAAATCCTTTGGCTAAAATGCCATCAGAACGCTTTTTGATAATATTAAGTGTGTCTTAGCCCCCTTCAGTGCGCTCCAACCATATTGGATCAGTCCATTTAGAAAGGTCCAAACAGACAGCAGCAAAACCATTTGAAAACAAAACCATGTAAAGAGCAGTGTTGCTAACTTAGCGCTTTTTAGTCGCTATATTTAGCCACTTTTCAGACCCCCTCTAGCACTTTGATTTCTATAAAAGCTCCTAGCGCCAAATCTTAGAATACTTTTCTCTGCTACTGGAGACTTTGGGAGACAACATCTAAAGCAGCGAACTCTGCTCTCCAGGCGAGTAGATTGGTAACCCCCGCCTCCCTGCTCTCCCTTCTATCTTGTCTGCTGTCATGATTCATGCAGCTATTATTTCATCCAAATGAAAAATGGAGAACAGATAAGCAGATCATGGCTTGTCTACAGTGAAAAGAAGGACTGGGTTATTTACTTTGGCTTAGTAAAGGAGCCATGAACTAGCGTATTTTTAGCCTTGCTACTGGAGACTTTGGGAGACAAATATCTAAAAGCATGAACTCTGCTCTCCAGAGCAACTAGAGAGGAAAACAAGAAGAAAAAGGGACAGAAAGAGAGGGACACAACCTAGAACAGATAATGGATGTCTATTCTATTAACATTTATCTATCTGGAGAATGGGGCTGTTTTATGTCTTCTCCATTCAGAGGGCCCCCTGCCTGTCTTTGCCTAGGGCCCCACATTTCATGAATCCGCCCCTGTCTGTCTGTAATTCTTCACCATATTGGTCTCATCAGTAGCAGCCATCAATCACTACTAAAGAAGTAACCAAGGCAGATATTTCTATTTGCTCTCCTGCAACAAAAGCTGTACCGGCTCTCAGGAGAAGCTTTGGTATCTTTTGTTTTTTTTATTATTTATTTAACTTCATTTTATTCTGTCTTCAAACGCTCAAAATACAAACAAACTATCAGGAGAGATAGAATGACATCAATCACACAAGAGACGTGCTCCGTCCTGCTGTTACGTGAGCAGACATCAGATATGGAGATCTCACAGCGGGGAGCGGCTGTTCTTGTTTTTCATTTTATTCAACTTCACAGCTCATCTTTACAGCTTTTATTTCAGGGAGGAAACTCAGCAGCATCAGTAGGAACCAGCTAAATAGGTCCGCAATGACAGGAGGATGAAGGAAGGCGACATTCCCACCATGTCATGTTTGGCTGAAAGCTAATTGTTATGAGTTAAGAGTGGTCGTTAACATTTTAAATATTTTAATATTGTTAAATAGGTGCGCATGCACGAAAGCAGCGTGCTGCAGTTACACCGCTCCAGTTACGTTTTGAACCTTCTTATTTTTATCTTTTTTTGATTGCTCGTAATGCACTTTTTTTGCACGCCACGTATCACTTTACTTGGATTTTCACTTTATTTGGATTTAGTGTTTACATATGCATAGATATACGTACAGATATATATACAGAAGATCTATATTTGCATATATTTTATCACTTTTTATTCTTATTTTTTATCTTTATTATATTGTATAGTTGGATGTGTGTATATATTATATAAAACTGTAACTGGAGCGTGTAACGAAAAGTAATTTCCCTCTGGGATTATTAAAATATTTCTGATTCTGATTCTGAAATATACGCCACTTATATGTGATCCTGAAGTGTGGGATCACACTAAGAAAACAAACATTCAACCATTGATTATTGTGCAAAAGAAAGAAATACGAATAACGAATAATAAACATTATAGAGATCGATTCAAGAATTCTCAAATTTGTAGATTTGATCAATTTCAGAACTGCTCAAATTCTTTATAAAGCAAGAAAAAACTTACTTCCTGCTAGGGGTGTAAATAATAATCGTTTTGTTTCGATGCATCGATCCAACAGCCGACGATCCGATGCATCGATTCGTCCCCAAGAGATTGATTCATGTTTTTTTTTTCCTCCGGTCTATTTTTATCCATTTGCTCCTGGGCTGCATTCTCCCTCCGTGCTGCGGTGGCGCTTAAACCTATTTTGCCCTCCTACCTCGCTTCCTGGTTATACTCTTACAGCAGTGTGTTGCAGTGAGCTTGATGCAGACATTTTTGATTTATGCTCAGTATTGAAGCGTGGTCTGTGCTACACGCTGTGGGTCTGATACGCCGAGGCGGCGAGGAAGTGGGGGCGAAGTTTAGTCCCACGCACGGAGGGACATGAGGGCCAAAAAGAGCGGAGATCCAGGTGGAAAAGGGTCCCAGCGTTCTCTGCGACCTCGCCTTTTTAGTGGGTCAAACTTCACGCAATTGTTTTCCGCATTTTTGGTCATAAAAACAAAACAAGCCGCCTCCTGTCTGCGGTCAGCTACAATCTGGGAGAAGGAGCAGCGAGCGTCACTGTGGCGGGGACGTCTGGAGCGAGGTATTGCATTGCACTCATTGCACTGATTTTCTGCAGTATTTTTGATTTTTTTGCTGTTGCTTCTAAAAAAAATGCATAAGGATATTACAGCTTTCATTGATTTATTTCAAACTTGAAACTTTATTCAGCCTGTAAGGTGTAAAAAAAAATAAAAAATTAACTGATTGATCGATTCATCGAACCGAATCGTGGTGTATTATTGAGTATCGAAAATAATCGAATCGTTGGGGCAGGAAATCGATACTGAATCGAATTGCCATGATGGATGTGATTTACACCCCTACTTCCTGCACACATACAACAATAGTTTACTGATAGAGATGGAAAATATAATCTAAGAGGAAAATTAAATTTCAAAAATAAGTATGTTTGAACAACAAAAAGAAGCTTTAGTTTATCGATTAGTGGAGTAAAGCTCTGGAACAGCTTGCCTGAAAACATTAAACAATGTAAAAGCATCCAGCAATTCAAAAAATAATATAAGAAAAGCATTTTTGATGAAAACAAAAAAGAGTAATATATAAAAAGTTGGTATACTGTAAATAATTGTCCTTTACCACCATGACACATGTAACTGAGGGCCTAATAAGCTTATGCTTCATCCTCCTTTTTGAAACAAGATGCATGTTTATGAAGCATTCAATGTAAACATTGTTAAATTATATCATGTTTCAAAAATAAATGAAAGGTATAAATAATGATCCATTGATTAATTCCTTACTGACTGGACTTTTCCTTTAAAACACGCAAATACTGAAGAATGATAAAAAGTTTTAGGAACAGAAGGTTTATTGCTCAATTTTCACATCAGTCTAATATGTGCAGCCAATTAGGTGGGGAGAACAAGTATTTGATACACTGTTGATTGAGTGTGTGGACAGGTGTCTTTCATACAGGTAACGAGTTCAAACAGGTGCAGTTAATACAGGTAATGAGTGGAGAACAGGAGGGCTTCTTAAAGAAGAACTAACATGTCTGTGAGAGCCAAAATTCTTACTGGTTGATAGATGATCAAATACTTATTTCACACAATAAAATGGAAATTAATTATTTAAAAATCATACATTGTATTTTTCTGGATTTCTGTTTTAGATTCCATCACTCACAGTTGAAGAGTACCTATGATAAAAATTACAGTCTTCTATAAGCTTTGCAAGCGGGAAAACCTTATAAATCAACAGTGTATCAAATACTTTTTGACATTTTCCACACTGTATATCTCTTAAAGCAAATACTGCTTCTTCTTCCTCAGTTTAAATGATGAAAATGTCATAAAGAAATTTCACAGCAGTCTCAATGAAATAAAAAAGAAAGCATCTAGTAAAAAAGCAAAAAAAGCGGCAACACTGGATGACATATAGAGGTGTTAATAAATATTGTTTTCACTAATATTTTACTCAATTTGAATAAACTTTTTTTAACCTATCATTTATTTTGCTCCTTCAAGTCGCCGTTTTCTGCTTTTAGAGCCTTGAACCTAAAGATCTGTAACTTCTGTGCCTAAGTGGTGTGGAAATCAAATCAAAGCAAGCGGCAGGCTGGGTAACGACCTGATGGCGTGGCTCGCTCTCTTCTAACACAGGGGGGGGCATCTGAAGGATGCTGATGTGACGCCTGCTGCTGCCTCTGAGCTCCTTTTGTTCAGCTGTTAAAATGCATCCTGATGTGAAGGACAGGAGACTTAAAACAGACTGTGATCTACAGGCAGCTATCCGGTGTTTTATTAGAGAATTTATGCATAAAAATTATATTCGCATTTTGTTGCATTGAATGAAATCAATACAGGTTTCAGAAAACAAACCCAGTTTACTCAAAGTGATCAATAACAGATTCAATAATGACGCAAAAGTGGTTTAATGGGAATAAACTTCAAAATCTGTAGATCTGATAAATTAAATCCATCAGATGACTGTCAGTACACTGCAAAAAAGTCATTTTTTCTTAAAATAAGTGCATTTGTTCTTGAATTGAGGAGGTAAAAGAGACATTTTGCAAATGGAACAAGACAATTTTCACTTAAAATAAGAAAACACAATTGCATTGTCTTATTTCAAGTGCATATTATCTAATTATCTTATTTTAAGAGTAAAAAATACTCATTCCATTGGCAAACTATCTCATTTACCTACTCAAATTAAGGGTAAATACACTTAATTTAAGAAATTTTTACTTATTTCTAGATCGTTTTTGCAGTGTATGAGGAAGGAACGCTTGAAAACATCCTTATAAAGGGTCTAATCCAGCAGATAATCCTAAACTATTGGTGCTTTTAGGTCAGAAAACACAGATTTTGTGTCCGATCCAACGGTAAATATTGTCGGTCATGGCGTTTTGCACTCATTGAAATTCAATGGGGATCATCTCCTGCAGGGGGCGGGACTATATCAGTCGGACTGTGCAGCAATTCAGCAGCAATTTCATGGGTCAGACAGGAAGAGAGACGCTGTTAAAAAACGAAACACATCAAATAAAATCTGTCAATGCTGGTGAAGATTCTCAGTCATCCAGTTTATAGTCATTCCAGAAAAGTAAAAAAAAAAAAAAAACATTTCGTAAAAACCAACCTTAAACTACGGTGGCTGAGAAGTGCAAAACACATTTACAATTCCAAAACACATTAACAAATAAAAAAACAAAATAACATTTGAAGAAACAAAATTATATTTTTATGAAACAAATGTATTTTTGAAAAAAAGTTACAATTTTTTTAAAACAAATTTACATTTTTAGGAAACAAATTTACATTTTAGGAAACAGATTCACTTTTTAAATAAGTTAGATTTTAGGTGAGAGAAAGTTTCATTTTAGAGAAAAAAAATACATTATAGGGAAACAAATTTACATCTAAAAAAAATTGACCGTTCGGAAACACTTGTACAAGTGCAAAGACAAAACTACAAGTGGCAAAACACAGTTACATAGCCAAAAACAAATTAGCAAAAGACGGCTACACGGAAAGGGAATGTCCCAGAGGCCGGATGTGACGTCACCATTACCCTGACTTGTAGTACTAACAGCTCAATCTGTAGTCCTCCTGCCTCACGCGGAAAAGTCAGCGGCGATTTTAGATGGAAAGAATTGCACTGAAGCTGTTTTTCTTAAGTTTACGCTAACCGAACAATGTTTTGCCCTTATTGTGGAGCAAATTTCAACCAATTTACACCATTTTGTTCCTCGTGCGGACGTCTCTGGAACTTTTTACATTTTTTTTGTAGATGTAAATTTGTTTCCCTATAATGTATTTTTTTTCTCTAAAATGAAACTTTCTCTCACCTAAAATATAACTTATTTTGAAAAGTGAATTTGTTTCCTAAAATGTAAATTTGTTTTTAAAAATTTAAACTTTCTTTTCTACGTTTCATAAAACATAATTAATGTGCAGAAATAAAGAATATTTGTATAAACTATACATGTAAATGGAGTTTTATGGGGGCCCAAGAACTTGGGGCCCTAGGCAACTGTGGTAAATCCCCCTCCTGCTCATAGTAAGAATATAATTAAAAGGGATACCTCCTAAAATAAGCTACATCATTAGAATCCCCACCAAATCCCCTGAGATTGCTGTAGTAAAAATCTTCATAACGGCTTAATGTGTCACTCAGAGCTTCTAAACATTCATTTATATTACTTGACTCATAGATTCCAATATATTTAAAAATAATTTGTATAGAAATCCATCATGCTGTATATGGATAGAAAAAGAACGAAGGCTTTGTGAAAAAATCCATCTATCCAGGTATCCTGTCAGCACACGTCTGACAGCCTGGTGGGAATAAGTCTCAAAATGAAAAGGATTTAATTTCTCTCTTGCAGTGAACACCCTTTGGGAGCAACCAAGACATCCTGCAGGATCAAAAGAGCTCTTAACTTTTTAACGTGGAAAGGGAAGGAAAGGAAAAAATCTCTCAGAGGACATATTTAATGGGTAGATGTTGTTCAGACACTGTTTGGAAACTTCTGGCATGGAAGGTTAAGGAAATCTAAACCTTCAGTTTGAAAAGAAAACTAGGAACAGTGAATACTGAAGAACTAGAACAGACAAGTATGATCCATTTACCAATTATTAATGAACTCTTTTGTTTGCTATTTAAACATTGTTTGCATGAAGTTTATCTACTTGAATAATTAAGATTTCAGCAAAATATTCTTTAATTGTGCGGTAAAATCAGGTGGCTATCAGACACATTATACACCCCCCACCTCACAAACTGGCATACTCATGCCCTTGTAAAATGTCCCTGGATATTGTTCTCGCACCTTCCTCTTTACCCAGCATGCATCAGAGCAGACTTGACAGCCTTCCCAGCATGCACTGCATGACTTCCCAACTTCTCTCCCATGCTAACCTGACTCTGCCAGATGGATTTGCTTATCCATCTGGAAACCTTCCGTTAAGTAATTTTGGGAAGGGGCTGAATTGGGAGTTAGCTGATTGGCCTATGTTGGTGATAGACGGGCCAAATAAGCCAATCAGATCAACGAAGCATATGGCGTACTAACAGAGCGGCGACTAAGAGGAGCCAATTGATAGATCAAACTCTTGCCGCGAAACCAGTCGGAGAAGAGCAAAATCATCTTTTGTGTTTTGCTCTTCTTTCAGTGAAGAAATACTCTGTAATTCCCATAAAACTTGATCGATAGCCACGCTAACGCTAGTTTCATCGGCTGAAGCCGCCATGTTCTTTAGACTGAACTGTCGCGGCTTCTCGTTGCGTCACACCTCAACCCGCCTCAAAGCCAGCGCTGATTGGGCGTTCGTTTGGTGAACGGCTCCAAATTTTCTTTTAACGGAGAGTCTCCAGACTGATTAGCGAGTGAAACAGCAGAAAGCTCGCGAGATCAGGATAGTCTCACGAGGGTACTCCCATGCATCCCCTCTGCCAGTTCAGCAGAGACCCTCTTGTGTGCCCTTTGTCTTTTACCCGTTTTTATTCTTTTCTCTCTAACATTTTCTTTTGTTTTGTTTCCCCTGAGAGCTGTTTTTCTGTTTCTCTTTCTTTAACTATCCGTCACCAAACAACACCATGGTGACAAACAGCCTCCCACTATGCATTTTTAGAACCCTAATCCTGCACGTACTGGGAGTGGAAGGGTGAAAGGAGGAGGTGAAATTCAATGACACACCTCTGTAACTGACCATAACACAAGCAAAAAAACCAGGATTACATACAGAAATGTTTGATAAAATTGTCCAACCTTCTCTTGCAAGGTTCTCATATCTTGCAAATAATCACTTTTTCATTGATCTTCATTTTGTTCAACTTGGCTCTAAACAGAAAGTCCTTTCCATCTTGAAGGTAGAACATGTTGTCCGACAGTGTCTAATTTCCCTTGCTCCTCTTCTCCTGTTAATACGGTAAAGCCCTGGGGAGCGTCCGGCTCCAGGCTGCACGTGATCCAAATGAGCCAATGAGCTGTCGTCAGTCTGGGTTGCTGCTGCTGCTACTTTTAGACACAGCAGGCAAACCTGTGGCAAGCCGGGCGATGGGAAAGAAGGAGAAGACCATGAGAAAAAGAGAGCAGAGAAAGTGTGGACTGCTGGAAGAACTGCGTGAACTGGTGAAAGAAAAGTGAAATGGCGTGCTCAAAGATGACCCTGCACATTTAGAGGATGTTTGGCTCAACCTGCTGCTGTGAAGCAGGATTCTCCACCATGAACAGAATCAACAATAAATCTGGATCCAGGCTCAGAATGAGCTCCTTGATATGTGCTTGAGAATGGCTTAGTCTCCGGTTAAACCCAGGTTTAAAGCCTTGCAGGGCAGCCTAAAGCCCACTGCCAACATTAAGACAGGAAAAAGAAAGAAAAGAACAAACCATCAGTTCAGGGTTTGAGAAAATAATGTGGGAATCAGGAAATTATCTATAAAACCAAACTGAACCATTGTTGTTCTCTACTTAGAAAAACACTTTAGATTTTAAATGGACAAAATTTCTTTTTTATATTATTTAATTAAAAAATTCAATGTATAACATGGATGCATAAACTCATTTTTATTTCAGTGTTAAATCTTGTTTAAAGTAAATAATTTAAATTAAAAATGTCTCCAGACCTTTAATGGTTGATTATTTTCTTTATTCGCTCCCTGCTGGTTTTTAATGGTTACCCCTGGCTTATAGAATGCACCAGTCTCTTTATATATTCATTTATTTATTTACAACCAAGTCAAACATGGGGAATAGTTTACATGTATGTTTAGCACAGAGACAGAAGTGAGAAACATTTGCACTGATCTGCTCACCCTGCCTAGTCGGAGCCTCTCTATACGCAGAAAGAGTGACATGGAGAAAAATCGGATCAGAGATGAAAAAGTCGTACGCAGCCGATGTGTTTATGTTCCTTTATACTTTCCCTCCCAAACCTTTTTGATCTGTCCTGTTAATATTTCTCTTTCCGTCGCTGATTTCTAAAACCTGCAGCTGAAACACGAACCAAAATAATTATTCTGTTTTTTTTCACTGCAAAAAAGGAAAATCTATACAAGTGTAATAAACTTGAATTCAGCATTTTTGTCTTATTACAATGTATTTTTTTTAGTAAGAATGAATATTGATAAAATTATTTGACTTGTTTTAAGAAAATTCATTTTTTTTCATCCTAACTAGATAATAAAACTAATTCTGAGCAGCTTTTATCTTAAAATAGCTCACATTGCGGACTGAGTCGCGCTAACATTTAGACTGTGAGTAGATTTTTACTTGTTTGAAGACAATAAGACGATCCAATATTAACCTGTTTTAAGAACTGACCCCATCTCATTAAGATATTCCAGCTAATCAAATCTGATTGCATTCAAATTGATAGGGTTATTGAGATTGTCATTTATGGTTTAGCTTTGAGATTCTGAACCTTAGCAGTGGACCATTCACTGTTTACAATACACCATAACTACTGTACATCATGTTTATTATAATAGAAGCTCTGCCTTAAAGGGGAACGCCGTTTTTTATACATTTGGCCCTTAATTTTACGTTATTCCATCATGTTCTATGAGTTTAGTGTCATTAGAGCCGCTCTGAAGATATTCCGCTATATCCAGTAACGCCTTCCCATGGGCAATGACTCTTGAAGGCACAAACTGAACTGTTCATCATTTATTCTTTATGGTACGCCAGCATTCCAGAACATCATGGAGGCCAATCACTGTCCCCCAGACGCCCCGCCTGCTAGATTTCTTTATATTTTTATCTTTTGAAAACCTAAGCAGCCCGTGGTATGACGCTGCCATCCTTGCACAGCGGGCTACCATTCATTCATTCATCCTGTCCGCTGAACTGCTGCTAGTTTTCCTCCCATGCCTGGAAGAGGTCTAGTGCTGCTACCACAGATGATCTCGCTCTCTAAATGAACGATTCAGATTAGCTAGAATGAATAGAAAGGGTAGAGCGTAGCGATACTGCTACATCACTTTATTGTTTGGCCTGTGCAGCCCTCGGCTTTGTGTTTTTTTGAGGTGTGTTTCGCTTGATTCTGTGACATTTCTGCTAAAATATTAATTAAAAAAAACTTTTTGGCCTTTTTTCTGAAGGATATTTTTCCCATACATTTACTACACCTAAATAATGAAATTAAGGCAAATGTATCAAATACATTTGCCTGTATGCTTGTTTTGAGCAATAATTGGTTAGAGGCAGTGTTGGGAAAGTTCTCTTTCTACGTGAACTAGTTCAAATTTCAGTTCACACATTTTAAAATGAACTAGTTCAGTTCATAGTTCATCATTCAAAATTTTGAAATCACAGTTTCAAAAAATGAACTAGTTCAGTTCTTTTTTTTTTCATGTATTGCTCAATTAAACCATAGCCTACTGTAGAACCACACAGACAGCAATTATTTTATCAGTTGTAACTCTGAAACTGTAATAGCCAGATTTCATCTTCATATCCAGTTTTGAATCCTTATCCAACCAGGGTTTCCATTAGCATTGAGGGGACAGCATTTCCCCATTGTTGCTTTAACGCTTTGTTGCTGTCCATTCACTTCACACTAGTAGCAGCTGCAGCTTTCACCCCTACAGTATATTCTCAAAAACATCAGGAAAAATGTGCTGCTTGAATGCTCTTTTTATGAGGAATTATTAAAAGAAAAACAGGAAAAGTAGTCTCTAAGGTGCAAATAAGCTTTTTTTTAATTTTAATAATTTTTTCAATTTGAAATTCCATTTCAGTACATACTAAAAAGGAATCCTGAAAAATTATACCAGGCAGGTTTATATGAATAGTGTAAAACCCTTCAAAGAACATTTTACTAACACAAACTGAGGATGGACCAGGCTGAGGTAGGAATTTAAGGTTACTGAAGTGCGGATTTTTTTACTGAAAGCCGGGGGGCCAAAGTTTGCAGAGAAATGTCAGATTGTTGCCATCATCCTCACCCCTCACCACCTGGTCATGTGCAAACCTGTTTTAAGTGATCATACTGCTGCTTTGTCGCCTCCACGTCCGCCCATGCTGCATTTTGTTCTGATGACGCACGCCGCTGTAGGCTACGCACGCTGGTAGCTGGTGTTGCCGGATTGCGTTTTTCCCGCCATATTAAGGCCTGTTTACGGTGATGGCCGGGTTTCTCGCTTCTGAGGGTTTCTGTATAGAAATTCCAAAACGACAACCGGAGCTGAACTGAGAGCCGCGTCGCTCACAGACACCAGAAGGAACGAGTTCACAATAACGCTTCATCAGGCAGTAATGCAGCACGCTCAGTTCACGCTCAGCCTAAAAATATGAATCCAGAAGTCTGGCGAACTGCTCAATGAACGCCGCTGCTCAGGCACAACACACTAGTTAGAGGATATTTAATTCTAAAGCAATAATGACTAATAAATGACAATACATTGCTTAATCAGTATCTGTATAAATTCAAGTTAAAGAAAAAATAGATTTTTATACTTGATTTGTTTTTGGATGCTTACTACTTGATATTATGTTCTTGTTTTAAGAAAGTCCTTTCATTTGCTTGTTGCACTGGCTGATTATTTTGCTCAAAATAAGCAACTTTTCACTTAAAACACTTTATTTTTTTCATATTTTTTAGGAGGCTTTTTTTGTTGTGTTTCCTTTGCTTCTGTTAATCCATGCAGTTTCTAACTGATTCATTCCTCCATCAAGGCCTTTTCGTCTGACAGCTTCTGTTAAAGTACCGTATCAAAGCAAACTTAGATATCTCTGTTGTGAAAGCTTTATCTGAGTTGTTTGCCACTATGGAATCGTCCTACCTGTCGACTGCAGGGTGGGACAACGGCCGACTGTCCTTTGGAGACAAGTAGCTGTAGGCTGCAGATCCTCCAACCACTCTGACCTTGAACTCAACAGCAGCATTCTGAAAAACAGAAACACATTAGAAACACTTGAGTTTACTTAAAAGCATCTGCCTAAAAGGAAAAACAGAGAAATCCAGTTCAGAGCGAGTGCTCTGCAGACTATGAGTGGGAAATAAACACATGTCCTCTGAAAGCATTACAGAGGGATGTTTAGTCATGAAAGAAAAACTCGCCGGATATGAAGTGGAAGAAAAATGGTGCCTCACAAATTAAATATGCGCCGTATGAGGGGAAAAGTTAGGAAGATACCAATTAAGACACCAAGATTTTAAATATAAAAAGAAAATGCCGCTAAATAAATTAGACTTAGACAACATTCATTGTACTTGTATACAAAGACTGTATATGCAGTTCAATTCAGTTTATTTCTATAGCCATTGAAAAGAGAGCCCATCCAGTTAGTCACAGTCAGAAAACAGTAGGAGCCAGCACTGAAAAAAACAGAAAACAATCACACCCTATTAAGACTCTGATGCCATTAGTGCGCAATGCAACACATCGTGCATGGAAACAATTTAAGAGAAGAAAGTTGCTCGGTGTTTGGCTGCAAGAAGAGCGGACCGCAGCCGGCGCGACCATCCTCCTCTCAGCAGCCCGTGGGCGGAGCAAAGCCAGAGCGGAGAGAATCATGCTGCTTTCAAACTGGACGCAGCAAGTGAGCAGCAAAGAACTGCCTGCTGCTTCATTTTTGCTGCTTGTACCAGCTTCTGATGCGCCGGGCTGAAGCCAGCGAAAGTTTAATTCTTGCATGTAATATGAAGTACATTTCAGGGGAAGAATAAAAAAATATATAATATATAATATAAACAAATCTTTAAAACCCAAAATACATTTTAGATTAATACCTAAGATGCTTCTATACAGACTTCTGAGCGTGTGGCGTTAAACATGCTGGTTGTTGCTCCGCCTGACAGGAGTTCTTCTCCCTGGCCTGGTCCACCGTGTTGATGTCCAGAGGAGGCAGCGCTCCATCTCAGGCCTGCAGCATTCTTGCCGCCGGGGGGAAGAGAGGACTCGTCAAACTGATCCACCCCAGGAACAACGTGGCGTACGGCGAGTTCAGAGCCAGCCGGAAGTCTCTGTCCATTCTCCGCTTTAACCACCGACAGGGAAACTTCCTCTTCAGTGAGTTTCCTCTGATATGTTATCTCTAACTAAACAGGCCCTCTTTGCTTTTGCTCTATTTTTAATTTATTTTAGATTAAATGTGAAGGTTATAACAACATGTTGAAATGGAAATGATTATCCAAGCTGCCTGTGTTCAACATTCAGCATGGATTAAACATCAACCTTGTCTTCGTCTTAGATAAACGGCACCATAAATCATTGCTTCCCCTGTTCTTTTATTGAATTTAAGCTTAATCTCTCAATATTCTTCACAATGCCTTTTACAGTTTATAAATATGAAGATTATTTTGAGGTTTTCCTCCCAGTTTATCAGATATTTAGCATTCAGGTCACAGTTTTTATGCTTTCCTACATTTGGAACACTTTCTAACTTTTAGTATCCTTTGTTAACGCATCCCTTTTTTTAATGTCCCTTCAGCCTGTTTTTTTTTTTTTCTTGCAGCGGGCTCCTATGACAACAAAATAATCATGTGGGATGTTGGAGGGGTGGACAGCCATTACAACTTCAAAGTTGTGTAAGTTTGATTCCATGAGTATCTTTCAATCTAATCTTCACTGTGGAAAAAGAAATCTAGATTAGTCGCTTTTACTTAAGATAACAGTAAAATTTTTCGCCGCTAACCAGTCTGAGGAGGTAGGCCTGGCGAAAAGACATTTTTGCTCAATGGAACAAGACAATTTACACTTAAATAAGAAAACTCAATTGCATTGTAGGCTGTGGCGCGCAACGATGCATATTGGTACCAATTATCCCAAAGAGTGCCAAGAAAATATTCCCCACATTGACACCACCACCACCAGCCTGAACTACTGATACAAGGAGGGATGGATCCATGCTTTCATGTTGTAGACCTTTTTACTTACCCTTACCCCCAATGTCCAGCGCATAGTTAAAATGAGATTTATGTAGACCTTTGCAACGCTTTTATTGCTGTTTTTTGTGACAAAACATGAGCAAATTGTTTGCAAATTGTAGCATGCTTTCTAAAGGCTTCTAGCTGATAAAAAGTGGCAAAGTTTTATATTCTGCTGCTATAACCCCTTCTGTCTGAAACCAGTTTAACCTCCAAGAGATAATTACTAAATAGACTTCAACGTTGAAAACGTATGCTAAGTTATACTAGAATATTTATATGAATGCCAACAATAAAAAACATTATAAAAACACTTGATAAAAACAAAACATAATTTCATGAACAGGTTTTATTTTTGCACATAAATCTTGCCCTTCTGAGGCTTAGTGAAGGTAAATCTGTGTTTTCCATGGTCCAATATGGTGTCACAAGCCTAAAAAACGAATGTACCAGTTTAAAAGTGGAGAAGCTTTTGCTCAACTTTATATTTTTTAACATATAAAAACTATTTTCTGAGAATGTGTTTATTTAAGAGCAACTATTCAAATTACCAAACACCTAGAAAAAGTAGACTATTGTATAATTTTCTATGTGAATTCCAGATTGTTCATTCTTCTTTGCTTTTTCTACAAAGTGCTTTAAATCAGTCCTAGCTGTCTTTATCCACGCTGGGTCAGATCCTGACTTTAAAAAAGGAGGCAGGGAAAGCAGAATAAAGCTTTAGCCTCGCTGCATGCAGCTAGCCTAGCCTTGTAGCTAAACCAGGTCCTGGAAAAGGACGTTCGTTGCACCATTTGTCTCTCTCTCTCTCTCAGGCTACTTTCACACTGCAGCCCTTGATGCTCAATTCCGATTTTTTTGTGAAATCCGATATTTTTTTGCGTTGCTGTTCACAGTTCCAAATATATGCGACTTGAATATGATCTCCTGCGTGAACTGCAGTCATACAACGCAATTGTACCACATGCGCAGTAGAGGACGCAATGACGTCAAAAAGAAGCGTGCTGCGTGTTTACGGAAGTAAACATGGATGGTAGTACCGGAGTGGATCTAGCGATCTTTCCTAACAATAAAAACACAATCTTTTCAAGATGGTTAAACATAGATACTGCTCTCCGCATCTTTGTCTGCCATGGTGTTTGTTTTTCTTGCCGCTTCTTCATAGCAAGACGCAGGATAGTGACCTCTGTCGGGTATTAATGGCGTTCAGGTCGGATGAATGCTACCAGGCCGTTCAGACACAGGTCGCATTTAAAACGATCAGATACATTTCAGATTAAGGACCATATAGCCAAGTGGCCTCGGTGGAATTGGAAAAAATTGGATCTGTGTTGTTTAGATTGTCATGAAAAGATCAGATCCAGGTCGCATATGGGTAAAAAAAATCGCATTTGGGCTGCAGTGTGAGCGTAGGCTCTCTCTCCCTGCAGTGCGTCTCCAACTCCCGCGACTCGACCTATCAATCACCAGCCAAACATCTGCGCTGTGGTGGGAGGTGGTTAGCAAAGACACTTCCTGTCAACTCGGGGCACACCGGAGCTGCGCCCCGAATTCTCCTATACTTCTGTATTGCAGTAACCTGACTCCGTCAGATGGATTTGCTCCGTTCATATCCATCTGGAAACCTTCCGTAGAAGTAATTTTGGGAAGGGGCGAAAATACTGGTTAGCTTTTGGCCTATGTTGGTGATAGACGGGCCAAATAAACCAATCGGATCAACGTAAGCATATGACGCACTGACAGGTTTTCGGCTCTACAAAAACACAAACCACAAGTCAGGCTACTCTTGCCGAAACCAGTCGGGATAGATATCTATAGATAGATAGATATCTATAGATAGATAGATAGATATCTATAGATGGATGGATGGATGGTGTCTGATTTTCCCTCAACCTTTGTGGTGCTTAAAGGCTGATTTTAGAAAAACCGTAACAGTTATCAATATACCGTTTTCAGTTTTTGAAAGTCGAAGGATTTATCTACAAATGGCCGTTTAAACTGTGTTTGTAGGTTAATGTATGCCCACACAGCAAAGGCTCAAATATATATATAGATTGTGGTGTTAACCAGTGTTTATGTGATAAAACCTGCCATGTGTTATACCAAATGTGACACTAGGGGGAACCTTACTCCCTTGGTATGTAAGGCAGAGCATTGTATGATAACGGCAGTTATTCAATACAGTTGGATAGAAACGTTTCTTCAACGTTTATTTTTATCACACAACATAGATAACTTAATTGCTTATATAAGTAATCACACCCTTGCCTAGACGGAGCCGGTTTTGATACGCCACAATTTTGACAATTGTTGCTAAGAGACGCCATCTATATTGTGTGTTAAAGGCCACAAGATAAGTCATTACAGTTAACATAAGCCTGAAAACAGGGGCGGATTTAGGAAAATCGGTCTTCCCTCGCCAGTCGTGACATTTGTTGCTAAGACGCCATTTTAGGCGTAAAAGGCATAGTGTACAATAAATTGGCGGACGCCACTTGGCTGAGGCCGATAGAAAGACACAATGGCGTTCTATGCTCCTTGCTTTGCAATGGAAACACCAAATAGATTCTAGTCTAATTTTGAACATAAACAAAAGTAAACTGTCATAACTGTCATATTTATTTGTTTATGTTCAAACTGATTCTATGATGTCATTCTAATTCTAAGACCTCCCCCAGACATTCTGACTCCTCCCATTCCACATTCTTCCAACCCCAGTTCCCTGGACCCACAGAGCACACAACACGTATAGTGAGTTTCTAGCAAACATTGTTTGATCGTTTTCAGTGAATTATTTTCCTACAATCGTATTTGAGTAAAAATGTCAAACCAGACAAGAAGATTCCAGCCGAGGGGGCAGTATGTCCAGGAAAGTGGACGGAGAAACCAGTACAACCAGGGTGCCTGGGTTCAAGGCAGAAATCCTCCGCCTGGTCATTACTTGGACCCGGAGACGAACCGACTCTTACATCTTTTGGATGTGGAGAGAAAAGCGGTGAAAGAAGAGCAGCGTAAGGTGAACTATTTGACAAAAGAACTACAAGATACAAAGAACCAGCTGCAGAATCAGAAGAATCAAACCGCAGCATGGGAGCTGAAAGTAGAGCATGGACGAACGCTTATAAGCACTTTGAGAGACCAGAACCAAACTCTGCAGAACGAACTGGAGCAGCTTAAGACCTCCAGTCAGGAAACCATCTCTAAGAACGAGACGGAGATTCTTATGTTGAGGCAACAAGCGGAGAAATTAGAGCAGGAGTTAACTAGAGAAGGAGAAAACAACTCAAAGAAAGCAGAGAATGAGTTCCAGGCCAAGGAAGCGAAGCTCCATGAATCCCTGGAGCTAAAAACTGAAAACATGGTGGCCAATTTGCAGAGAGAGCTGGAAACCGTAAAGGCTTCACACAGGGAAATGACTGAGAAGTATGAAAAAGATACAGCTACTCTGAAACAACGGGCAGAAACGCTGAAGCAGGAACTGATGGAGGAGATGGAACGTCATTCAAAGACGTCCATAACCAACATCCAGATGTTTAACAACCTGACGGCCAAGAACAAAGCTCTCCAGCAAGAAATGGCTGAAAAAATGGCGAGCCTTGAACAAAGCGCAGAGGAGACGGAGACACGTCTGCAGAGACAGCTGAAAGAAGTCACACTTTCTGACAAAGAGGTCATAAGCAAGTATGAGGTGGAGGTTAGCCTGCTGAAAATAGAGCTTGATAGTTTAAAACAGCAGCTGAACGCAAACAACCAGAGAACCTCCAACAAAATGACCGAAATGGAGGTCCTGAATAAGAGCATGTTTGAAACCATGGACAAAATGTTAGAATCCCTCGAACAAACGCCTGAAGACCCAGCAGCTGGTTTCCAGGAGGAGGTGGGACCGGATTAGGGCTTCACAGCAGGAAGCTATCAGGAAATACGAACAGGATAATCTGACCCTGAGAGAACAGACAGAAACACTAAAACAAGACCTGGATGAAGAAAGAGAAGCCCATTCACAGACATTGGCGTCCAACCTTCAAATCAACGGCCTGACAGCAGAGAACGAGGCTCTCCGTAAGGAAATGGCTCAGAAAAATCTCAGGCCTGCAAGAAAAATTAAAAGCAACAGAGACTCTGAAGCAGAGAGAGTTGGAAGAAGAAAGAGACGCCCATTCACAGAAATTGGCGTCCAACCTTCAGGTCATCAACGGCCTGACAGCAGAGAACGAGGCTCTCCGTAAGGAAATGGCTCAGAAAATCTCAGGCCTGCAAGAAAAATTAAAAGCAACCAGAGACTCTGAAGCAGAGAGAGTTGGAAGAAGAAAGAGACGCCCATTCACAGAAATTGGCGTCCAACCTTGGAGGTCATCAACGGCCTGACAGCAGAGAACAGGCTCTCCGTAAAAATGGCTCAGAAAATCTCAGGCCTGCAAGAAAAATTAAAAGCAACAGAGACTCTGAAGCAGAGAGAGTTGGAAGAAGAAAGAGAGCCCATTCACAGATATTGGCGTCCAACCTTCAGGTCATCAACGGCCTGACAGCGGAGAACGAGGCTCTCCGTAAGGAAATGGCTCAGAAAATCTCAGGCCTGCAAGAAGAATTCAGAGCAACAGAGACTCTGAAGCAGAGAGAGTTGGAAGAAGAAAGAGACGCCCATTCACAGACATTGGCGTCCAACCTTCAGGTCATCAACGGCCTGACAGCAGAGAACGAGGCTCTCCGCCAGGAAATGGCTCAGAAAATCTCAGGCCTGCAAGAAGAATTCAAAGCAACAGAGACTCTGAAGCAGAGAGAGTTGGAAGAAGAAAGATTTTCCCACCAGGAAATCGTCTCTGAGAAGGAAAGGGAGGTTCTTCACCTGGAAAGAAAGCTGGAACGTTTAGAGACGCTCCTCAATGATGAGGCAGAAACTTCTGTAAAGAAATCAGCAGAGGACCTTGATCTGATCAACCAACTTAGAGCTGAAAGGGATGAACTGCAGCAAGAGATCTCAGCCCTCAAACAAACATCCACCGACGAGGAAATCAGTCAGGATTCCATCCTTCAACTCACCGAGGAGGAAGTCCCAGAGAAAAGGAAAAAGAGCCCCTGGAAAAGGTTTCGCCACTCTCTGGGTTTGAGGAAACCAGAACAATTCAAGAGAAAGAAGTCCACCTCAGAAGAAAGGGCCTAGAACCTTTTAGTGACGCAGAGAGACTTTATCAGGGTTTAATTAAACTGGGACTGAACTGGACACCATCAGCTCTAAACATCCTGAACCACCATACTGAAAGAATTGGCCTTGGAAATGTTTTAATCCAAACATCCCAAAAAAAAAAAAAAAAAAGGGCAGCGTGGTGGAGACGTGGTTCTCCTCATGCCTGCGTGGGTTTTCCCCGGGTGCTCCGGTTTCCCCCACCTATCCGGTTAATTGGCCTCTTCAGTGTATTGGTGCGTGAATGATTGTGCCCAGAGACGTGCTTCCTTGTCACCATAAGAACCAGACCTTCTCAATGGAAGCCCCTTAAAAAGACTCCAACAGCCAAACCCTGTTTGGATTCCAGTGGATTCCAGTGGATTCCAGTCCATCTGTTGGGATATTGCCAGTAGATCCATCAGCATCATATCAGCCTCAGGCACCAAAGCAGAAACAATCAGAAGACGTCTCCCTATTAGAGCTTCAGCTACAGACTCTAAGCGAGGCGGGTTGATCTATGCAGAAGATTTCAGTGGCAGACAATTCAAAGAGTTGTCTAAGACAAGGGTGTAAACTTCAAAGTTGAAAGCCGGTGGGGGCGCCTCATAAGGAAAGGGAGTTACCTGCGCCGACGCCTTTATTTTTTGTTGGAAAGGATAAAGCAAAAAAAAATCACGAATAACCTTTTATCAATTTAATACTTTACAGTTGAAAACATAACTGTTACAATATTCACTTATATATTTTGTGCAAAAAAAATATCACATAAATCTAAACAGACAGTACAAATCAAAGAAATCAAATAAATATATCAATTTTACGTAGAACACTTATTGACTGGTCAATTTTGGGTCACTTTTAAAAATTAATTTACTTTTAAACCAGGACTCCAGGACAAGATCTTATGAGGCCTTAAGCAGAATATGATTGGTAACCAACCCGTCTTTCTGTCAAGAACATCCACCAGCAAGGGTATCCAGGGGGGATTTACCATTAGAAGCAATACTAGAGGCAGTTGCCTAGGGGCCCAAAGTTCCTGGGGCCTCATATAAAACTCAGGCTACGCCATGTGGTTAATACAACTATTCATTTACTGTGCATTTTTATAATGAGTATGTTTGAATAAAAATCCTACTAGCTAAAATACCATCAAACTGACAAGAATAGAGGGACAAAACCACAGAACAAATAATGGATGTCTATTCTATTAATATTTCTCTATCTGTAGAATGGGTCTGTTTTGTGGGTTTTCTTCTCAGGGCCCCTGCCTGTCTTACCCTAGGGCCCCAAATTTCCTAAATCAGCCCCTGAGGGGTATTAATACTGATTTGATAGAATCTGGGAGAAGCGGACTATGTTCAACCATCCATTTTTCTTTAACCTTATCCCTCAGTGGGATCAGGAGGTGCCTAATTACATATCTCCTAGCAACTCCAGCCACGTTCTGGGTGAGAGAGAGGTGGGATCACCCTGGACGGAGTCACCAGTCTGCGGTATGTTCAGCCAACTTAAAAGTAATGGTAATCGAATTTATTATTTGCGCTTTTTACTAAGTGAACTCTAACTCCCTTAAATCTGAAATTTAATGCCAAATTGTTTAAATCTTTTTATCTTTGGACCCCCTGCACAGAGTGGCGTCTACCTCAAGATCCTATCCTACCCTCCGCTGGATTGGCAGCTTGCTCATGAGTTGTCAACATAACACGCCAAATCTTAAAATGTAATGTGGACATATAAAGCAAAAGGTAACAGTGACTACTGAATGTCAACACTGTGACAGATATATAACCAAGGTCAGGAAAAAGATTTTAAGTAAAGCGATTAAAACAGTATACAAAAGCTTCAAATAAAAGGTGTTCTTATATGTTCAACCTAAACACCAACTCCGATCCATCAGTAGAGCAGGTGTTTAAATTAATCAATCACTGCTCGCAGTTATAGCAGTGAAAAGCTAATATACCACAGCTAATGTCAAATAAACGCCCAAAATAAACAACCCTCTAAAAACGGAAAACTGTGATGGACTGAAGTCCTGTTTTTATGTGGGAAATTATTTGCGTGTGTTTTAGTATAAGTTCTGGATATATTGGCTGTTGTCTGTTTTATGGCTATTGTAGTGTAGCTTAGGAGACCTGCGGGAGCCAGCCGACCCGCCGAACCGTTAAGGATGACTACCTTCCCACCCGTCACCCAGCCCCGGAAAAAAATGTGATGGGAGGTTGGACCTCTGGACCAGCAGAAGGCAACAGATTCTTTTTTCTGCGTTGGTCAGGAAGGGTAAACTGAGCAGGATAAAGATAATATCTTTCACAGGGGCATGAATCTTTTGTCAGATATACACAGGAGATAGGCGCTCACGGCCATCTTAGTTGGTGGGTCATGTCCAACCAGTCCGCCAATGTTCCCCTGCAAGATTGTTCAAGCAAAAAACATCTTTCCCTTTAACTCCATGATTTTACCTGCATTTGTTTTGGGGAAAATATAGGAAAAAATAAATAAAAAAAAATATTTTTTTAAATCCAAAATAATTTTGGCTAATAAAAAAGGGTGACTGAAAAAATCACTACACACATACGAAGGCGTCTCCTATGCATCAGCTACAGATTCTAGAATTGTTTTGCAGATTATTTCAGTGGCGAAAATTCAAAACTGAACATGAGGAAAAAAAATTTTTTAAACTTGTGCCAAATGACAACACGGCAAAATTAAAAGGAATACCCCATCACCAAAATAAGATGCTCAAACATGCATAAAAGATTTTTAAAAACTTGGTTTAAATGGCTCAGTCAAAGCGTATAATCAAAGGTCATAAAAAAACAATCCAAATTTGGCTAGTCAGATTGCTATAAAAGTTTTTGAAAAAGGCAAACTGATTCCGTTAACTCTTCAAAGCAAACTTTTGAAAAATGTCAGAAGGGTGGAGCGGCATTTTAAGTCAAGAAACAGGACTATGGAAAGCTGTTGTTTCCCATCAAACAAACAAAGGTGTTGTTGAAAACAGCTATTTCAATCCAAAAGTCCAATATGCTTTTTTCAAAATGTTGACTGATTTTTAGAAAAAATTTTAACATAGTGATTCTATTTTCATCAGGGGTGCGTTGCTGAGGCCCACTTTCAAACAAGAGCAGACATTGAAAAGTGCTTTAATTATAGCCTTGCTTGTATGCGTCCAGAGCTTTGCAGCCGGAGCGGGCGAGCTCGAGCCAGCTCCCATGTCGGAGGGTGAAGAGAGCACACAGTTAGTCAAAGTCAGAGAAACAGGACCACACTGGAAACAGGCCGATCTCAACATCTAAAAACAAAGGTGGTGATGGCAGCAGCTAGGATTATGGCTGCTCTTCTCCTCCAGGATGGAGTCACAGCCCAAACAGGAACGAACCAGATGAAGCTACTTATGGCGAAAGAGAAAAAGAAGAGAGAGCAGAACGTTAGAGATTGAACTAACAGATTCTGCCCAAGAGGGATTACAAGAAGAATAGAATGGAGCAAAAGCGTAAGAAAGCACCACAGCATAGCATTACACTCAGACAGTGTTGGGAGAGTTCTCTTTCTACGTGAACTAGTTCAAGTGTCCAGTTCACACATTTTAAAATGAACTAAGTTCATAAACCTATAGTTCATCAATCTCAAATTTTGTTACTGAACTGGTTCACAGTTCCAAAAAATGAACTAGTTCATAGTTCTTTTTTTTTTTTTTTTCATATATTGCTCAATTACACCATAGCCTACTGTAGAACCACAGACAGCATTTATTTTTATCAGTTGTAACACTGAAACTTAATGCGTCGTCAAATTTCATCTTCATATCCAGTTTTGAATCCTTATCCAACCAGGGTTTACATTAGCATTGAGGGGACAGCATTTCCCCATTGTTGCTTTAATGCTTTGTTGCTGTCCATTCACTTCACACTAGTAGCAGCTGCAGCTTTCACCCCTACAGTATATTCTCAAAAACATCAGGAAAAATGTGCTGCTTGAATGGTCTTTTTTATGAGGAATTATTAAAAGAAAAACAGGAAAGTAGTCTTTAAGATGCAAATGTTTTTTTATTTTTATTATTATTATTATTTTTCATTTGAAATCCCATTTCAGTACATACTAAAAAAAAGGAATACTGGAATCCTGAAAAATTATACCAGGCAGATTTAAGTGCAGATTTTTTTTACTGAAAAGCCGGCGGGCAAAGTTTGCAGAAGAAAATGTAAGATTGTTGCCATCATCCTCACCGACCACCTGGTCATAAAACAGTTTAAGTGATCATACTGCTGCTTTGTGCGCCTTCCATGGAGGTCGCCTCCATGCTGCTGTGGCTTTCCACGCTGCATTTTGTTTTGATGACGAACGCGGCTGTGTAGGCTACGACGCTGGTAGCTGGTGTTGCCAGATTGGGTTTTTCCCGCTACATATTAAGGCCTGTTCTACGGTGTGTGATTTAGCGGGGTTTTAGCCTGGAGGGCTCTATAGAAATCTGGCAACCTTTTGAACGGAGCTGAACTGAGAGAGGCGTGCCGTTCACAGACACCAGAATGAACGAGTTCACAATAACGCTCATCAGGCAGTAATGCAATGCGTTCAGTTCACGTTAAGCCCAAAAATATGAGCGGTGTCTATGAACTTTCGCTCAGTGAGCGGCTGTTCAGAGCACAACACTGACCGCCACCTACCTCTCTACTTAGCCAGTGACTACATTTATTCCAGATTAGTGGAGCAGGAGGACTAAAAGCTGCTTCTATATGATTTATATCTGTTCCAGCAGTTTAAAAAAAAAAAAAAAAAAAAAAAAGGGTTTGATGGATGGATGGATGGATGGATGTTTTGGGTTTTTCATGTGATGAAGAGTCATCAGGCTGTAAATTAGAAACATCCCAAATGTTTCAAAGGGCAGCATGGTGGAACAGTGCTGATAGCATTGTAGCCTAGCAGAAAGCCCCCTCAAATATCTGGTGTGAGTGTGTGAGTGAATGTTCCTCTCCGGAGAGTCGCCACCTTGTCGTGGTGGAGAGGCTTAGGTCCCAAGCTCCTGCTAAGGTCCACCTAGGCAGTAAGGTCCATGAGCACGGTACCAGACAAAGAGCGACTCAACAAGGACTCCAACAGCCATTCAGCCATGGGAGAAAACTATGGCAAGCTGGTTGCCTCATTAGTTCTCACTGATCAGTGATAACTCTGAAATATTTAAAGAAGCACTAAAATGTTAACCTGACTCCGCCAGATGGATTTGCTGGATTTGCTCCGCCTATGTTGGTGATAGACGGCCAAATAAACCAATCATATCAACGGGGCATATGACGTAATAACAGAGCTGACGACGCAAAACACAACCACAAGCCAATTGATAGATGAAACTCTTGCCGAAACCAGTCGGGAGAAGAGCAAAAAACATCTTTTCCTCTGAGAAAAGCCTCCAGAGCAGTGTTTTGCTCTTCTTTCAGTGAAGAAATACTCTGTAATTCTGATAAAAACTTGCTTTCGATAGCCACGCTTAACGCTAGTTTTATCGGCTGAAGCCGCCATGTTCTTTAGACTGAACTGTCGCTTCTCGCTATAGCCACACCTCAACCCGCCTCAAAGCCAAGCGCTGATTGGGCGCTCGCTTGGTGAATGGCTCCAAATTTTCTTCAACGGAGAGTCTCCAGACTGATCTGCGAGTGAAATCTTGAAAGCTCAGCGAGATCAGGATGGTCTCACGCAGGCTAGTATTGCAGAGGAGCTGCTGCGCATGTGCAACTTCTAACGAGAGTCAATGAGTAAAGACTTTTGCGCCCTAAGGCGGAAATACGTCACCAATCCCACGAAAAATGCAATGACGCTTAACACTGGAAAAAAAAAATCTAGATAAGTCTTTTTTTCTTAAAATAAGTGAATTTGTTCTTGGATTGAGGAGGTAAAAGGGACATTTTGCCAGTGGAACAAGACAATTTACACTTAAAATAAGAAAAAAACAATTGAATTGTCTTATTTCAAATGCATATTTTCTAATTATCTTATTTTAAGATTAAAAATACTCACTCCATTGGCAAACTATCTCATTTACCTGCTCAGATTAGGGGTAAATACATTTAATTCAAGAAATGTTTACCTATTTCTAGATCATTTTCCCAGTGTACTAGTCATTGAAGATTAAATATTTATTTTGCAGATCTAAAAAATTAATATTAATATACTTTGAAATATTATACATCTACAATTTAATCATAAGTAAATATATATATATATTTTTATGTCTTAATCAGGGTCATTGGGTCCTAGCGCCCTCTATTGGCCAGCCGCCGCTGGTGTTAACTGAGAAAGCTGAGAAAGACGAACTCCTAGAAAACTTTCAGTTAGACCTGCAGCTAAACCAGGTTTTCCCGTTAAAAAGGAGGTTGAGAACAAATGGATGACACATTTTTCAGATTGATTTGATCATTTCCTTCCCTCTTCGCTGTCCATGTAACTGTGTTTGTTAGTCTTGACAGTCTTGCAATTATTTGCAGAGGTTTGCAGTTTTAATCTGATGCAATTTCAAAACAGCTGAAGGAGCATTATTTAAAAAATTGGCAAACATAGTGAAATTGAACTATTGTCCCCCCTGCAGTCAGCTGCTGATGTTGGAGCTCTCCGCTACGCCTCTGCACATCTGCCTGCCCCCATCTTCCCCCGACACTCACCTGCTGACGGCTTGTGAAGACGGCTTGTACTGCTACAAAACACAACTGGGAGGAAACAGCACCACAAAGAGGTGAGGGCATTCTGCAGCTTTTAAGTCTGATCAGTAAACTATGGGAGAATTATCCTGCCATAATGCAAGAGCACATCATTTCAATTTGAGAAAAGAATTTCATCTTCTTTGCACTCAAAACTTATAATGCTCACACTCAAAACAAGCGCTCTCTCAATATTTTCTCTTCTCTCTCAAATCTTTGTTTCTTCTCTCAGATTTAATGCTTCTTGCACAGATATTTTCTCATCCCGCTCGCCTCCTTCTCTTGGCGCACAAACCGCACTCTGCTCGAGTCTCAGATACGCTCGCAAACCTGTAGGCTCTGCTTGCGGATTTTTTTTGCTCTCTCTCAGATTGCAGTTGGATCGTCGCCTAGCAACCTTTCCAGCCAATAGAGCGACAGCCTTAGAAAGGGTGCGCTTGTTTAATCCTACTGAGCGTGCCTGTGCTACTTTGAAATCAATACTTGTTTCTACTTCTCCAAAATTATACTTCATTATACTAACAAAGTATTTCAAGATAATAATTTAATATGTCGGTTCTTTTCTTTTGTACATAACAAACCACTAATTGTTTAAAATTACTTACTTAAGAATTTAGGGATGCACGATATAATCGGCCCCCTATCGGTATCGGCCTTAAAACTGAATATCGGGCATCGGCCACCCCACCGATATTTAACCCGATATTTGATCAGCTTCTGAGTTTCTAAAGTAAAAAAAAATAAATAAAATACTACTTCTTCTTCCTCAAAAACTTCTTTTTTACAGACTTAAATTAACTTCTAAAGACGAGGGGAAAAATATTGATCCATTAAAATATCCCAATATCTTCATATGCTGATATATTGCCATTTAAAAACACCATATCAATCTCTTTTACTAATGAAATATTGCTATATGTCATCGTTATGCTACGAAATCCCCGAAAATTCACGAAATATTTGCCATATTTTTATATGTTGATATATTGGCGCAGCGGTGCTCGATCTATTTTACTAACAAAATCTCACAAGAATTTGCAAAATATCACGAGAGTTTGTAACAGAACGATGAAATTTCGCGAGATTTTGAAAGTAAAATAGATCGATACCGCGTTTTTAAAATCAATAAGAGCTGGGGCACATGGCGTCACACGCGTTGCGTGGCAGCCATATTGATAGCTGGTCAACCACTGTTTACACTTTGACTTACGCGCCTGTAAGGACTAGCTTTTCTTCTGCTAGTAGTTTGCTTAGTTTTTTGCGTTTCATTTTACCTCTGCTGTCGATTATTGTCGCCGTCGCCATCTTCATATGTAGGCAGTAGTTAGTAAGCAAGCTGTGACTGGACGGGGAAAAAATCCCAAATGGATTGTCTTTTACCGCTTTTTCCAACCTGGAGGCGTCTCAATGGAAAACAAATGTCCTCCACAACAAAGAGTCGCCGGGCGGCTAGCATGGGTCGCTGCTGTAAGGCGGCCAAATATAACTTTTCAACTCAATCCCAGTGTCCATGAGGAGTGTGTTCCCGGCATTTTCATTCTGGTAAGTTACAGAACATACTTACCTTGGCTCTGATGATTGTGTTCTCATTCGGTTTGATAACTTCCATGTCGTGAACTTTTCCATCATGTCAGCTGTTTGTAAGCCTCTAGACAAGACTTGTAGCAGCGAAACTCTTCATGTGTGTAGGCACTGGCGCCACACACTAGATAAGAAAATACGTCCTCCCTCGCAAACGGCGGTAGAAATTCTTCCCCAACGCACCACTCCTTGCTTTCTGCTTCGTAGGGATCAAGTCCGTTTATGAAGCCCATCTTTTGCAGATAACGGTCCCTGGCTTCCCTCTGCAGTGTGTCTCTGTATATTCCGCATCCTTTCTTTCTCGCTTAACATCGCTGTTTACTCGTCTTTCTGCTCTGTCTCTATGCTGTTTTTAGGGTCTTTGTTTAATGTGAAAGCAACTAGCTACCAATATGGCGGCGTACTCCAGAATGCGTAAACGCCACAGTTCGGAAGCCTTATTTTGATATCAGCATATGGAAATATATTTGAGTATATTATTTTTCAAAGTGTCAGAAATGGATAAATAAAACTGTTAGGCTGGAAAGGTTGCTAGGCGACGATCCATCTGCAATCTGAGAGAGAGTGTAAAAAATCCGCAAGCAGAAAGTCTATATGGGTTTATGAAGCTGTATCTGAGACCCGGAAAGCAGAGCGGTTTCAGCGCGCTTGAGAAGAAGGAGGCTGCAGCCGAGAGGAGAAAAATATCTGTGTGTAAGAAGCATTAAATCTGAGAGAGAAGAAACAAAAGATTTGAGAGAGAAGAGAAAAATATTTGAGAGAGAGAGCTTGTTTTGAGTGTGAGCATTATAAGTTTTGAGTGCAAGAAGATGAAATTCTTTTCTCAAATTGAAATGATGTGCTCTTGCATTATGGCAGGATAATTCTCCCATACGTGCAAACAAAATTCCACAAAGAGCGGCTGGTGCTGATTATTGTTTCTTCCTTATCAGGTCGAAGGAAATGGAAATAACTTTTCCCATTTATAAAAAGGAGGGCAAACAACACGACTATCACACTATCGATGGTTTGAGTTTTCTTTCTGATGATGTTGTGGGTAAGTCGGGTTCCTACTGTCTAGCATTTAGAACAGCTACTTGTGAAGTTTGTCGTTGTTTTCCAAGCTGTTTGGGAGATCTGAATCATGTAATGTTTCTTAAAGACCACATGGTGGTGGTGTAACTGTTTCTGTCATTAAGGCATTTAATGCTTATTACTCGCATGTCTATTTTCCAATATTTTAGACCTCTCTGTTAAAAAAATGTATTTAAATGTAATTTTTTTCTTAAAATATGTGAATTTTTTCTTGAATTGAGGAGGAAAGTGAGACAATTTGCCAATGGAATGAGACAATTTACATTTAGAATAAGAAAAAACAATTACATTGTCTTATTTCAAGTGTATAATATCTAATTGTCTTACTTTCATTTAATACGTTTTTTACTTATTTCTATATTATATTTGCAGTGCATAAAGGGAGATGGGATAAAGTGGCTTTAATAAGTACAGTTCTTAAAGTTTATCTTGTTTCATTTTCAAACTGAGATCAAATGAAAGCCATTTACACACAGATATCCCTTCTTTATTTTTAAGCAAACTGTTCTAACTCTTCTCTTGCTGTTTCTTTCTGCCTGCGTGGGTCTCTACGGTAGCCTCTAAGAGCCACACCCATGGATCCATTTACCTTTGGAGCTGGAGCAGGACCGGGTCTCAGCGGCCGGACAAGAAGAGCAGCTCTGTGTGTGCTGTGGTTCTGGCTGAGCTGCAGTGGGCCAACACTGACATTCCCTACCTGGCTCTAAATACCTGCCCAGGTAAATCAGGGATCCTGCTGAGTCTGGAATCTGATTGAAGGAGAAAAAAAGGCTGTTATCCTTCCTTCCTTCCTTCCTTCCTTCCTTCCTTCCTTCCTTCCTTCATTCCTTCCTTCCTTCCTTCCTTCCTTCCTTCTTTCCTTCTTCATCTGTCCTTCCTTCCTTCCTTCTTCCTTCCTTCCTTCCTTCCTTCCTTCCTTCCTTCCTTCCTTCTCTCTGTCTTTCATCTGTCCTTCCTTCCTTCCTTCCTTCCTTCCTTCCTTCCTTCCTTC
>JAGKQL010000001.1:4192567-4212193 GCA_018398635.1 Cyprinodon brontotheroides | reverse complement strand
TCAGTTTTAAGGCCGATACCGATAGGGGGCCGATTATATCGTGCATCCCTAATAAAAATATGTGTTTTTATCAAACAAGTGCTGAACCCTTTGGCTTCTAACAGGAAAAGTTCATAAGTTGCTAATCTTTGTTTAATATAGCTGAATTATGGCCGTTAGTTGCATAAACACTGAAGCTCATCAGTTCGTCGTCTTGATTCCTGATGGAAACGTCGTCATTCATGCATTCAGAAACGAGTCCAATTCCTCCAGTTTACAGGATTTAAAGGTGAAACATTTGCAGGAGAAGGGGGGGGGGGGTTATTCACACAGGTGGGGGGGGTCTCAGCTGCAGAACTGAGTTAGGAAGCAGAGGTCGTGACTGATGCAGCAGGGAAGACAGGAAAAGGTCGTGATGGGGGGGGGATTGCTCTAATCTGCATCATGTCGGCTCTAACAGGAAGTTGTAGGTTGGAGTTTCATTCATATATGTGGCCTGTAGGCAGCAGGTGTGTCGGTGAAAAAGTTGCTAAATAGATATGAAAATTCTTTGTGGCTCTAGTTTTGTATTTCTACATTATGATTGGCAGTATTTGATTGAATTAATATGAGTAGCGGCGAGCCTGAGGCCAAATCAAATCTCACATCCATGGCAGACTCCTGAAAGCATTATTGCTCTGAGAATAATGTGGAACTCTAAAACAATAAAAATAACTTGTTTGTTTTTTTTTCAACACACACATGCCTTTTGTTCCTCTTTTGATTCAATAACGTTTTATGTCTCTGGATTGCAATTCTCCTCCTCAGTTGGAATCATGTCTGCGAGGCCAGAAACATTAAACTCTTCTGCAGGAGCTCAGCTTCAGCAGATCTGCTTTTCTAGAAAGGAAACAGAACACAGTGATCATCCATTTCCCATAAAAGTAATAAAGCGCCTTCGATGTCTTTCGCATTTTGTTACATAACGACCATCAATTTGAATATTTATTGTGGGTTAGGTTATAAAACAATACCCCATGGTTTAAACTTCATATGCAGCTCTGTCCGATACATGAACAGGAAAAAATAACTGCCAAGTAAAGCATTGTGATCCACCTGAACCAACAGGCGAGTGAAGACATTAACTAGAAGTAGCAGCTGAGCAGGTCCATTAATTCTGGAGGAGCTGCAGAGATCTACAGCTCAGGTGCACTGCAGCGATATGTACGGAAGAGGATTAGGGCCACTGGAAAAAAAAAAAAAAAGTTAACTGATTTTTTTTATTTTATTTCCGATATCAGTGACTTTTTTTTCTCAGAATTCTGACTGAATTCTGAGATTAAAGTCAGAATTCTGAGAAAACAGTCAGAATTCTGACTTTAAACTATGTTAAACTGAAATAAAATTTAAAAATCAGTTTACTTTTTTTTTTCCCCAGTGGCCCTAATCCTCTTCCGTAGATATGGCCTTAAAGAACAACAACATAAAACCCCATAATAGAAAAAAAACGCAAGAACTTCTGATGATAGAACCTACAAACCATTTAGGATTGAGGAGGAAGATTATCTCCTCCAATAAGACAGAAATTGAACTTTTAGCTAAGTTGTAGAGAAATCATATTTAAGTGTCAAATCCTTCTGGCTTAAACATGTATATAAACGTACTTTTTATCAGATATTGTTAGAGTTATTGAATGACAATTATAAAGTTAATGTGTGTGCATATGAAACATTGAAGAAATAAGATGCTACATTCTGTCCTGTGATTCAATCAGGAGGTTTATTCTAGACTTGCCTTCAGTCAGAAGGCATTTACAGGATCATAAACGTTTATGATCTGCCTCTCAGCCAGTTGGTCATTCTAGGGTCATAGGACCCGCCCATCTGTTTCTGCTCTGTGAATAAAAGACTCTGCTGTTCTGTTGGGGTCAGAATGGTGCTGGGATGTGAGCAGCAGCCAGGAAAAGCTCTGTGTTCAAAAAATCCTTTTGTGCTTCAGATTCATTTTTGTCCTAAATGAAATATGAACTCACAATATTTACTATCTAACAGATATTGTCCCAAAATTTCTGTCTTAAAATCAGTGTTTTTTCCGTTATCTCCTGCAGGCCAGTTAGTCTCTCACGTCAGCCTGAACACCTAAATTCAGCCAATCATATATCAACGGTCATCTGTCAATCAAATGTTTTCGGTCATAGCAGTCTTGATTCATGTGTGCGCCGGCTAATATGCGCGGTTGAAACCAGAATCCTTTCCTTTCCCATTGAGTTGCGTCCCAGTGTTCACGGGAATGGACGTCTGTGTCTTCGGCAGGCGTAGAGCTAACAGAACTGGCAGCGTTGCGAGGCAAGGGCTCAAACATGTACGGCTGGAAGCCTTCTACACCAAACCAAGCTTCTGCCGCCCTGGCGTCCTCTTCCACAACATCTTCGTCCCCGCTTTCCTCCTCTAAATAAAAAATGGATGACGGAGGAGACTCATCCACGACCTCCGACACTAAACTCTCCTCCTCTTGCATGTTTCCGCTGTCCATAGCGTTCCTTGACAGCGTCGTTTCTAAGTCACCAATTTAGTGCTACTTGGTCCCAATGGAATTTCCCATTGGGAACCTGCTAGCACTAAGTTGCTAACTGGAGCAAGATGTTTCACAAACCGCCAAACCAAACCTCCTTGCGAACCTTTCCACCAGCCACGCAAATACCGTCCCGCCCCCTTGATAGTTCTACCGCACCTACTTCCCCACTTTTATTTCACTGCCTCTGTAAGTCGCGTACCACTCAGGGAGTATTCTCGAAATGCAAAACGTTGAACAGCCAAGCTCTACAATTTTAAAGTATAGTTAGTGTGTTTTTTTGATATGTTATCCCACTTAATCAGAAAATATGCAATCCTCGTCTCTCCAATTCCGTGGTAAAATTGAAACAGACTATAACAGATTATTAGGTTTTCTGTTTCTTTTAAACTATAAGAAAAAATTATTAAGTCAAAATGAATTTAAAAAAAAGTCTATTCCATTGACTTTGATTGTTGTGAGCGCATCGGAGTGAACTGGAGCGGAGCGAAATCCTCTCTCTGGCCTTTGAACTGACATTGACTTTACTTTGCAGGAGTAGCCTTGCACACCTTTCATGTTTGTTAGTTATAGTTCAATTAAATTAGCACACATCAAACCTCGGTAGATGCAAAGTCATGGAGGTGGCTTACCGTGAAAACAAAACATTCGCCAGTTCCAAAATACGTAAGTCCCTGAGAGTCATGATTCCGCCGTTCTATCAAATCCGTTGACAAGAAAGCTCCAAAAACCTGTGAAAGGAGTCATCCCAGTTTCTTAATATAAGCAATATTATAACCGTATGATTTTAGCTTAAAGGAACTTTCAGTTTGGTGCTTATCGCTGTAAATGATTACCTCTTCATCCATTGTCTTAACGATGAGAACCACCGGCTCATGTCCTTCAACAAGTGAATATAATCTAAAAGAGATGCAAAGGAAAAGAAAGTCATCAGTCATTTTACTTATCCGCCTGACTTTTTTCCACATCAAGCCAATATACACATCATCTTATAATGGCTTTTTAAACATGTGACTGCTGTAATGTTTGTCATTTTGGACTTGCTAATGATGCAATGTTTGAAGTCAAGGCAAACATGTTGATAGTGTAAATACACGGCCAGTCAGTGCTATCTATCCCCAACTACCTACACGTGAGTGCAAAAAAAGAGGTGTTGAGGCCGTAAAACAGGCTTTTTAGAAAAGGTTGAACTTATTTGTAATATTGTCTTCAAGAAAACTTTTGTTTAGGATCAATGTAGTGAAGGAAGGTTGCTTACGAAGAAAGATCTCTTCCATGTTCTGCCGTATGAAACAATCGAACGGGGCTGAAAAGAGCAAAGCGTTCAGGAATCCAGGCCCAGATGACCCTCATTTCTGTCCCTGTGACGACACTGGAGCTGAAGTTGCTGAAATCCACTTTTTCCACCGTCTGCCTTTAGGACCATCAAGATCAATGAGGTTAGGAGGAACAAAAAATTTTGTTTTCAACCTTTTCTCTACATTGGGGGTCTCCAACCCATGTCCTTTAGACCTACTGTCCTGCAGGTTTTAGGGGCATCCTTGCTCCAACATGGCTGAATCAAATGAGGTCTAAAATGCTAGAGGTGAAATCATCCTGTTCTCACAAACTCATTCGGTTTCACTCACAGATCAGTCTTGATATCTATCAACAAGTTATGCAGGGTTTTGCACCAGCTGACAGACATATAGCGCCGCTGGCTTTGGGGGCGGTTGAGGTGTGACGCTACCAGAAGCCGTAATAAAGCCAGTCTAAAGAACATGGCGGCTTCAGCCGGCGAAACTCAGCGCTAGCGCGGGTTGCCAAACAAGTTTTATCGAATTACAGAGTATTTTACCGAAAGAAGAGCAAAACATTTGCTCTGGAAAGATTTTCTCAGGGGAAAAGATATTTTGCCTCTCCTACCGGTTTCGCAAGAGTAGCTCGGCTTGTGTGTTTTCTTTATGCTTCGCTGATTCGATTACATTTTATTTCGGCCCATCTATCACCAAAATAGGCCAATTAGCTAACCAAAGTATTTTCGCCCCTTTCCAAAATTACTTCAACATATGCGTGAGAGCAAATCCATCCTGGCGGAGTCAGGTTACTCCTTACCAGGCCTTTACCAAACTTGATGGTGTACTGAAGAGGTACGCTGTGTTTGACCAGGGACCCCAGGCATCAAAAACTTGCAGGAAAGTACAGTAGTAGCCATTCAAAATTTCCCGACTTTCCTTGATAGGCCCTTGGTTGGACCTTGGCTGGTCCAGAACAGTTCCATTGTAGGCATCTAAAATATTCTGTCATGATTTTTGGACATTAAGATCTAAATAGAATCGTTATCTCCTGGCCAGACCCTGAAAGGGTGGAGTCTGAGTCAAAAAATATGAAAGAAGGGGTCACTCCATTGGCTGGAAGTTGGAGTGGCTTTCGCTGGGAGTTGAAGGGAAGGGGAGCGTTTGACTATGAAGGGCCATTTTGAATGGCTGCTACTGTAGATCTGTAGAACCAGGGTTGGAGACCCCTTTACTTAGTTGCTTAGTCAATTGCAATGCAATTACAAACATACCTCTTTTGGTGAGTGCTGACACCTTTCTGCATCAAGGCATCCTTATTTGCACTGAACAAAAGGTTGAGCTCGCTTCTAGTAGCAATCGGAATCTGGAAGGCTCTTTCCAGAAGCTTCTCAGACGTGCAGTGGCGATCCACGCTTTGCACAAAACGCTTCATGTCAGTCCTGAAGTCTCCGACATCTGCCACTCGAGACGACACTGACGTTTTGTAGAGATCCAGCAAAGCCAGTGCGATCCTACAAACAGATTGGGAGATAAATTCACTGTGTTCAGGCCAGGAGAATTCAAATGTTCAGAGCTGAACTGGAGCCACGACAAACCTGAAGAGAACCTTGAAGCCCTCCAGTAGGTAGACATCCAGAACTCTGATTGCATATGTGAATGGAAGGTCTGCGAAAATCCACATGATCCAGTCAGAGTAAAATTCAAAGAGGTTTTGGTGGGAGCTGGCAATCAGTTTCCGTATGCCTCTGCAACACCTATTGGCAATGTCCCCAAATGTCATACAGGAAGCATGGTAGGTCAGAAAGGTCTGGTCAATATAGCGCTTATTCGGGTCCTTGTAGCAGATGAGTCTTGACACACTGTAGAAACACTCTGCTTCATCCTCACTGAAGTGGAGTATGAGAGAGACCAAGGCAGGAAGGATGGGGCAGTAGCTCATGTCGGGGAAGTAATCACTGAGGCAGAGGAGGATCTTTTTCACAGAATTCATGCCTGCTTTGTTGAGACAGTATCTGGTAAAAGAAGTAAGCAGGAAGAACTGTAAGGATCAGAACATTAGACGTAGACTTAGACAACTTTTATTGTTAAAATTTCATGGAGTCCAACTTTTCAGACAGTAAATGAACATTTCAAATCTATAAAGTGCACCGTCGTCATGGATATCAGATTTATAGTCCTCACACTGCAGAGATGTTGGAATCTGAACTTAAATATCAGCCAAACCCATTACCACAGGGACAGATAAAACACTTTTCAATAAACCAAACATTACCTGCCACTGAATAACTATTTAAAACAAGTATTTTCATTCATTTCAGATGGAGCTATCCACATACTTGGATTACTTTAAACTGCCCCTCCAATATTCACCACTGTTCTGCGCCTTTTCCCTTTTTCCGCACAGAGCAGCCGGCTTGCTTAGACTCGCAATGAATCATGGGAAACCCATGGCTATGGAGGATACAGCGGACCCGTCCGTCAAATCGAGCAAAAAGATGGATGCATTTGTTGGCCGCATAACAAGGAGTCGTCCAATCCAAACAGGCCTCGGCGCCACGCTATGACGTAATCAACAAATCTGGCCTTCAGAGGACGCAGCCGCTGAACTCGGCAATCGTAAGGGAGTTGTATCAGGCTCAGATCCTTCGAAGGCTAACGCCCTGGAACTTTAAAATGTGCTTCACTAGCTTAGCTTTAGAGGATCGGAGTGTGAGATCACTGGTGTAAAGACACCATTTCAGAAATATAGGAGATAATCTGCTTCCTAAAATATTTAGAGGTGCAGTTGTCCACAGACATCACGGTTTTTAGAGGATAGGACTTATTGATAACCACTGCCAGATGACCTTGTTCTCAAGATATATCCATCTGTAAAACCTTCGCTGAAGTAATTTTGGGAAGGGGCTTAAAATACTGGTTAGCTGATTGCCTATGTTGGTGATAGTGACAGACGGCCAAATAAACCAACCCGCATCAACTGCTATACACGTGCATCAAATGTGTTTACTGATTTAAGAGAGGAGCCAAATTGATAGATCAAACTCTTGCTTAAAAGTTCTCAGTCGGGAGAAGAGCAAAAACATCTTTTCCTCTGAGAAAAGCCTCCAGGAGCAGTGTTTTTGTTTCCTCTTCAGTGAAGGAAATACCTGTAATTCCTAAAAAATTTGTTCGATAGCCACGCTAACGCTAGTTTCATCGGCTGAAGCCGCCATGTTCTTTTAGACTGAACTCCGTCGTAAGGCTTCAAGCAAGGGCCACACCTCCAACCCGCCTCAAGCCAACGTGCTGATTGGACGCTCGCTTATGAACGCTCCAAATTCTCTTAACGAGAGTTCCAGAGACTGATTAGCTGAAAGTGAAACCTTGAAAGCTCCCCGAGACTTGTGATGGTCTCTACCTATTGATGGATCTTTTAAATACAGTTTTCGTTATTTTAATGCATTCTCGCTTCCTGTAACCGTATTACACCTCGAAACAACAACTCATAAAGATTTATTTGAAAAATATATTGCAAGTATTTGCAACACAAATGATTTAAGTAAAATTTAATGCCATTGAACTATACTCACTTTCCAGTATAAAGTGAATTTTACTCTCTTCATAGGGCATAACAGTTATGCAAAGATATTGTCAAATTTAACATTTAGGCTGTAATTACCTCAATTTATTCTTATTAGTTATTAGTTAGTATTCCACTGCTGTATTTGTTTTTTTCATAGGCACAAACAGCATTCTAGTCATTCAAAAAACAACACAGAGACAAAATGTGAACAAATCAGTTTATTTCAGCCCAAACCCAAAGTAGTAAATTTGTGAGCCTCAATTAACCTAACAGTCATGTTTTTGGACTGTGGGAAGAAAGCAGAGTACCTGGGATAACCCACGATGCTCAGGGAGAACATGCTAAGTCTATGCAGAAAGACCTTTTGATCGGAAAATTTAAATTTCTCTTCTTTTACTATGTATTTAGTTATGCTATTTATCCAGAGAAAAATGCTTTTACTCAGTTTGTTTCACCTTCTGCAAGGCCACAAAATGTCTGAGTGAGAAATGTTTTGCATACAAACAATACTTATTCCATAACAACTCAAGAATTGTTATTGTTTGACCAAAGTGCGGAAAAGTAAATATGGCATGCGCACAAACTTCACAGCTTTTCCTTATTATGCTAAGGCGGCATTTCAAAACCAAGCCCAGACTGCAGTAAAACAGGCTACTTGGCCGCAACAGTGCGCCTAATGAAGTAGCTTTTCTCTGCAAAGATATGCGCCGCAGTTCCGACTACAGCAATCCATCAATCTATGCTTTACTTAACTAAAGTGAATAACTGAATACTTTGAGAACAGACACTACAACTACAACCCCGGGGGGGAATAAAATAGCCTAAAGCAAAAAAAAAAATGTAGCTACATTTCCTTAATGTAGTTGCTTCTGCTTTTATGCGTAGCCACATTTCCCTTAATGTAGTTAAGGCGCTTTCAAAGTTTTGTTTTAGCTGGAGATTTCCTTAATGTGTTTTCGCTTTACTGAGTTTTGCTTCCTTAATGCAATGGGCGCTTTGCTTCAAGCGTAGTTGCAATTCTTAAATGGTAGGCTGCTTGCTTTTATGTAGCTATACTTCTTTAATGTAGTTTTCAAGTGCTTTGCTTTATGTGTAGCTGCGACTTTGAAGCGCGCTGCTTTTACGTGAAGTTTTTCTTTGTGTTTAATGTAGTTGCGCTTTGTTTTATGTAGTTGCAATTTCCTTAATGCAGTTGTACTTTGCTTTATGTAGTTGCAATTTCCTTAATGTGTAGTTGGGCGCTTTTGCTTTATGTAGTTGGCGATTTTAATGTAGTTGGGCGCTTTGCTTCTTATGTAGTCGCTGTTCCTTAATGTAGTTGGGCGCTTTGCTTTACGTGAGTTTTGTTTTCCTAATGTAGTTATGCTGCCGCTTATATGTAGCTGCAATTTCCTTAATGTAGTTGCGCGCGTTTAAGCTTTATGTAGTTGCTATTTCCTTAATGTAGTTGCTATGCTTTTGTTTATGGGGAAGTTGCAATTTCCTTAATGTAGTTGTGCTTTTGCTTTTTGTATGTATGTGTTTTCCTTAATGTAGTTGCTGCTTTTGCTTTATGTAGAAGGCGATTTCCTTAATGTAGTGCTCGCGCTTTTGCTCATGTAGCTGGGTGCAAAATTTCCTTAAGTGCTAGTTGCGCTTTTAGATTTGTAGAAGCTGCAGTTTGCACTTCAGGGCCACCTGTAAAGACTCACCCCTCACTCAGACATTTTCTCAGCCTTGCAGGTGAAAGTTTTAAACTGAGTAAAAACATTTTTCACTGGATAAAAAGCATAACTAAGTATATGTATAAAACCAGAGAAATCTTAACTTTCCTACCACAAGGTGCAGGAACTTCTTAAAACTTTTCCAGTTGAGGGGGGGGCATTAAATTACCTCGGTATTTCCCCATCCTCCATGTACTCCGGGACTGGGTGAGTGCTAACTTTCTGTTCCCCAAACAGCTTCTTGGCCAGATTGTAGTAAACATCTCTGTCTGGAGTAACAGCCCTGCAACAGATAAAGCTGCTTGGTTAGTTTATGAAACAGATGGTAGATCCATTTCGATGGAAAGTCTGACAGCGTAGATGTTCACCTGGAGTTGATGTTGTGGATGATATGATAGTAAGCTTTGGCCCTCAGGGTATGCGGCACGGCCCAGAATCCCTCTCGGCCCATGGTTTTCAGCTGCTGATGGCTGCTCTTCAGGATCTGCTGGTATTTCTTCGCAGGCTCTGGATCAATCTTCTCCCAGTCCACAAACTGGCCGTACTTCATACCGGAGCTGGAGCAAATTTCCCAGTTGTCCGACTCAGAGATGGTTATCATGGACACCCGTCTGGTTTTACTCCCTAAATGAAGGAACCACATTCTAATTCATTATTTCCCCTCACAGCTTAGAGCAGGGGTGGGCAACTCCAGTTCCTGATGGCCGGTATCCTGCAACTTATAGATGTGCCGTTGGTGCAACACACCTGAATCAAGTAATTAAATGATCGAGAGGAATCTGTGACTGCATTCAGAGGAGGTAACTCGTTTGATTCAGGCGTGTTGGACCAAGGATGAATCTAAAAGTTGCAGGATACCGGCCCCCAAGAAATGGAATTGCCCACCCTTGCCTTAGAGCATTTATAGTCCTCCAATAAAGCACTGGTTCCGTACCACTGATCTCTCTCGACAGCTTAACTGGTTTAGACTTCTTTGGATTGATGGGAACCGGAACAGAGTGTTTCTCATCTTTATCCTCCTTTTTGGACATTTGATGTCTTAACTGCGAGGTTGCTCTCTGCCTCAGAGGGGAGGAACGTGAGAAGTTTCCTGTCTCTAACTCGGAGTGCAGCTCTGATGTCTCATAACTGTAAAATGACCTAAAGGAGAAGGTTTTGATTAAATGTTACTCAGTGGGTTACAGTACATTGGTTATTAGTCATGTAAGAACTCGACTGCGGAAACAGACAACAGCAATCTAAAGAAATATTAGAAGCAGGGGCGGATTAAGGAAATTTGGGGCCTTAAGCAAAGACAGGCAGGGGACAGCCCCATTCTCCAGATAGAGCAATGTTAATAGAATAGACATCCATTATCTGTTCTAGGTTGTGTCCCTCTTCTTGTCCCTTTTCTTCTTGTTTTCCTCTCTTATGTTTTGTACTCAGCTGACTTTTCATGCTGTCTCTAAAGGAATGAAAGATTTTTTTCCAAGCACTAAGCCCATTCTCACTTAGCTGATTGCTCCTTCCTGTGTTTCCAAAAAGGCCAAAGTAAATAACCCAGTCCTTCTTTTCACTGTAGACAAGCCATGATCTGCTTATCTGTTCTCCATTTTTCATTTGGATGAAATAATAGCTGCATGAATCCTCATGACAGCAGACAAGATAGAGGAGAGCAGGAGGCGGGTTACCAATCTACTCGCTCTGGAGAGCAGAGTTCGCTGCTTTTAGATGTTGTCTCCAAAGTCTCCAGTAGCAGAAAAGTTCTAGATTTGGCTCCTAGGAGCTTTTAGAAATCAAAGTGCTAGGAGGGGTCTGAAAAGTGGCTAAATATAGCGAACTAAAAGCAACAAGTTGGCAACACTGCTCTTTTGCATGGTTTGTTTTCAAATGGTTTGCTGCTGTCTGTTTGGACCTATTTTAATGGGGCCCCAGGAACTTGGGGCCCCAGGCAAAACCGCCTCAGTATTGCCTAATGGTAACCTCTGATTAGAAGACTGAAGCCCAAATGTCCTGAAAATAAGGCTAAAAACGTACCTGGATCGAGGTCTTGCAATGCTGAGATGTGTTTGCAAACCAAAGTTCTTACTGTCGTCTGGGTTGTTATATGAATGAGATCTCGGTCTCCTGCCCGTCGACATGGAGCTCAGGTCTTGTTCCGGAGAAGCGTAAGAAATCATATTCATGTTCCCAAAGTTGGAAAACTCTGGCGTTCTTGAAACTTGAATCATCTCAATCCGGGGGGGAAAAAAAGCCTCTCAGAATGCAGCGTCTGTTCTCAGCATGTGGACCGTCAGAGGATCAGGGCTTTATATCAACTCCAGGGCTGAGGTCATCAGAGTAAGCTGCCGTTTGTTTGTTGTGAAGCACGTCCTGAAAGGGAAAGGTTCCAGTGATTTTCCTGTTTTCACTCTGTGAACGCAGGGTTTGTTTCTGAGAACTGTAGCCGCGGCGCCAGCATCTTTCCATAGAGACGAAAAAATGAGATGTCAAAATGTCTGGAAAATGACACAAAATAGAGGCTGTCTTTATGGATCAACTCTTCTGAAGACAACACTTTGCTTTAGCCGTTAATATCCTGCAAAAATATAATCAACCTGTACTGTCTGTTCTGCGTACTTTCTGTTTTTGTTTTTGCAAGGAACTTAATTTGATTAGACAATTTCCATTTTTGTTTTGCCTCTGGAAAGGTCTCCTTTTGAGGAGATCATATTAAGGAGACTGGAGAGGTTAATGTTCTTTGCAGCACTGCAGACTAAATTAAAAAGGAAAAACAATAAATAAAATAGAGAAATTGTTCTACATGTCTAATGCTTTGAAATTATGTTTTTTACCAGATTTGCCCTATTTTTCTGTTGCACTTAGACTTAAATAATCTGAGTAAATAAAAAATACAATCTTCTAACACCTAGAACCCTACTGACCCAATCGTGGGTCCAGCCAAGCTACGCGGACTCTCACTCTTACCAAAACCCCAGTATTGATGTAAAAACATGGCTTAAGCACAGTTTGGTGACATTTATGGGTAAATGAGCCAAAAAATGGCCTCTCCGTCTAAGAAATTTCTCACTAATACCATTCTAAAATAAATATGATTCATCTAATTGAGTCCAAATTTGGTATATTTTTACATACAACATTTAGATTTGAAAGTCTGTACTACTTTTTGTGCATATAAATAATATTTGGTTGTGTTTTTGCAATGTTTATTTGAAAGAAAATTTTGGCGAGGTTCAAAAAATGCAAAAAATATTTTTGTATTTTGTCCCTAATATTTCAGGCAGGGTCAAAGTTACAATGGTGCTGACACCAGAAAAACCATTCTATGACATCTTACCTTTTACAGACGTACCAAAAGTTTCTTCTTTAAATCTCAAATAGCTGTGAGGCTATAAGTGATTTACTTTGTGTGTTTTTTAGTCAGGCAGAAATTTATTTATACCCCCTGAGGCAAGAGGTTAAGGCAGTGTGAAGTTGAGGCGGAAGTTGAGACTGAGAATGTTCTAACGTATTTAACGACCTCAGATGGAGACGTAGAGCTCTGATTGAGGACTACAAACACTCTGCCTTGGAACTATCCCACCCCTGGATAAAGAACTTTCTCACACTTGAACATTTGGAGGAAAAACAACTTGACTTCATCAAGGCCGTTCCCTGTTAGGTTAATCTATCTTTCACTGACCAGATGCATCTCCTCTAAAGAGCAGTCCTCTGCTGCATGCCATGAAGGAGGCGGTATGAACTCATTCTTCTCTTTCATGGCCTTCGTTTGGAGCCTGTGAGGCTAAGAACAAACATAACTCAACATTTTTTACTCCCCAGCAGGTGGGGAGTGGGTCCTGGAGGGCCGCTGTCCTGCAGGTTTTAGAGATTTCTCAGCTTCAGCACAGCTGGATTCTGATGATTGCAGTTCAGCAAAAGCTCGTTAATCAGCAATCGATGGAAATCAGATGCAGGAGCAGGAAACGCCTAAAACTCAGTACCCCGCAGGATAGCGCCCCCAGGACAGACTTTTGGGGATGCTCTGCTCTAAACATTATGAATTAATTCTAAAAAGTAAACAACAAAAAAAATCAATCCACTTGACTTTGTCTCCAAGTTTGAAGATATTTCTTCCCATATCCAGGAAGATTTTTCTTCAGTTTAAAAATGTCAGAAATGTAGCGTTTAGTTCCAGCAGTTTTTCCAGCAGCCCAACAAAGCCTGGTTTTACTTCCTTAGAAAACATGCAAATAGAAACGGATAAACGGGCCCCCTTTGGAATAGGGGTCGCTTTGGTTTTGTTAGCCTGCAAATGCCCCATACCTGTCTATGTCTCTGAAAGGGGGGTCATTAAAGGGAATTGCTGGCCTGGCGGAATGGGCGAGGTCTTCTGTTCCCCTATAAAGGGGTTGAGTTGATAGGAATTAACATTCTTAAAAGGAAAATAGGTCTCATAAGCGAGATGGTTAAATTTGGTGGATTTTATTGTGACTCAGGTCAACATAGGTCACTATTTTGATCCTAACCAGCCCCCTTTCCTCAGAACATAACTAAAGATGATGAATAGAAAGAAGAGGTGAATTTGACTTGAGTAAATGAGCCTTGTTACTTCAAGGCTGGACTATTGTAATTCTTTACTATCAGGAAGTCCACAAACTGTAGGGTTAAAAGTTTTCCTTCAGCTGATCCAAAATGCTTAAGCCTTGAGTTCTTGATGAAAATGGTGCCGCTCATTCTCCTATCCTGGCTTCTCTTCTTCATTGGCTTCCTGTTAAATCCAGAATAGAATTTAAAATCCTCCTTCTCACATATAAAAGCCTCCTAAATGGCCAAGCTCCATCTGATATCAGGAGATCTGATTGTTCCCTATGTTCCTAACAGAGCACTTCGCCTCAATCTGCAGGTTTACTTAGTGGTTCCTTGTACTTCTAAAAAGTAGAATGGGAGGCAGATCTTTTTAGTTCTCAGGCTCCTCTTCCTGTGGAACCAACTACCAGTTTTAGTCCAAGTGGAGGCAGACACCCCGGGTTCTACTTTTTAAGGCTAGGCTTAAAACTTTTCCCCTTTATGATAGAAAGCTTCTAGTTGTGAGTGGCTCAGGTTATCCTGATCTATCTCTATAGTTATGTTTGCTGCAGCTTTGGACTGCTGGAGGACATAGGGACCCCTTTTTCATCATTCTGCTTCATTCTATTCCCAATTTCCTCCCACTCTGCAGAATCTGTTAGTTCACAATCTCTTTCTCTAACCTTCTGCTCTCTGCTTTTTCTCATAGTAGCTTCATCTGGTCTTCAGTTCCTGTTTGGCTGTGACTCCATCCTGGAGAGAAATACACGTCAGTCGTGCTGCTGCCATCAACACCTTTGTTTCTAGATGTTGGAGCTTGGCCTGTCCTGTTTCTCTTAAATGGTTAAATGGTGAACTCTGATTCTAAATGAGGCAGCAAGGTCTGTGGAGCTTTTAATGTTGTTCTGGGTGCTTTTGTTGCCTCCTGGATCAGCCGGCGTTGCTCCCTTGGAGTAAATTTAGATATAATACAGTCTAGATCTGGCTGGAGATTGATCCCATTTTCCATAAAACTAGGTTAATTTTACTTTTAACAGTTGGTCAAATTGGTTTAATTAACCTTTTATACTTGAAAATAATGTTTGGAATCAGGATTGAGTGTTTTGTTCTGATAATCTCTGTGTGATATTATATTTCTCTCTGTTAAAGTGGAGTTTTAATTAAACATTGTGACTTTTTTATAGCTTGTTCTCCAATTCCTGGATTGTTTTATTACCATATATAAGACAGTATTGGGTGGGAACCTGCAGCATTAACCAGCTAATTGGTTGGATTTAAAGCGTCTTAATTTTCTATGTTGGGTTTTAAAACTTGTGAAAATTAATGAAGGTATTGCTGAAAAAAAGGAACATGTTTTTGAAACAAGACGCTGCTTGAAGTTAAATGTCTAGACACAACAGGGGTAGACTTGGAAGATGTAACATTTTCTGTGAATTTTGCCTCATCTTTGGAATCAAAATGTCAAATCGGTGTTTTCCAAGAAGATCTCCGACGTTCCAGGGTTTGTTGTTCCGCAAAACACGCAGGTGTTTCAGTCGAACACAAGGTTTGTTTAGATATGAACCATCTACTACCCCTTACCTCACACGTTGGCAGTTTATGTAGTGGAACCTACATTTAGGCTCCTCTTTGCTGCTGTTCTATCAGCTCAAGAAGAAAAATAAAGTTTAAACAGGCAGACAGAGTTCAACAACCAGTTCACCCAGTTTAAGAGGAATAGATTTATGTTTTTAGTCCTCATGGATCCATCATGAAATACTTCTTAATATTTAACATCTTTGTTTGAAATAAAAATATATATTCAATTGATATCGTTCATCTCTTGATTATGCCATCCTTTATTATTTGAAAAATACTTTAAATTGCTGAATTTTTTCTTCTTGAGTAAGACTTTAGACCAGACTGTATATAGTACAAAAAAAAAGCATAAAAAAGAAAGAAGCTGTAATGTCCTGGAATATGTTTCCCTTAGATATAAGTGCTGCAAATTAAAAAAAAAATAACCCTATTTTCATAAATTATGAAACAATTTAGATGTGTTATTTTTATGAATTATAATGCTCCTCTAAGATAAATCCTGTCTAAGGACAAAATGCGAAAGTTTGGAAATGAAAGTTGACGTCTGTGCTGTTATTATGATGCTTTGCCGTACAGGTATAGTCAGGTTGAGTGGAAGTCTGAGGACCCAAATGCAGAAGCAGGGAGGCAGAAGTCAGTTCTTGTAGTGTGTTCAAAGGCAACAGAGGCAGGAATCCAAAAATCCAACTTAGAAATGTGAAACAAACCAGAACCGTGGAGACATCAGGGAAAACAAGCACAAGGGGCACAGGGAGAGTATTTATGGCTGACTGAACTGGCCACCTGTCCACACTCCATACCAGTAGGAGGCGGTAATCCTACTAAAGGTTTGTTGCCAACCACCAATAAATCCAACAAGAAGAAGAAGAAGGTCCTAGGCGTTCGCCGTAGTGACATCATACCCAAACAAGGAACAGCCTCTCTGTCCAGGTTGGACCCCGCCTCTCTGTCCAGGTTGGACCCCGCGTCTTTGTCCAGGGTGGACCCCGCGTCTTTGTCCAGGGTGGACCCCGCCTCTCACCCGTAGGCAGCTGGTGATAGGCACCAGCACCCCTCGCCACCTCAGTTGGGATTAAGCGTGTCGGAAAATGGGTGGATGGATGAACAAAGGCAGGACTAACGAGCAGATTGGGAGCAGGTGTGAGCAGGACAAACTGGGAGGAAGCCAATGGGAAAGGGGGAAAAAAAACGAGCACAAGGGGGCAACAGAGGATAATTAAAGACCTCAGCAGTGGTAGAAATAAACTACAAAGAAAGATAACACAAATAAACTTAAAAATAAACCCAAGTTTTTACTGCATGTGTTTCTATATCTATCTTTGTTGGACAATTATATATATTTTTTTTATTTACAAACTGTATGTATAAAAGGAAAACTCAATAAAAAGACAGTTAAAAAAAATTTAAAAAAAAAATAAACCCAAGCAGAGGGCAGAACCCTGACAGGTAAAGCTGCATCACCTGCATGCCCCTTACAAAAGGAGTCCCCCCGTCCCTCAGGGAGCTCTAGAAGCAAAAGATCTATATCCAGCCAATCAGCAGAGATCCTGCTACATGGCTGCACATCTGATTTTGGCATTTGACCAATTAGATGAGCCCTTGAATGATAGATTACCTACACTGCAAAAAATCTAAATCCAGATAAGTCATTCTTTCTTAAAATAAGTGCATTTGTTCTTGAATTGAGGAGGTAAAAGAGACATTTTGTCTAACCAATGGAACAAGACAATTTACACTTAAAATAAGAAAAACACAATTGCATTGTCTTATTTCAAGTGCAAATTATCTAATTATCTTATTGTAAGAGTAAAATTACTCATTCTATTGGCAAACTATCTCATTTACCTGCTCAGATTAAGGGTGAATAAACTTAATTTAAGAAATTTGTACTCATTTCTAGATTGTTTTTGCAGTGTACTGAAAATTAAGTTGAAAAAACAAGGTAAAAAGTTAATAAAAAAGTTAACACGTCAAGAAAAAAAGTTAAAAAGCTGAAGTTAACAAGTTAATAAGCCTAGTTAACAATTATATTTAGGTTTATAAACTAAGAAATGTCAGCGCCAGCATCAGCATTATTGCTTTTAAAGTTAAGTTGGACCAAAAAAAAGTGTTTTTCATGAATTTCTTCTAGAAGCACTTTTGTTATTTTTCTTCATATATTTGGGCAGGTCGGCGTTTCTTGTTCTTACATTGACATAAAATTTTACCATCAAAATATCCATATTGTTTGAATGTTATAAAGGTAATGAGATCTTTTCCCGGATTCCAATAACACTATTGACTTGATATGTTGATTTTCAAAGTATTTCACTGAGCGTCCTATAAAAGGTTAAATATGTGTGGCAAAAAAGTTGGCTTAATCTTTTCATCCTTTCATTTTCATTCTTAGACAGAAAATTGGGTAAAAAAGCTGCAAAAAAATCTCAACCAGTTAAATGAAAACACAAAGTCAGCTTAAAGTTCAATTTCTGGAAGTTTCACAACATTTCAGATGAAATAATTCTGTAACCACGAACAGTAATCTTTATTCTGGTATCAAATGACTTTGATCGAAGTGTTCTTATAAACTCCCCCTTTTAACATACAATAAATAACAGCAAAAACTGTTAAAACTTTGGGACAAAGACGTTTTTATCTTTCTGAAAGCTTCATCTGTCTGTGAAAGCAGAGTTTCTGCCACAGCTGCACATCAGGCCTGGGAAATCCCAACTCTAACGGAAAACTACAAGCAGAGAGTTAAATCATTCAGACGAGGATTAGGGCCACTGGAAAAAAAAGTTAACTGATTTTTTTTTTTTTTTAGAACTTTTTATTTAACCATTTTATAAATCTTACAAAACATAACATTTCCTGACAGAAACTCAAATAGTATACATCACAACAAACACAAAATACCAAAAGTCTTTACAATTATGACAGCAGGCAGAGCAGACAACATCCACAATCTATAATCTGTGGCCAAGCAGTACTCTTTCCCAATGAGGAATTCCATCAGATCCCTCCTTTTAGTAATATCTCGTCCTCTCCATCAGACCCCCAGATATTCTGAAATACAAGTCCACCTTCGTATAAAAGTGTCCATAGTTAGCTGCAGGCTTGCAGTCATTTGCTCCATTATGTAAACATGTTTCAATCTCTGGGCCCATTGATTTATAGTTGGTGGTTTTACATCTCTCCAGTGCACAGTAATCATTTTCTTTGCTATCAATAAAAGAACCCTCAGTATATATCTCTGATATGTGTTATATTTACTTTTAGGTATGGGTCCCAACAAAAATATCACAGGTTCAGGTATCACCTTTACTTTCAATATTCCCTCTATTTCCTTTCTAATATTGTCCCAAAATCCCTGTATTACAGGACAATCCCAAAAAATGTGTGTGGTATCTCCAATTTTTCCACAATTTCGCCAACATAGTGCTACACTAGGTTTTTTCACAAATGAGGAGATGATACAGGGAGCATTAAAGTATCTGATCTTCACTTTCCAGTCAAATTCTTTCCATAGTTGGCTGTTAATTCCCCTATGACAGTCGGTACATATATCCACCCATGTAGAGTCTTCAATTATAACATTTAATTCTAATTCACATTTTTCCTTGATATTATTTGTGTTTTGTAATTTAACTGATTTTTAAATATTAATTCAGTTTAACATGGGAAAAAAGTCAGAATTCTGCTCTGAATTCTAATATAAAACATGTTAGCATCAAGTCGTAGCCTTATGTCTGTTTTAGAGACTTGCTCTCTTGTTTTTTAATCATTTTCCATTAATGAAATAGCATCAGCAGGGACCCCAAAGGACGGAAAAAGTCGCCTAATTCTGTAATTTTCCACCAATGTAGTTCCTGAGTTTTCCCCATCTCTGCCTTCATGGTGCCCATCTACATTAAAAAGATCCAAAATTTGCGCGATTAAAGTCGTGGAATTCTGAAAAAAAAGACAGAATTCTGACTTTAATCTCAGAATTTTTTCCCATATTAAACTTGAAATATTTAAAAATCAGTTCACTTTTTTTTTGAGCGACCCTAATCCCTTTCCATAAGATTAAGATCCAAAATTCTGAAATTAAAGTCAGAATTCTGACTTTTTTCCCATATTAAACTAAATAAAATTAAAAAATCTGTGGCCCTAAACCTCTTCCATACAATCAAGCCCATTGTTATATTATGATATTAACATGTTTCTTTACTTTAAGTATTATTATTTATGTAAAGAATTATTGTACTGCAACTTGCCAATAAAATACTGTTACTTGTACTCATATATAGGAATATTAAATACTTTTGTTTTATATTTTGAGATACTAAAGTTGCTCGCGGCTGGAATGAGTTTGTTGATAAACAGTTTTTCGGCAGTGCGGCAAATGGAGAAATTTTGCCAAAAGCACCATGGGTTAAAGTTACGCGTTGCGTTACCGGCGGCACTGGTGCGCCCTGCGTTTCTGGTA
>JAGKQL010000001.1:4165086-4178874 GCA_018398635.1 Cyprinodon brontotheroides | reverse complement strand
GTTTCATAAGCACACAATTTTATAATCATCATTGATTAAACCTGACAAGCGGAGTAGTGAGAAAAATAAAGATGTTGTGGAAGAGGACGCCAGTATCTAATTGCGAAGTTTAAAAATGCACATAATTTCCTAAGTGATATTACGAGAATCTTACGACTTTATTCTTGTAATTTTATGACTATTCTCATTGTGACTTTATTTCGTAATGTCACAACTTTATTCTCGTAGTTTTATTACTTTATTCTCATAATTTTATGACTTTTATTCTTGTAATGTTACGACTTTATATTTTTTGTAATTTTATTACTTTATTCTCGTAATCAATACTTACTTTTATTCTTGCTTAATTTTATGGACTTTTATTCTCTAGTAATGTTACGACTTTTATTCTCATAATTTTTATGACTTTTTTCTCGTAATGTTACGGACTTTTTTCTAAAAAAAAAAATAAATAAATAAATAAAAATCTCTAGCCTGGCCCTAATACTTATCGTCATACTACAGAACTAATCTGGATGTAAATTTATGAAAATAAAATATTAACATCTTCAAAACCTTTTTAGAGCAGCCTTATGATGCCCTATATATGATTGCACAGAATGCCTTTTATGATGTAGAGTTTTAACCAAAATGTACCAACTGTTTCAGCTGCGGCCCAACATGGAGCGCTACCAACGGGCTATGATCAACATTATGACCAGAATAGTGTCTCCTCAGCAACCTGGAGCTGAAGGCAGCTCCTCCTCTCAGCTCGTCACTGAAACTCACAGCTGTCCGTCTGGGACTCCCCAGAACCCCGCCTTCCTGACCGTCCCCCTCACTGCTCCACTAGATCATCCCAGAACAGCAAAAGAGGCCAAAAGACCAAAGGAACAAGATGCCTCAAAGTTCATTGCAGGCGATGACAGTCAGCTCATCATCGGTATGTCGTTTACACATGCAGACAGAATCATGTTAAAGATGAACCAATCCCTATTGTTGCATCCTGATGACATCACTCATATGTCATATTTCAGGTGGTGACGGCGGCCACGCTATCTGCTTGCGGGAAAAATTAGAGGAAGGAATCTCTGAGACTTGTGAAACATTCAGGAGCGACCCACTCTGCAAGGGACATTTCCAGATCCATTCTCTGGAAGTATGGGGAATTCAGAACTCAATCTACCTGTCTCACAGCTTTCCTTCTCAGTAAACTACCAAAAGAAGCGGTAAAAACAGGGAACGTCTGTGAGCAAAAGACTGTCTTTGCAATTCTTTGGAGATTGCTCTTACATTAGTCAATAACTGCAGTAAACACAAACTCTCCCTGGTTTATAGGGTCATCAACTGAGGCTCACTACCTTATTACTAAGTATTACTATGTTTTTATTTGTGGATTGAACAATTTTAATTAGGCGGGCAATTTGTGAAATAGAAATTAAATAATTAATTCTATTCAGTTTATTTCTATAGCTCCAATTCACATCATGTCATCTCAGGTCACTTTCCAGTTCAACCAGATCATCCAGTCAGATTGATTCAAAGTTTTCTATCTATGGAAAACCAGCTGATTGCATCGACTCATTGACTCTTCAGCAATCCCACTCACACTAAGCATGCTTGTAGCGACAGTGGAGAGGAAACACTCCCTTTGAACAGGAAGAAACACTCTAACCTCTTCTGTAATTACAGAAATGTATTTGTTTTCTTTTTTATAAGATGTCTGAACATATTCATGTCTAAAATTATACATTCATGTGTACATAGTGTTCCTGTTATGCTTTATTTCATTTCCTGAAGTTTGTATATTTATTTCAGTACGCCTGAAACTCAAGTCATATTCTTTGGTTTTGGACATAATCTTGGTCAATAAAAAAATGTGATTCTGATCATGTTTCTCTACCATCAAACTGAATGATCTCTTTTTTTAATCAACTTAAACCCAATTACCTTTAGTTATAAATGAGCTGGGGAAAATCCTCAATCATCCAGGTCATAGTATTCCAAGAAAGTTTATAGTTATAAAGCACATTTAGCAAACAAGTAAACAACAAATAAACCAGTAAAATTAAGATAATTCCAAAAAGAAAAGCATCCAGAGTAAAGTGAAAAAAAAAAGCTAAAATAAAATAAAATAAAATGTAGGAAATATTCAGGTCATGTAGACCAACAGAGGAATTTTTCAATGAATTCTACATTTGACGTATAATCCCTGGAGAAACGCTGGCAGAGGAGAAGTATGCTGTATTTTTACAACAGTCAATCCCAGTTAAGAAAGGGTAACACCAGTTTTATACTGGTTCTTTTCATGGTACCAGATGCATATCTAATATCCCAAGCTTGACCCAAGCTGACATGAGACCAGAATAAAGAGGGTCACAATAGTTTCCAAGCAATTCATGTGGTTATGTTTTATTTATATCATATATAGATAACATTATTTGAGCTTGGAATTGCAGGAAATACTTTTTCACTGCAAAGGTATTAACATTTTCACACTGGGTATCAAAAAATATAAAGGTTTTCATGCAGGAGCCTAAATATTAAATTATACCTACTCTAGGAATGCTTAAGTTAGAGGTGAGTTAGAAATAATAAAATAAGCAGCTTAAACTACATATTATCTATCCAAGGGATGTTGTTTGCCATTTTATACCATATTATAGTGGGAAAGGCAGAGAGAACATAAAGTTAGAGGTTGAACTTAAATACTGGACAGTGGGAGAAGAAACAGAAGAAACGTTAGCTACAATATAGCTGCTTTTTTCTTTACATGAAAAATATTGTAATGTTTTACTTTGTATAAACATTTTTGGTTAATTCATGTGGCACAAATCCTTTTCTTTTCTTGTAACTTGTGCTGCTTTCTATGACAGTTTGAATTAAAAGACGGAAGTATCAATAGTGTTAATAACAAAAAAATATATACTTAGATCCGAACATAAACTTTCCCTGTTTGTAAGATTCGGTTGAGTGTTGATGAGCTATATTTCTAACGGATAAGAAAGTGTAAAACACAGAAACAATATTGGAATTTCCTTGGAGCAGTGAAAGCATCAGGCGTCCAGCATGAAGCTAGCCGCTGCGGTGGTTTCCCCTCCGGAGAGCCGCTCGTCTTGATTCCCCTTCCACTCCTGGGGGAAGGTTTTAATCCACCGGCGGAGGGGGAGACGAAACGGGACATTCTTTAGGACTGTGAAACAGGTGGGAGGAGGGTTATTTGTTTTTTCCTTCACTGTGTTTTCTGGTGGTTATTTTAGCTAACAGCTAGCCGTTAGCTTAGCTTAGCCTGCTTTAGCTTTGTTGGTAACCAACAGCTAACCTCAGTCATCCTGACTGAGGTTCACAACACCTGTCCTCCTTTTTATTACGAGCTTTCTGGGATTTTAACTTAAAGACATTCGTTATTTAGTCCACTGTAGCTCCACAAAGCAGCGCGTCATGTAGCTAGCTAGCTTTAAGGATATCTCTATTAATAATAACTCAATCCTAAATGAGACGTTCACTGGAAAACTAAAGAAATCCCGATTTCTCCCAATGTTCTGATTATCAAGCAGTTAATTACCAAGTGAATCATCTATTCTATTGATTAAGTCTTGGGTCTCAACTACTTTTTCAGCATCGATTTTTACTAGATACATTTGCAAGTTTGTTTTAGGGTTAAAATAAGAAAGAACAACATGAGCTAGCAGTATGATTGTATGAGTTTTAGTTCATCTTAAATCCGGTCATATTCAGAGTTTAAACTTCTGAAAGTACTTTAAATATGAAATTATGACATACTGTTCAGTAAATTATAAGTTTGGTTGAGCTTGGTCTGCTTCTATTCTCAACCAGAAATAAAAAATGGATTCCTACTGTTACTAAAAATAAATGTATTTATCAAAAAAGTTTCACTGGCGTCATCTATATAACTTATTTATTTTAAAATACAGGCTTCAGGAAAACTCCAATTTAATATGGCTGTATTCAGGTGTAATCAGAAGAGTCCCACTTTGTTAAGAAATCATTTATTTTTAACTATTTCTTTTTATTAGTATTTCTTTTAGTGGATGCACGATATATCCGCCCCCATCGGCATCGTAAACAGTAAAACTGAATATCGGACATCGCCAATTCCCACTGACATTATTTAACCTGAGATTTGATCAGCTTGCTGAGTTTCTAAAGTCTACAAAAAAAATATTTCTTCTTTCCCGTCAAAAAACTTCTCTTTTTTAGACTTAAAAACTTCTAAAGACGAGTGGTAAAATATTGATCCATTAAAAATATCCCAATATCTTCCTATAAGCTGTATATATTGCCACTTAAAAACACCATATCAATCTCTTCTACTAATGAATATTGCTATATATGTCATCACCGTATGCTACTAAATCCTTCAAAAAAATCACTCAAAATGTTGCTGGTTATTTTGGTATGTTGATATATTGACGGGTATTTCCATCTATTTACTTTAAAAATCTCACAAGAATTTGCAAAATATCACTTGTGAGTTTGTAAATGTGTAAATTTTATGAAATTTCACCTTCAGATTTTGAAAGTAAAATAGATCGACACCGCTTTGGGGCACCTATTTGGATATCAGCATATGAAAAGGTAGTTTCGGTGCTTGTTTCTTCAAAGTGTCAGAAATGGAGAACAAAACTGCTATTTTCAATGACTACTTATTTTTGTCATTGAAATCGGCTACATGAGTTTAAAATATCGGATATCGCTTCAAAACCCCAATCAATCCTGCATCCCTAGTATTTTTTTTTTACCTGCTGTCCTCTTTGAATTACACCAAAAACTTTGCAGACATCTTTCAGCCAGCTGACTGCCAGTGCACAGTAAATAAAGATGAAGTGCAGAGCTGTGTTTCTGTGTTCATTAAACGGACATAAGATAAAGAAAGCTATAGTACTTCCTTTATCATCTTAAGTGGAATTTGTAATAATTGCACTTTGATAAATTTACCTTTTATTGCTGGAACTATCAAATTCTGACATTTGCTAATCTTCAATAAATGAATGCAGCTTTAAATATATTAAAAATAAGGTGAAAATATTGACGTTGATATCAAAAATATTTTTGTGTAATAACTAAAATCCCTACTATCCCAAATATTTTCAATCACTCAAAAATAGTTATTTTATGTTTTCTTTTTGCCATCATTTTAGGACCACAAACAAAAAGAAAAAAATCTTAAGTATTCTATTTATAGAAAAAAATTTAATTTACAGTTTGAGGGCAATAAAACTATACACGGAAATAATCCAGTTTTTGTTTTATAAGATCTCAACATTTTGAGATCTAATTAAAGAATTAATAAAAAAAAAAATATTTAAAAACAATCCACTGGACTTTGTTTTAAAGTCTGAAGACGTTTCTCTTCCATCCAGGAAGCTTTTTCAATTCAAAATGTTAGAAATAGCGTTGAGTTCCAGGTTTTATCCAGCAGCCCCATTCTAGTAAACCAGCTCCACCTGCCAGCCGCCTAAATCATTTTGCCTGCGAGTGGTCTAGCCTCGATCAATGCCCCAGGCCCTAAATCTGGCCGGCCAATCACAACGCAGAGATGTGTTTTGGATGTAGTGCGGGGTTTTGAGAAGGTGACGACAAAGCTGCATGACGCTGAAGAAAGCACAACAGTAGTGGAAGCAGCAGCTTTCAATGGAGCGCTCCATTAAAAATTAAAAGTTCTCTTTCTGTTGTTCAGTAAAAGTACATTTTAAGATCATTTGAGGCCTAATATTTAAAGCGTGACTATGTGGCCCATTTACAGATTTAATGCGTAAAAAAAAAAAAACAATTTCCGAAGTTGAGAAGAGCGCGGTAACCAGCGGAGCTCCGAGGCTAACGGCAGCCCGTCTGCAGCGGCCCTCTCTCGGCATAGTCGTGTGTGAAGGACCGCTGGCTCTAATGGCGCTTTTTGACTCAGCTTTGGAATCAGTTCTGGAAGGATCAGACTTTGGGTTTTCGTTTAAACGTGAGCAGGAAGAGGCTCTCACGCTCATTCATTTTTAAAAGCATACTATGCAACATTTTTCAGTTAATTAATGTGTCCCATAACGTTCTGGATGATTAAATGAGTAATTTCAGGTCGAACAAAAGTTTTCTCGGCGGCCCCTGGTGGTCTGTAGGGGAAATACCGTACTTGTAATTGCAGGAGCCCTCGCCCGCACCCCACAGGCTCAGTAGTCTCGCGAGAGTCGGTCTTGCTTTACGTGGCGAGAACTGCTACACGCCCCCAGTGAAAGGCATGCTCGTTGCTAGCGCAGTGGCCATATTTGTGCAGTTATCATGGCAGTTATCAAACTGAAAATTGGAACAAAATAGTCCCTTACCGCAGCAGACATGGTGATTACGTTGCGTCAAGCCTGTCTGCTAAGCTCAAAACAACCGCGCCTGGCTTGACGGAGAGAAACCAGGAGAACAGCTGAGCATATTTACGACAGTGCACTTTTACTTTTACCCTCTGGGGGGAGCCTCCGCTGGAAAAATCAACACCGGTTGTATAGTGTACCTTTAAGAAGGATCGTATTCGCTGTTTTACCGACAGGCTGTTTGTTTCCACTCCCTCACCAGCTTCCTGTCGCTTCATACGTCACAGTCAGTTGCTCTCATTGGTCAGAGCGTTGGCCAATAGGTAGCAGACATGGTTTGAAAAACAACGGGTTGTTCTCATCAACAATCTTCAATGTCTCATTTCATCGGGGCCAGACTAAATAACACCTTTAATCTCACATTTAGTCTGGTTTTATCAGTGGCTACAGTAGCACAAAAAAAATACATTTTTAGAATTAACATTGCAGTTACACAGGATGTCCACCAGGGAGTGCTGACAGCCTGAATGTTCTCTAAATGTTGAAATGTTAAAGTTAGATTTTAAAACTCTTTTAATATCAGCCATGCAAGTGACCTTAAGAAAATAAAACTAGAACTTTATTAAATTATTTAACCGCATTGTTTCCAAGTTATATAAAGCCTTGAACTAAACGCTATTCCTGACAATTTGAATTGAAAAAAACTTCCTGGATGGGAAGAGAAACGTCTTCAAACTTGGAAGCAAAGTCCAGTAGATTGTTTTTAACTTTTTCGGAATACCTTCTCTGAACGATTATAAAGGTGCAGATTGTACTGAAGAATAAAAGAAGTGCATTTTCTCATGTGTTTCTGTGTTTCGTATCCACAGACTGCAGCCATGGGTCCAGAGAACACACCATCTGAATCTGAATCTTCAGAGGAAAGTATGTAAATAATTATCCTGTTAACAAATATTAACCAGCTCCAATTGCAGGTATTTAGCCTTGTTAAGGTTTAGGTAACCCTTGTGTTTAGAATGGTAACTTTTCATTCAATGTGAAGTCCTTTTAAAATTCCAGAAGTTAACCATTTTCACCAAACCGGTTCCTGTTTCCACCGATAAAAGCTAGCTCTGTCCCTGGGGGGTGTATATCTTTGAGAGATATGTATTTGTAATATGTCTGCATATCTGGTGTATTTATTAACTGGAGGACCTGAGAGGACCAAAGCCTGATCCTAATGAGGCGGGCTACGATTTAGATACCTGGGCTTATGCTCCACATACACACGCTTTGAGCAGCAGAAGCAGACAGTTTACATGCCAAGTCTGTGGTTAACGCGGATCAAGGCGCATCAAAAATTCCTTCAGCGTGTTTCGAGCAGCAGGAGCAGCGCAATATGACGATATCTGAGCAGCAGAGGCATTGCCTCACGAGCTTCTGAGCATCTGAGGCATGGTGGCATGCTTCACAAGCAAATGTAACTTTACCTGCTAGACGCGCCAGCATCAACCAGTCAGAGAAGCTGATCTGGGAGCTGGCAGGGAGTCAGACACAGCACTGCTGATGCAGAGCGCTATGATCACTCCTCTGAAACAGTTTATTAACGCCTAAATTAACTTCAAATGTAGAAACCTGCCGGCAGAATATGTTGGCTTTTATTATCCTGCTGCCTCGCAGTTTGTAGCACAGACCTGAAAACGCTAACATCTACTTCCAGCCGCCAGCCAACAGGAGGGGAAAAACCCTGGAGAAGGCGAAATGGCCTGAGGCAGCTGCTGCTGGGGATTCCCAGTGACAGCGCAGCAGCCGGTATGTGGGGGTCTGAATTAACCTTGTGCTGCGAGCTGAATTGTCGCGAAGTTCTGAGTTTTCAGCCTCACAACAAATCCATATTGAAAGACTCCCGCTTATACGTCTGTCTCATAACAGCCAGCGAAGTCGGACCAATGACATGCCAGCAGCATTTTTTGGGGCGGGACATGTAGGAATGGCCACAATAATACGGGCATTGCAGGGGAATTGGTGGAGGACTCGCCTATCGAAACGTCAATTGACTTGTTTTTGGCTATTTTCAATGACTACTTATTTTTGTCCAGCTTTAACATCGGTATCGATATCGGTTATCGGCTACATGAGTTTTAAAATATCTGCATATCGGATATCGGCCAAAATCCCAATATCGTGCATCCCTAGTACAAGCATCAAAAATGAAGAAGCTGCTGAAATCACATGCAGTTTGAACGAAACTTTAGGCTTAGAGATCTTGTGTAAACTGAGTTTTTTTTAATGTTAAGAATATACTGGTAATATAACTTTTAAAGGTCCTATATTATGATTTTTTAACCCTTTCAAAGTCAACTACCAGCATATGATGAAATATTGCCTTTCACACTATGGAATATTAATTTGTTATGAAATAATGTTTGTTTTTTTCCTACTTGGCAGAAAGACTCTGACTTTCAGTGCTAAACTGCCTTCCTGCATCAACGCGGCGTATTAAAGCTGCAGATGTTTTGTCTGCGCTATAAGCGCGATTTTCGATTTTCAATCATCGCACGCAGCTCACACTGTACGATGAAACCGCAGGGTTTAAAAGTTCACAGCTCACAATGTTTGTGCTCACACTGTGACGCTCTGATGCGATCTACCTGCTCAAACTGTACGTCTAAAAAACCACACATCTGACTCAGCGCCGAGAGATGGCGCTGGTTGGACTCGTCAGTCTGGAAGAAGAAGAAGAACTCTTTGTTTGCACATGCGCAGTGCTCGAGGTTCTAATAGATCGGCTTGATCGGCCTCAACTGCAGAATTTACCCTGAAACATCCTCACCACGGCCGACTGAATTTCAAACCTTTGATTCTCTACTGACCTTTCCATTGTTTCTGTTTGCAGTAGTTCAAACATCCTGTCCACTATATTCTCTGTGTTGCTAAGTATGTTAAAGGGACACTATGCAACATTTTTCAGTTAATTAATGTGTTCCATAGCGTTATGGATGACTAAATGAGTCATTTCAGGTTGAACAAAGGTATTCTCGGCCGCCCTGGTGGTCTGTGGGGAAATACCGCACTTGCAACTACAGGAGCACCGACCAAGCACCCACAGGCTCAGAAGTCTCGTGAGAGTCAGTCTTGCTTTTACGGCGAGAAACTGCTACACGCCCCCAGTTAAAAGCATTCTCGCTGCTAGCGCAGTGGCAATCTTTGTGCAGTTATGCTACGTTCACGCGCAGCAAAAGCAGCAAAATCACGTCTGCTGCTTCATTTTTGCTGCTTGTACCAGTTAGTTCTGATGCGCGTGGCTGAAGCAGCTTTGCTGCTCTGGCTGCAAAAAGTGTGTCTGTCTGGCGCGCGTGGGCGGAGCTTCACTATCCTTTCTCTGCCTTGCAGCTATATTTGCTGTGATCAGTGGGAATAAAGTAGTTTTAATATGTTTTTAAGTGAGAGAATACACCTGAAAACATAATCAGTGCAGTCAGTTCATTCAGATTATTATCCTGCCTTCCAATATTTTTTTTTCTGTCGGAGCCGCTCAGTCCCCCACATACCAGGGATGCGCCGACAGTATGAATCCTTCATCAGCAGCGGTTCACCGCTGCGGCAGCTGGTAGGTGTTTTTCATCTAAATAATCCAAACTGCATATTCTGCCGGCAGATTTCTGCATTTTAAGTTAATTTAGGCGTCAATAAACTGTTTAAGAGCAGTGATCATCAGCGCTGTGTCTCTCTCCCTGCGTTAAACGCACCCGACGCTACTGCTGCAGCTTCTCGCTCAGACGTGCTGCGGCGTGCATCTCAAAACAGCGCGCGGGACCTTTTACAACGCCTTGACCCAGCTGGCGTCAACCATTGACTTTGCATGTAAACTGCGCTGCTTCTGTCGCAGCCAGCTACATCCAGTGTGAAAGCGCAGCGTTAGTCATTAAGCTGCTAAGCTCAAAACAACTGCGCCTGGCTTGATGGAGAAACCAGGAGAACAGCTGAGCATATTTACGACAGTGCACTTTTACTTTCGCCCTCTGGAGGGAGCCTCACTGGAAAATCAACACCGGTTGCATAGTGTACCTTTAAAGGCATTTTCACACAGTGAAAATTATATAGCCCCTTCAGTAGGTTTAACATGATATAGACAATGAAAATGATCCATTCTTTTCTGAACTTATCAACAGGTGTTGGAGCCGTGGAGGTGAACGTAGAACTGGAGTCTGATTCCAGTGATGTTTCGTCCGACTCTGACCAGGAGAGCTCCAAACAGCTGAAAAGTAAAAAAACGGACAAGCGTTTCCCTTGCCCCACCTGCGGTAAGGTGTTCGACCGGCCATCCAGGGTGGAGAGACACAAACCTGTCCACGAAAAGAAGCCAAAGTCGCTTTATCAGTGTCAACATTGTGAGAAAAGCTTCACCCAGGAGGACAAGATGATTCGACACCAGAACACCCACAACAGGACCAACAAGCATCCCTGCCCTGACTGTGGGAAAGTGTTCAACAGGCCTTCACGGCTAGCGAGGCATAAACGCACACATTTGAGGAAGCCGAAGGTTCCTCATCATTGTTCGTTTTGTATGAAGCCGTTCAATAAACTTCACAAACTCCTGCGGCATGAGCGCGTTCACACCGGGGAGAGACCCTTTACCTGCCCCGTCTGCGGAAAGGGATTCTCCGAGGCGGGTCACTGCAAAGAGCACGAGAAGACGCACGAGGAACAGCCGGAAAAGCCTCACCGCTGTGTCGACTGCGGGATGTGTTTCTTCAAGGCCTCCTCGATGCGCCGGCACGCCCGTTCCCACACAGGAGAGAAACCTTTTCAATGCTCCCAGTGCGAGCGCAGCTACTCCCGCTCGGAGGGACTCAAGCGACACATGAGAAAGCACACAGGAGAACGGCCGCACAAGTGTATCGTCTGCAGCAAAGACTTTTACACCCGTCAGGATCTGACCCTCCACAAGCTGACTCACTCAGGAGAAAAGCCGCACATGTGCCCCGTGTGCGGGAAATGCTTCTCGCAGCTGGGCAACTTGAGGGACCATGAGCAGAACGTCCATATTAGGTCAGAGAAATATATTTGCAACGAGTGTGGGGCGTCGTTCAACAGATACAACTCCATGACGAAACACCAGCGCCTTCACACGGGAGAAAAACCGTACGAGTGCCTCACATGCGGCCTCAAGTTCACCTGGAGCCATTCCCTCAGCAGGCACAGACGGACTCATAGCCACAGACAGGCGGCTGGAGAAACCTCAAAGGACCCTGAGGGCTCCACAGGACCGTCTGGGAATCCAAAGACCTGCAAACTCAATTAAACTACCCGAGATAATCCAGACTACCCGAGAGATAACCCAGACTACCCCAGAGAGATAACCCAGACTACAGAGATAACCCAGACTACCCGAGATAACCCAGACTACCCGAGATAACCCAGACTACCCGAGAGATAGCAGACTACCCAGAGATAATCCAGACTACCCGAGAGATAATCCAGACTACCCGAGAGATAATCCAGACTACCCGAGAGATAATCCAGACTACCCGAGAGATAACCCAGACTACCCGAGATAACCCAGACTACCCGAGATAACCCAGACTACCCGAGAGATAACCCAGACTACCCGAGAGATAATCCAGACTACCCGAGAGATAATCCAGACTACCCCGAGATAATCCAGACTACCCGAGAGATAACCCAGACTACCGAGAGATAACCCAGACTACCCGAGAGATAACCCAGACTACCCGAGAGATAACCCAGACTACCCGAGAGATAATCCAGACTACCCGAGAAATAATCCAGACTACCCGAGAGATAATCCAGACTACCCACCCGAGAGATAACCCAGACTACCCGAGAGATAACCCAGACTACCCGAGAGATAATCCAGACTACCCGAGAGATAATCCAGACTACCCGAGAGATAATCCAGCTGCTCTCTGATTTTAAAGTTTGCTCGCTTGCTTCAACCATTTGAAGGGATTTTCTTGGCTCTAGTTATGTAATGTAAATCCTTATACTGTCCCACTATGGCGAAATTCCCTCTCTGCATTTAACCCCTCCCCTTGGGGAGCAGTGGGCGGCCATTGTGTGGTGCCCAGGGAGCAGGGTGGGGTTAAGGGTCTTGCTCAGGGACCCGTATCGGAGGCTTTGGGAATTCAACTCCAACTGCTCTAACCACTTGACCATCACTCCCCTGATTATTTCAGTTTCAGGATTACTCTACTGAAGCGTATTACATTCGCCAAAGAAAAAAAATAAAAATCGGACAGCTTATCTCATCATTCCGAGATATTTTTTCATAATTATGAGAAACTAATCTTGTAATTATGTGATCTTATCTCGTTATTATGAGATACCTGGGATAACCCTGGGATTACTGCAAGTGGAGGAAGCATGCAGCCATTTGAAAATTACGACAAAATCCTTCAACGGCTCCATTAATCCAGATTCCGTGTGGTTTTAGTTTTTCCATATGAATCGACAGGCTGCATGAAGTTGGGAGCTGGTCGTTTTACACGATTCTGAAGCCTCAGCTGTTCTCCTTGAGGATCTAAGATTTTTAAAAAGGTACCAAACAGTTCTTTGGGTCGCCACCTTGTCGGCTGGAATGCGTTTCAGATGCATTAAATCTAAGTATTTCTCAGGATCCCTAAAAGGAAATAAAAGCAGATTAAATCCCACAACACGCTCATTGTTCAGGTTTCACATAGCATATTCCTTCCTGATCTCCTAAATATGACATATCTCACAATTATGAGATCCTGATCTCATAATTACTAGATACTGATGTTTTAATAATGAGATAAGCTGTCAGATTTTTTTTTCTCGTTAGTGAATGTAATTCTCTCCCATATATCTGTGTGTTCAGGTCAGAAGAACCAAACAGTTTTGTTTGTTGCATCCAATGGAAGAAGCACTAGAATAATGCAGTTGTTGAGTCGTATTGAGAAGGAACTCGCTGATCTACTCTTTATTTCTGCAGGAACATATATTGTAGGGCTGCAGTGAAGGACTCGTTTGCTTTATTCTGTTATAAACTGTCGGTTTCAGCGAAAAGAGTTATAAACAAAGTGTGATTAGCAGTTATAGGAATTATGAAAGCTTTCAATAAAAATGTCCTGAAGCATTTTACTACTGCATTTCAATGTGTGAAAACAAATCCATTATTCATCCAATGAATTGTATAGACTGTATAGTATATTTCAACATAAAAAGAAAGACAACCTAAAGTAATTATTTAAAATTTGCCGCTTATGCAAAGATTTAAAACAATACAGAACATAATTGTGAAGTGTAATGATATGGTTTTTTGTTTACTAGATTTTCCGCACAACAGAGCGCACCTCACTATAAGCTGCGGCCACTAAATATATATATATAAACATGCATATATAAGCTGTATGTTGATATCTACTGAACTGTTCCCACCAAACCCTTAGGGGGAGCTCTACATAAAGTGAATGAAGTAGAGAAGAAGAAAAATGCTAGCTGCCGTTAGCTTGTTGGCTCGCAGAAGTGAGAACTTCTA
>JAGKQL010000001.1:4138396-4160927 GCA_018398635.1 Cyprinodon brontotheroides | reverse complement strand
ACGCACAGTACGTGGAACTTTGAGGCAGATGGGCTACAGCAGCAGAAGACCACACCGGGTGCCACTCTTTTGAAGCTAAGAACAGGAAACCAGGGCTACAATTTGCACAAGCTCATGGAAATTGGACAATAGAAGATTGAAAACACGTTGCCTGGTCTGATGAGTCTCGATTTCTGCTGCGACATTGGGATGGTAGGATCAGAATGTGGCGTCTACAACATGAAAGCATGGATCCATCCTGCCTTGTATCAGCAGTTCAGGCTGGTGGTAGTGTGGTGTCATGGTGTGGGGAATATTTTCTTGGCACTCTTTGGGCCCCTTGGTACCAATTGAGCATCGTTGCAGCGCCACACAGCCTACCTGAGTATTGTTGCTGACCATGTCTCCATCCCTTTACGACCACAATGTGCCCAACTTCTGATGGCTACTTTCAGCAGGATAATACGCCATGTCATAAAGCTGGAATCATCTCAGACTGGTTTCTTTTAACGAACATGACAATGAGTTCTTTGTACTCAAGTAGCACTCCACATTCACTGGAGTCTAAATCCAATAAAGCATCTTTGGGATGTGGTGGAGCGGGAGATTCGCATCATGGATGTGCAGCCGACAAATCTCGCGGCAACTGTGTGATGCCATCATGTCAATATGGATACTAAACTCCCTGAGGAATGCTTCCAGCACCTTGTTGAATCTATGCCACCAAAATTGAGGCAGTTCTGAAGGCAAAAGGGGTCCAACCCATTACTAGCATGGGGTACCTAATAAAGTGGCCGGTGAGTGCATTTTCATATGCTGATATCAAATTGATTTTTAAAAGACGCGGTATCGATCTATTTTACTTTCAAAATCTGGTGAAATTTCATACGTTCTGTTACAAACTCTTGTGATATTTTGCAAATTCTTGTGAGATTTTTTGTTAGTAAAATAGATGCGATACGTCAATATATCAACATATAGAAATATGGCAACATTTGGTGGTACGAGAGGATTTACATATTTAGCATAACTTGATGACATATAGCAATATTTCATTAGTAGTAAAAGATTGATATGAATGTTTTTAAATATGGCAATATATCAGCATATGAAGATATTGGGATATTTTTTAATGGATCAATATTTTTTTTCCCTGCGTCTTTAGAAGTTTTTAAGTCTGTAAAAAAGTTTTTGAGGAAGAATGAAAGAAGTAGTATTTTTTTTTTTTTTAGAATTTAGAAACTCAGAAGCTGATCAAATATCGGGTTAAATGTCGGTGGGGTGGCCGTGTCCGATATTCAGTTTTAGGGCGATAATGCCGATAGGGGGCGATTATATCGTGCATCTCTTGCCTAGACGGAGCCGGACGTTTTGATACCTATATTGTGTGTTTGCCACAATAGAATAGGAGCCTAGAAAGACACAATGGCGTTCTATGCTGCTTGCTTTGCAATGGAAACACCAAACAGATTCTAGTCTAATTTTGAACATAAACAAAAGTAAACTGTAATATTCATTGTTTTTGTTCAAACTGATTCTATGATGTCATTCTAATTCTAAGACCTCCCCCAGACATTCTGACTCCTCCCATTCCACATTCTGTCCACCCCAGTTCCCTGGACACACAGAGCACACAACACGTACAGTGAGTTTCTAGCAAACATTGTTTGATCGTTTTCAGTGAATTATTTTCCTCCAATCGTATTTGAGTAAAAATGTCAAACCAGACAAGAAGATTCCACCCGAGGGGGCAGTATGTCCAGGAAAGTGGACGGAGAAACCAGTACAACCAGGGTGCCTGGGTTCAAGGCAGAAATCCTCCGCCTGGTCATTACTTTGATGCGGAGATAAACCGACTCCAAAGTCTTTTGGATGCGGAGAGAAAAGCGGTGAAAGAAGAGCAGCGTAAGGTGAATTATTTGTCAAAAGAACTACAAGATACAAAGAACCAGCTGCAGAATCAAACCGCAGCATGGGAGCTGAAAGTAGAGCGTGGACGAACGCTTATAGGCACTTTGAGAGACCAGAACCAAACTCTGCAGAACGAACTGGAGCAGCTTCAGACCTCCAGTCAGGAAACCATCTCTAAGAACGAGACGGAGATTCTTATGTTGAGGCAACAAGCGGAGAAACTAGAGCAGGAGCTAACTAGAGAACGAGAAAACAACTCAAAGAAAGCAGAGAATGAGTTCCAGGCCAAGGAAGCGAAGCTCCATGAATCCCTGGAGCTAAAAACTGAAGACATGGTGGCCAATTTGCAGAGAGAGCTGGAAACCGTAAATGCTTCACACAGGGAAATGACTGAGAAGTATGAAAAAGATACAGCTACTCTGAAACAACGGACAGAAACGCTGAAGCAGGAACTGATGGAGGAGATGGAACGTCATTCAAAGACGTCGATGGCCAACATCCAGATGTTTAACAACCTGACGGCCAAGAACAAAGCTCTCCGCCAAGAAATGGCGAGCCTTGAACAAAGCGCCAAGGAGACGGAGACACGTCTGCAGAGACAGCTGAAAGAAGTCACGCTTTCTGACAAAGAGGTCATAAGGAAGTATGAGGTGGAGGTTAGCATGCTGAAAATAGAGCTTGATTGTTTTAAACAGCAGCTGAACGCAAACAACCAGAGAACCTCAAACATGACCGACAAAATGGAGGTAATGAATAAGAGCATGTTTGAAACCATGAACAAGATGTTAGAATCCCTCGAACAAACGCCTGAAGACCCAGCAGCTGGTTTCCAGGAGGAGGTGGACCGGATTAGGGCTTCACAGCAGGAAGCTATCAGGAAGTACGAACAGGACAATCTGACCCTGAGAGAACAGACAGAAACACTAAAACAAGAGCTGGATGAAGAAAGAGACACCCATTCACAGACATTGGCGTCCAACCTTCAGGTCATCAACGGCCTGACAGCAGAGAACGAGGCTCTCCGCCAGGAAATGGCTCAGAAAATCTCAGGCCTGCAAGAAGAATTCAAAGCAACAGAGACTCTGAAGCAGAGAGAGTTGGAAGAAGAAAGAGTTTCCCACCAGGAAATCGTCTCTGAGAAGGAAAGGGAGGTTCTTCACCTGGAAAGAAAGCTGGAACGTTTAGAGACGCTCCTCAACGATGAGGCAGAAACTTCTTTAAAGAAATCAGCGGAGGACCTTGATCTGATCAAGCAACTTAGAGCTGAAAGGGATGAACTGCAGCAAGAGATCTCAGCCCTCAAACAAACATCCACCGACCAGGAAACCGGTCAGGATTCCATCCTTCAACTCACCGAGGAGGAAATCCCAGAGAAAAGGAAAAAGAGCCCCTGGAAAAGGTTTCGCCACTCTCTGGGTTTGAGGAAACCAGAACAATTCAAGAGAAAGAAGTCCGCCTCAGAAGGAAGGGCCTAGAACCTTTTAGTGACGCAGAGAGACCTTAACGGGGTTTAATTAAACTGGGACTGAACTGGACACCATCAGCTCTAAACATCCTGAACCACCATACTGAAAGAATTGGCCTTGGAAATGTTTTAATCCAAACATCCCAAAAAAAAAAAAAAAAAAGGGCAGCGTGGTGGAGACGTGGTTCTCCTCATGCCTGCGTGGGTTTTCCCCGGGTGCTCCGGTTTCCCCCACCTATCCGGTTAATTCTTCAGTGTATTGGTGCGTGAATGATTGTGCCCAGAGACGTGCTTCCTTGTCACCATAAGAACCAGACCTTCTCAATGGAAGCCCCTTAAAAAGACTCCAACAGCCAAACCCTGTTTGGATTCCAGTGGATTCCAGTGGATTCCAGTCCATCTGTTGGGATATTGCCAGTAGATCCATCAGCATCATATCAGCCTCAGGCACCAAAGCAGAAACAATCAGAAGACGTCTCCCTATTAGAGCTTCAGCTACAGACTCTAAGCGAGGCGGGTTGATCTATGCAGAAGATTTCAGTGGCCGACAATTCAAAGAGCTGAACGTGAGGAAAACAGAACGAAAAAGAAAGACTGTAGCGGCAAAGAGACAACAGAAAACTAAAGAGAATAAAAGTGAATCATTAAAATAAGATGATTGTATAAAAGATCAAAAAGATTATTTAAAAAGATGCTGTTTAAATCGCTCAGTCAAAACGTCACACCATGACATCTCAGGTCATTTTATAGAAACAATTCAACCAGATCATCCAGTCAGATTGATTCAAAGTTTTCCGTCTAAGGAAAACCAGCTGATTGCATCGACTCATTGACTCTTCAGCAATCCCTCACAATCTCCGAGCCAGCTCCCATGTCAGAGGATGAAGAGAGCACATCCAGTTAGTCACAGTCAGAAACAGGACTACACTGGAAAACAGGCCAAGCTCCAACATCTAGAAACAAAGGTGTTGATGGCAACAGCACAGCTGACATTTTAATCCGCAATTGAAATACATAACATGCAATCCCTCACACTAAGCATACTTGTAGCGACAGTGGAGAGGAAAAACTCCCTTTAACAGGAAGAAACCTCCAGCAGAACCAGGAGGCTCAGTGTGAGCGGCCATCTGCTGAGGAGGCCCACTGGGGTTCAAGGAGGCACAGAAACATGAGCATAGAAATAGATACAAAAAGCAGCTGTGTAAAAGGCGGCCCCCCGTCCAGGAAACACACAGCCAGGCAGACGAGCTCCGAGCCAGCTCCCATGTCGGAAGAGGATGAAGAGAGCACATCCAGTTAGTCACAGTCAGAGAAACAGGACTACACTGGAAAACAGGCCAAGCTCCAACATCTAGAAACAAAGGTGTTGATGGCAGCAGCACAGCTGATATTTCTCTCCAGGATGGAGTCACAGCCAAACAGGAACAGACCAGATGAAGCTACTATGAGAAAAAGCAGAGAGAGCAGAGCGTTAGAGATTGAACTAACAGATTCTTGCAGAGTGCAAGAAAAGAGATAGAATGGAGCAACGTAGAAACGTCCATTCAGACTGAAATTCCCCTCCGCTGGATCGGGCTGTTAACGCTCTACCGCCACCTACCCCTCTACTTACCCAGTGACTACGTTTATTCCAGATTAGTGGAGCAGGAGGACTAAAAGCTGCTTCTATATGATTTATATCTTTTCCAGCAGTTAAAAAAAAAAAAAAAGTGTTCTATTGGATGGATGGATGGATGGATGGATGGATGGATGGATGGATGGATGGATGGATGGATGGATGGATGGATGGATGGATGGATGGATGGATGGATGGATGGGTTTTCCATGTGATGAAGAGTCATCAGTCTGTAAATTAGAAACATCCTAAATGTTTCAAAGGGCCGCATGGTGGAGCAGTGCTGATAGCATTGTAGCCTAGCATAAAGACTGGCAGGTATTGATAGAGCTCCTCATGCTTGGCTGGTTTCCCCCTCAAATATCTGGTGTGAGTGTGTGAGTGAATGTTCCTCTCCGGAGAGTCGCCACCTTGTCGTGGTGGAGAGGCTTGGGTCCCAGGCTCCTGCTAAGGTCCATGAGCACGGTACCAGACAAAGAGCGACTCAACAGGGACTCCAACAGCCATGGGAGAAAACTATGGCAAGCCGTTTGCCTATTTAGTTCTCACTGATTGGCTATTTTATAGCTAGCGTGCTAGAGCGAGAGCTTAAGTCCTTTTCGGGTGTGAAATCATCTATGAGTTTGAAAGAATGAAAGAAGCTCAGACACGATGCTTCCATTCAGGCAGACACAGCAGGAATTTATTTACAATCCAAAAGAATTTTTCAAAACTTAAATTCAGCTTAAATTCTCTGTCAAAATAAATTTACAATAAAATAAACAAATATGAATGTCGGTATAAAACAGTTCCTTTTTTTTGCATTTCCATATTTCTTTGCTGTTTCTTATTTTTTTCCATCACAACTGAAAATATAAAAGCCCAAATGCTAATTTTCAGTGGAATTAACTTTTACAATCTACTGTAGCAGACTCACTTAAAGTTTTTAACCTCTTCTTAACTTAGATAAATGTTCTGAATACACACACACACACACACACACTGTAAAGCGTCAACAGTAACCTATTAGCTAGTGCTACGTCATCACAGGCTAATCTAACTAGCTTAAAACAGTGCTAACTAGCTTAAAACAGTATCTCAAGTCACATTCATCAATAGTAAATTATTTAGAGATGTCCCGATCCAGGTTTTTTGCACTTCCGATCCGATACCTATATTGTTTTTGGACTTCCGATCCGATACCGACACCGGGCTTCCATACCAGCCTATCCGAGCATGTATTTAAGTTTAAGTTAAAGTATTTAGCCTTATTTGTAAGACTCATGTTGAAAAGAGTTTTAGTACTCTTGATAACATCTAGCCAACTAAATTAGGTGAGATTGAATAAAACACAATGCTTGGTAACTCAACAAACTTACCTGTTTTATTAAGAGATAAACACAAACTGGACACAAAATTATGAATAGCAATCTGAAATTGCACAGTGAACAGTAAAACCGTAAACAGTTAAAAGGTGCAAGTATTACTGTAAGTTTTAATAAAAATGCAAAACAGGGAAACACTGGCGCCAAAATAGTGGAATGGATCGTTTCAATCAGCGAGCGCTGGAAAATCACGGACCCGTTTTTTTTAAACTGGATGCGGCAGTCTGGATGGAAGCATTTTACATGCTTTTTGCGTCGTCGCATTTTTCTTAATATCGGCATCCCATCCGATCCACGTATCCGGATCGCGGGACAAACCTAGGAAATAGATGTTGATGGAAAAGCTCTGATTATCATAAAATAAACGGTAAAATAGGAGATAAGACACAAAGTAGAGCCACAGCCTGCAGGGGAGGGAAGCCAAGGTCAGCAGCATCATAACCATCTATGGGGCGGCGTGGGAGAAACGCCACGGCGACATTCATCCGCCGCAGCCACCCTCAAGCTAGACACCCACCAAGCGCTGCCGCTGGTTTTAATAAAGCATCATCAACCAATGCAAGCTTCAATCAGGTGTTTTTATCTAAAAAAAGCAGATCGTCTTTATAAACAACAGCAGCGAGGCGGCGTTCTAACTCCTGTCAGGCGCGGCTTTACCTCACTTCATCCTGCTGCACAGGCCCACATCCCCATATTGCCGGAGGAGTGGTTCAATTCTATTCAGTTTATTTCTATGGGTGCCAATTCACATCATGTCACCGTCGCCTCCTTAAAAGCAGACCGCCTGTCTGCCTCATGCATAGTTAGTACCTCCTTCATCAGAGTACTGAAAGTGTGCCCACCACCACCACCACTGTGATCTCAGCTACACTTGGTCAGAAAATATTTTCTATTAGGAACCAAGTTTGCTTTATTTAATTCAAGATGTTTGAAGTCGAAGAAAAACAAAACGCCTCAAAACGAGCGGTCAGCTACTGCCTTTAGGAGAGAAATGAACCCGATGATCATCAGATATTAATATTCTTTAGAAAACTCCTTTTTCCACTGGATTCATTAGCGACCTTCAGGGTTTATTTACTCTGCAGGGTCACTGATCCTCACCATCTTTAGACCAATTAGTAAATCATTGGAAATGTTAATGCATCTCCAAAATGAACTATTTAATCCTTTTTTAACTAAAATAGAAGCTGTTTAACAGCAGAGCTGCAGAACAGCAACAGCTCCTCATCTTTCTCTGCTGCAGGCTGTTCCTGCTGATCGCCATAAAGAAGACCTGAAGGCTGCAGAAAGGTTTGCTGCTAATAGGAATTAATTAAGCTGCTGGTGAAGATTCTCAGTCATCAGGACATAGTCAGTCCCAAAAGGTTCAAAATCAATGGATAGCTGGGATAGTGGGCCTTGCGTATTTCAGTTTGGCGAGCTTGTTGCGCGTCTACAACCATAATCAGCGCCCGAGGCGGCCTATACAGTTCAGACTGGCGTGGCGCTCTGCGTGTTTTGGCTTCAGGTGCAAACCGACAGACCGTCGCTCAGAGCTACAAACCAGCGTCCTGCCGCGGTGTCTGGGATAGTGTCGGAGGTGTGCCAGGCGCTGTGGATGGAGCTACAGCCAGAGTTTCTGCCATTAGGGACCAAACAGGAAATATGCATAGTGTAGAGAGGATGTAGAATCGACCAATCAGAGGACCTTACCTCCTGTCTGCAGTCACCTACAATCTTGGAGAGGTGCCCCAGAGTGTCTGAGGAAGGAGGCGGGGCATATCTGCGTTAACTGCGACACACACGCATACAACCTGGTCTCTGAGTATAAACCAGGCCTAAGATGGCCGCCTGTTCCTCCAGCCAGAGGCAGGAAGGACTGGAAGGCTGAAGCTCTGATCTCTTCAGAGTGAATCCAGCTTTGCAAAGAAAAATGAAGTTTCAGCCGAGCCGCCATCCAGAAAGAACAGGTTTGCTTCTTTTCAGCGCGACCCTTCCTGCCCGCATCCTTTGCCTCCAGGCTGCCCAGTGATGTCATCTTCCAATGGTCACATTGTCCCAGCATCCAGCGGCTGGACCGTCCCTGTGACCATGCAGCTCCATGTTACTCAAAGCCCACCATTGTATAGAAGGGAGGTTGTTTATTACTCTTCCACTCAGTGATCTCTGCCTTCCTCCACATTTCACCACCAAAACGTCTTAAAAACAAACATTAACGTAACTCTGCTCCCGACTGATGAGGAAAAACAGCTAAATCCTTTTTATTCTACCACAATGGAGGGAATGCACAGAGGGGTTAAGAGTCTTCCTCAGGGACCCAGAGTAACAGACTGGGGGAGTGGGGCTCAAATTCACAACCTCAGGATTCAAAGCTCTATGCCCTAACCATGGGGGCCTCACTAACACTCTGTTTCCATGGATGGTTAATACAGATATTCATTATTTGTGCACATCAGTATCCACTAGGGGCTGCAACAGCGAATCGATAAAATCGATAAAAATCGACTTTTAAAAGCGTTGGCAGCGAATTTCATCATCAATTAGTTGTGTCGCGCGATTAATGCGATCATCGCCGCACGTCGGCGTCATCACTGCCACTTGATTGAAGCGGGGGAAGAAAGCAAAAATACGGCAGAAGCGAGCCAGCGCCGCGGGTGAGCAAAGGCTGTTTTTAAAGGCAGTATGTCAAGCGCTTTCTAATGACGATACATAAGCGCAAGCTGCGTCTCAGTTAGCATGAGCAGCCTGCGCTTTATGCTGAAAAAAGTCGTAACAGGCAACTTTTGTAAAAACAAATTAACATAGGCGCGGAAGCACCGCTGTTATGATGCAACACCTGAAGAAGGAAAACACGTTGGAGCAGCCGATGGCTGTGAAGAGAAGCTGATCAACGCAGGATGGCGGCCATGTTTGTTTGGTTTTTTAAAGTGGGAAAGCGTAGCGTTAGTTTCTCAGGGTAGCTCATCTGATGCTTTCCTTACACGTGTTAGTAAGGTTACAGACAGTGATAAGGTTGGCTACTTATTTTACTTTTAATTTCATTTTAGAATTAGCTTAAGCAGCGTTTATATTTACTTTATAAATAAATTAACTTGCAAATTATGAGGGCAAGGCTTTTAAAAGTTTAAATCTTCTGGCAAAAGATAAAGTAAAGAAGATCCTGCAATTTATGGAAGTAAAGCAGAATAAAATCCAGCAAGATCAGTCAATTAATTATCTGCCACATTCCCATGTAAATATCTGTCTTTGGAGGATGTGTTTTTTAGCACCCTAGTTCTCTCATTTTTATTCCAAATACAATTTATAATTTGAATCACAGGGCTATTTTTATCTCTATGGTTCAGTATTTTCTCAAGTAGCAACTTTAACTGCTATACTTTCCTGTCTTAAAGGCAGAACTCTTCTAGTCTAAAAACCTCATTTGTTGAAATGGGGGGCCTGTTGTTTGAACCCCTTAGGGGCTTTAAAAAACAAAATGTCATTTTTTGCGCTTTATGAAACAAAGTAGCCTATATTTTGTGGATGTACAGCTACATTTCTCATGTAAGTTTGCGTATAGTTTTAACACAAACATTTATTTTTCATATTGCACCAGGACAGTTAATGAGCAACCTGTACTTGTGTGCTTGTTTGTTCTGTCTAAAATGTTTATTTTGGAATAAAGAGGTTAATATAAAAAATATTTTTTGTCTGATTCATCGATTTTTAAATAATCGTTAGTTGCAGCCCCAGTGTCCACCATATTGGATCAGTCCATTTGCTGCACATGTTCAGAAAGGTCCAAACAGACAGCAGCAAACCATTTGAAAACAAACCATGCAAAGAGCAGTGTTGCCAACTTAGCGCTTTAGTCGCTATATTTAGCCACTTTTCAGACCCCTCTAGCACTTTGATTTCTAAAAAGCTCCTAGCGCCAAATCTAGAGACTTTTTTCTGCTACTGGAGACTTTGGAGACAACATCTAAAAGCAGCGAACTCTGCTCTCCAGAGCGAGTAGATTGGTAACCCCGCCTCCTGCTCTCTCTATCTTGTCTGCTGTCATGATTCATGCAGCTATTATTTCATCCAAATGAAAAATGGAGAACAGATCAGCAGATCATGGCTTGTCTACAGTGAAAATGTGACTGAAACCACATGTAGAAAAACTGCAGGGATGTGAACCCGTCGCCAGCCTCCATATCTCTGCTGTTTTTCTTCACATGATCAGCTGCAGCCATGATGTTAGGATCTGATCTTTAGGAGCTTCGTCTAAATCAGCCTCTCAGCGTTTTATGACCTAAATGTGGGACTGATGATGCAACCGTTCCTGTCAGCGCAACTTAAAGCAGGTTTAGACAGTGATGGGAACAGACAGCAGCATCTAGACGACGGGCCTCTCACTGTTCAGGCTTGCTCATCTAATATAGAGCTGTAGAATGAGGCAGCAGAGGAAAGGGTTAACCCTAACTGATCATAGAATTTGATACTGCTAAAAAACAAAAGAAAAAAGCGAAGAATGATACTTTCTAGATGGTCAAATGTGTAAATTTTGCACTTCTTTTGTTTTTCTTTACTATAAAAAGGCGTTTGTCACTTTTCACAAAGATATGAAGAGTGTGCCCGCCTGGTAGTGCAACGATTCCCGCCCGGGGTTTTACTGCATGGAGTCTGCATGTTCTCCCCTGAGCATGCGTGGGTTCTCTCCGGGTACTCCAGGCTTCCTCCCACAGTCCAAAAACATGACTGTATTTTTGTACTTTGAAGTACACCGAGTACTGATGCAAAAGGTCAGATTAAAGATGCATACAGGAGGAGGGGATATATCAATATACTCCAGGTATCTCCAGTAGAGTCGGGCCGTTATAGTTAACGTGCTGCGTTAACGCCAGACTCTTACCGCACAATATCGCCATTAAGCTATCAAAGTCAGGTTGGTAGCTGGGTCGATACTGACGATGCTCTTTGTTTATTGAATGCAAAATACCAGGACTGGTGAAACACTTTAACCTGACTCCGCCAGATGGATTTGCTCCACATATCCATCTGGAAACCTTCCGTTGAAGTAATTTGGGAAGAGGCGAAAATACTGGTTAGCTGATTGGCCTATGTTGGTGATAGGCGGGCCAAATAAAGCCAATCAGATCAACCAAGCATATGGCGTACTAACAGAGCGACGAGGAAGAGGAGCCAATTGATAGATCAAACTCTTGCTGAAACCAGTCGGGAGAAGAGCAAAAACATCTTTTCCTCTGAGAAAAGCCTCCAGAGCAGTGTTTTGCTCTTCTTTTCAGTGAATGAAGAAATACCCTGTAATTCCCATAAAACTTGCTGGATAGCCACGCTAGCAGCTTAGTTTCATCGAAGCTGAAGCACGCCATGTTCTTTTAGACTGGGAACTGTGGCTTCTGCGCTGCGTTCACACCTCAACCGCCCAGCCTCAAAGCCAGCGCTGATTGGGCGTTAGTTTGGTGAAGCGGCTCCCAAATTTTCTTTAACGAGCCAGTCTCCAGACTGATCTGGGCGAGGTGAAACCTTTGAAAGCTCACGCGAGATCAGGATGGTCTCACCAGGCTAGGAAACTTTTTCCCATGAGATTGCTAATGTTCAAACAGAGCTGCAGATCATACCGTTAGCTTAGCATTACAGACTACCAACATAAACAAACATCTTCAACACAAAACTAGGATAAGATTGTGTTGATGTTTTCCCAATCTGGACATTACCCAGCAGCCCTTGCGGCTACTCCAGCCTCACAGGACATCACAATGACAGCCTGAGTGACTGATGGGAAAGGAGAGTTTGGACTGACTGACACAGAGCTACTGACTGCAGTTCATCAGGACCTATTCTGTAGGGCTACAGTTCAAAGTTCATGTTTATCTGAAAAAACACGTCTTAAAAACAAATATATCTAATTGAATATCATTTTCATCACCAGTTATCAAAGCTTTATCAAGCAGTTTGGAAACAGGAGAGGAGTCCCTTCCCTAATCCACCACCTGGCCTGAGAAACCTGCTTAAAGATTTACTTTTACTTATCTTTTATGTAGCACACACATCTCATCCTTATCTTATTCCTTTATCTTATTTATACTTACGATCTTATTTTTCTCCCACGGCACGGGATTAATAGTGTATATGTGATTCTGATTCAGGAAGCCCATTAAAAGAAGCCATTTTAATCTAGATTAATTCCAAGATTACAGTGAGATTGATCTAGATTAAATAATGAATCTATAGCCACCACTAATCTCAATTTTTGAGAGTGATAATCTGTCCGAACAGTCAGTTAACTGAGTCACTATAGAGTCCACGCTCTATAGTGATGGAAACTGGGGGGTGGGATTTACCATCAGGCAATACTAGGCAGTTGCTTAGGACCCCGAAGTTCCTGGGGGCCCCCATTTTAACTCTGTTTCCATGTTTAGTTAATGCCAACTATTCCTTATTTGTGCACGTTAATTATGTTTTTGATAAAAGTTACTTACTTTGGCCTTTTTGGAAACACATTGATGAAGGAGCAATCAGCTAAGTGAGAACTTAGTGCTTGGAAAAAATCTTTCATTCCTTTTAGAGACAGCATGAAAAGTCAGCTGAGTACAAAACATAGAGAGGAAAAACAAGAAGAAAAGGGACAAGAAGAGAGGGACACAACCTAGAAACAGATCATATGGATGTCTATTCTATTAACATTTCTACATCTGGAGCCACATCCTGGAGAGAAATATCAGGTGTGAACTGCTGCCATCAACACCTTTGTTGTTTCTAGATGTTTGGAGCTTTGGCCTGTTTTCCAGTGTAGTCCTGTTTCTCTTGACTGTGACTAACTGCATGACTTTTGTATCTATGCTTCTTTTTCTATGTCTGCTTCACATCTCCTTGAACCCCAGTGGGTGTCCTGAGCAGATGGCGGCTCACACTGAGCCTGGTTTCTGCTGGAGGTTTCCTTCCTGTTCAAGGGAGTTTTTCCTCTCCACTGTCGCTACAAGCATGCTTAGTGTGTGAGTGGGATTGAATTTGAGTCAATGAGTCGATGCAATCAGCTGGTTTTCCTTTTAGATAGAAAACTTTTGAATCAATCTGACTGGATGATCTGGTGAACTGGAAAGTGACCTGAGATGACATGATGTGAATTGGAGCTATAGAAATAAACTGAATAGATTTTAATTTCACCATTTAATCACACAGGTCAGGGCTGCTTCACAGTAAACAGAGTATTAGGAAGGAACTCGTTATGTCATCATGATAGAGATGCTAAATAGAACAGCCTGTTTTTCCTGGTCAGTCAGAGCAGATCCTGCTAATCAAAGCTGCTCATCTTCTGCCGCTCCTTCCAGGTCTAACGGGCCTGCAGCCGCTCCTGCAGCGGATCCTGCAGCGGATCCACAGCGGTGGTTAAACCCACGGAGCCATCGCGGCTCCTCCGGGCTCCCAGGGGCCCTGCTTTCTGACAACAACAGCGCGGTTGTGTAACGAGCTGAAATCAGGGCGCTGACATCAATGAGGCGCTCGCGCTGCTTAAGGAAACACGGTCCATCAGCCAATGAACGGGCCGCGTGGCGTGTTTGATCAACCACAGCTTCCACGGAGATACATGAAGCAGACGGAGCCGGGAATGACTCGCGGATCTTAGATCCGTCAGGTCGCAGAACGTTCAGCTCGCGGGCCCCGTTAATGAGCTCATAACGCTGATGTTCTCCTTACCTGAGCTCAGCCTCCATGATGGCGGACGGTTCGCGCCGCTTCCTCACCAAGCAGCAGCTAATTAACGGGAGAGCCGCTCCTCCGCAGCGCCATCCCGCTGCTGGCCGCACAGCACCGCGGCCTGGGCAGGCCAGGCAGTTAGCTAGGAGCAACCTTTCCACGGGCGGCCTTTAAAACACGCATGACAGCCGTGTGATGCAGCCGGAGGCTCAGCGGGGATGAGGTTATTACCGGCCCGCATCAATCACACGGTCAATCCCGCAGAATGGCTGGCGCTCTGCGGCTCCGGCTCAGTGGGTGGGGCCAACCAATCAGAGAGCAGGAAGACGAGTGATTGACGTATCTCTAACCAATAGCTGACCTGAATTAGCGGGGAAGCTGGAGAGATGCAGGAAGAACAGCCAATCAGCGTGGAGCTTTATTCTGCGGGAAGGCGGGACTCACAGGTGACACTGAGCTGCCAGGGAGAACAGATTAAAGGGACGGAATCATTAAATAGATCCAGCATGCTATCTATCTATCTATCTATCTATCTATCTATCTATCTATCTATCTATCTGCTCCCATTTACAGTGAAAGTGATCAGAGGAGTTTTAAGATTTAGAAAAGAAAATCTTAAATTTAAATGTCCCATAAACAATTTAGAAGGAGAAATAGAGGAATAATTTACTTATTTTTTCGAAATTCCATTTTTTATCCATAAATTTTACCCATAAATTCCATTTTAATACCCATAAATAAAGAAATAAAAATATGTGCTCAAAATTTGTGGGCTTTTTTCTGTCGTATTGGATATTTCTGCTTAAAGTTTGAAAAATTAAAGAATAATCCACCTATTAAAGGTTTAGATCAGCTAACTAGCTAACATTGGTAGCATATTGTCAAGTCTTGTAATGTGAGAGGTATTGTAGAGTTGGATGAACAGCGGCGTACCATTTACCATTTCAGCTGGAGGTTTAATGTACATGATGAAAATAAAGTGGTCCAATAACTATGCTCTGAGATGCCCCATATGTCATATTCATTTTCTCAGATTGTCATTACCAAACAATAATTAATATCCTAAACACTTTATAACTACTAAACAATAGTATTTGTTTTTTCCAGCTCAGATGTTCCCCTGTCAAAATAGAACAGAATAGAAAATGCTTTATTGTCCAACAATGGGGAAATTCTACTGTTTACAGCAGCAAAAAGGTAATAGAAAAAATGGTCCCAAAGAGATGGAAGATGAGGTGGTTTCCTCCTAGTTTAATATCCAAATGGGCAACAGAAGGAAAAGTCTACAAACAAATGACTGAAATCCAGGGAAAGCACACACGAGGATGAAAAATGACAACCTTTCCTTTCCTCTGATCATGGAGCAGCTGGCTTGCTTGGTCTCGCAATGAATCCTGGGACATCCAAGGATACAGCGGACCCGTCCTTCAAATCGGGCTAAAAGAAGGATGCATTTTAAAGCCACATAACGAGGAGTCTTGGAATCCGACCAGACCTCGGCGCCGCGTTATGACATCATCGACCTTCGAATCTGGCCTTCAGAGGACGCAGCCCATGAATTCAAACACAGCCAATATTGTTTGAAAATCAGTGACCAATGTAATTCTAAAGAAGAGAATTAGGGACTGACTTTTGACTTACTTTTTTTCTCATAATTCTGACTTTAATCTCAGAATTTTGGATCTTAATGTTGATAGGCACCACGAAGGGAGAGATGTGGAACACTCAGCTTCACTGACAAAGATGTGGGTTGTTTGGGAGGGCCAGTGACACACTCATGGAAAATGACGGTTCCTGGTGATGCTATTTGATTAATGGAGGAGCAGAAGGTGATTAAAGCAAGAGAGCTAGTCTCTAAAACAGACATGGATACGGCTGGATGCTAACATGTTTGTTTAGTCAGAATTCTGAGATTATAGTCAGAATTCAGAGGGAAAAAAGTAAGAATCCTGAGCTTAAAGTCAGAATTGTTAAAATTTTAAAATTAAATTCAGAGTCCAGAAGAAAAAAATAAGTAGAGATTAAAGTCAGAATTTAAGGGGGGAAAAAAATCAGAATTATGAGATTAAAATCAGAATTATGAGAAAAAAAGATGAGATTAAAGTTAAATTTCTAAAATTAAATTCAGAGTTCAGAAGAAAAAAGTAAGAAGAGATTAAAGTCAGAATTTAAGGGGAAAAAAATCAGAATTATGAGAAAAAAGGGGGAGAATTCTGAGATTATAGTCAGAATTCTAAGATTAAAGTCAGAATTTGAGGGAAAAAAAAAACAGAATTCTGAGATTAAAGTTAAAATTCTAAAATTAAATTCAGAGTTCTGAAGAAAATAGTAAGAATTCTGAGAATAAAATCAGAATTTTGAGAAAAAAGTCAGAATTCTGACATTAAAGTCAGAATTTGGAGAAAAAAGTCAGAATTCTGAGATTTAAGTCAGAATTCTGAGATTAAATTCAAAGTTCAGGAGAAAAAATTAAGAATTCTGAGACTAAAGTCAGAATTCTGAGATTATAGTCAGAATTTCAGGGAAAAATAGTCAGAATTTTGAGATAAAAGTTACAATTCTAAAATTGAATTCAGAGTTCTGAAGGAAAAAAGTAAGAATTCTGAGATTAAAGTAATTTTGAGAAAAAAGTGAAAATTCTGACATTAAAGTCAAAATTTAATGTTAGTAATTCTGACATTAAAGTCAGAATTTGAGGAAAAAAGTCTGACTGTTTTTTTTCCCATATTAAAGTGAAATAATATTTTAAAATCAGTTAACTGTTTTTATATTTTCAGTGGCCCTAATCCTGCTCTGCAGTAATTGTCTGGATTCCACCCGGTTTATTCTGCGTGACTACAGCGCCTTCTACCGGAAGTGGGCAGCCCTCGCTAACGCAGCTCTCCTGCTCGTGAGTAGCCGTTAGCTAGCAGCTCAGGTGAGGCTGAATAACAGCAGAGCAGCTCAGCGGAAGGTAAACAAACTCATGTTTTCACTTTTCTCAGCATATTTTTAACCAACCGGAAACTCAAACTGTAGAGAAATTTAACCGTTTGCTTCACTAACTGACGTGTTTGGCGCAGTGACGTCATTCATGTCTAATTCGCTAATTCCGCTGCTCATGTTGGAGAGTTTTTTTGTCTCTTCTGGTTTGATCTAGCTGCTAAATATCTGTGTGATGGAGGGAGAGCGAGCACAATGCTAGGCTGTGCTAGCATGCTAAGCGGTGTGGATGAATGAAGCAGGAGGACCGCACTGTGGCGGATACGTCACTGCGCTCACCTGTCCGCCCACCTGTGCCGTTACACAGTAGAACACATCATATATCATTTATTTCTGTAACGGAGGCTAACAGATTGTTTAGCTTCTGTGGGCCTGCTGCCGTTAGCCAGCCTAACTAGCTTTAAGCTCAGCTTATAAAGGAGCAGCAGGTCTTCTGATTGTCATTAAATGCGCAGCTTTTACCTCCAGCTGGCTGAACATCATTAGATCTACTCCTTACAGATGTACCACAGACCATTAGGGCCCGGATAGAGGTTTAATTTTCGAGAATAAAGTCATAAAAACATGAGAGGAATGTGGAGAATCATGTAAAGTTATACTTTGGCATCAGTTTGACAATTAAGGAAATATTTTAGCACACCGGCTTCTCATAATATTAAGACGTAATTCTCGTAATATGACTTTATTCTCGTAACCATTATGTTCCCAGCTCCATGGCTATGCAGTAAGCCCATATCATCACTCCTCCACCTCTATGTTTAACCATAGATTTAAGGTGGCAGATGTATTTGTCTTTTCTCCAACCACGGTGCCTGGGGTCGTGCTTAAAGCTTGTTAGCTTGGATGTTGCTCTATAAAGGCCATGGTTACAGATGCCTGGTAACTCAATCAGATGCCACTAGTGACGGGTCCACTAACGGCGAGGCGGGGGTGCTGCAGGGACCCCATAGAGCTGTTCCTAACTCACTGACTCACTAAACTGGGTTTAGTCTCATCTTTTGTGGTTTATGATGAAAATGATCCAGAATGTTGGAGCCTGAAAGGAATAGAAACGTTTCAGTCATTTTTATTTTCTCGTCGTTTCATCCTTTTCCTCTCAGTTATTCTGATGAGGAACCGACTCTGAACGGATGTCAACCATCAGATAACTGACCTGGAACTGACGGCCCACGGATGAGCCGACGCCGTCTTTGCTGTATGTCGACGTGTTTCAGCGTGCTCATAACTTAATCCACGTATTCCAGCGTTTTTGCCAGATTTTCCGTACGTCAGGTATATGCGGGTCTATATCGTCAAGGTGTGACAGCGGGTCAGCGGCAACAATCAGCCTTAATGACAGGGAAATAAAACCTGCTGAGCAGGCAGAGCAGAGACACTAACAGTTATGCTGGCAGGTATTGAATCATCAAATATGCTCCTGACTCCAAAGCAAGCGTCCACCACTAGAGCTTAGTTCTCCAACTTTATTCCAGCCTCTTAATAACAAACATTTTTCTAAGCCAATCAGCAGCCAGGATCCCTCACCCACCGGCTCTCACAGCGGCTCCAAACCTCCAGAGAGATGCTTCATTTCTTACCGTGATTCCCAGTTTCCAAGGCAGGCAGTCGGCTCATCCCGAGGTCCGCGTTCTCCTGCACCATCCTGCAGGCTTTATTCCTAAAATGCCCGGTCGCTCCATGTTTCCACTCGGCGCTCGTTCAGGGACAGCATGGACACCTCAAAGCTTCCAGCTTTATGTCTGAACATCACTGCTGCATTTTAATAGGTGGAAATGTCTTCAGGAATAAAGATGGCCGGATGGTGAAGGAGAGCGAGGACCTTAGGATAAGATGACCGCCTGCCTTGGAAACTAGGAATCACAGTAAGAAATGGACAATTAAACTTTAGCCGGTTTATCCAACGTTTTCCATTCTTATCTTTAGTGCTGACCAACTCATCTTACCAAAGAATATAAACAAAGCTCCGTTTTTTCTTTGACATTGATATTTTTCACATTTTTAACATAATTATTGATGATAGTCAGAGACAATCTGGTGAATGAAGTCAGTTTGGTTCAACGTTTAATTTCCTCTTTAAAGGTTTCTGTTTGTCTCTATAATGATAATTAGAGAACTGAACCTGTAAAAGTTTAAATAACATCGTTATTGATCCTGTTTTTAAACATTAAAGCAGGTTGTTCCAAAAAAAAACCAATCCTCTGAACTTTGACGTTTTGCTTCTCATCTAGGAAACTTTTTCAGTTCAAAATGTTTGAATTGAAATTTTCATGTTTTCTAAACTAAAACCAGGCTTTGTTGGGCTGCTGGATAAAACCTGGAACTAAACGCTATTTCTGACATTTTGGATTGAAAAATCTTCCTGGATGGAAGAGAAACGTCTTCAGACTTGGAGACAAAGTCCAGAGGATTTTTTAAACTTTATTGGAACGACTCTGACCTGGATGACTGAGGATCGTCTCCATTATTGAAGCAGAGGTTGGTTTCTAACATCAGTTAAAAATGAATGTAGTGCATCTTTTACCCTGGATTTAATGTCATTTTAAAATGACATTAAATAGTGATTTATTTTATGTTTCAAAATGCTGTAATTAAATCTAAATGTGCAGATTGAAAGTGGACCCCCCCCATTGTTTTGCTCCAACTGTGATCCAGATGGCAGAAAATGATGTTGATAACGAGCTTCTGGACTACGAGGAGGATGACGAGCCCCAGGGCCTCCCAGAGAGCGGCCCCCCGGCCAACAAGAAGGAGGTGAAAGGATCCTACGTATCCATTCACAGCTCAGGGTTCAGAGACTTTCTGCTCAAACCAGAGCTGCTGCGCGCCATCGGTGACTGCGGCTTCGAACATCCTTCAGAAGGTAGCCGACCCTTCTTCAAATAATCCACTGAAATCTTCAAAATAATCCTCAACCAATTAATCTTAGCCGTGTTTAAACAAACAACTGTGGAGTTAGGGAGCTGAGACAAGGCAGCATTCAGATTTATTTAACTTCCTCAGGCGGAGAGATAGAGGCTACAATGACGGAGGCAACCTCAGAAATATACATTTATATCTTACAAACATCTGAACTTTCTCACACGCATTGAACATTTGGAGAGAGGAAAAATCAACTTTAGTTGATCAAAGCTTGGATTCCCTGTCAGGTTAATCTATCTGTCACTGGTCAGATGGATCTCCTAATAACAGCAGTCCTCCATGTTTTTACTCCATGACCAACCCATTTCTTAATTCTAGTTTCTGCTACTTTTTAAGACCTTAAAATCTCTCTTTTGATAATTTTCTCATTTTTTAGTTCAACATGAGTGCATTCCTTCAAGCTATCCTGGGCATGGATATTCTCTGTCAGGCCAAGTCTGGCATGGGAAAGACGGCAGTGTTCGTGTTAGCAACGGCTGCAGCAAATTGAACCTGTATGAATGACCCAGGTCGCGTTGAGTTTTAATTCAATTCCTATTCACGTCCTATTTCTATAGCGCCAATTCACATCATGTCATCTCAGGGTGCTTTCCAGTTCACCAGATCATCCGAGTCAGATTGATTCAAAGTTTTTCTATCTAAGGAGAACCAGCTGGCTAAGGAAACTCATTGACTCTTCAGCGATCCCTCACACTAAGCATGCTTTGTAGTGGAGAGGAAAAACTCCCTTGTGAACAGGAAGAAACCTCAAGCATTGATTCAAAGCTCAGTGTGAGAGCGGCCATCTGCTGAAAAACCACTGGGGTTGAAGGAGACATCAGCAGACATTGACTCAGAAGGATAGATCCCTCAGGCAACTCTCAATGGGCTCCACGAAGCTGACCCGTCCAAGTGAAACACACAGCGGCAGGGCGGGGCTCCAGGCCAGCTCCCATGTGTCAGAGAAAGTGATGAAGAGAGCACATCCCAGTTGAATGGAAGTCAGAGAAATAGGAGAATTGAAAGCGACTAAAAGTGAAACATTTACAGCCCAATCTGTTTGTTGACAGTAGCACAACTGATATTTCTCTCCAGGGATGGAGTCACAGCCAAACAGGAACAGACCAGATGAAGCTACTATGAGAAAAAAGCAGAGAGAGACATAAGAGCGTTAATAGAGATTGAACTAACAGATTCTGCAGAGTGGGAGAGAATAGAGATGGGGTGAAACAGGGCAATGAAAAAAGGGGTCCTATGTCCTCCAGCAGTCTAAGCCTATAGCAGCACAACTATATAGAGATAGATCAGGATAACCTGAGCCACTCTAACTAGAACTTTATCAAAAAGGAAAGTTTTAAGCCTAGCCTTAAAAGTAGACAGGGTGTCTGCCTCACGGACTAAAACTGGTAGTTGGTTCCCCATCAGGGAGCCTGAAATAACTAAAAAGATCTGCCTCCCATTCTACTTTAGAAATTCTAGGAACCACTATTAAACCTGCAGATTCAGAAGTGAGGTGCTCTGTTAGGAACATAAGGAACAATCAGATCTCTGATATCCATAAGATGGAGCACGTAGCCATTTAAGAGGCTTTATATGTAAGGAAAGACTTTTATTAAACTTCCTTCAGAGCCAAGAAACAGCAGCTTCAGGGGACTTATTTCCTATTCTAGCAAGAACTAACATAAAAGACCTTGTCCCAAACTGTCCATGTTGCAGGGTCTCTGGTGTTCTTGTGATGTGTGCCATGTTGCAGCGTAACTGGCCTTCCAGATTAGCAAGAGTACTTATGGCGCTTCTCCAAGTACACATGCCAAGCGTCCAAGGTATCCATTGTTAGCCAGCTGGCATGTGCCCATCAAGAAGAACGAGGCGTTGAAGAAAACACTACCCCATGCGTGAGTAGGAACCCCTGAAATGTACTTTGGCCCTCATCAGGAACTGCAGACCCCTCAGTGTGAAGGAACATCCAAACACTTTGTGCTTGATGGGGTGTGATAGATGCTGGAGCGGCTGGAGTGCACGTTCACTGATCGATTAAGAGTTACAGCGCCTTAGTGGACTACTATCCACTACTCTTTGACCATATTTTATTTCCAGCGCTTCAGACATGAAGAAGAGCTTGCGGCGTGCAGGGAAATCTTCAGACTGGCCATGCTGCATGAGAAGCAGGTCATGATGTTCCAGTGCAACTCTAAGCAAAGATATTCGTCCCGTCTACTACTTTAAAATTCATGCAGGATGTAGGTAGGTAAAATCAGGGTTGCATGTTGCTGTTAGCATAAACAAAACGTGTTGCACAATGCTTGCTCACTGTTGCACTTTTATCCCCAGCTTTCTTTCCGCCGTCATCGTAGGTCACTCTAAATGCAAAGTGGTCCCATACAGCAGACCTATAAAGTGCTGCTGGCGCGTCTTCCAACTCCTGTTCTTTCCCACTCGCCATACCCACACAATTCTCCACAACAACTGATTGTTTTCTGCTACACCCGGCTACGCTGCTTCGCTTCTTCTTCTTCTTGTTTACTACTGGTGGTTGGCTTTGGTCGCAGTACCGCCACCTTCTGCTCTGGAGTGGAAACGCTTCGCCTATGAGAAAAAGGAGCAGCGCATGAACCGAACGAAACACACGCGAACCGAACCGAGACAGTCGAACCG
>JAGKQL010000001.1:4119694-4130168 GCA_018398635.1 Cyprinodon brontotheroides | reverse complement strand
AATTTCCATGTTTTGGTTTAAATTGCATTTTGTTTTTGTCATTGGGAAACGACAAAACAACTGTTAAAATCGCTTATAAGAATTTCAATTTATCTTGATAGCAAGAAATTAGATGTATTAAAACTAGCAAATAAAACAGATTGCCATTTAAGCATCAAACCTGTTATTGGTTAAAAAAATTTAGCTCTCAAATACATGGGAAATATCTTAACCTACACATAATGTTTTCAAAAGTAGAAAAGTCATGCCAAGTGACCCCAAATATGTAATACATGGTCGCCGAACTGTAGTACCGCTCTTATGTATCCATCCCAATAACATACATTTCTCTAAAATACATTATATTTTAGGGAGTATTTGAAAAAATTATTAAATTGGCAGAAAAAAATATAAAGTTCCGCGAACCACTCCACGTTTCACTAAAAAAGCGTCTGAACTCACCTGCACAGACTACACAGCGATCATTTCCCTCCAGCGGCTTAAAAAATAGAAATTAAAAATACGGTCTATGAATATAAAATATGTAACGGTCATTTTCGAATAATTTCAGCTAAATGAGAGGAAAAAAACACGCTTCCGGTACAGTTCCCCTCATTGTAAATATTGGTTACATCCAGGAAGCACACCGCCACCTGCCGGAGTGGAGGATATGACACCTCGACTCACATAGGCTATTCATAATAAAAATTTATAATAACAATAATAATATAATCACAAGCAATATAAATATAACAATAATACAAATTATTATTATTATTATTATTATTATTATTATTATATATTACTTGTGATTATATTATTATTATTATTATTAATATAAATGTCTTCAATTATTATGACCAGGATGACTGAGAATCTTCACCATTATATTATTATTATTCAATTAAATAGCAGAACAGGGCTATAAACATTTTAATGTTACCACTCTAAATGTAAAATATAACTTAACTAAAGTTCATATCAACATCACATTCAGTGAAAATAACAAAATCAAACAAATATAAACAAACTGATGTACAATTAATGTCAAATTATTTATAAAATAAGGCTCTTGGTGACACCAACAAGATTAACTGACCAAATAAAAAATTCTCAGAGCTAAAAAGGAGAGAGATATTTAAGGACAAAAACTTAACTGAAAAATACCGTTCATGGCATTGCATCAAACACAAAAATATAACAGTTTTAAAATGTGGCAACACAAATCGCAACAAAAAGGCATTGTGTTGCACGGATAACAAATCCCACGATGGAAACCTTAAGGATGGAAAGCAAAAAGGATAAAACAAATCAATGCATTTCTTCTATATTTCTGTAGTAAATATTTATGTTTCACTTAAGAGATTAGAACTTCTTATTTTTATGTATATCCACTGCATTTGAAGCAATAAAATTCAGTGAGCAGATCTACTTTTGCTCTGACTTTGCACAATCAATGAAAACATTCTGCTCTCATGGATTAAAGCTGATCTTAAAATGAATGAATGCTGCGGTGGAGTCAGTCAGGTGAGAGCCTGACCTTCACCTAATAGCTGATCCGACTGCTTCAACAGAGGCTGAATGAGATGCCAGGTGAGTCATGTGGAAACTCCTCACCTGACTCAGCTCTGCAGATGCTTCTGTTGGTGCCTAGAGTGGCTTTTCAAGCCTTCCAGAATTCTCTTGCTGTAGAGCATTTGATTGTAATTTTTACATCCAGTTTATTTATTTCCGTTTGCGTCAGGATAAACATACTGCACTTGAAATGCTAAAAATCTATATGACTCAGAGACTTCTTTGGTCAAAAGTGCAGTAAAATTTGTTTTCACTCCTGATTAAGGGTCAAATCATTTAGCCGTGAACTGACATGGGAAAAAAAAGAAAGAAAAACAGTCAGAAGAGCATGAGAACAGAAACAAACTGCTAAAAATCAGTAGCTGGGCCATGAATAATGATGCAGAATGACAAAACCTGTGTGTAAAGCGCAGCTGCAGAGGAAATAATTCAAATTCAATTCAAGGTTCAATTGACGAGAAACTTTATTTCCACCAAAGTCCATTTAAGTCTTTATAGACATTTTAAAACATATGATTTTTGGTTATGGTATGATTCATTTCTCTAAAACCCTGAAAGTTTTTTTTAAGACAAGTTACAGAACAAACAGCTTCATGAAGCCCAAGGAACACAGATCAGTGCAGGGGAGGATTTAGGAAATTTGGGGCCCTAGGCAAAGACAGCCAGAGGCCCTCTGAATAGAGAAGACAACACATAAAACAGCCCCATTCTACAGATAGAGAGATGTTAATAATAGAACAGACATCCATTATCTGTTCTAGGTTGTGTCCCTCTTTCTTGTCCCTTTTCTTCTTGTTTTCCTCTCTATGTTTTGTACTCAAATGACTTTTCATGCTGTCTCTAAAGGAATGAAAGATTTTTCCCAAGCACTGCTTAACCTTCACTTAGCTGATTGCTCCTTCCTGTGTTTCCAAAAGGCCAAAGTAAATAACCCAGTCCTTCTTTTCACTGTAGACAGGCCATGATCTGCTTATCTGTTCTCCATTTTTCATTTGGATGAAATAATAGCTGCATGAATCATGAGACAGCAGACAAGATAGAGGAGAGCAGGAGGCGGGGTAACAATCTACTCGCTCTGGAGAGCAGAGTTCGCGCTTCCAGCTTTTAGATGTTGTCTCCAAAGTCTCCAGCAGCAGAAAAAGTCTCTAGATTTGGCGCTAGGAGCTTTTAGAAATCAAAGTGCTAGAGGGGTCTCGAAAAGTGTATGCTAAAATATAGCTTATCGCTGGAAAGTTTTGCTGGCAAACACTGCTCTTGCATGGTTTGTTTTCAAAATGGTTTGCTGCTGCCTGTTTGGACCTTTCTGAACATGTGCAGCAAATGAATTAACCATGGTACTGAAGGGAGGGGGGCTGAGACACTTAATATTATAAGCATTCTGATTGCATTTTAGCAAAAAAGGATTTTTTTAAAAACATAATTAATAGTGCAAATAAGATGTAGTTAGCAAGTAGTTTTGGGCAAGTGCACACTGGAAAAAGTACAAATCTAGATATGTAATTTTTTCTTAAAATAAGTGCATTTGTTCTTGGATTGAGGAGGTAAAAGAACATTTTGCCAATGAAGCGAGACAATTTACATTTAAAATAAGAAACACAATTGCATTGTCTTTATTTCCTCAAGTGCATTTTATCTAATTATCTTATTTTAAGAGTAAAAATACTAATTCCATTAACAAAATCTATTTCCTTTACCTATTCAAGTTAAGGGTAAATAAACTTAATTTAGGAGGTTTTGACTTATTTCTAGATTGTTTTTGCAGTGCATAGGCAAGGTTTTTCATATAAACATGCAAATATTAGGTTAAATGGTTTTATTGATCTATTTTCACATAGACCTGTGAAAATAAATCAACTTATAGATAAGGGGCTCTTCCCCAGTAAAATGTGTTTGTTGGCTGAGCACCATTAGGGTCATATCACCCGTCTAAAAGCAGGTATCTGCGCCGAGAAGTAGAGGCTCTAATCCCTTAAGAGGATAAACTGTGAGATCCAGAGCCGGGGATTCAGGATATACTGACTGTCTACGGTGGCCTGCACATGGCATTTCTGCCAACTTAGCAGACTGAGTGGATGTCAGGTCCAAACCTGCTGGTGGAGCCTTTGTTATTGTGCCTTTATGGAACAGGAACGGGGCTGCAGGCTGGAGACGCCTGAGGAAAACTGAAGACAACATGGATCTGGGGAGAACTGAGAGCGCAGGGAGCTAAGGTGAGTCACACTACTTTTAATAAACATTTTTTCCCAAAGTAATGATAAAAAAATATGCAGAAAATAAAGGATAAAGTCAGTGTGAAGTAGAGCTGATATTTTGGCAGTTTTTAAGATGAAAGGGGGTCATATTATAAATCTTTTAAATGCACGTAATGTTGACAAATTTATGGAAATGTTTCCTTTCATGCAAAACAAAATAATTGGTGCTTTTTGTCATGAAAATTATAATCATGTTGGTCGGATTTTATGCAACAGAGTAAAAAAAAGTGCTGCATTATTGCTAAGTGGAAGCAGAATGATCCCAGGTTTTAAAATGCCTCCAATAGTATTCACTCCCCCTGATTTAATATTTCATTAAGCTGCTGTTTGCTGCAAGTCTGTTTGGAAATGTCTCCTCCGGTGTTGCACACCTGCCCTCTTGGAGCAGTTAGTTTGTTGAAACAAAACACAACATTTTGGCCTAAACACCTTCCTCCATTGGCTTCATATTTCCAGCATGTCTTATGAAAACATAGAACCCGGACTTTGAGTCAGCTGTTTATTCATTTTCTATAAATTGGATAATTGCCTAATCATTTTAAGTAATTTTTTGACTTTTCCAGCATTCATGTTAGTTATTAATAACCACTGAGTGTGAACTTGCAGCAGAGCTGATGCAGAAAGTGGAGGCGGAGTTTAATAGCACCACAGGAACTGACCAATTAGATTAGAAGATGATCTGTTTGCGTTTATTTTCAAGATGCACGAAGAAATGTTAAAGGAATAGTATACCTAACATGGAATATTTGGCTTTTGATATTTCAGTCGGTATCTGAGGCCTGGCTGACATTCAATGAATTATGGCTGGTAGCGTTCATAGTTCAGTAACGTGTCCACATTCTCCATACTGCTCGCCCAATGTATTCCAAGTGTCCTGGAGTGGTAGCGCCCATAATTTACTCAAAACTGAAGTCACTTAGAATGTTTTAGAGCATAAACAGTAGTGTATAGGATTTCCTAAAAGCGCTGCTTCACGAAGCTCCGCTGGTTTTCATTGGGTAGACCAAACCAGATGAAAGTGCGATTCAGCTCGGGCAAAGAACTCATGCTCTTCCTCAACACTGAAGTCCCTGTGACATTTTCTTTCGCTGTTTCTTTCTTTGCACAGGTAAACAGCTAATTTCTTCTTCTACGCTTGCATTATTATCGTGGCAGAGCAGACGCTGAATGCGACTTCATCTGCTTGGTCTGTCAGCGTTTCCTGTAGGCTCATGAACGCTGCTTTCAGGAAATCCTATACACTACTGTTTATGTCAAAACATTCTAAAATGACTTCGTTTCGAGAGTAAATTCTGATGCTACCCACTCAGGACACTTAGAATACATTGAACGAGCAGTATGGAGGAATATTGACGCTTTTTTTGTGGACTTTATGGACCTTTCTTCCTCTCGGTCACCAGACCTCCATTATTTGAATGTCAGCAGACAGCAAGAAGCCTCCCAGATCTCCAGATGCATTTGAGATATCAAAAGTACTCTGGGTAGAGTGTTGTTCAGCATGGGGTGAGTAGAAAATGAAGGCTAATCATGTTTTGGGTGTACTATTCCTTTAACATTTTTTGATAGAAAAATCTTAAATGGCCTTAAAATAAACATCTTATCATTAAATGGGACATTAAAACAATTGCAAAAACATTCCCACTGATCAATCTATTCTTTTCTATGTAGAGGGAGCATCGTCCATCCGTCCATCCATCCACGCCGCCATGCCTGCGTTGGAGGTGATCTGCAGCCTGATTGGCTGGCTGTGTCTCTACCTGTTGTTCTGCTTCGCCTTCTCTCAGCGAGGGCCTGAGTGGAACTGCCGCCTGGTCACTTTGACCCACGGGGTCGTCATAGTGCTGCTGACTGCATACGTTGTGTTTGTGGATGGTCCGTGGCCGTTCACACATGCAGGTCAGCTGTGCAAAACACAGAAACTATCAGGGTGTGGTTTAGTTTGTTGCCAAACATGGCTGATGTTTAGTTAAAAACAATGAAACGAAAACAAATTCATATTGGTTCTTTCCGTTTAAAGATTACTTCAGGTGGTTTTAGATGGCTTTAGAATATAAAAGCTGCTACAGTAATTTTGGAAACAGGATGAAAGAATTACAGTCATTATTCTGTTCAATCCGCCCGACCTGTGACCAAGTAAACCTAAAAAACATTCACAGATAAGTAAAAAACTGTAAAAAACACAAAGAATTTGTGTTAACCAAAACTTCCTGCACAGTGCACCGTGCAAATTTAATCAAATTGTTGAGTTTATGCATGTTTATTTGTTTAAGATTGCCAAAAATAAAAAATCCTACCAAAACTATAGATTCAGGAATGGATAAATACAGAAACAGTTATCCACTGCAAAAATGGAAATGGAAAGAAGCTGTTTTTCAGTCTGGTTGTTTTTGTCCTTATTGCCCTGAAACGTCTCCCAGATGGGAGCAGTTCAAAAAGATGGTGACCGGGGTGTGAGGAGTCCCTGATGATGCTGCGGGCTCGATCACCTTTAGTCTGGTTTTAGGCATCGCCAGTAGCAGCTGATTAGAGGATCTCAGTGTTCTGGCTGGGGCATCGATTTGGAGAAGCTTAGTTAAATACTGGGGGGTAGATCATTAAGAGCTTTAAAAACAAACAATAAAGTTTTAAAATCTATCTTAAAAACAACCGGGAGGCAGTGCAATGAGGCTAGAACAGGTGATATGTGGTCACGTTTACGTGTGCCAGTAAGGAGACAGGCAGCTGCATTTTGTACCAACTGCAGACGGTGTAAAAGTGATGTCCAAGCCAGCATATGGTGAGTTGCAGTAATCCAATATTGTCTCCAGATCTTTTTGTGCACTGGAAAAAATCTAAATCTAGATAAGTAATTTTTTCTTAAAATAAGTGCATTTTTCTTGAAATGAGGAGGTAAAAGAGACATTTTGCCAATGGATTAAGACAATTTACGCTTAAAATAAGAAAACATAATTGATTTGTCTTATTTCAAGCGCATATTATCTAATTATCTTATTTTAAGAGTAAAAATAATCATTCCATTGGCAGATCATCTTATTTACCTGCTCAAATTAAGGGTAAATACATTTAATTTCAGAAATATTGACCTATTTCTAGATTGTTTTTGCAGTGTGGCAGGTAGCCTTTCACTTTTGATAAAATTCTTAACTGATAAAAGCTGTTTTTTTACGACCGAACTAACTTGGCGATCAAATTTCAACCTGTCATCAAATATTACACCTAGATTTTTTACTGTTGAGGGCCCAAGAAGTCAGGGGGAAAAACTGCTGGACTACAACCAAACATTACACTGGAAAAAATCTAAATCTTGATAAGTCTTTTTTTCTTAAAATAAGTGCATTTGTTCTTGAATTGAGGAGGTAAAAGAGACATTTTGTCAATGGAACAAGACAATTTACACTTCAAATAAGAAAACACAATCGCATTGTCTTATTTCAAGTGCATGTAATCTAATTATCTTATTTTAAGAGTAAAAATACTCATTCCATTGGCAAACTATCTCATTGACCTACTCAAATTAAGGGTAAATACACTTCATTTAAGACATTTTTACTTATTTCTAGATCATTTTTGCAGTGTATAATTTCTGTCTTACTTTCATTCAGATTCAGAAAGTTTGAGGCCATTCAGCTAAATAAGTCAATATTTCTTAAAAAATAAGATATAAGGTTTCTTAAAATAAATATTTTTTTCGTGAACTTAAGGTTAAGTGAAACATAAGATAATTTACATTTAAAATAAGAAAAAAAATCCATTGTCTTCTTTCAAGTGCATGTTACCTAATTATCTTATTTTAAGACATTTGAATTGAGAAAGCTTCCTGGAGAGTCGGCGAAACGTCTTCAAATCTTGGAAACCAAGTCCAGTGGATTTATTTTATTTATTTTATTTTTTTTTACTTTTCAGAACTTATTTTAAGAGCAATAATACTCATTCCACTGGCAGATCATCTTATCTACCTGCTCAAACTAAAAGGAAATTTAACTTAATTTTAAGAAATTTTTACTTCTTTCTAGATTGTTTTTCCAGTGTAAAAACAGATGAACTGCTTCACTGCTAAAACTTAAAAAGGATAAAAAGAGTATTTTTGATTGTTTACTTTAGAGATTTGCAATATTTCTCCTGCTTGTTTATGTTTTTCATTTATGATTATGTGGAATAGTTGTGAGCAGTCAACACCTTACCCACAGTGGATTATTAGACTGGGGGAGGGATCTTCTGGTGGAGTTAAAGGAATAGTACACCCAAAACATGATTAGCCTTCATTTTTCTCACCCCTCGTGGGGTGGTATGTGTCATCCTCAAGCTCGGGTCCTCTACCAGAGGCCTGGGAGTTTGAGGGTTCTGCGCAGTATCTTAGCTGTTCCTAGGACTGCGCTCTTCTGGACAGAGACCTCTGATGTTTTACCTGGAATCTGCTGTAGCCACTCTCCCAGTTTGGGGGTCACAGCCCCCAGTGCTCCAATTACCACTGGCACCACTGCTGCTCTTACTTTCCACATCTTTTCTAGCTCCTCCTTCAGTCCTTGGTATTTCTCAAGCTTCTCGTGTTCTTTCTTCTTGATGTTGCTGTCGCTTGGGATTGCCACATCTATCACTACTGCCTTCTTCTGCTGTTTGTCGATCAACACGATGTCTGGTTGGTTAGCCATCACCTGTTTGTCAGTCTGGATCTTGAAGTCCCATAGGATCTTAGCTCGGTCATTCTCAACTACCTTAGGAGGTGTCTTCCATTTTGACCTTGGGACTTCCAGCCCATACTCATGGCAGATGTTCCTGTACACTATGACAGCTACCTGGTTGTGGCGTTCCATGTATGCACTTCCTGCCTGCATTTTACACCCTGCTGTTATGTGCTGTATTGTTTCAGAGGCATCTTTGCACAGTCTGCATCGGGGGTCCTGCCTGGTGTGGTAGACCCTGGCCTCTATTGATCTTGTACTGAGTGCCTGTTCTTGTGCTGCCATGATTAGTGCCTCTGTGCTGTCCTTCAGTCCAGCCTTTTCCAGCCACTGGTAGGATTTTTTGATATCAGCCACTTCTTCTATTTGTCTGTGGTATACTTCTTATAGTCAATCCAGGCAGTGCACAGATTTGTCTGCCTGGTCTTACAGTCTCGGTGGCTCTTATCCACCAGTAGCCGGTGCTTGGCTCCTCTGGTGTTGCTTCCTATTCCCTTCTGGGCAGGGTACATGTATTGAGCCATGTGCCTATTCATCTCGCTACTATGATGCCTGACAGGAGCTTCCATGTTGTACATAGGCAAGTTATTGGCCGGTAGTTGGATGTAGTTGTTCCCTTCTGCGGATCCTTCATGATCAGGATTGTCCGTCCTTGGGTTAGCCCATTCTGGGTGGGTCCCATCCATCAGCAGTCGGTTCATTTGTGCTGCAAAGCGTGCATGAAGTGCGGTTAGTTTTTTCAGCCGGTATTAGGTGTCATGTCAAGGCCTAGTGCTGTCCAACTCTTCGCCTGCAGCTCTTTCTTGATGGGCTGCCGTTGTAGCGGTTACTGGTTCTTGTTCTGGGGAGATTGCTGTGATCTGTTCTTAGATTCTCCAGCCACTGAGTACTGGTGTTGTGGGATGCCTCCTTCTCCCATATGTTCCTCCAGTACTGTTCAGTCTCAGCCCTGGGTGGATCTGATCTTTTATTGATACCCTGCCGTTAGACTTTTAGATGGGTTGGTGGAGAACATCTGGTTTATTCTCTGACTTCTGCTTCTCCTTGTATCTCTTTAGGTGGTGGCCAGGGTGGTAGTCTTTGTTTGGCAGTTTACGAGCCTCAGGGATCGGTTGTTTGTTAAATGTAGTAACTTTCCTGGCACCTTTCTGCAGGTCTGAGAGCTGACTAACCTCTCTCGTGTTGTTCTTGATCTTGGCTTCCAGCCTTTTCCTATGGGTGCTCTGCTTTGTGGCCTGTGTGTTTATCTTATAGCCAAGCATCTCTAGGATCACTGTAGCTGTGGCGAGGTCAGCTCATTGGTTTTCAGTGATGTCCTTAGTAGGGATAGTATGTAGTGCTGCATTTACATCTTCTAGAAGGCTTTCAGAGGGTACTCTGTCACTTAGCCTTGGCAGTCTTGGTCGTCGTACTCAGGGATCCAGTTTCATTATGATCTGCTGTCGCAGGGTCAGCTGCCCTTGGATTTAGTGGGCCTGTTGTAGTTAAGGGCTGGGGACCCAATCTCTGTGTGTTGGGATGATGATATTTCCCTACTGACCTGTTGTCCTTGACTCCCCCCCTTGCCGCAGCATGTCAGTTGTACCTCACAATTTCTAGCTGTGAAAGCAGCTGCCGTTTCTTGGATCAATTTGGAACACTGTGTTAGTAGTTGTTTCTTTTGTCAAATGATGACAATGGTTGTTGAGCTGCCATAATTCCCATAGTCTCTGCATGTAAATCCCTCTCTCACTGGGCAAGCTTTTGTATAGTAGCATTTCATCAGTACCAAGTTTTCTGCTCCTAGTCCATCTATGTCTTGTTCAGTAGCCAATTTGTCATCCAAGTTGCCCTGGTTCCCTAGCAACCGCCGCGGACCTTGTTAACCCGGCGGCGTCCGAGGCGGTATGGCTCTTGTATTTCTTGGTATCACTCGCGCCTGAGGGTAGGCCACTAAGCACAAAGGACCTTGCCTAAGGGTCCACCTGGATGATGTCCCTGCCGGGAATC
>JAGKQL010000001.1:4107631-4119594 GCA_018398635.1 Cyprinodon brontotheroides | reverse complement strand
ATATATATATATATATATATATATATATATATATATATATGAGATAGAATTGGTAACTTCACTAAGTGTAAGTTGCAATTGCATCTCTCTTCCCATCAGACCCATGGCAGGATCTCCAAGCTGTCTAAGAAATGATTCATATCTGAACTATCCTCTGGAAATTCTGATGAGTATAAATCAGAATAAAATTTCTCAAAAACTTGATTTATTTCAGCCTGATCAATACTTTGCTCATCAGGGGTCTTTTGGATCTACAATATGAGCTGCGCCGCCGACCGACGTTTAAGTTGGTGGGCCAGGAGGCGGCCCGCCCTCTCACCATGTTCATATATAAAGCCTCGGGAGCTGAGCAGGGATTGTTCCCCGTCCTGCGTCATTATCAGATTGTATTGCTTTTGTGTTAGAAATATTTTATTTTATTTATACTCCGCTTGTGTTTCATGGGTTGTGTTCTAATGAACTATTATGATGTATAATGTGTGATTCATCTTTTATTAACTCTTGCTTAAGATTGTTCCAGATTAAGGTCATGCAACGGACGGGTTGTGGAAGAGGCCTGAACATCCTCTATCACATGTTTTTTCTAAACATGTGTTCTTGGAACAATTAAATTGTAAAACAACCACATGCTTTGTTTTAACCTATGTGCTGAGGTTTAAAGTAAGATCTTTTTGTTTCCCTTCCCTTTAGTTAAACCTCATCTGGTGTAATTAGGGACGTCCCCTTTTCTTCAATAAATAGCGAGGAGAAAGCTGAAGACTGCAGAGTGGGGTGGAGATTGTAAACTCCGCAGTCTCTTCCTACTCTCCTCGAGTAACTAAATTAATTGTCTCTGTGCCTTCCTTCTTTCCCTGTATGTATGTATGATGTTTTAGGTGCTTAGACCTGACAATTTGCAACCAAAGTCTTTCTTTGTTTGAGGGTGACATTGAATGCCTATAGTCCAGCTCCCGTATAGAACTAATGAGCTGTTCCTGCCTTGCTTTTCTAATTTTATTACGTGTTGCAGCATAAGATATTATTTCACCTCTAATTACCACTTTTTATGTTTTTCCACAGGATGGAGGGTGACACAGAATCTGATTTGTTTTCAAGCAAGAAATTATCTATGGCCATAGACATCAATACACAACAGTTGTCATCTGCTAATAAAGTTGAGTCAAATCTCTACAATGGTGATATTTTGATTGTCTGTTTGTATAGAGATTGTAAAAGTTTTAGTGTTGCTTTATCTGCCTGTGACCAGGTTATAAGACAGTAGGTGGAGTAGGACAGACCCATGCTGTACTATGCTGATAAAGATTCTCAGTCATCCAGGTCATAGTCATTCCGTAAAAGTTCAAAAAAATCCACTGGACTTGGTTTCCAAGATTTGAAGACGTTTCGCCACCTCTCCAGAAAGCTTTCTCAATTCAAATGTCTCAATTCAAACATTTGAAACTGACATTTGATAACCAGATGGCTATCCAACGGAAATTTGTAATATTTAAATTTACTCTATTGGACCTTTTTTATCTGGAATTTAAAAGTTAGTTCAAAGACGTCTACAGAAAATGGCGCCTTGGCGTGAGTTCAACTGAAAAAACGGATTACTCTCCTACGACACAGCCAATCAGCTTTCAGAGTTCATCTTAAAGGTCTCCCATCCGCAACTTTCGTCTGCTAGCGGCGCGCCAGGCGGGCGGTCGCGACCGTGTCTGACTCCATTCCGATGATTCCGTTCCATCCCCCTCCAGCCCCTCCTCCACCATCCATAGCTAAAGCTTCATCAGAGCGTCATTCCTCCCGGACTCTTACTGCGTTCCCTGTCTCATTTCAACCGGTCCGCCAGAAGACCACCATGTTGAGCGGTCTGCCTGTTCTCACCAACCAGCAGTCTATGGACTGACCACCAATCTCCTCTCCGCCCACCAGTTTCAGGCCTGGGGAAGCAACATCTAACCTGATTTCCACCAGATGGATTTGCTCGCATATCCATCTGGAAACCCTTCCGTTAAAGTAATTTTGGGAAGGGGGCTTGTAATGCTGGTTAGCTGATTGGCCTATGTTGGTGTGATAGCAGACGGGCCAAATAAACCAATCAGATCAACGAAGCATATGACGTACTAACAGAGCAAAGTAAGCAATCTAAGAGAGCCAATTGATAGATCAAACTCTTGCGAAAACCAGTAGGGTAGAAGAGCAAAAACATCTTTTCCTCTGAGAAAAGCCTCCAGAGCAGTGTTTTTGCTCTTCTTTTCAGTGAAGAAATACTCTGTAATTCCCATAAAACTTGCTCGCCACGCTAACGCTACTTCATCGGGCTGAAGCTTGCCATGTTCTTTAGACTGAACTGTGGCGCTTCTTGTTGCGTCCACACCTCAACCCGCCTCAAAACCAGCGCTGATTGGACGCTTCGTTTGGTGAACGGCTCCAAATTTTTAACGGAGAGTCTCCAGACTGATCTGCGAATGAAACCTTGAAAGCTCGCTAGATCAGGATGGTCTCACCAGGCTAGCAACATCTCAGGTCTTTACTCTTTTTCATGCATATCAATCAATCAAAATTCTGTGCTATGTTTCCTGCCGAGGTCTGAGCGCCAAACACTAAAGTAATAGAATAAATAAACTTCTTCTGATTGTCTTTTCTCTCAATTTTTCAGATTGGACTGTTTCTAGCAACGTTTAGCCACAGCCAACTCACCTTTTGCAGCAATGTTCAGTAAAAGGTTGTGAGTGCTTTACATAAATCCCTGGGTTGTTGACATAGACACCCCCTGCTTCTGTTTTGGGCATCCTTCCATCCCTTTTCACCGTTTCTACTTTTTTCAGCCTCTTATCTTTCTCTCTGATAGATCTACCTCCTTCTGATCATTTCTCTATACCTTACCAGACTCATGTACCTGGACCACCCGGCTGCCAGGGTGATAATGTAAACCTTGCTGGGAGCAGATAACACCCCCTGGGATATTTGGCTGTACACATCCAAGTGAACGCACGCAAACACACAAATTAAGTCTGGGCAGACGGTAAGAAACCTCTCAGTTGTCATAGGAACTTGGCCAAAGCCCAGAATACACTCCTGTCATTGTAAACTGAGCGAGCAACCCCCTCTGTGTACACATGTGGTGTTCACGGGACGGACTTCAAACACAGAAAGGAAGAAACAAAGCAGGAAGATGTTCAACAAAAACACCGGCTTCAAATATCCACCAGAAAAACCACTGAGTTCCATTACAGCCGTCCACACCAACGTTCATGAATCCATTAAAGAAACCTACTTATGTCTGAATGCTTCTGCTTCTGTGTTGTTAAATTATCCATACCTAGTGAACATCTTGTACCTTTGGACTGAAAATCTTTAATTCTGGGTCTGTGGCTAAGCAAGCTGTTCCATAGTTAGATTGCTCCACCTGGTGGCTATGAGGGAACATTACAGCTTTAGAAAAAAAATCTATTTATTAAGATATACACACATATATATGGAAGCCTGTTTCCACCAACTCTATAAAAAAATATATCTCAATATAATGAGATAGTATCAATGAGTTACTATCTCATTATTTTGAGATAATTTTTTTTTTTTACAGAGTGGCTGAAACGGGCTTCCATACATACACTGCAAAAATAATCTAGAAATAAGTTCAAATGTCTTAAATCAAGTGTATTTACCCTTAATCTTAGTACCTAATTGGGATGATTTGCCAATGGAATGAGTATATTTTTACTCTTAAAATAAGATAATTAGAAAATATGCACTTGTAATAAGACAATATAATTGCTTTTTCTTATTCTACATCTAAATTGTCTTGTTCCATTGGCAAAGTGTCTCACTTAACTCCTCAATTCAAGACTGAAATAAGAAAAAAAATTACTTATTTAGATTTATATTTTTTGTAGTGTATACAGGGGACTTCCACTTATATTGCAGTAATTTCTATGGCCTAACCCAGAGCTGGAAAGCTGGAAAGTACCATAAATTTTTTTTTTTTTCACTGAAAACTTATTTAAAACATTTTAAAATCCATTTGATGCTCATTAAAATGTTCAGAGAAACATTTGCACTTTAAAATAATGAAGCGATGGATCTGAAATCAACCCAGAACTTTGTACATAACTCATTAATTTTGTTTCTTCATTTCATTCAGTCGTTTTTGCTGTTATATTTTATTCTCTTTATTCCTTGTGAAAGTCAACCAAGCAGTGATGCAGAGAAAAACTGCAGCCTTGGAAGGTTTTAAATTAGTATTTAAAATCCCAGTGGCTGCTGATGCAGGAGTCTGAGCTGTAACCGCAGGGCTGAAGGTTCAGGCTCCAGTTTTCGATGTCATTCCATCCTTGAACAAAGCATTGCCCCCTGATGGGGGTCAGAGGGCCCAATGGACCCTGTGTAGCTTTCCAACATCAGTGTGTGTGTAAATATGTGAATGACTAAATGTAGAGTAAAGGTCTTTGTCCAAGTCTCCTGCATAGATGCTAAATAAATACAGGATATTTGCAGCAATGGAACGCATTAAGAAACATTTCATTATTTTTGTTTAATTCAGGCACTAAAACGAACCTTCTCTCACCTGCACACATTCAAACAACCATGCACACACTTCTGAAGAGGAACTATGACATATTTCTACCTGCTTCCTGTTGCGCTCTGTCTGACTCTGAGCCTCTATTTATTTTGTTGCTTTCATCGCTGTTTTCCAGCTAATCCTCACCGTCCTCTAGTGGAGCAACGTTTTCATCCCTGTTCAGTTTCCTTCTCCCATAGAAGTATCTTTAGGGGGAAAATTTGACAATACTATGTGCATAAAGCCGGGGCGATTTTTCCAATCCTTGAACGCAGCTACAGCTCAAACTGTACGATGAAACCGCAGGGTTTAAAAGTTCACACTCACAATGAATGTTCTCACACTGTGACGCTCTGATGCGACCTTAAGACGGCCGACTGGATTTCAAACATGTTTGATTTTCTCCCGACCTTACGATTCCTGATGGGGAGGTGGTCGTTAGAGGCTGATCGCCCCTCGTTACCCCCTGTACACGACACCACGCACCATCAGGCTGACAGTCGGCCTGATCGAAAACATTTCCCACGACTGGAGAATCTTCCTGAAAAGGGCAAAAAATGGTACAGCGTACGCCCGATAAAATAACAAACAAAATATTTTTGAAATATAAAAAAAAAAGTTTAACCTTTGAAATATGGTAAAAATGATAAACATGGTCTCAGAGTAGTCAGCTAAAGCTACTTGACAGGTCTACTTTAATTAGAAGGCATCAGGACATTTCCATAAACGTATACACTTCCCATATGGAAAATGGTAGAAAGCAGCCGTTCCAAACGTTGCATTTTCGACATTCTCCCAGTGGTGCCCGACTCTTACACGAGTCAATAAAGTAAATGTGATTGGTCGATTATCAAGGGGCTGGGATTGTTGTGGTGGAAGCATCATTGCTAACCAGTTAGCATCTTAGTGTTAGCAGGTTCCCAATGGGAAATTGCCATTGGGACCAAGTAGCACTAAATTGGTGACTCTAGAAAATCCACGCGTCACGGTAAACGCCAACTATGGACAGAGGAAACATGCAAGAGGAGGAGAGTTTAGTGTCGAGGTCGCGGATGGAGTCTCCTCCGTCTCATCCATTTTTATTTAGAGGAGGAAAGCGGGACGGAGATGTTGTGGAAGAGGACGCCAGGGCGGCAGAAGCTTGGTTTGGTGTAGAAGGCTTCCAGCCGTACATGTTTGAGCCCTGCCTTCGCGCTAACGCTGCCAGTTCTGTTAGCTCTACGCCTGCCGAAGACACAGACGCCCATCCCCGTGGAACACTGGGACGCAACTCAATGGGAAAGAGGAAAGGATTCTAGGTTTCAACCGCAAATGTTACATATATTAGCTGTGCAGCCAATATGAATGAAGTATATGGACCTAAAAACATTTGATTGACAGATGACCGCTGATATATATCATTGGCGGACTTATAGGTAAGTTCAGGGCTGGGACGAAACTAACTGGCCTGCAGAAGATTTTAAGACAGGATTTATCAATTTTTTTATAGAAATTTTCTAACTTTGGGACAATATGGTCTTATAAAGAGTAGATTTATATACATTTTTAAACCAGAATGATTTGACATTTAAATATGTTTTCCCTATGACTTAAAATAAATGTAATCTTCTGGGTCCTCAGGGTGATGATCCTATAACAAAAAAGGATTACAAAGCCAGCGTTTTCCAAAAACCGATTTTTTTGAAAGGTAGGGTAAAGTAATTGTCGCTATATGGCAACATTTCATATATATATATATATATATATATATAATGTGTGTATAGATAAGTGTGTTTGTGAGTATTATGCATCTCATATTTTTTATATATTTTTCAGATTTAACTACTCTGTTCTACTCTAAGGACAATAAAGTCCCTTTGATCCTCATGAAAGTCAATTTTAGAGGCAGAGATTCAAATACTAAACTTTTAATTTAGTTCAGGTTTTAAAATAAACCCTTTGCAGGTTTAATGATGCACAAATATTCAGCTCTGTTATCAATAGAAAGCAAAACACTTTTGTTTTGTTTAACTACTGTTGGAGCTGATTATCATGGAGAAATGTAGAAGTGGAAAAATTAGAGAGAACAATTACTTCCTGATCTTCAGCTGTTTATTTTTGCTTTTATCTTGAAATCATGTTTTGCACTATTTTTCTTGTAGCTTATTTTGTTGTATCGGGTGTTTCCATATTCAGGATATTCTGCTTTAGGGAGCAGAAAAAAATAAAATTTTAGACAGAAAGCCTGTTATTAATATTAAGATGAATATCTATTTTTAAACACTGATTGAGGTGATCCATAGAAAAGTGAAAAATGAACAAAGCTTACATCAAACGTTTATTTAAAGCCCAAAGGATGCATAACACACAGCCCTCTTTACATTTACCCCATTAAAATGTTCCTTTATTTATTTACTGATAATCCCCATATGCTCAGATTACAAAAAACATAGTCATGTAGAAGCAAAAATAAAGAGGAATAAACAGTACAAAAATTTTAATCACAGCATTTTATTTGCATAATAACTCTCAGTAAACCTTTATAAAAAAAACAAAAAACAAAAAAACAGATGAACAAAAACACAGAAACACGAAATTCCCCTTCTTAAATTTCCTCTTTCTTACAGTTTACATTTAAAGAATTACAGAATTATCTTTTAAAATGGTATAAATGTATTTTTGAAAACTGAATATAGATAAAAAGATTCCAGATAATAAAACAAGAATAAAAAATGTATTAGCTCAGTATAAGGAGAGCAACATTTCATTTTGAAGATGTAATAGTTCTAATTTGGACTCCATTTATCCATTTATGGCTTTAATATATGCATAACGGGTCCTAAATTCATATGAATAGACAGAAATGATTTAGTCTGACTGTGGAAGAGTTGGATTTTCTTTTAATCTGATCTCTGACGTTATTATAGAAAATAGTTTCAATACCTAAATAAGTCCAAATGAAAAGGCTCAGCTCTGCAGAATAAAACCAGAAGATCTAAACAATCAATACTTCAAAAGGGACATTTATTTATAAAGTTGTTTTTTTTTTTTTACCCCAGTGGGCCTCAGCAGATGGCCGCTCACACTGAGCCTGGTTCTGCTGGAGGTTTCTTCCTGTTCAAAGGGAGTTTTTCCTCTCCACTGTGCTTGCTACAAGCATGCTTAGTGTGAGGATTTGCTGAAGAGTCAATGAGTCGATGCAATCAGCTGGTTCTGTCAGACTGTGTATCCCTTTAGTCATGTTTAGTGATTCTTTTTGGTGTTTTTTAAAACCTACGGCGATCTGACCTTAAATGTTTTTTTTTTTGTAGATGATAAAGGGATACACCCATTTAGGTTCTGTTGCCCCCTGTTCCTTACCAATGGCTTCCTTCTAGTTACTTCTATTCACACCTGCTCCATATTAGCTCATTAGCCCATATTTTGTTCCGTTCCCCATATATACACCACCTCTGCAGTTCCTCATTACTGGTTTCTTGTTGATTAGTTGCTTCGTCATCTCTTTTTAGACTTTGCTTTAGTTGCCTGTCGGATTCTTAATTAAATCAGCTAAAGCCATCTTTGCCTCCTCATCTCCGCATTTGGGTCCTCAAACACCTCCACACCTTATTATACCTTAACTGACTGTTGGAAAGGTTGCATATTAAAAATGTAATAAAATGTGTAAATATCTACATGCTGCATGCTTTTGTTCCAAATCAAAATTATCTGTTGAATCAATCTGAACAAAAGCTCTCTGAAATTGCTTTAGTACCGAACAAATATTGTATGAAAACCTCAGAGGGGTTTAATCTGCAGGGCTACTTGGAATAAGGCCAAACAGCTGCACTAAAATGTTTTTATAAATTTATTAAAATCTAGATTTGAAATTTAAAAGCATTCAAAATTCTTCTTATCTGTAATTATATCTTGATAATTTTTGTTTAGTTTTAAGAACCATTTACTTTAATTAAAAGCCATGATGATGTGAGAAACTAAACAGCAGCTTCTGTTTTAATAAATCACCTCTTTTGCAGAGAATGCTGCACTTTCTAGCGCCGTTATTGTCAGACAGACACTTCTGCATTAATGCAGTTAAAGGTAAAGCTCTGTTTTGCAAAAATGTTTTGCAATCAACCTCCCTGGGCTGTTGCTTTTATTATTTTATCCACTTTTGAGCAACAGGCAATTTAAAATCAACTCAGGACTAAAGCCAGTTGTAGTTTAAAGAGTTATATAAAGATTTTATTACATGCTCTCATTTTTTACTCCATAAAAACAAACACATTGGCCTTTGTTCTCAACCATATGTACATGGTTAAGGTTTATAGTTTTTTTGGGATCCGAGCAAAGGAAATTAAGCCAACTTTGAGAAATATTAGTTCAGTTAGATTTAGTCTGATTTCAATACAAACTTTACAAATACAATTTGATTTTAAGGCCATACAGTTGCAGCCATTCAAAACATCCCTTCCCATCCAAACGCCAAACACACTTCCCTGCAGCTCCCAGCAAAATCTCCTCTAACTTCCAGCCACTGGCCTTCTCCTGGGCGTGCATATTTATTTACTCTGACTCCACCCTTTACTAAATTACAGGGTCCGGCCAGTCGATGACGCTTCTCTTTAGATCTTAATGTCCACAAATCATGACAGAATATTTTAGTACAAAGATTGATGTTTTAAAAGGAACTGTAGGGGACCAGCCAAGGGCCCATTAAGGACTTAACCTGACTCCGCCAGATGGATTAGCTCGCATATCCATCTGGAAACCGTCCGTTGAAGTAATTTTGGGAAGGGGCGAAAATGCTTGGTTAGGCTGATTGGCCTATGTTGGTGATAGGCGGGCCAAAATAAACCAATCAGATCAGCGAAGCATATGGCGTGACTAACAGAACGATCGACGAAGAGGAGCCAATTGATAGATCAAACTCTTTGCTGAAACCAGTCGGGAAGAGCAAAAACATCTTTTTTCCTCTGAGAAAAGCCTCCCAGAGCAGTGTTTTGCTCTTCTTTCAGTGAAAAAATACTCTGTAATTCCCATAAAACTTGCTTTCGATAGCCACGCTAACGCTAGTTTCATCGGCTGAAGCCGCCATGTTCTTTAGACTGAACTGTCGGCGCTTCTCGTTGCGTCACACCTCAACCGCCTCCAAAGCCAACGCTGATTGGACGTTAGTTTGGTGAACGACTCCCAAATTACCTTTAACTAGCCGAGAGCTCCGCCAGACTGATCTGTGATCCATACCTAGTGAACATCTTGTACCTTTGGACTGAAAATCTTTAATTCTGGGTCTGTGGCTAAGCAAGCTGTTCCATAGTTAGATTGCTCCACCTGGTGGCTATGAGGGAACATTACAGCTTTAGAAAAAAAATCTATTTATTAAGATATACACACATATATATGGAAGCCTGTTTCCACCAACTCTATAAAAAAATATATCTCAATATAATGAGATAGTATCAATGAGTTACTATCTCATTATTTTGAGATAATTTTTTTTTTTTACAGAGTGGCTGAAACGGGCTTCCATACATACACTGCAAAAATAATCTAGAAATAAGTTCAAATGTCTTAAATCAAGTGTATTTACCCTTAATCTTAGTACCTAATTGGGATGATTTGCCAATGGAATGAGTATTTTTACTCTTAAAATAAGATAATTAGAAAATATGCACTTGTAATAAGACAATATAATTGCTTTTTCTTATTCTACATCTAAATTGTCTTGTTCCATTGGCAAAGTGTCTCACTTAACTCCTCAATTCAAGACTGAAATAAGAAAAAAAATTACTTATTTAGATTTATATTTTTTGTAGTGTATACAGGGGACTTCCACTTATATTGCAGTAATTTCTATGGCCTAACCCAGAGCTGGAAAGCTGGAAAGTACCATAAATTTTTTTTTTTTTCACTGAAAACTTATTTAAAACATTTTAAAATCCATTTGATGCTCATTAAAATGTTCAGAGAAACATTTGCACTTTAAAATAATGAAGCGATGGATCTGAAATCAACCCAGAACTTTGTACATAACTCATTAATTTTGTTTCTTCATTTCATTCAGTCGTTTTTGCTGTTATATTTTATTCTCTTTATTCCTTGTGAAAGTCAACCAAGCAGTGATGCAGAGAAAAACTGCAGCCTTGGAAGGTTTTAAATTAGTATTTAAAATCCCAGTGGCTGCTGATGCAGGAGTCTGAGCTGTAACCGCAGGGCTGAAGGTTCAGGCTCCAGTTTTCGATGTCATTCCATCCTTGAACAAAGCATTGCCCCCTGATGGGGGTCAGAGGGCCCAATGGACCCTGTGTAGCTTTCCAACATCAGTGTGTGTGTAAATATGTGAATGACTAAATGTAGAGTAAAGGTCTTTGTCCAAGTCTCCTGCATAGATGCTAAATAAATACAGGATATTTGCAGCAATGGAACGCATTAAGAAACATTTCATTATTTTTGTTTAATTCAGGCACTAAAACGAACCTTCTCTCACCTGCACACATTCAAACAACCATGCACACACTTCTGAAGAGGAACTATGACATATTTCTACCTGCTTCCTGTTGCGCTCTGTCTGACTCTGAGCCTCTATTTATTTTGTTGCTTTCATCGCTGTTTTCCAGCTAATCCTCACCGTCCTCTAGTGGAGCAACGTTTTCATCCCTGTTCAGTTTCCTTCTCCCATAGAAGTATCTTTAGGGGGAAAATTTGACAATACTATGTGCATAAAGCCGGGGCGATTTTTCCAATCCTTGAACGCAGCTACAGCTCAAACTGTACGATGAAACCGCAGGGTTTAAAAGTTCACACTCACAATGAATGTTCTCACACTGTGACGCTCTGATGCGACCTTAAGACGGCCGACTGGATTTCAAACATGTTTGATTTTCTCCCGACCTTACGATTCCTGATGGGGAGGTGGTCGTTAGAGGCTGATCGTCCCTCGTTACCCCCTGTACACGACACCACGCACCATCAGGCTGACAGTCGGCCTGATCGAAAACATTTCCCACGACTGGAGAATCTTCCTGAAAAGGGCAAAAAATGGTACAGCGTACGCCCGATAAAATAACAAACAAAATATTTTTGAAATATAAAAAAAAAAGTTTAACCTTTGAAATATGGTAAAAATGATAAACATGGTCTCAGAGTAGTCAGCTAAAGCTACTTGACAGGTCTACTTTAATTAGAAGGCATCAGGACATTTCCATAAACGTATACACTTCCCATATGGAAAATGGTAGAAAGCAGCCGTTCCAAACGTTGCATTTTCGAATTCTCCCAGTGGTGCCCGACTTTACACGAGTCAATAAAGTAAATGTGATTGGTCGATTATCAAGGGGGCGGGATTGTTGTGTTGGAAGCATCATTGCTAACCAGTTAGCATCTTAGTGCTAGCAGGTTCCCAATGGGAAATGCCATTGGGACCAAGTAGCACTAAATTGGTGACTTAGAAACGACGCTG
>JAGKQL010000001.1:4086339-4101893 GCA_018398635.1 Cyprinodon brontotheroides | reverse complement strand
ACATTTCCTAAATCAGCCCCTGTGTAAATAAATAGTATTTATATACAAGTTAATCACTTTAAAATCAAGTTTAAATGAAGCTCTGTCTGAGCCACTTGTGTTTTATAAGTTGTTTGTTAGAAGCCAACAAGCTTTGCTCCCTGATCAAAAGCTCTATATCAGCCAAAGGCTTCCAGAAATAATCAGAACCCTCATTATCCTCGTTTTTTTTTTTCTTTTGATACCTGAGTAAAAATCAGAAGGAAGGAAAAACAATATTCAAACCCAGAGAGGCGACCCAGTCAACTCTGTTCTGTTACCCTACATATTGAATGAGGAAAAAAAAACACCGTACCATGTTACTACTGATGATTATTCACCTGGTGTGTCATCAGGCTCAATGAAGTGATTTTTGTCTCTAATCCAGCTGGACAATAAGTGAGACTAGAATAGTTAAAGCGATCTTCACAGCTTGCAGAGATCTCACTCTGTTTCCGTCAGACATGTTGTATTCTGCATCGCCTCCCGAGGACAGAAGTTCGGGTGTCAGAATTAAAGAGCTTGCAATGTATTTACCCGATGCTGAACTTTTCAATGAACAGTTGTACGATTTGTGTGACTCTCGCTCCAGCGTGCTATTGAAGGTCAACCAGCTGCGGATGATCATCCAGCCATGGTTATCTATGCTTTTAGCAGTCTGGTGTCTCACAGACTTTTCCGAGATGTTTGTAGAGTCATAATACCAGTGCACCTCTCCATCAGGGTAGACGTGTTTGAAAGTGCAGGACGGACCGTCACTGTTCATGACGGCTTCAACTGTCCTGCAGCACTCTAAAAGGAAAGACAAAGAGGATGTTTTTGAACATTTTAAAGCTAGCATACACCGTACGAGCTTCTGTGCTCTTCGAGCCGATTCTCCCCGTGCGTCCTGCGTCATGTAGGATACAGGTGGTAAACTATCTCATTTACCTACTTAAATTAAGGTTAAATACACTTAATTTAGAACATTTGTACTTATTTCTAGATAATTTTTCCAGGGTTGAAGCAGAGTCTTTATCTCTTACACTGAAAAAACGATCTAGAAATAAGTAAAATTTTCTTAAATTAAGTGCATTCACTCTGAATTTGAGTAGATAAATGAGATGGTTTACCAATGGAACGAGTAATTTTACTCTTAAAATTAGATAATTAGATAAAATGCACTTGAAATAAGACAATGCTACAGTGTTTCTTATTTTAAGTGTAAATTGTCTTGTTCTATTGGCAAAATGTCTATTTTAACTCCTCAATTCAAGAACAAATGCACTTATTTTAAGAAAAAATTGACTTATCTATATTTAGATTTTTTGCAGTGTAGCCATTCATGGTTTGAATAATACTTTTATACATTCAGAGCTGTTGAATGGGAAAAAAATCAAAGAATCTAAAAACAATGGCAGGAAAGAAGAATCTCCAAAGTGCATAATTTCCGATGCACAGAAATGTGAAGCCCAGTTTTCTGACTTTAAGGAAATATGTTTTAAGAATGACTGAATGCTCAGATTTCTCCAAACATGTTCTATTGTTCCCTTACCAACTAAAAAAGATAAGGAATAATAAAGTTTTAAACCTGGACGCTGACCTTGCAGCTGCAGCCTGGTATAATCATGGGCCACTCCTTTGTTAGATTGCAGTTTGCACCTGAAGGGCTTTCCACTCTCCAGAGGCAGCACTTTCCGAAACACCAGCGTGAGACGTCCATCTTTATAGCTGCAGTGAAAGTTGCTTTCAAAGTGTCTCTGCGTTGAGGTTATTGTTTCCTGGCTGTCCACAGAACACAGAGACATGTTGCCTTGGGACCACTCCATGCGTTTGACTGATAGTCCGTTATGAAGGGATGTGTTGCAGTGGAGATAAACTGGTTTGTCACACTCTGTAGTGATCTCGGAGCTCACGTCCAGTTTCACCGACTCTGTAGACAAACACGTGAATATAAAGAATATTAGTAAATGGAGAAAATGACTGCTCATTTAATGAAGATTGTTATTTCTTAATATTTCTGTTCAGTCACGGTTAGGAAAAGACTCCTCTGGTTCTGCTAGTTAAATGCATTTAATGTGTTTGATCTTCTCCAAGTGTGAACACCTTCAAAAACTGGACTATTCCAGGTTTGATGCAGTGGAGCATACTGGGGTACAATTTAAAAGTAAAAACGTAAATACATCAGCAAGACCTTTGAAGCGATTTCTGGTGCGAATCAATCTGAAATCATTAGAAAGGGCTGCGTATATTCCTGCAGCAGTGTGTCACAGCGAGCTTATCGCAGCTACGACACAGATATAGATTTGATTTCTGCCCAATATTGAAGAGTGGTCTGCGCTACGTTATTCCATGCCACAGCGAAAGAGGGCCAATCAGAAACTAGCTGTGGGGAGGAAGTGGAAAAACGGGGATCCAGGTGGAAAAAGGGTCCCAGCGTTCTCTCGCACCTCGCTCTGCTAGCTGCTCCATCTTCACCAGTCGTTTTCCACAATGGCGGTCAGACAAACAAAACAAGCCGGTAAGGAACCAAACAGGAAATACACATAGAGTAGAGCGGATGTGGAATTGACCAATCAGAGGCCTCCTTGTCCGCGGTACTGCAGCACAACTACAATTTTGGGGAGGTCTTGAAAGGGGCATATCTGCATTAACTGCATGACACACGCCAGACCACCTGGTTGCTTAGTATAAATCAGCCTTAAAGGGTTTTATACCGGTGGCCCTGAAGTGCAACTTCAACTACAAATCCTAAAAGCGCAACTACATTAAAACAAAACAAAATACGCGGCAAAGGCGCAACTACATTAAGGAAAACACAATCACATTAACCGACCGAAGGTGGTAGGTACCAGTGGGAAGCATGAGACACTCGCTGATTGGACGGCGGGCCGTTTGACCAGCTTGAACGGAAGTCATTCTGCCTGCTGCGGCTTTTTTGTAAACATGGATATTGTCGGCGCCCCAAACAGGAAGCTGCCGTTATCCAGGAATATTTTGAATCAGGACATGCGATGCGAGGTGATACTGGATATGCTCAAGCATCTAATCACGAAATTTCAGTTAGTTTCGCGTACACTGAAGACACACTTAAAGAAGCTGGACTGTTCAGACGACGCAACTTCCGGTTCAAGGGGTCAAGCGGCCACGTTAGATCAATCAGCGATGTCTCATGTTTCCTACTGGTACCTACAACTTTTCCTGTAGGTTAATGTAATTATGCTTTCCTTAATGTAGTTTAAGCTTTGCTTTATTTAGTTAGCAATTTCATTTAATGTAGTTCGTGATTCGCTTTTGCTTTATTTAGTTCGCGATTTCCTTAATGTAGTTTAGCGCTTTGCTTTTATGTAGTTTTGTTTTCCTTAATGTAGTTGCCGCTTTGCTTTATGCTTGCTTTATGTAGTTAGCTTTATTTTCCTTAATGTAGTTGGCTTTTGCTTTATGTAGTTAGCGATTTCCTTAATGTAGTTCAGCGCTTTGCTTTATGTGAGTTGCGATTTCCTTAATGTAGTTGGGCGCTTTGCTTTATGTAGTTTGGCGCATTTCCTTAATGTAGTTGCACTTTGCTTTATGTAGTTCAATTTTTCTTAATGTAGTTGTTGCTTTTTGCTTTTATGTAGGTTCGTCGATCCAGATTCATTTGCTTTACTTTCTATGTAGTTGCTTTGCTTTATGTAGTTTGCGATTTCCTTAATGTAGTTGCACTTTTAGCTTTATGCAGTTTGTTCAATTTTTCTTAATGTAGTTTCGGCTTTTGCTTTATGTAGTTCGCGATTTCCTTAATGTAGTTAAGCGCTTTGCTTTATGTTTTTGGCGTTTTCCTTAATGTAATTGCGACTTTTGCTTTATGTAGCCTTTGTTTTTCTTAATGTAGTTGCGCTTTTAGCTTTATGTATTTGCGATTTCATCGTAATGTAGTTGCGCTTTTAGCTTTTATGAAGTTGCGATTTCCTTAATGTAGTTGCAGGCTTTCTGTGCATTGCAAGTTCTATGTTTTCCTTAATGTAATTTAGCGTTTTGCTTTAGTTTTGTTTTGTCTTTCTTAATGGAGTTTAGCTTTGGCTTCAATGTAGTTTTGTTTTCCTGCACGTGATTCGCTTTTAGATGTGTAGTTGCAGTTTGTACTTCAGGGCCAACCGTAGTTTTAAGACCATTTCAAAACTACTTGGAATCCATCCTGCAGGGAGAAGCTCTGGTAAAAAAATAGAGAACAGTTTGCTGTTTCCAATCTTCCCAGCATTGGATGTCAAAGGAATCCGTGAAAAACTAAATTAGGAGCTCCAACTCTGACTCTATAATAAGAATGTTTATGAAACCTTTACGAAATGTGAACCAAATGTGTAACACAACAATTAGAAAATTAATTGAGTGATACTAATATATCTTCCTTCTGGCCAGGAGGCTTAATCATAACTATGCACTAGAGTTTGCTCTGATTGCAAACGTCGAGAAAAGAAGGACAGAATGTAAACCTACCTTGCATAGTGAAGACGAACGCAGGCACAAGGCAGAGCAAAACCTTTAGCTCCATTTTCATATCTCTCGCATTTCACTGTAACATGAGAAGCTTCGTATTAAACCTGCTCTGATCAAACTCACAGCGAGAAGCTAAACGAAGCAGAGCTGTGATTTCAAAGCTTTACGAGTTAAACCAGACCTGTGAAGGATGCCTGCTTTCCCCCGACTCTTCTGCTGCTTCTCCAACAGCCTTTGTTTCTTTAAAAGTTTTATGTGCACATAGTTAATCATTCCAGGCTAACAGGACGGCTGCCGACCTGCCGCTGCGGAGGGCGTGAACAAAACAGCTATAAAATAAGAGGTCCGTGAGGAAGTGTGTATGCATGTCTATATGAGACAAATAAAGGATATAGAGGGAAAGCGAAAGACGGAGGGAGAGAGAGGCTGACGGTTAAAAGCTTTTCTTTTAGCAGTGAGAAAAAACAAGGATGGAGTTGTATGATTGCTTTGATCTAGTGTTAATAATGACTGAAACATTGCGCTCCATTGTTTCGGGTTTTCCCAGTTTCCCTCTATGGCCAAAGGCGACATGCAGAGACACTTGCACTTTGCAAAGACCTTTATTGTGTGCGGTTGTAAAGTGATGACTCATTTCTGGTAAGACGTGATAAAATACCCGCTTCACACACACACACACACATGTTGTGTCACAATATCCTTTTGGGGACCTTCCATTGACTTCCATTCATTTCCCACCACTACATGGCCTAACCGGTGGACCCTTGCCCCAAATGGGTCCAACCATTACCCACACATAACCTATCCCTAAACCTCTAACATAGACTCTATTTCACACCTTAGTCCTAAACCTTAACCCCACCCCAAGAAGAGAAACTTTCCCCTTATGGGGACCAGTTGTTGGTCCCCACAAGTACCTTATGAGTCCCCCCAAAATGTAGCATATTCCTAGGAAATTGTCCCCACCAGGTATTAAAGACATGGCTGGCCACACACACACACATATACCATTCCTGCTATAGTGCGAGGAACATGTGTTGGATTCATAATATATATATATATATATATATATATATATATATATATGTATATTTATTTATGGGATGGAACGGTTTATGAAACCATCCAACCGCTCGGGTTCGGACTGTCTCGGTTCCTCGGTTCGCTGCGGTGTTATGCTCGTCTGGGTTCATGCGCGCTGTTCTTTTTCTCATAGGCTAAGCAGCTTCCACTCCAGAGCAGAAGGTGGCGGTAATCATGCACCAAAAGCCAACCACCAGTAGTAAACAAGAAGAAGTTGAAGAAGCTGGCCGGAGCAGTGAAGCCGGGTGTAGCGGTGGCAAAAACTCAGTTGTTGTGGGAGAATTGTGTGGGTATGGCGTAGTGGGAAAGAACAGGAGTTGGAAGACGCCGCCAGCAGCACTTTTATAGGTCTGCTGTATGGGGACCACTTTCTTGCATTTAGAGTGCCCCTACGCATGACGCTATGAAAGAAAGCTGGGGATAAAAGTGCAACAGTGTGTGCAAGCATTGTGCAACACCTTTGTTTATATAACAGCAACACACACTACACAACATGTCATGCTAACCCTGAAATCCCTCATACTCCGGGCCAGCGCCCAGCGCTCGCCTCGCTGCGCCTCCAGACCAAGTTGCTCAAAGCAAAGCCTGGCAGCCTCCGCTAGGGGTTCCCCGCCGCCCGCTTTGAGTTCCTTGGAGATGGTAGAGAGCATGCGCCAGATGATTAAATTCAAAGCAGCAAAACATGCGAGGAAATGATCCAGGGTTTCCGCGGATCATTAAAATAATTACAATTCATTAATTTTTGGGATTTTTTCATTAATTTATTAATTTCTATGGAATTTCGTAACAACTCATCATGAACTCAACCTAAAAACCGGTGGATTTTGTGAACCGTTTCCACCCCTAATAATGTATATATATGTGTAGGGGTACAGCAGCGGTAGATTGAATGGCCTTGCCCCACTTTACCTCTCTGAGCTGCTGCACCCCTACACTCCTAGCCGATCTCTCAGGTCAGCGCTGATCAGCTGCTGTTCCTGACGGTGCTAAAAGCAAAGGCTTAAGCTCATCGGGGATCGAGCGTTTTTCTGTTGCAGCTCCAAAACTCTGGAATGGATTGCCGCTGCACATTAGACAGGCAACCTCTCTGTCTCATTTTAAAACTCTCCTTAAAACCCACCTCTTTTTCTTTTGGCTTTTGACACACCATGTAGAGTGTTGATTTTATGTATGCACATGCATATCTTTATCCTGTGCTGCGGGCAGTGCTTTTTATTTTATTTTATTTATTTTAGTTATTTTATCTTCTTTGTGCAGCATTTTGGAAACCTTGTGTTTTTTGAAATCACATGCTGTATATAAATAAAGTGGATTGGATTGGATATATATGTATTTGTATGTATATATATATGAATACATCACCCTTACCCAATTGTACACCTTAGCCTTAAACATAACCATTATTAGCAAAATAGCTTGTGAAGACCAGCAAAATGTCCTCATTTTGCAACAACTGGTTCAATCTTGAAGGTGAAACTGGCATAATGGTCCTCACTCTGATGGCTACACACACACACACACACACACCAACTTTTTTTCCTACCCTTATGGCAGAAGCAGGAAGTTCATTAGTGCTGTCATAAATCCAACCCGATGAATGTCTGTGAACTTTTGGTCGTGTTGCTCAATAAAACAGATTTGTTCTGTTGATCATTGAAGGCGGATCCTAAGGCAGTTTGTACACATTAGGCTGTTCTAACAAGAACTGATCCCTTTAAGCAATCTCTGCGTTACCTAAAAGCAAAACCGAAAAGCCTTTTCCTGAGCTTTGGCAAACATATTTAAGGCATCATAAAAAAACATCACAAAAAACACAAAAGAACGGTCAAAACATGCCTGTCATGCAAAAAACCAGGAAAAAGGACTGGGATTGAAAAGGATCCATTACTTACAGTTTTTTCAATCAGATCTCTTCCCCCTGACACCCCGAAATAAAATCCAGTGCAGCTAACTGCTTTCTGATAAAATCAGCCTGTTTGCTGAATTTATCTCTTTTCCAGTGTTTGGTTTTTGTTACACTTGAATGTCTAAGAATAAACTGATTTGAAAGCTGGTGTAATAAATTGCATTAATTTAACTTTTTTACTTTTATTCAAACTATTCCAAAAAAGTAAAAAAAACACAATCCTCTGGACTTTGTGTCCAAGTTTGAAGATGTTTCACTTCCCATCCAGGAAGCTTTTTCAATTAAAAATGTGTTAAATAGTGTTGAGTTTGAGGGTTTATGCAGCCTTCTGGTTTCTTCTATCCAAAGCTGTTCCCTGTCAGCTGATTACACCGTTCTTTGTTCTGTCCCCCATATATACCCTCCTGTGCAGTTCCCCTTTGCTGGATTCTCTTTATTTCTTTATTCCTTATGTTAGTTTCCCTGAGCATCTCCTACACTGGAAAAAAATCAAAATCTAGATAAGTCATCTTTTCTTTAAATGAGTGCATTTGTTCTTTGAGGAGGTAAAAGAGACAGTTTGCCAATGGAACAGATATCAATTTACATTTAAAATAAGAAAAACACAATTGCATTGTCTTATTTCAAGTGCATATTATCTAATTATCTTATTTTAAGAGTAAAATACTCATTCCATTGGCAAACTCCATCATTTACCTACTTAAATTCAGGAGAAATACACTTAAGTTAAGACATTTTTATTTATTTCTAGTTTGTTTTTTCAGTGTAGTTTTCTATTCCCAACTTTACTTTGCCTGTTGTTTCTGGATTATTTGTTTCTGTACTACCCACATCTACATTAAATAATTTCTGCCTCCTCTACTCTGCAGTAGGGACCACAGCAACATCCACCAAAGGTTAAGGGTTGGACAGATGAATGATCATTGGTCGGTGTAGGAAGAGCATCAGCAGAAAGCACCGCATTTCATTAATGAGCTTTATTGACAACCCATTTCTTTGCGCTGCATAAGCAGGAAAGCCTTTCTTTTTAGATACACACCTTGGCAGGTGCAAAGACCGCTGCAGCTTATATGAAGTGGAAATTATCTGCAGACTCATCTGCTCTCCCTCCCTCCCTCCTCAGCAGCAGGGAAATGCAGGTCAGTATCACAGAGAGCCTTCTTTTAATGCCTGCCTATAACTGTAGCACTGTTTACTGATTCCAGTGTTTCCTTTTAAGGCAAAGAAAAAATGACAGCATCTGTAGCTTTAATTAGCTTTAGCTATAAGAGCCTTTTTGAGTTGAAGCGATTGTAAATATTAGATCATTTCCTTAATCAAACCAAAGCTAAATGTTCAGACAGATCAGCATTGGCAGCAAGAAAAAGGATAAAGAGACGAGTTTTCTGCTTCCATAAACACATTGATCAGGCGTCGCAGCCGGGCTTTGATATCAATAGAAGTGATAACGTCTGTTTGCCTCTAGACATTTCAAGTCCTCACAGATCTATATTAGGAGCCACATGAATGAAATCTCAAAAGTTATTTCTATGTTTGCATATTTTCATTAACATGGAGCATTTATTGTAGAATATTTGCAGCATGTGATGCTGAGATGAAGCCTCATTGAACCGTTTGGCCAAATTGCTTCAACAATCCCCACAGTTTATGAAGTTTCATGTGAACATGTCGCCACCTACTGGTGGAGGTCAGAACTACAGTTAGTAATAGAATCTCGGATAAAAAAAAAAATAAAAAATTCTTGTTTTTGTTCCCATTTAAGTTTGTTTGAAATTGTTAAAGGTACACTATGCAACCGGTGTTGGTTTTCCAGCGAGGCTCCCCCAGAGGGCAAAAGTAAAAGTGCACCGTCGTAAATATGCTCAGCTGTTCTCCTGGTTTATCCGTCAAACCAGGCGCGGTTGTTTTGAGCTTAGCAGACAGGCGAACGAAACGAATCACCATGTCTACTGCGGTAAGTGACTATTTTGTTCCAATTTTCCAGTTTGAAAATTTAGCATGTTTCCATACATTATTTGTTATGCATGTGGACAAGTTCTCGCCCATGAGACTTCTGAGCCTGTGGGTGCGGGCCGAGGGCTCCTGCAATTGCAAGTACTGTATTTCCCCTACAGACCACCAGGGCGGCCGAGAAAACCTTTGTTCGACCTGAAATGACTCATTTAATCATCCAAAACGTAAAGTATGGAACACATTAATTAACTGGAAAAATGTTGCATAGTATGCCTTTAATGACTGGTGTCTATAATACAATCTTTTGTATTTTTTTTGTGTGTGTAAAATGTCTCAGAAGACAACAATGATTTAAGGTTCAATGTTTTTCTGCCATTTTAGTGAAATAAGTTCAAGCAGACAGTTTTTTATTCAAACATTATAATTTTTCCACAGTTTCTGGTTTTAATTGGGTTGGAAGTTATGTTTTTAACCAATCTTTTCGGTTAAACCAACCAACTTTGGCTGCGTGTAAAAGGACAAACCGATACAAATTAGTCACATTAGCTAAAAATACTTGTTAAATATTATCGCAACTTTCAAAAGTCTTGAACCAACAACCCCAGGATTAGAAGTCAATGTCTTACAGCTGATGCCATTAGCAATGGTCATCAGAAAGCAGTACTACTTAACACTGGTATTACAACGGTGGCCTCCTCAGATTTTGACCATAAGATTGTTTAATCTAATCAAACTAGTTTTACCAACTATAACTGAGGTGAAACCCTTTCTCTATTGCTAAGCCCTGGAGAAGGTGATTCACGCATTTATTAGTTCTCGGTTGGACTACAGCAGCCCTCTCAACGCGTATTTCTCAGTATCAGTTCGGTGAAATCGCATGCGAAAAGTTATGCACATAACTATTTAGATGCGTTTTGGGCGTTTTCACTCAAAACCCAGATCGGGCATGCGCATGGCTGAGCAGACGAAAGCAGATCAGTATGGACGGGCGCGTAAAACGGTGCAATCATCACTTCTTCATGTCTCTAACTAACTACGTTGCTTGCTGTTTTATATCTTAGGGTTAAGCGTCAGGGTTAGGGCTAATTGTAATTTATATTCTATGTTCTTGAATTGTGCATAAGATGCGCATGCGCATACGACGAAAAAACTTACCAAATTACGGTGCATAACTTTTTGTACGATTTCATACGAACTCATAATGAGAATAAGTTGGCACTCTCTACTCTGGCCTCCCACAGTCGTAAATCCAACGGTTACAGGGTTAGGTTAGGTTAGGTTAGACCTTCTCTCTGGCTCATCCAAGCAAAGCCACATCACTCCCATCCTGTCCTCCCTGCACGTGCTCCCACCTGTTTACAGACTGATTTTAAAGTTTTAACACTTGTTTTTAAGGCCCTTCATGATCTTGCTCAGCTATATATAACTGAGATCTTGACTGAACATCGCGCCAGCAGAGCTCTCCGGTCTGCTGATCAAATGGTTCTGGCCGTCCCCAGGTCGCGGTATAAACAGTGGGATGATTGTTCCTAAACTGTGGAACATCTGCCCCTCGGTCTGTGGGGTCTCACTGATCTGCACCTTTTTAAGTCCAGATTAAAGTCTCATTGTGATGATCTGCCCTTATAGCTCACCTTAATTTTTCATTTCACTCATCTGCTTTGTAATTATAACTGATCTCATCCACCTGCTGGTTCTCCTTTATATTGGGCTCAGTTCCAACTATCGGGGCCAGATCATCATCTGATTTTTGTTTCTTCTGTCTGTCGGTTTGGTTAGTTTGAGCTATTTCCAAGGTTCATGTCCCTGTTTCCAGTAGGAGGTTATTTTTTAACCTTTTTCATCAGGCGAGTTAATTCCCTAACCAGTGGTGAGAGAGTTCAGTGTTTATCGAGTGATTCTGAATTTCCCGATTCTGTTCCCTCTCGTCCACCGGCCTAGTCTTTCCCTGTCTGATCTGTCTGCCTGAACCATCCTTGGACTCTTATTGGATTCTGCCTGTCTGCATCTGTGCGTGTCCGTCTGGGCAATGTTCTGGACCCGTCTGAATCCAAACCTGTCTTCATGCTCTAAGGATTCCTGGAAGCCTGGATACCTCCATTCTGGTTTGGGTGGGAACCTCTGATAGAGCATAGGTTTCCTGGATTCCTGAACTGTTCCTGCCTGCTCTGTGTTCCACTGACCTTGATCAGCTTCCTGCAAGTTCTTCGGAGCTGCAGCATCAGGGACACTCTGGGCGACGCACGCTGCGTCTGGTTGGCAGCACATCGGCTGGATCTCACGCCTTACCCGGGAGATGGACTAAATATTGAAACCGGAGTCAGTGAAGGGTTGTGCCTCGCCCCTGCAGTCGCTGCAGTTCTCCACAGTTCTGCACTTTTGTCTGTTTTGATTTTTTGGTTAATAAACATTTTGAATTTTTCTACTGGTTGTCTCACCTTGAACACTGGGTCTACCTGGGTCCAAAACTTTAAAAACTTTTAATACTTTAAAAGTCTTCCTGGTGTCGTTGTAAAGTGCTATATAAGTAAACTTTGATTTAATTATATTAGATTGGTTGTCTTTTCCAACCAGTCTATTCCTAGACTCTATCCAACTGTCCTACAATTTCCCTCATCTTGACTGAATAGTGAGGCTGTTTAATTAAAGTGGGGGGCGAGCTGAAGCACTTCCTGAAGCGGTCATGTGGTATGGGGGGGTAGCAAGGCCTCAAACATAATAAATTTTGGCTCCTCCCCTGAATGAAGCAAGCCTCGATACGCGCCTCGCGGAAACGTCCCCTCCATTACTCAACACAGGCCTCGAAGCCTCGGCTCATCTCATAACATCGCTAACAGCATGTAAAAAAAAATTTTTCGATTTTTATTTTTTTATTTATATATTAGAAATTTAATTGGGTGGGGGAGCCTTCAGTTTTTTTCATTATTTGAAAGCAGTGAAGAAACCATTTTCACAATCACCTTAGGGATCCGTTAAAATATGGTCAGGCGCAGTTTTTATAGGAAGAACTTCAAACATCTGTTCTGTATATTTTAACAATGTAGATCTTCTTTAGCTCTCGCTGGGTGTTTAACGTTGGGTTAGGAATAAAAAAAAAAAAAAAAACTCACCCCGTCTCGTATTTTTAGAATTTTATGACTTTTCAACTACAATTCTTCATGTATTCCGATAAAGGGTTAGGCTTAAATGCGGGTCTGCAATTATACTAACCCTCTTTTATTTTGTTATCTCTAATCCAGCAGAGTAATAAACTGCTGGAATATGATAGGAGAAAATACAGATACCTGACCTTTGGATAGTAAGAAGAAATCTCTACTTTATTTTACTTTTTAAATCAAGACTTTGGCAAAGAAAAACAGACTCGCAAAAAAATCTATAAGGGTTTGGATTGTGACGATGAGTATATCGATCTCTTCTCCCTCAGCAGGAAAAGTGGTGAAGGCAATTAGTTGAGGTTTAAGGACACTTGAGAAAAGAGGAATTGTTGAGACTGAAGTTCAGCTGGAAGTTTTACGAGGGTCTTTCCAAAAGTAAACCCCCCCACTCGCTTTCAGTTGTTTGTCTAGCTGACATTTTGCATGTGCAATTATTTATATCTCTATAGATTCAGTAGCAAATTACTACTACTGAGTATTAGAGCCAGGCTGGAGATATCTTTGTTTTGAGAATGAAATCGTAATATTAGGACAAAAAAGTCATAATGTCATGAGAATATAATTGAAAAATAACAAGAATGAAGTCATCATACCAAAACCCGTTTCAGAAAGAAAGCAGCAGATGACGGCCGACCGACCAGCTCCACCAATCAGCAACCAGAGTCCACTTTGACATCCTGCCCAGTATGATGCTGGTGTTAAAAACCCTGAACTTGAAATAAGTTGTGGAAAGACAAAGGTCCAGTGGGGTGCAGATTTGGTCCGGAGTGATATTAGTCCTGTTGTAAGGAACCAACCCCCCACCCCGGTGGGAAACACACCACATTATATAGTGAAGCATCTGTCAGCATGTCAAAGGAGCTCATCGTTGACGTTCCGAGGTGTAAACAGGACACACAGCCCATCATCATCAACGGGGAAAGGGTGGAGATGGTGCCAGTCTTCAGGTTCTTGGGCACCCACATCAGCGAGGACCTGACGTGGACTTCCAACTCCACGGCGATCCTGAAGAAGGCGCAGCAGAGACTGCACTTCCTGAGGACTCTCAGGAAGAACAACCTACGACCAGAGCTGCTGCGGACCTTCTATCGCTGCACGGTGGAGTCAGTGCTGAGCTGCAGCATCTCGCTGTGGTTCTCCAGCTGCACTGCAGCAGAGAAGAAGCAGCTCCAACGGGTCATCAACACCGCCCAAAGACTGACTGGCTGCCCTCTCCCCTCCTTGGAGGAGATTTACTCCACCCGCTGCCTCAGGAGAGCCCGCAGCATCATCAGGGACTCCTCACAACCGGTCACCATCTTTTTGAACTGTTCCCATCTGGGAGACGTTTCAGGGCAATAAGAACAAAAACAACCAGACTGAGAAACAGTTTCTTTCCTAGAGCTGTTGTTGCCCTGAACGCCTCACGTACACTGTAACAACTGTAACTATCAATAATGACAGTAACACTAAATGTAATATGCTACCTCACGTGCAATAATCTGTACCCGCTACCTCAGGAGAGCCCGCAGTATCCCTTTTTAAACTTTTTCGTATTTATTTTTCTTTTAAATTTGCACTAATTGCTTGTACCGTTTTTTCTTTTTCGAGAAATTTTGTTGCACCCCTGTGGAGCAATGACAAAGAATTCCGATTCTGATTCTGATATAGAAAACTCCAAAGACTTTGCAAACAAAGTCAAACATTTAAAGATGAAACCAGGAGAAACCCTGGTGTCTTTAAATGTTACTTCTCTTTTCACATGCATACCAATATCAGAGGCAGTGGAAACAGTTAGGAAATGTCTTCAACAAGATAGTGACCTAAACAACAGGACTAATTTCACTCCAGACTAAATCTGCTCCCTACTGGACCTTTCTCTTTCCACAACCTATTTCAAGTTCAGGAATAATTTTTACAGACAGAAGCGTGGTTGTGTAATGGGATCTACCAATTGTAGCCAATCTTTGCATGGAAGAAATGGAAAAAAAGAGCTTTAGACACTTTCAATTTAACCCCACCAAGCCACTGGTTTAGATACAGTGGATGACACAAAATCCAGCTAAAGGAAGTGGAAGCTTTCACAAGACACGTCAACTCAGTGGACCAGAACATGAAGTTCACCAGAGAGGATGCCAACGACAACAAGCTGCCTTTTCTGGACTGTTTGGTGAGCAGGGAAGGAGATGGAAACCTCAACACTGAAGTCTATAGGAAGTCCACTCACACAGACCAATGTCTTCTGTTTGACTCACTCCGCCCACTGGAACACAAACTGTCAGTCATCAGAACTTTAAAACATTGTGCTGAGCACGTCTCTGCTAAAACAGAAAGGAGGCACAAAGAACAGAAACACATCAGAGATGCTCTGCAAACCTGTGGATATCCAAACTGGGTGTTTCTCAAATCAGCAAGGAAATCCAGAAGACACGTAACAGAACATAACGCTGAGAAGATTAAACACAAAAACATCTCCATCCCAAATGTTATTGGAGTCTTTGAAAAAACTCAAGAGGATTTTCTCCAAACACAAAATCCCAGAATATTTCAAACCAAACAGACGCTTAAACAGAGACTAGTTCATCCTAAAGACCAAACCCATGGAGTGGTGTCCTCAGTTCAATGTGTCACGATTTGACTATGGTTAGTTGGACCCAAAAGCAGAGAGGTAGGGAGGCAGAGGTGAATCTCTTGTGGATTTAACATTTCCGTACTTGAGTAAAAGTACAGATACTTGTGTTAAAAAATACTCTGGTACAAGTGGAAGTACTGATTAAACTTCGTTACTCAAGTAAAAGTAACAAAGTACAGGCTTGTAAATTTACTTAAAGTATAAAAGTAAAAGTAGAAACCACTTTTTTCATGCCGTTACCTACATTTTAAATGGATGTCTGCCAATAGGACTAGATCTCCGTTGTGTTCATTTTCAATCATCTCGTCGTCCATGCTACTATGCTAACGCCACCGCCACCAAGCTGCAATGATTTGCCGCCAATGAATACCGC
>JAGKQL010000001.1:4065400-4076339 GCA_018398635.1 Cyprinodon brontotheroides | reverse complement strand
GAAAAGCCTCCAGAGCAGTGTTTTGCTCTTCTTTCAGTGAAGAAATATAAAACTTGCTCGATAGCCACGCTAACGCTAGTTTCATCGGCTGGAGCCGCCATGTTCTTTAGACTGAACTGTCGCGCTTCTCGTTGCGTCACACCTCAACCTGCCTCAAAGCCAACGCTGATTGGACGTTCGTTCTTTAACGGAAAGTAGCCAGACCAATCTGCGAGTGAAACCTTGAAAGCTCGCGATATCAGGATGGTCTCACGAGGCTAGCTTAATCCTGATTTTGTGCTGAATTCACTTTTAATTTCCTGTTGACAAAACAGTGACAATTAGTAAACAGGCTCTGCTTCTTTCTTCCAGGTTACATCTTTTGAATCGGAAATCCCAACTAGTCTGGATTTCCAACTCAGAAATAAGTTAGCCTCTCCTTTTTAGGAACTACTTAATATAAGCAGTGGTTGCAGCATTTTTAAACATTTTCTCCTCAGTCAGAGTTTTTAGTAATTAGTAGATTTAGTGGTAAACGGTAGTCGGGCTCAAGTTTCCTCGGGTGAGAGTTGGACTCCGCCAGGGCTGCCTCCTTGTCACCGATTCTGTTCATTACCTTCATGGACAGAATTTCTAGGCCCAGCCAAGGTGTTGTGGTTTTTGTTTTTCTGGCCTTAAAGAAAAGCTTCATCTTTGTTTCGCAGGATGTTTAGTGCCCACAATAAAGGTTACTGAGTTGTGGAGCTGTCTGGATCAGATATAGTTGCTTAATATATAGGCGGGATGAGGATCTTAATTCAAATGGGAGGACTGGATGAAGAACTGCTAAAGGAGGGGACTGGGAGAACTGGTGGAGGCCCAGTCCCCCCAACCGGCTCTGAGCGATGACCCGGTACCGCTGGTGGTGAGATGGACCCACAGCATCATGCTGCCTCCACTGTGCTCAACAGTCACTGTTCAGTAAAGATGAGTTTTGATCAAACTAAGAATTTAAAAACAGCGTCCACAGTGGAAGGCCAGGGGAGACAGGACCGCAGCTGGAGACTATGTTTCTCTGCTGGCCTGGGAAGGCCTTTGAATTCCCCCCAGAGGAGCTAGAAAAGTGGCTGGGGAGCCTCCATGCCAGAGCTGCTGCCCCAGCGACCCGACCCCAGATAAGCGGAGAAGGGCGTGGATGGATGGACAGTAGTAAAATTTCATGTCATACCAAAGACTAATAAAATCTGCATCATATAGTGTGTCAGGAAATATTCGTCTAAAATCGGTAAATTCAAATACGATCATCTGAAACGGAGCCTGCTGAGTTTCCAGCAGTGATCCAGTTTTTGCTTTTAAAAGGACGCACACCACGAGAGACTTTTGATTTTATGGCACATCATATGGCCTTTAAAACGTTTTACATTAACTCTTTTAAAATGGAACCTTTAACAGATGTCAAGAGGAAATGGGAGGAGGAACTGGCTACGGACTTTTCTGAAGACATACGGCCATCCATACTAAATAACATCATGCATCATTCATCTGCTTGAGGCAAAGAGTCATTCAGTTCATAGGTTACATTGGTCCAAAGTGAGACTGTCCAACATTAAACAAGACATTGATTCCAGCTGTGATGGATGTGGAGTGGAACTGGGAACCTTATCATTCTGGCTCTGTTCTAAATTGAAAATCTTCTGGGAGCCCATTTTCAAATTTCTCTCTGACTCTTTAGGTTTTAGCATCAAACCTGAGGCCACAGTCGCCATATTTGGAATATCATTGCATGAAAATTTTCATCACAAATTTAAAAATGTAATTTCTTTTACCACACTTCTTGCTAGAAGGCAAATTTTGTTTAAACGGAAAGAAAGACACCCGCCATCCTTTAAGTTATGGCTGGTTGATCTTATGCATCATTTGACATTAGAGAAAATCAGATTCTCTACAAGAGGCCACGCCCACAAGTTTTTCGGTATCTGGCTACCCATTCTGAACCACACCAAGGTTATGGATCCCACTCTTTTCAATGGAGTAATACACATTGTCATATTTTGACTGTCCTTAATGATGCAACGGGAGGGTTGTTCGAGGGGTTAAAGGGGGAAAATTGTTCTAATGTACTTGAAATTGTATTTTTAAACGTTTTACAAGGCCATATGATGGGGCTACGGAAGCAGAGAGCGGTCATACTCCACATTTTTCCTTTGTCTTCTTGAGGTGAGGAAATAACTAACTCGTTAACACGGTTAAGTCATTAATTATTTTCTCGAGATAAAGAGATAATTATCTTACTATTCAGGCCAGGCTAGAGATTTTGTATTTTTTGTATTTTGAGAATAAAGTCTTAACATTATGAGATTAAAGCATCAAATCGATGCCGAAGTTTAACTTGATGCTCCACAGTCCTCATTTTAGGGAAGACGGTGCTTCTTGTAAGAATTGTCATAAAATACAACTTTATTCTCGTAATTTTATGACTTTATTCTCATAATTTAACCATTTCATTGTTGCAATTGTATGACTTTATTCTTGAAATAGGAAAAAAAGACTGGCCCTAATACACCGTCATATTATCTTGTTAACGCAACAGTTTATTTCTTGAGTTAAAGAGATGATTAACCTTTATTTAAACCTGTGTTTAACTTTAAGACAATGTTGTTGGTTTGATGATTTGCTTCCACTTCTGATTCATCAGCAGTCAGCCTCTATGCCTCCAGGTGTTTCTGAACAGCGCCGGTGTTCCGCCTGGAACAGCTATAAGATGCATTAACCCCCAAAATGAGTCCAGATTAAAGATGTTCATTAAAAAATTACTTTTATAATATACTATTAATACGGTATTCCATGCAATCCAATCCTCCATCACCACCTGACAATGAGTGGAAAGAAAGAAGAAACTAAAAAACGGATCACGGTACCTTGACTGCACAACTATGGGCGCCGCAGGCATGGATGGACTGGGAACCCAGGGCTGCTGGCCAGCCTCATTCATTACTCAGACAGATTAATCATTTGGTTATCTCAAGAAATCAATAACTGTTTCCTCATGATAACGATATAATTAACTAGTTATCTAGAGAAGACAATTAATTGTTTAACCCTGATAATGAGATTGTTATGGTTATGAGTTTTAAGTTTTCTGTTATCAGTTGTTTGGTTTTTATTTTCAATCATATTCAAGCATTCTTTACTTACTCTCTGTTGCCCCCTTGTGGTTGTTTTCTTTCCCCTTGGATTCCCTTTTGCCAGTTCCACCCACACCTGCTCCTTAATCAGCTCATTAGCCCATCCTTTGTTCTGTTCTCCTTAAATACTCGTCTCTCCGTGGCTCCTCAGGCTCGTTTTCCCCTGATGTCTCCATGGTTTTCGTTTTGTTAAACATTTTAGTTGGATTTCTGGATTTATACCTCTGTTTCCTTTGTTCTTCAATTAAATCTGTCAAAACTCATCTCTGCTTCATTCATCTCTGCATCTGGGTCCTCAAGCAACCTCACCACCCATTGTTGACAGAGATAGGTATGTCATTATCTCGAGAAGGCCAAAGGAAAAAAAAAAAGTTGAGTATGACTACTCTGGGTTTCCGTACTGAATTACACGTAGGCGGTCATGACTTTTATAAACCGTCTCCCGCTGGTGTGGCATTGAAGGATGGAATCAGTTTTAACGCACACCAATCATCGCGTCATGACCAGAAAACAGCTTTCTTTTTCTTTAGCTGCTAAACTGCTGAACTGTTGAAACTTGCATCATATTTGTTCTACCAAAGTGACTGAAATGTTTATGATCCCTTTAAAGAGAACAAAACTCAATCTTTCTACTGCATTTTGCAGCATATTTGTTTATTTATTTTGCTCTGCATTGAACCTTTCCATGTCACCATGCAGCATGTCTTTAAAATGGTTTCCTTTTCTCCTGCACTGTTTACATTCTTGATCACTGCTGCAATTTATAATAATAATGTTCATTTCACTGTTGTAAGCTGTAAGCAACATAATTTAGTTTTATATACACATTGGTGTATTAAAAATGACAGTAAAATAAGTCCAAGTCATTAATTCAGTTGTCGCCTTGATTTTTACAGTAATGACTCGAACATAAAAGCCATAAATCGAAATAAAATGAGTTGACAAAGAATAACAGGGCCAGAAGTATGTAACTTCTAAAATAAACTATCAGGATTCCCAGAATTTTATCAATGGCTTCTATAAATGAAAAATATTCCACAATAATATAGTCATAAATATTCCTATAGCATATTAATATCCGTTTTAGACCAAGTTAAATGAAAAGGCCTTTAGTTTTCTCAGACTCTGTAAATTTCAGGGTAATTTTACTTTAAAATAAATCCTAAAGGAGCCATAACAAGAAATATCTTTCTGTAACAAGCAGTCAGTCTGTTGCAGAAATTACCCTTTTGATGAGGAAAAATGTGTCGGCGTCTGCAGGAACATTTCGACATTAGGGAGCATTGTGCTTTTCCATCTGTGCCCTTGTTACACACCAGTTTAACAATAATCTGTAGTCTGCTGCACGCTTCAAAGCGTGCAAGTAAATATTCCCGATGGTTGTGCAGCTGCCTGCCTCCGTTAACAGAAATGTGACTTTCAGAGATCTATAAAAATATCCCAGGATGAAAATGTTCCCACTGTCATTCATACCAGTTAATACCTAGAGCACAGCAGGGTTCTACCAATTTACCAGAACCTCCAGCTGATCTGCTTTTTTTTGCATTCATATAATATTAGTCATAACTTGCAGGTTGCCTGCATCGTATTTTGATTTGCTTTTGAATGACAACTGATTCTGTGCACAACTAAAATGATATCTGAGGATTCAAACTATTGTCTCCTGCTTTATAGTTATACATTTTAACACTACAATGTGGCAACATTGACACAACCATTCAGAACACAGGAGCTCCTCATCTGAAAAAAGGAGAATGAGTCACATTGCAAAATGCTACATATAACATATCTATAAGAACCCCAGTGGGTCCTCAGCAGATGGCCGCACACACTGAGCTAGAGATTAAACATTAACGGGAGCAGACGGGAGCGGGAGCAAACCAATAGTAACTAAAAAAACTAGGATTGATGCCAAAAAATAAAATAAAATGGAAAGAAAAAATCCAGTACTGGCGCCGCCATTTTGTAGATTTTTTCCAGAAGCCTACACTATAATGCGAAGTCAAAAACTACACTAACTAAAAAAAAACCAACAGCTGTACGGCTGAGTTTTTCACCAAGGCCAAAACTACAAATGGAGGGACCAACAGTTAGCGGCGAACTCGACTCGAACGGAGCAGTGGGCAGGAGCAGGAGAGTCATTCTGAATGGGAGCGGGAGTAATTTCACCAGGAGTGGGGCCACGGACAGGATTTCGGGTTTTACTCTAACCCGGATCGGGACGGACACAAGTTTTTCTGCTGTAGGGAGTGGGACGGTGTTGGGATCTCGGAGGCTTGTCCACTTTCTCCACCAGAGGGCGCCTGAGATCTTCTTCCACACACCTGTTTCCTGTCTCCTCATCAAGAAGACCTATTTAAGGAGAAGGAGGCTGACACTTCCCTGCCAGAGTGTTTGCCAGTAATGGTTAGCAAAACCTGAGCCAGCCTGCCTGATCTGAAACCCTGATTTTTGTGAACCTGTCTGATCCTGTTTCTCTCTGCCTCACAGATCCTGACTTGTCTGGAAACCTGAAATCCTGGAGATAGAAATCTCTGCCTGCACTCAGGCTACATTCACACTACAGGCCTTAATGCTCAATTCATTTTTGTGAAATCGGATTTTTTTATGCGTGTCCGCTCACACTTCCAAGTATATGCGATTTGTATGTGATCTACTGTGTGAACTGAAAGCGTTCAACCGAAGTGTCCCGCATGCGCACCGAGGACGCGATGACGTCACATTTAGCAAGCGTCCTCAGTGTTTGCGGAAGTAAACATGACTCGTAATACCGCGAAAGGTATATATGGCGTTCTTTAAGTTCTTCTCCAACAGGAGCAGGCACATTACGACACGAAATCTTTTCTTAAGAAGATCAAAAAGAAGAGAGCCAGGTTCCGTAAGACCCTTCTCGAGTTTGGTCTGAATCGAGCTATCTTTCCAAATATGAATTAAGTCAGCAACCTCACACTTTCTCCATTGACTGCTTTCTCTGTGTTATCTTCCTCGCGAATGGTTGTTAGTTTTTCCGCCTCCGCTTAGTAGACGCCAGATTAGTAACGCTTAGTAACATTTGTCAAGTATCACGACGTAGCGGGTTGATGAATCGTGACCTGGCTGTACAGACACAGGCCCATTTGAAAAGATCGTCAGATGCACGCTTTCGGATTCAGGACCACATATCCAAGTAGCCTGGGTCGCATTTGAAAAATCCATCTGTGTCGCTCCAGACTGTCATAAAAAAGATCAGATACAGGTCACATATGGGCAAAAAAAAAATCGGAATTGGGTCACTTCAGGCTGCAGTGTGAACGTAGCCTCAGTCTCAGCCTCTGCCTCTGCCCTCAGCCCTCTGCCTGCCGACCTCCTCAGCCTCTGGACCCTCAAGGTTCCCCCCCTGCAGATCAGATCCATCTCTGAGCAGGTATTTTACCCCGTCATCTGTAAAACTACAAGTTTCCTGGATCTACTCTAACTGCTCTGTCCTCCTCAGTGGTCTTCCTCCCGTGACCAGTCCGAAGAACCCAGAACCTGTGCATCATTACTCTGTGAACATTGTAAAATAAATCATTTAACTTTTCCCCTGTTTTCAAGAGTGGTTTCTGCATGTGGGTTAGACGCCTTGAAGCCAACATGACAGACGGGACAGGAGTGAAAATCCACTCCTGTGTCTGTCTCTACACTGAGCCTGGTTCTGCTGGAGGTTTCTTCCTGTTCAAAGCGAGTTTTTCCTCTCCACTGTCGCTACAAGCATGCTTAGTGTGAGGGATTGCTGAAGAGTCAATGTGTCGATGCAATCAGCTGGTTTTCCTTAGATAGAAAAAAAAACTATTGGTCACTTGGTTCACAGAACATACAAAGAAATCAGCTAATAATGTCTGGAAGATGTCATCTAAGTTGGCAAGTGTTCACTGAACTTTAAAGCATCCTGTGTCTGAGAAATGTTAGAATTTATTAAAGTTTTAGTAGGTAAAACAATGTATTTACAACTATACCATAGATCCGTCTTTTCTGATCCTCTGCAAACCATAATTACTGTAATTATCTTGATCTCAACTAAATAAGAGTCCCGGAGCAACAGAAGTACACAGACGATAAAGTATGTGTATAAAATGTAATGTTCAAATCAAGTCATTTTTTCTTAAAATAACTGCATTTTAAATTGGATTGAGGGAGTAAGTGACACACTCTGCCAATGGAACAAGACAATTTACATTTAAAATAATAAAAAACTGCATTGTCTTGTTTCAAGTGCATTTTTATTTTATTATCTTATTTTAAGAGTAAAAATCCTCTTATTTATCTACTCACATTAAGGTTAAATTCACTTAATTTAAGAAATCTTCACTTATTTCTAGATAGTTTTTGCAGTGTAGATATTAATAGCCGAAGCGATGGAGATAACAGATGTTCAGACACTTAAGTTTCAGATTCATGAACATGTTTTAACAGAAACACCCTATGGAGGGAAGGAAGTGCATTTCCTCTGACCCCCCATTGTTAACATTGATGGACTGAAGTGTTTGCTACCAGGAATGTTCCGCGTCTTCATGCTACCTTGTTTCCGTCCCAGTCACATATCATTAGCTATGAGCTAATAGTCAAACGCTGTGAAGTCTTAAAGGTGTTTTCACCTCTCCTGTGGCCCATGCATCTTTCAGCTTATACTGTAGTGTTTGGATGTTTGGAGTTTTTTGGTGCTGATGGTATTCATGGATAGTATCTATGAGCCTTTCAACCTTCCCTGGGCGCTCACCACTGTGATTTAAGGAAATTTTAAAGCCATGAATTTTTAGGCAGGTAGTTGAGCCGAAGGTTGGGTGATTTATGCTTTTGTTTACAATACACTGCGGGGACCTAAAATAGCTGTGATGAAGGTGAGGAGAAAGTGAATCAAAGCTAAATGAGGGTTTTTGCTTGAACATATGCATCCAGAGATGAGGGTAAAATAACTAAAGCTGGTGACATATCAGTTTCATTTTTTCATACTTTCCGATATTTTATATGATCAATACCACAAAACTACGTTAATTTTACTGGAGTTTGATGTTTCAACCTCAAGTAGAACATGATGATGAATGTGAAAGAAAGGATATTTGCTTTTATCATTTGGGTATTTTTAAGACTTAAATTAAATTGAGCTATTGAAATGAATTGAATGAAATTTAACTGAACAAATTAGATTTTTCCCGCTAAGATACTTAGCGACATATTTGGCAGCTAACTAACACCGAACATCCCTGTGAAAGCACTTTTCCTGTGATGAAGAATCCCACACCGGAAAAGTGGCTCCAACAGATACCTGGAGAACCGTTAGACATCTCGTAGTACTGCGAAGAACCCTCCAGCTTACAGGCCCCTGGGAGAGGACCTGAGCTGAAGACGAAGGGTTTTATTATGAAATTATGTGAGAATTTTATGATCGTATATCTCACCAGGAAGAGGATTAGGAGCCACTGGAAAAAAATGTTAACTAAATTTTACTTCAGTTTAACATGGGAAAAAAGTCAAAAATTCTGACTTTAATCTCAAGAGTTCCTATGTCCAGAATTCTGACTTTTTTCTCAGAATTCTGACTAGCTAACAAGCATGTTAGCATCCAGCCATAACCATGTCTGTTTTAGAGACAGCTCTCTTGTTTAATGACCTTCTGCTCCTCCATTGTGGGGGACCCCAGGTACGTAAGAAGTTGCCTAATTCCGTCATTTTCCACTGTGTGTCACTGGCCACCTCAAACTACTCACATCTGATGTCAGTGAAGCTGAGTGCTCCACATCTCTGCCTTCATGGTGCCCATCTACATTGAAATCCACATTTCTGAGAAAAAAAGTCAGAATTCTGAGAAAAAAGTCAGAATTCTGACTTTTTTACTATATCAAACTGAAATCAAATTAAAAAATCAGTTAACTTTTTTTTTTAGTGGCCCTAATCCTCTTCCGTATATATCAGAGTTTGTATAAAAGGATTGCAATCATTGCAAGTTCAGAAGAAGAAGTTATGAAATTAGATCCAAACTCCAGTAATTTAGCCCTTTTAATCATTTGCTTGCTGTACGTATACATTTTATTGCAAATCAAAATTGTATATAAGGTTCTTGCCATTTGTCAACCGTGCTTTAATTTATCTACATAAGAAGCATTGGAAACTTGGACAAAATGTCTCTCATTACAGAACTCCCTCTCACAGAGCGAGGTGTTGGGATTGGTACCCATAGCTAAGCCTCCTTTAAAGCTATTAACCTTCCTAAATGATTCTTCTCTCCATCAGGTTTAGAACATAAAAAGAGCCGTTTCACTGCTGATGAAAATTGCCTCAATCAGTGTTTTCAAAACTGCTTTTCCTGACAGGAAGGGGAGCAAAGGAAGCGCTATCCTTTGTTTCGCCTTAGAGGTCACAACATGCTAAACAAACATCAACAGTATGTTGCCCCCTAACGTCTATAGTATGCAATGTCCTTCAGGAAAATTAGAGCCTCTTCTTCCAGAGGGAGATTTTCTTTTGGATTTTTACAACAATTAAAATCCAAAAACAAGTGGTAGCTAAAAATCATTAAATGAGGAGCTTGTTAAATTGTATTTATCCTTCATCTGATGCAGAACATAAAATGTTGCTAAAACCCCACAGCTGAATAAAATCCTCCATGTTCTGTGTGTCTCTGTGAAAGTGAAACTCCAGCCCTAACGTCTGGTTTATGCTCAGAAACCAGGTCGTCTGCGTGTGTGTCGCAGTTAACGCAGAAATGGCAGAATCTCTGGCTGTAGCTCCGTCCACCACGCCTGGCGCACCTCAGACGCTATCCCAGACACCGTGCAGGACGCTAGTTAGTAGCTCTGTGCGACGGTCTGTTGGTTTGCACATGAAGCCAAAACCAGTCAGATTGATTCAAAGTTTTATATCTTGCATCGACTCATTGACTCTTCAGCAATCCCTCACACTAAGCATGCTTGTAGCGACAGTGGAGAGGAAAAACTCCCTTTGAACAGGAAGAAACCTCCAGCAGAACCAGGCTGAGGCCAGGCTCAACCAAAGGCACATCTACCGGCCCTCAGGAACTGAAATTTCCCACTCCTGGTCTAACGTCTGTGATGATCTAGGCCAGGGGTCTGCAACCTGCAGCTCCAGAGCCACATATGGCTCTTTGGACCCTCTCCAGCGGCTCTTGATAGTGGCTAAAATGTATATAAAGAGCTAAATAATTTACTTTAATATATACCGGTATCAATAGCTTTAGTGTTTTTTATAAGATGGAAAAGAATGAGATTAAAAGAACCAGAAATATGTTTTAAGTAGGGATGCATGATATAATCGGCCCCCTAATCGGTATCGGCCTTAAAACTGAATATCGGACATCGGCCCCCCCACCGATATTTAACCCGATATTTGATCAGCTTCTGAGTTTCTAAAGTCTAAAAAAAAAAAAAAAATACTACTTCTTCTTCTTCCTCAAAAACTTCTTTTTTACAGACTTAATAACTTCTACACTGCAAAAAACTAAATCTTGATAAGTCATTTTTTTCTTAAAATAAGTGCATTTGTTCTTGAATTGAGGAGATAAAAGAGACATCTTGCCAATAGAACAAGACAATTTAGATTTAAAATAAGAAAACACATTTGCATTCTCTTATTTCAAGTGAATATTATCTAATTACCTTATTTTAAGAGTAAAAATAATCATTACATTGGGAAACTATCTCATTTACCTACTCAAATCAAGGGTAAATACATTTAATTTAAGAAAGTTTTACTTATTTCTAGATCGTTTTTCCAGTGTAAAGACGAGGGAAAAATATTGATCCATTAAAATATCCCAATATCTT
>JAGKQL010000001.1:4023389-4060400 GCA_018398635.1 Cyprinodon brontotheroides | reverse complement strand
GATGACATGATGTGAATTGGAGCTATAGAAATAAACTAAATAGAATTAAATTGACTGACCTTACTAAGTGAGAAGTGTGGAAGATGGCAGGAGGGAGGGGTTACTATATTTGGGCAAAGATGGCCGCTCCCAGACTCAGTGATCACGACAAAAATTATAATTTGTTTTTACTGATTAACGCTAAATTCATTACATCACCATGAAACATATTAGTTTAAGGTATAAATAGTGATCTATCGGTTATTCCTTGCTTACTTTTCCTTTAAAAGCATTATTACTGTGTAACTGAGAATTTATTAAGCCAGACAGAAGCCTTTATAATTATACAGTATAATGACGTACCACCATTACTGTGCCTTTGTGAAATGTGTTCAATGTGTCAACAAACTAAAATATACCCTGATAAAAATAGAGAAACATTAGACCCTGGCCTTGAGACACACAGGTACTGAACTTGCAGCCAGGAATTTCATAGTTGGCATCCTTGTAGTGTCCTTTCCTAAACCATTGAATCAGCTAAAACAATATCCTTGAATGCAAACTATCTTCAGGCAAATAGCTTCACAGAATTACAAAGTTAACCTAGTACCTACTACACTGATTAAAGTAACTTTATTAACTTTATTCTTTGCTTCTACAAAGTCTGTCAGGGGGGACAGCCAGGAAACTCTAAGGAGAGACAGTGTGAGGACGCCGTTGGACAAGTACTGAGACAGTGAGACAGCTGGAGCTGGGATTGGCCTGCACTCAGGTGAACCCTCATCTGCTGGTCCAGCACCGCACAGCATCGGCAGCCAGCCAACTCTCAACATAATGGGCAAAACCACGTCCCCCATCCTCACCGCACACCTCCTATTGAACCCTGAGCAGTCAGAAACCGCCACGCCCCCCCCCACCGCTACCAATTAAACCCCATTTGAATCCGCAGCACTTCTGTAACTGTTTATTACGGAAGAGGATTAGGGCCACTGAAAAAAATAAAAAAGTTAACTGATTTTTAAATTTTATTTTAGTTTAACATGGGGGAAAAAGTCAGAATTCTGACTTTTTTCTCATAATTCTGAGATTAAAGTCAGTAATCCAACTTTAATCTCAGAATTCTGACTTTAATCTCAGAATTCTGACTGAATTCTGACAATAAAAAAAGTCAGAATTCTGAGGAAAAAAAGTTACAATTCTGAGATTAAAGTCAGAAATCTGACTTTAATCTCAGAATTGTGACTTTTTTGGCTGCTTGTCTCCCCCCAGCTCAGCCGTCTCGTGTTGGAGTTCACCCCGGTAGACGAGAGGGTCGCCTCCCTTCGCCTTCGGGTTGAAGGGAGGACTCTGACAGTTGTTTGCGGCCTATGGGCGGCGACGTCACAATTACCAGGCCTTCTTAGCATCCCTGGGGGAGGGTGTTAGAAGTGCCCTCCCGGGGATTCCATCATTCTGCTGGGAGACTTCAAGCATGCGTGAGCGGCAGTGACACCTGGAGAGTATTCGGAAGAGAACAGACTGGCTCACAGGGGCCGAGTGGTGTCTCATTGTGGACTTCTGTGCAAGTCGCGGATTGTCCATAGCCAGACACCATGTTCAGGCTTTTATAAGGATGTCCATCGGTGCACTTGGCACCAGGACACCTAGGCGAAGATTAGATGATCCGACTTTGCTGGTACGTATCTTCTGATCTTGACGCATGTCTTAACCTTTCGAGGGTGAAAGAGTGAGCTAATCCACCGACCACCACCTGGTAATTGAGTTGGATACGCTGGAAGAGGAGGAAGCCTGAAAGACTTCGGCAGGCCCAAGCGTGTAGTGAGGGTCTGTTGGGAACGTCTGGTGGAGCCCTCGATCAGAGACGGATTCAACTCCCACCCTCCGAGAGCTTCTCTCAGGTTCCGGTGAGGTTGGAGACATGGAGTCCGAATGCGGCTGTGTTCTCTGCCTCTATATGTCGCGTCGGCTGCCCGTAGCGCTGTAATACAAGGTTTGCGGTGCCTCGTCGTGGTGGCAATCCTCGAACCCGGTGGTGGACACCGATAGTAAGGATGCCGTCAAGCTGAAGAAGGAGTCCTATCAAGCCTGGCTGGCTTGTGGGACTCCTGAAGCTAAGCTGGCATTACCGGGAGGCCAAGCGGCCCAGCGCGAGGCGATTTGCAGAGGCAAAATCTTCGGCCTGGGAGGAGTTCGAGAGGCCATGGAAAAAAGACTATCGGTTGGCCTCAAGCGATTCTGGCAAACCGTCCGTCAAAGCGCCCGAGGGGAAAGCAGTGCTTCACTAACACTGTTTTAGTGGTGTGGGGAGCTGCTGACCTTGAAGGAGGATATTGTGAAGGCGGTGGAAGAGTACTGAGGATCTCCTCAACCCGACAGACTTATGCCTTCCGTGGGGGAAGAAGAGGCGAGGTGCTTGGGGCTGGGTTCGTCCATCCACCCAGGCTGAAGTCACCGAGGTAGTCAAAAACTCCCGCGGTGCTTGGGCTTGGGGGTGGGCGAGATCGTCTGAGTATCATCTCCAAGCTCTGGATGTTGTGGGGCTGTCATGGTTGGCAAAACCCTCTTCAACTTGCTCAGCGTGGAGGTGGGGACAGTTCCTGGATTGGCGAACTGGGGTGGTGGTTCCCTCCACAAGAAGGGGACGGAGGGTGTGTTCCAACTATCGAGGAATCACACTTCTCAGCCCCTCCCCAGGAAGGCCTATGCCAGGGTGCTGGAGAGGAGAGTCCGGCTGATTGTGGAACCTTCGGCAGGAGGAGCAGTGTGGTTTTAGTCCTGGCAGGTGGAGCGGTGGACCAGCTCTACACCCTCTGCGGGGTGCTGAGGGTTCATGGGGAGTTTGCCCAACCAGTCCCGCATGTGTTTTACGTGGACTTGGAAGGCGACCGACCCCGTGTCCCCTCGTGCTGCCCTGTGGGGGTGCTCCAGGAGTATATGGAGTCGGGGGCCCTTTGGTAGGGGCCATCCGTTCTCCTATGCAAAGCGGAGCAGGAGTCTGGATTGCATTGCGGCGATAAGTGGGACCTATTCCGTGCATGTTGGACTCCGGGCGGGGGCTGCCCTCTGTCACGGTCCTGTTCATAACTTTTTATGGACAGGATTTCCAGGAGTGCAGCCAAGGACCGGAGGGGTCTGGTTTTGGGGAACAGCGGATCCCGTCTCTGCTTTTTGCGGATGGCGTGGTTCTGCTGGCTCCCTCCTGCCCAAGAACCTACAGCGTGCTTGCTGGGGGCGAGTTCGCAACCCAGTGTGAAGCGGCGGGATGAGAATCCAAACTCCTCAAATCCGAGGCCATGGTTCTCCGACCCGGGAAAAGGTGAAGCATTGTCGCGCGCTTCAAAGTTGGAGGAAGTCCCTACCTCAAGTAGGAGGAGTTCAAATATCTTAGAGGTCCTGTTCCACGAGTGAGGGAAAAGAATGGAAGGCGAGGAGATGCGATAGGCGGTCCGGTCGCGGCTGCTGCGTATTGCGAGCGCTGCACGGTCTGTCGTGGTGAAGAAGAGCTGGCGAAAAGGCAAAGCTCTCAATTTACCGTTAGGTATCACGTTCCTACCCTCACCTATGGTCATGAAATTTGGATCATGACGAAGAAAGAGCGAGCCCGGATACAGGCGGCTGAAATGAGCTTCCTCCGCCCAGGGTGTCTGGAGCTCTCCCTTAGAATAGGAGTGAGGCACTTCGAGTTACGTGGGGAGAGCTCAGAGTAGAAACGGTTGCTCCTCCCACGTCGAGAGGAGTCAGTTGAGGTGGCTTTCGGACATCTTGCCTAGATGCCCCTGGACGCCTCCCTCGGGGAGGTGTTCCAGGCATGTCCCACAGGATGGAGGCCCAGGGGACGGCCAGGACGCGCACTGGAAAGACTATGTCTCTGCGGCTGGCCTGGGGCGCTAGGAGCTTCCCCACAGAAACTGGAGGAGGTGTCTGCGGAGAGGGAAGTCTGGGGAGTCTCTGCTTAGTCTGCTGCCTCAGCGACCCGGTTCGGATAGCGGGGAGGCGGCGGCGGCGGCGGCGATCTGACTTTAATCTCAGTATTCTGACTTTTTCTCAAATTCTGAGATTAAAAGTCAGGAATTCTGAGAAAAGTCGGAATTGTGACTTTTAATCTCAGAATTCTGACTTTAATCTCAAATTTACTGAGGAAGGCTGCTGATCACAATTCTGAGATTAATGTTGGAATTCTGTGAGATTAAAGTCAGAGATTCTGAAGATTGAAGTTAAATTCTGACTTTTTCTCAAAATTCTGAGATTAAGAATCAGTAATCTGACTTTAATCTCAAATTCTGACTGAATTCTGACAATAAAAAGTCAGAATTCTGAGGAAAAAAAGTCAGAATTCTGAGATTAAAGTTGGGAATTCTGACTTTTTTCTCACATAATTCTGAGATTAAAAGAGTCAGAAATCTGTAGCTTTAATCTCAGAATTCTGACTTTTTATTGTCATAACTGTCTGAGACTAAGTCAGAATTCTGAGATTAAAGTTGGAATTCTGAGATTAAGTCAGAATTCTGACTTTTTCTATTGTCAAGAATTCAGTCAGGAGATTCTGAGATTAAGAGTCAGAAATTCTGAGATTAGGGTTGGATTTCTGACTTTTAATCTCAGAATTATGAGGGGAAAAAGTCAGAATTCTGACTTTTTTACCGTGTCATAATTCTGAGGATTAGAGTCAAAATTCTGAGATTAAAGTTGGAATTCTGACTTTTATCAGAATTCTGACTTTTCTCAGAGATAAAAAAGATAATTCTTTTATCTCCAAATTCTGACTTTTCCTCAAATTCTGACTTTTTCTATTGACCGAAATTGAAAAAGATGAGATTAAGATCAGAATTCTGACTTTTCTCAGACTATACTGAAATAAAAAATCAGTTAACTTTTTTCCAGTGGCCCTAATCCTCTTCCGTAGTTTATCATTGTGCAAACAATCTTAAAAGATCCCAACAATCATTTACTAAAGAAGCATTTCTTAGTGTTACGGCTGCAGTGGGTTTCTCCAGCCTTCCTTGCAGTGTTCTGGATGCAGACCTTCTGCAGGTGATCTGTTTTGCCCTAATTGATGCTCGTCTCCTTTAAAAGCTGTCATGCAAGCAGCAGACAGGAGGTGTCTCTCTCTCACCTCCTCAGAACCCCGTTTGGTTTGGTTTGGTTTGTATCCTGTCCTATGGTTGGGTTTTGTTAGGATTGGTTGCATTTGCTTATTTCTGTTTAGTTATTGGTTGCATTAAGCCATTTCCTATTCCCCATTTTATTTATTTTCAGGTATTGTTTCTTTATTATAATTTCATAAATTCAATTTTTACTTTAAAGAAAATCCTTGTGTGGTCTCCTTTAATGTTACCAAACAAGCCTGGTGGACGTAACATTTGTTAAGTAATTGGTTGTAACTTCACTTGAAACATCCTGAATGATCATTTTAATATCCTGCTCTCTGCAGAGTTTAAAGATTTGTTTTTCTTTTTAAATAAATGATTAGAAAATGATGGTAAAAAATGGACTGTTAATCAGTTAAGATGCTTAGGCATTCTGTGCCTGCTTCACAAACGCAACAAAATTCCCCCTCTTTAAGACGATCCTACAAAGTACATTTTCAGGTACTGTGTGCAGGTTAGCCCTTTTAGCAAAGGCAACAGTCATGGTGCATTAGCTGCAGCACAGAGATAAAGGCCAGCCTATGACAGAAGCTAGCAGGTCAATGTACCGTGTGACCTTTAGAGATAAGACTGAAGCGGACTTTTGTGTTGCAGGGTGCTGAACCGGATGAAGTCCCGCTTCACCAGAAAGAAGAAAATATCCCGAAGAGATCATAAACTGCCATGAAAACGTTTTTCTTTTCTTTCAAGTCTGCTTTAACTGAAACAGTAGGATGTTTAAGGAAGTTAGCTTTGTTAATTTGGATGCTTCAAATGTTTTCCTCCTTTGCTCTCCTCCTGTTTCAGTCGTCTCTCCCAGGCTTGTTAGGGGCGACGCTGTCTGACCCTTCGCAGATTTTACCATTTTTATCTCTCCTTCTTCCTGAGCCATCCAGCCTCTTGTTATATGACTGTTTATCAGCCTGATGGCGCTTTGCTAATGGTGTCAGTGGACTTCAATTAGCTTTCCATCACGCTCGATTGCACCGTCCTGCTGGAAAGGGACTTTAAATGATCTGAAACAGCACAGCCATTATGTGTGAATGACTAATAACAGATTAAACAAAGGGGATGGGACTGACAGGGACACAACAATATCATGCAAATTGTTATGTTCCTCTTTTTCCGCTGCAGTGAATGCGGCATGGCTGAAGGTGATAACAATGCTTGCAAATTCCCTCCAGTCTAAAATGTGAGCTATTACTCATTTGAGTTCAGTTTATAGTGTTTATTTCAGACAAACAATGTCTGGGTCCACACAGAGGTGAAATATAGGCTGCAGGAGGAATTGGTGCAGGGATAAAACTTCAATCTCTGCTCTAAATCATTTACTGCAACTATGGGACAATCGTAATGAGGACAATAATAAAGTCATAAAACTTGGGTTTAGAAAAACTATTTCACACGGAGCACATTTACATCGATGCATCAAAGAAAGAAACACATGATTCTCGCTACTCAACTTACTTAGGTTTTTTTTATTTTCTATATCATGACCAATGCCATCATATCCATCATTTTCCAGCTTGTGATATTGCTGGATTCTTGAAGCAATTTTCTTTAACATCTTTTTTTTTTTACTTGTTTGAAAAAATAAATCTGCATCTCTCCGTTGGTCATGATCTTGGCCCTGAGGACTAGCTTAATAGTTCATTCTATTCACGGCCTAGCTCTGCCCAGTTTCTCATTGCTGTTCATCTCATCCACCTGCTTCTGGCTCTATTTAAGCTGCTTGCCCTCAGTCATCAGTGCCAGATTATTCAAGCCTTTATTAAGAGTTCTCTAGCATACCCTGTGTGTTGTTCTGATCTGTTCTAATCTGTTTGCCTGAACTGTCTTTGGATTCTGCCTACTTACAACCTTCGGTCTCTCCCCTGACCCTGAATTGGATCGTCTTTGGATCTCTGATCTTCTGGCCTGAACTTCTGTTTACCTTATTGACTCCTGTAAAGTTCCTGGCACTGGAGCTGCTAATTGCAATCAGTGCACCTGTTCTCACTCCTCCCCTCCTGCTTAAAAGCTCCGTCCCTCCTGCCTCTAGGGCCAGAACGTCTCTAGCCTCTTGGTGGGAACTTCCAGCCTTTTCTTTATGTGCCTCTGCCTGTCTGAACCTCGACCTGTTTTTGCCCCTCTTTTTTGAGCCTGCCTGACCCCTTTCTGGATTTTTGTCTGCCCGCCTGAGCCCTGCTCGTCAGCCTCAGAGATCTGGACTGTCAACCCGTGTTTCTGACCCAGCCTGCCTGTGAGTTACTGAGATTGCCTGACCCTTTGAACTGTCTTTGCTTCTGTGGATACTGAACTGGATCTGGACTCGGAACTTCCCCTGGATTCTCCCTTGGATACCTCTGCTGGATTTCCGGACTCCCCCCTCGTCAAGACCCGGACTGAACCTTGGATTTCCCCAGCACGGACTCCCTCCTCTCCTGTAACCAGACTGAGCCCAACCGAGTCTTCCTGTGGCCAGGTTAGTGACCAAGTTCCTTACTCTAACATCTGCCTGCCTCCACTGGTCACTAACCACCACTCTGTCTATAGGAGCTGCCTGTCGCTGAACCTGACCGCTCTTCCCGGGACTCCGTGCCGCCCTTCACTTAAATAAAGACTGTAAAAGCTTCACTGACCTGTTTGCGGGTTGTCTTTGGGTCCATCCATATCCACTACAGTAATCCATTACAACTCCTGCTTTGGCTTCGCCTTCTGGAAACTCCTGTTTTTCCTCACCTGCTTGCTTCTGCTCATCAGCCAGTTCAGCAGCCTTCTTGGCTTTGCTTCCTGGAACTCTCTGGGTGGCATCCGTCGCATGCTGTGCGAAATCATCCCGTTAGATTAATTCCTTCCTCTGGACTCGGACTGAACTTTAAAACCAGGTTAGTGACTCACAAGCTCGTAATCGTTCTCCAGATTTAGGTGGCCACTAACCTCAGTTTTTCCCTCTAAAAAGATTCCGGCCTTCTTTGTCCTAGCTGCTGAGATGCAGATTCAATGTATTGTCAATAAACGCTATTGTTAATCCCATCAGTCTGTCTGCCGGAGGTTCTGGCTGAGAAATTTTAGAGAAAGTGTAAGAAAGAGGAGGTAGCCATCTTATTTATGACTTCATTTTGTGTTTTTTTACATTATGTGCTTCCGCATAATAAGAGAAAAGAAAGTGAGTTGCCCCATTGTTTTAGGTCGGAGGTCTTCAACAGGGGGTCCGTGACCTCTAAGGGGTCCTCGGAGGTACTGCATGGGGGTCACGAAAGTTTTGGTTGATTAGACTTCTTTTTTTTCCACTAAATGAAATGTCTTTAAATCCACATTAACATGAATTCATCACTCTGTAGTAAACAGATAAATGGAGGCTGAAGATGTCTTTCAGATATCAATGCCAGTGGCGAGTTCTAGACCAAATGTACGAGGGGCCAGGAGGGGGCCAGCGTGTTTTCATGGGGGCACAGAAAAGGTATTAAATATAAAACAGGGCAAGGGATTCAAATATATTAAGAGAGCTGCATGAAATGAAATTTCTATTCAATTAGGTTTAATTACTAAAATTCTATTTCTTGTTAGATCGATAGACATTCATAAATTAGAAATTTTACATATTTTTGACTTAATTTGAGTTAAAATTACGTTTTTTTCTAAAATCTGAATTAGAACTCAAGAAAAATGTATAAATTCAGCCGTAAAAATGAGAGTAATTTGTTTTGAAAATAACATTTAACAGATGAAAACTGGGACGCTATCTCAACAACACTGAAGCTATAACTTTATTGTTTTTAAATAATTTGTAAAACAGAACTTGTATAGAAAAAAGATAGAAAAAAATAGATCTCAAGGGCCTATCATCAGTAATCATGTCTGTTCCAGCAAATATCATCATTAGAATTTCTTCTTTGAATATTATGTCTTCAGTACAGGGGTCCATAACAGGGCCAGGATTACATGATCTATGCCAGGGCACAGAGCCCCTCGCTGGGTCTCCTGCTGTCTAGAACCTACCATGATCAATGCACACATTTAGCGACACACAGGAGCTCTTTCAAGCTGGACACCGTTTCAGTCACAACACCTGTCCCATCAACCAGGAATCAGAAATACTTTAATAATCCCAGGGAGGGATTACTTTAGTTACATTACTCCATCAGTAATAGAGTGACTATAGGACCAGTTTGATAGAACACTATTTCATACAATATTTTTAATGGGGGTCCCCGCCCATCTCGCCATCAGTTTGGGGGTCCTCCTTGGCCTGGAAAACGTTGAAGACCCCATGTTTTAGGTATGATGAAGAGGACTGTCCCTGCTGTGAAACATGCATGAGGCTCTGTTATGTTCTAGGGCTGCTTTGCTTCATTGGCCATAGGGTCTCCTAAATCTCTGGACGGTGTGATAAAATCTCAAGCCTATTAAGGGATTCTACAGAAAGGTGCTGCCCATGTCAGAGAGCTTGTTGTCAGTTGCAGGTCATTGGTCTTGCAACAGGATAATGACCAAAATCACAGAGCTAAAAACACCTAAGAATGGCTAAGGGAAAACATTGGATTGTTCTAAAGTGGCACTCTAGGAACTATGGTCTAGATCGTGGAAGAAGCTTTGAAAGGCCATCTGGAAAAGGCAGCCTTTAAACCTGAGACACTACGAGCAGTTTGCTCATTGAGCCATAATACCGGCAGAGAGGAGCAGAAGGCTCTTCTACAGTTACAGAATTAATTGTATTGCAGTGATTGCTGTAAAATTAATTGGAATGGGGAAAGTGGCGTCTTGGCTGTTTAATGGCGGTGTTTACATTCCTGTAGCCAGCATGGGTCCTTAGAAGAACCCGCCCTTAGAGGATTTTGAGGATGGCTGAATTGGAACAGTTCACCAGAATGTTAAGCAACTTTCTTACACCAGCGCGGAGGCAGGGCCCTGTCCGGCAGGGGAGCCGTCACCCCTTTGGGGTTAACGAGCACCTGACCAAGAAGGTCCGGTTCCTGAGGAAGCAGAAGAAGATCTGGTCCACATGGACCACCAACTGTAAGGTCTTCATCAAGCTGAGTAGAACACCTGAGGAGGGGAAGATTTTGGTCATTCAGGACCTCACAGAGTACAGGTGATATCACGCATGACTCACTTTCACCACGTCACAATCTTCATGAACTGTTTCTTCATCCCTTATGGACACAACACCAACAACTACAACTGTTATTGCCGATAACCTGGAAGTGAAAACATTCATCGATTATAAAAGTCAGGCCATGGAAGACAATGTAGATCCACAAAACAACTTCTTCTATGACATCGTTGATAACTGCTGCTACACAACCGATCAATTCAACAAGGCAGTTCAAGTACAGAAAATGTTTCTTTCATATATTTAACTCAGCCTGTGAATAAGCCGAACTACGACTGTGACCGCAGTTCCTGCCACCATAGTAGAGCTCCCGCCCAGAGCTTCCTATACTGCAGAGGAGCTACCGCGCGTTGCAGCGAGGCAATAAGCAAACATTTTTGCTGTTGATAAACTTCCATCTCATCAAGCACATTGCCTGTGGTCAGCGTTCATATTGAATGCATTCATCACACCCACACAACAAATGTTTCAAATGTCAGATTAGTGTCATAAAATGGGACAGATTTTATTTCTCATAGTTTTATAATGAGTAAGACGGACGGATCAAATGAGTAGTGGTTCTGGAAATCTTTGTGGGACCTCGCTCAGCCTGAAATTTTATAAAAAGACATTTTTTATCTCTTTCTTACCTGGGCAGCTAACAACTAATGAATTCACCTCTTTCCTAGTGAGACGGTAAAAAAATCCTGATCAGAATGCCATCACTCATGCATATTTCTTTCCTCAGCTTTTATAAAAAGGAATAGAAAATTGAAAACACCCCGCTGTTTCCAGACCTGTGAACACGATAGCGTGCAGCTCAGCATAGCTGTCCTTCTTCAAGATCAAGCACTGAGCAACGTCAGATTTAGATCAAACCTTTCAGCAGGTGACAAGTCAGAAGCCCAAATCTCCTACTCTTACATTTCTCCTTTCTAATGAGCACAATTTAGGGAACTATACATTAATGTTTGAAAGGTAATGTTTTATGTCTTAGTTGTCTGTGTCCTTCCCTGTATCTATGCTGTTGCATTTCATTTAGCTAATAATAGTCCTTATTAACAAGATTAATAATGCAAAAGGAGCCATAAAAAGGCAGAAAAGAACTGATTGGTTGAGCCTTTTATCTCTGTGGGCCAATAGAAACAGAATTTCCAGGAATCTTGCTTCCTATAGGCTGCCTATAAGTGGAAGATTGATAACAAGTTCTCTGACAATCAGAGAATCCTAAAACGGAAAATAGCTTCTAAGAAATGCAGTCATTTAAAAGCTGAACAATTTAAAGCGAGAGTAAAATTGCTGCTACTAAGTTGTCTGAACTTTCCATATGGATTTGTGGTTTAAATTATATGTTAAATTGTTTTAATACAAAGAAATGCTGTTTTTTTTTTTCACAATATCCTATAGATGTCTGAAGATTATGAAACATATTTGTTTTTATGGAGACTGCCACTCAATAAGCCCGTTTTTCGGCAGTTGTCCATCACATTTTCTTTTTTAGTGAAACATTATTCTATTTTTATGTTTTTGTTGTAAAAAAGGAAAAAAAAGCAGGGTTTTGGATAACAGCTGAGCCATATTTTGCTTTTTGCAGTAATGTAAGGCATCACCAAAACAATTTCAGTAATATTTTACTCGGTACAATTCTCAGTTACTGAAGTTACTTTGCTTGTTTTGTTACTTTGATACTTTGCTGTTTTTCCAGATAGTGTACAAGTGAAGGGATTGAAGAAATAGTCTCTTAGAATGAAGTATTTTGTAGTATTTAAAAAAATACATTGATTTATTTTGGTACCTGTTTTTTGTAGTTTATTTCTATACATTTTTAAGGTGGGTATTTGGTATTTTATTTGGACATACATTTTGATGTATTTTTGCCCATTCCTGAGTAGCAAGCTGTGGCATCGTTTCGATGGAAGCATAATGGAGGCCAGAAAATCAGGAAATGAGACTGCAGATGACAGCGCTACCTTTCAGAGGTCAACTTAAGCCGCATGGAAAAATCCATTGGAGTATTGGAAGGGGAAAAAAACTCCCGGAACCCAATTTTTCATAGATTTGTACTTCTCTTCTTATGCACGTCAGCATCTTCAGCGCCCTGTGATTTATTTATTTTTGCAAAGGCCGGTGAAGTTTTGTCAAAATTTGAGATATCAAAAAAGTACTCCAGAGTGTTGTTCAGCATGTGGGGTGAGTAGCAGAAAATGAAGGCTAATCATGTTTTGGTGTACTATTCCTTTAATGCTGCATGTTTGTCAGAACCTGAGTTTCTAAGCCATTCTGTTGCAGTGTCAAAGCTCACATCCCATCTCTGGATTTATGAGTCTTGTCTCACTGAGGCTGAAATAAGGATAAAATTGGACACATCTATGCAGCTTGTCGTCACACGGCGGCCATGCTGAAACATCATGTCCACATCTCAGAACGCTGGTTATCTCCCACATACATGCATACATCAGTCTGTCATCCATTCTCCATAGAACCTTCTAGGTACTGCTTATGTTGCTCTCCTAATACCAGACTTAGCGATGACACTGGGGCTGAGACCCCCTCAATAGTGATTCATTGCTTTAATCACTCTGACTCTCCAACTTCTCACTGACAGTGCCAGGGTTTGACACATCACTGCCTCCTCTCACCCTCGCCCATTTGTCCTATTTAGAACGCTGTCTTTTGCCATATAGACAATTAGACATTGGGAATAGTGACGGCGGCAGAGGGGAGCTGGTAAAATACAGCTGGGGTGCAGCCTGGGGGCTAAATGGCTCTGAATGTTTAGGATGAATATTTCCCCTGCTCCTCTCAGACATGGGGGGTTTTCTGGCATCTGATCTGACATCTTGACTGGGGAAAAGCGCAGTTTAATCAAACGTCTATGCTGCTCTTTTTGAAAAGCGTGATAACCTGTATGGTCGTTAAACTGGCAGTTCCTCCCCGTCTGATCTTCCATGACCTCACTCTGTTCTGCTCAGAGTGGTTATAGCATTATATTCACAGCACTGGAGCAACCCCTATAAGTCTCATATCGATTTTTGCCTCAGTCTCTCTTTTTATTGCTGCATGTGGAGAAGGACAGGATCAATCACACCTCTTTTCCCCAACTTTAGACCCGAAGGCAGTGGCCTCAGTCACTCTAGCATAGAAGTGGCTGAAAACGGTCCATAATATCTTTACTTTGAGGCATAAGAGTTAATGCAGCTGTGCAAAATGAAATGTAGTTTTGTATACACTGTGTATATGAAATGACAATAAATGTTGTCTAAGTCTGAACTATGAATGGCATAATGAACAAGACTTGTCTCATGGGTACTGAAGCTACTCAGCCTTTGTTTAAAGAAACCCTTAGAAAACGGGTTACATTTCTCACTCATTAAGGTCAGTCAATTCTATTCTATTCAGTTTATTTCTATAGCTCCAATTCACATCATGTCATCTCAGGTCACTTTCCAGTTCACCAGATCATCCAGTCAGATTGATTCAAAGTTTCTATCTAAGGAAAACCAGCTGATTGCATCGCACTCATTGACTCTCTTCAGCAACCCCCTCACACTCAAGCATGCTTGTAGCGACAGTAGTGGAGAGGAAAAACTCCCTTTGAACAGGAAGAAACCTCAGCAGAACCAGGTCTCAGTGTGAGCTGCCATCTGCTGAGATCAAGACACTGGGGTTCAAGTTGAGACATTGCAAGCAGACATAGAAAAAGAAGCATAGATACAAAAGGCAACTGTCAACCAGCTCCACAGCGGCCCGTCCAGGAAACACACAGCCAGGCAGACGAGCTCCGAGCCAGCTCCCATGTCAGAGGGATGAAGAGAGCACATCCAGTTAGTCACAGTCACAGACAAACAGGACTACACTGAAAAAACAGGCCAAGCTCCAACATCTAGAAACAAAGGTGTTGATGGCAGCAGCACAGCTGCCATATTTCTCTCCAGGATGGAGTCACAGCCCAAACAGGAACAGACCAGATGAAGCTACTATGAGAAAAAAGCAGAGAGAGCAGAACGTTAGAGATTGAACTAACAGATTCTGCAGAGTGGGAGAATACAGAGATAGAATGAAGCAGAATAATGAAAAGGGGTCCCTATGTCCTCCAGCAGCCTGAAGTTCAAGCCTATAGCAGGCAGAACTATAGAGATAGATCAGGATAAATGACTGAGCCACTCTAACTAGAAGCTTTATCAAAAAAAGGAAAGTTTTAACCCTAGCTCTCCTTAAAAGTAGAAGTAGAAATACATCAGACATCTGTGTCCAGAAATGTGCAGTTCGTTCTAGGAACAGCAAATATATATATATATATATATATATATATATATATGCAAGTAAACAGACCTAATGGAGCTTCTGTTAATACTTTAATTAGTGTGGTACATTTTTTTTATTTTTTTCTTTATGCGGGGGTATGTAAACTTTCAAGCTCAGCTGTATCCTGATGTCTGTTCAGTCCATCACACCAACAGCGTTAAGGAATCTTGTTTCAAAACAAGTTGTAAACTTGTTTCCTTTTTTAATTTGTGGCCTATTTCATGTTACTTAATTTTTTTTTTAGAATATCTCTTTAATTAGATCAGAATATCTAGAACATCCTGACTTAATGCCGTATCTTGGTTTTAATACCACAACCACTTCTTATCTGGGACAAAAATAAACCAGCTTCATGATGTAAATACATCTTTAGCTCTATGAACAGAATACCGTGACCAGCTCAGGCATCTGGAAGGTCTGCCTGAAAAACTGTTTTGTCTCAAAGATGTGGAGTATTTTAGGTTTTGGACAGTATAAACTGCAGGCGTTGCTTTATTTAAATTCAAATGTCGTGTTTTGATCCGAAGCTAAGAAAGCATCAACATCTTTGTTAATCAGCTATTAACCCCCTGAATCTTAAGAAACTCTTCTGGTTAGAAAATTGAAATCGGTTTGCAAATAGTTTTCCAGCATCCAATCTAAGTCCAAACCTATAATGTCGGAAAAATCTCATTCTGAAGCCAGAAACTTCAAAATGCTCTTTTAAGAGCTTCTGTCAGTCGGCAATTTTGAAGCCTGGCTGCAGGAACTTCCTCCCCCGTGGGAAGGAAATTATTTGTAAGTTAAGCACAGCTGGTGGGTGATGAAGCTTAGCTTGAAGCCAGAGTTGCAATTTCACCTTAAATGCATTAAAGAGCCTGAGGGCAGGGATGTGAGGAGGAAAGATTCCTCACAGACCTTCCACTGTTGTTAGATCAACCACAAAAATGACTCATTCTAAAGATCTCTGTTTAATTACTGCAACAGCGAGTCTATTCCAACAATAACCCAAAATGCAAATGTTTAGTTAATTATATAAAATGTAATATCCTTCTCAAAGGATTGAGCGGAATGAGGAGATAAGAGGAGCAAGTCTTGTGCTTCGTGTTGGATGTAACTTCACAGAGGCTAGTTTGAACTTCTGGCTCCATATTTCTGTCTGCCAGCTCAGAATGTGAATACACAGCCTGCAGGATCAGGCTGGATCAGGATTCAGCTGCTTCCATCTCACAGCAGCAGAGTTTGGGCTCCTCATCCTTTTTTTAGTAGACTGGCTCCTTGCCCTGATGCCCCCGAATCGGGTTATTGATCCTTCAGTCACTTTTTTACTTTCATTTCCTGCCATGATTTTACAGCGAGACCATTTCTACTTTCACCTAAGGGATATTTGCAGTTAAAAATATTTGCTTAGCAGAAGTCACTATCCGTGTGAGCTCGATTTAGAGAGCTTCATTGTATCTTCCAGTCAGAGAGAAAAAATGCTTTGATATAGAATATTAACTCCGGCAGGACCGTCTTTCTGCAGCCCTTTGCACAGCAGTGCATGGAAAACATAGAGCCCGTTTGTGTGTGTGTCTGTTTGAGTCGAACCCCAAGAGAAAAGAGTCAATCTTGAACGTAATGAAAATGCAAATCTGCATCTCCCGCTCCGACCTGTGCTGTCAGTCAGCATCACAATTCTCCATTCAGTGACTGACAAAACAGCCCAACAATCCGGCCAGATGTGACGCGAACAAATCGCTCCGCCAAGCCGTCTCCATCACTCATTACAAATAAATCAATCCCCTTTATTGTTATGTTCTCTCCTCCTGTCTATTGATTTCTGTCATCCCTCTACTTGACCGGGTTGTTTCGTCTTTATCCCTCCTTACAGCAGCTAACCCCCCAGACATTTGAAGTTGCATATCTTTCAAATAAAATAATGCCACAGAAGTTCAATCGACCATTTAACCTGTAATTTATTCTTGGTTGTTTTTAGTGACAGTTTAGAGGTAATGACTTGTGCACACTGTTGAAAGCTACCAATTCTAATTATAGTTGTTTAATTCCCAGAATAACAGATTTGAATCCAGAAATCAGTTGATAACTGGAGATGGAAGATTGTTGATTCTTGATCGGCTCTGAAAAATCTGGTATTCTCCCCAATCAGCAAACCCACCAGGCCTTAGTAAAGTTTATTACAGTAGTGGGAATTCCAAAGTTTCCCCACTTTCTCTTGATGGGCCTCTTTGAGGAAAGTGTTGGGATCTGGAGAGTGTCTGTCCACTTTCCTCCAGAGAGGCGTATTTGCAGATCTCCTGGAGCCGGGCTGATTGCACCACCTGCTCCTCATCTGCTCATCATCAGGAGATCCTCAGCATTTCATGCGAGTGCGGAGTGCTTCACCCAGTGCCAGAGTTTTTGCCAGAAAACCATAGCGGTACTACTGGTGGCAGATAGTGGCAAATGCCACCCCTAAATGACAGCTCAGCCACGTTACGCGCCGCTGCTCACCCCCAGTTGGCGGTAGGTGGGCGCAGGCTTATAAAATTATGGATCATTTGGAGAATTACGCCGCTACCATTTCAATGTCGGACTGCAGTGAATGCAGCATCGAGATGACGCCGGCTTACCTCGAGACTGATTGTTTTGAAAACCGGAATGGGCAAAAGCTTGTGGAGCCAGGGGTGATGGGGAGAGGAGACACCGGGATGAAACAGGTAAAAATTGATTTAACTATCTATGGAGAAATGAAATCATAATGAAAGCACAATGTTGATAGCATAGCTGCAATGCTGATTTTGAGATGATAAAATCAGGTTGCAGATCGCTATTTCTCTAACTATGATGTTAGGTTAGGCCTGACGCCCAGGCTCATAAAGACATAGCGCCACGTGTCAACTATGACAGAGTTGATCACCGCATCGAGCCTCAAATCAAAAACGCACAAAGTGCTTGATCTTAAATAAAGCTGCAAAGCATTTGCTGAGCAGCATGGAAATCACCGCATTCCAGCTGTTATAGTCATCATGTGCTAATCCTTTATGTCATGCTCTCTGGTGAGCCTTACAGAGCTGCTATGTTTTGTTTTGGCACCTGAGAAAATCAGATATTTCCTTTAATAAAACCAAAAGTGTTAAAAAAGCAATGTGATACTGGTAAATCCAGCTTAATATGAAGCAGTGTTGTTGTTTTTGTATATATAATATGAAACTATCCAGAAAATGACCCTGTATCTTCCCAATACCACAAGCAAAATGTATTTTATGTTGCTTCTTTTCAGATTTATGGAGATTTTGATGTAACATACAGAACCCGCCTTTTTGTTGATTTGTTGATACAGCAGTATGGAGGACCAATCCCCTGCCATATTTAAAATAAATACAGAACAGAATAAATGCTTAATAAGCCGTCAGCAAGCATACCACTGCCACCAAAAATACAAACAACAAATAAATGTAAGTAGAAATTAAATTATACAGCTAGTCATAAAGGTATATAACTCTTTTTAATTGGCTTCTTTATTTCTTTTGCCTTTTAATATTTGCCTTATTTATTTTTTTTTGTCATTTATTATCTTCAACTTCATTTTTTTCATTACTTCTTATATTTCTAAGCATTTATTTATGTGTGCATGTTATCATATTTTTGTCTGTTTTAATTTTCCTTTTTGTATTTGTTTATACAACTGCTGTTTTTTGCTGCCTCGCCCTTGCGTTTACATTTCTGCCCGGCCATTATAATATAATTTCTAATTTTTGCGGCAATTAATTGTATGCTTATTTATTGAGCATTATTTATTTCTCGTATTTATTTGTGAGATATGGTGCAGAGTTGGTCCTCCATATAAAGCTCTATCTACAGCATATTTACATGCATGAAATGTCCCTTTCATGTTACCTTAACTGCTGTATGTCAAGTTACTGAGGAACAAATGGGGTAAATGTGTGTTCAGAGTAAACATTACATAGATGTCCGGTACCTTGTTCGGGTGCCTTGACCCATTTATTTCTACTGTGTAGTTCTGTCACTTTAGTCCGTAGCTCAGTCCATAGACTTCTGATGGGAAACTTTTTCTATTAGTTTCTTCTTGGTCAAATGCCGCAAAGTTGCTCCTCCTTTCGGACAGTCATCCTCTCACACATTCAAGTACTCAGCAACCTGTGTTCTTACCCTTAATACCTTTCCTGTCATAAGGCCCCTCTAGAAGTAGTGTGTTATCATTCTTCTATCTCCTATTAAGTGAGATCACATATTGAACTATGTATTATTAATATGAACTGTTTCACATGAAACACTACTACTGTACATACTATTCTCACCACATCAAACTGTGATAACTGTGATTAAATTCAGTATAAACAAATGCCATATGTTGCCACCCTTCAAAAATTCCTGCCCCCCTTTTGCCACCCCATAAATATTTTTCTAGATCCGCCCGTGCCAGTAACGATTGAACCTGCTGAAACCTGAAACTCTTGAGAGTTTCTCTGCTGGTAATCTGCCTGTCCGTTCTCAGAAGTTCTCTGGAGAACAGTTTCTGCCAAAGATCTGCCTGCCCGCTCTCAGAAGATGACCGGTAACTCAATCAGTGATCTGTCTGCACTCAGTAAGGTCTGCCTCCGCCTCTGCCCTCTGCCTGCCTTCAGCCTCTGGACCCTCAAGGTTCCCTCCCTCTGCAGCTCTGCTCCACCCAAGAATAACAGGTACAGATCTGATACATTCTCAACCTGCAAAATCTGGACCTCCGCTAAACTTCTCTGTCCTCCCCTGCAGTACTTGTGACCAGTCAAACCTCTTCCTGGATCTGAATAACCTGTGTGTTTTACAGAACTCTCTCGTGACCAGTCAATCCTCTACTGAACCTGATCCATTGTTGTTCTTATTGTAAATCTTGAACTTTCTCTGCTTCCCAGTGATGGTAACTTTGGATGGTCCTTGGCTGGTCCTTGTTAGTCCTTGGTTGGTCCTTCCGGTCCTTGGTTAGTCCTTGCTGGTCATTGGCTGGCCCTTGGCTGGTCCTGCTGTCCTGCTGAATCCTGGTTGGTCCTGTTGCCCTGGTTGGTCTCGTTGTCCTTACTGGTCCTGGTTAGTCCTTGGCTGGCTTCTTGCCAGTTCTGCTACAGTCCTGCTGGTTCTTGCTGGTTCTTGTTGGTTCCTGTTGGGCTCTGTGGTTCTTGCTGACTTTTTGCTGGTTCTTTTGTTGGCTCCTGCGGTCCTGGCTGTTCCTGGCTGGCTCCTGTTGGCCCCTGGTCTGGTTCCTGTTGGTCTCCTCAAGGATGGTCTCTGGACCTGTTCCTGCAGGCATCAGTTAGTCTGTTATGGACCCTGCTGGTCTCTTGTTGGTTCTTGTTGGTGAACGGCTGGCTCTTGCTGGTCCTTGTTGCCCTGGTTGGGCTGTTGGCGTCTGGTGGCCCTGGCTGGCCCTTGTTTGGCCTCTGGCTGGCCCTGGGCTGGTCCTTGGCTGGTCTCTGGTTGGTCCATTGGTTGGTCCTTGATGGGCCCTTGGTGGTCCTTGGCTGGTCCTTTGGTTAGTCCTTGGATGGTCCTGGCTGGTCCTGTTAGTCCTTGCTGGTCATTGGCTGGTCCTTGCTGGTCCTTGCTGGTCCTGCTTGGTCCTTGGTTGGCTCCTTGGTTGGCCTGTGACTGGGTCCATGGCTGGTTCCCTGGTTGGTCCTGGTCTGTGCTGTCCATTTGCCATGACTGGCATCCTTGGCTGGTCCTTGCTGGTCCTGGTTGGTCCTGGCTGGTCTCCTGGTTGGTCCCTGGCTGGCTTGGTCCTTGGCTGGCCCCTTGGTTGGTCCTTGGCTGGTCCTGGTTGGTCCTGGCTGGTCCTTGCTTGGTCCTGGTTGGCCCCTTGGTTGGTCCTCTGGCTTGGTCCTGGTCTGCTGTCCTTCAGGCTGGTCTTTTGTTGGTCTTTGGCTCTATTATTGATGGGCCCCTTGGCTGGTCATTGGTTGGTCCTTGGTTTGTCCTTGGCTGGTCCTTGGCTGGTCTCTGGTTGGTCCTTGGCTGGTCTCTCTGGTTGGTCCTTGGCTGGTTCTTGGTTGTCCTTGGCTGGTCTCTGGTTGGTCCTTGGCTGGTGCTTGGCTGGTCCTTGGCTAGTCCTATAAGTTGGTCCTTGGTTGGTCCTTGTTAGGTCCTATGTTGTCCTTGGTTGGTCCTGGTTGGTCCTTGGCTGGTCCTTGGCTGGTCCCCTACACATCCTTTTTCAACATCGATCTTTGTACTAAAATATTCTTTCTGTCATGATTTGTGGACATGAAAAGTTAAAAAGAAGCTTCCATCTCCTGGTCATACCCTGTAATTCAGTGAGTAAAAAATATGCACGCCCCGAAGGAGGGGGTCACCCCAGTGGCTGAAAGTCGGCTGCCTTCCAGCTGGCATTTGACTGGGAAGGGCCATTTTGAATGTCTTCTACTGTACTCCAGTACAACTATAAATTCTACTGTTTAAAAACATTCTTGTAGAAGTTAAGCTTAAAAAGCTTACTTCAGCTTTTTACTCCAGTAAAAATGTAAAAGTACCATTTTTAAAACTACTTAAAGTATAAAAGTAATGCAGGAAGAAATATTACGGCCAGAAGCTTTACTGCTCTACCCTATTAAAGGAACATTTTTCTTCAATTCTGGATGATACGTAACTTCCTTAGACTTCATTTTCTTAGTTTTATAACTAATGGTAACAGTGTCAAATTTAACTTTGCATTATTTTGGAAAACATTTATTTTGGTATGTGGTGAGCAACACGTTGGGGCAGCACCCAGTCCAACCACAAAGAAATTAATTGTCTGGATGATTTTATATATTTTTTTAAAACCAACAGGGCATAATGAAAATTAGCTTAAATGAAACATAAACTGACGATTCTATTTTTTAAATTTTAAAGAGTAGAAAGTAGAGATAATTGTAAAAAAAAAAAAAAATGTGAGAAGTAGAAATAAAAAGTTGCCTAAAAAAATAATGACCCCAGTAAAGTATAGATAGCCAACATTTCTACTTACCCGGTAAGTTGATGACTATTTGAGGGGGGGTGTAGCGGTTAGAGCAATGCACTTGGGCTCAAAGAAGGTTGCAAATACCCGATGTTCTATTAGATGAGAATACCCGGTCAGACCAGCATACCCATATTAAATACCTGTTTATCCCTTTAGTTTAGTTACGAAAAATAGACTTTAAACTACCTAAATGGGTGTTGCATCTCTTTAGTCATGTAAAAAAAATGTAATTACTTAGTTTTTGCAGTATTTTTCGAAGCCTATGGCAATCTGACCTTAAATTGTTTTTTGTTTTTTTTGTAGATGACTACAAAAGAGATACACTCCAGTTTAGATAATTTATAAAGTTTGTTTTTCATACAAAACTTAAATGGATGAATGCAAATCTGACATCTTGCAGATACCTATTGATTATGGGTACGCTGATCTAATGGAACAACGGTTCTATCCCCGCAGCCTGCATTCTGGGTCCCTGAGCAACACCCTTAACCCCATGTTGCTCCTGCCTTACATCGCACGCTACAACAGGCAGCTCCCTCTGCTCTTCAAGGGGAGGGGTTGAAAGTAGGGTTGCCAACCGTCCCTTGAAAAATGTAATGGTTCCATATTTAGAAATAGAAGTATCTATCTTGTATTTAGTGGAATAGGAGCGCACTTTGTCCCGTATTAGTGAGAGAGTGAAAAACAGTCAGTAAAATGCTAATGGAAAATGAAGAACAAGGGCACGTTGGATTCAAAACTTACGGTAAACTTCTTCCCGGGCCCTATCCTGCGTTGTGACCAATGAGCTGACAGCATATATTTAACGATCCAGAATCCCCTCATCCCATTGGTCGAGCCAAGTGTTGCTCACGGAGAAGATATCCAGAGAGAACAGAGCAGGATAGGGGACGAACGGAGGAATTTAAACGCTGACGCTTTACTCAGCTTTACTCTGCAGCAGTCGAAAAGACAAACGAGTCCTCACTGCTGCAGGAGCTCAGAGGAAATACAAGTGGAAAAACTAGACTATCGCCACAACATGTGGCATTTAGCTAATGTTTCTGTTTCACAACTGTGGCCTAAAAGTCATTGCATTTAAGGCACAAATATATTTAAGTTTATATCTAAGTTTGCACAAAGTTTGCTGTTGTACCAAAATGTGCACTATTTATTTATTATATTATGCTAATTTTCACACATTGAAGTTAAGACAGGTATGGGGCATTGCAGGTGAACAAAGAAGCCAAACGACCTCCCATTCCTTGAAGGGGGGGGACCCTGCCTCATCCGCTTTCTTATTTGCATGTTTTCTAAACTAAAACCAGGCTTTGTTAGGCCGCGCTGGATAAAGCCTGGAACTAAACGCCATTACTGACATTTTGAAATGAAAAATCTTTCTGGATGGGAAGTAAAACGCCTTCAAACTTGGAAACAAAGTCCAGAGGATTGGTAGCAAAGTATTTTTTTGAAATTTTCATAATAGATAAAATGAAATTAAAACACAGATATTTTTTTATCCTTCTATTCATTAAGCACCTGCTATGTTTACAAAAGGTTTAACTTGATGGTTATTAGTATATCTGTGTCTGTGGAAGGTCTACTACAAGCTGATTTGTTAATTTCGCTCAGAATTCAAGCTAATTCCAGGTACAACAAAGATATTTTTAGTGCATCATAAATCCCCATAGATTGTGTGAAAAGTTGTAGTTTTGAATCTCAGCAGCTGATTATTAAACCTTCCCTGCAGATAAAAATTTAGCAGTGGAGTTTTCTTCAGGGGGGGTTATAAATTCAAAATAGACGTATACCAAAAATAATCAAACGTATACTAAGTTATCACTCCAGTATGTTTATATGAATGCCAACAACAAATAACATTATAAAAACACTTTATAAAAATAAAACATAATTTAATGTCCAGGTTTCATTTTTGTCCATAAATCTTTCCCTTCTGAGGCTGTGAAGGTTAATCTGTGTTTTGGTCCAATATTGAGTCATAAACCTAAAAAGATAATGAACCAGTTTAATAATGGAGAAGCTATTAGTCAGCTTTATATTTTATTTAATATATTAAAAACTAGTTATTTTTCTGAGAATGTGTTTATTTTAGAGCAACTATGCAAATGAACAAACATCTAGACTCTCTATTATTTTCCATGTGAATCCCAGATTGTTCATTATTCTTTGCCTTTTCTAAAACATGTTTTAAATCAGTCCTAGCTGCCTTTATCCAGGCTGGATCAGATCCTGACCTTTGAAAACGGAGGCAGGGAAAGCAGGATAAAGCCTTAGCCTCGCTGCAGGCAGTTAGCCTTAGCCTTGGAGCTAAACCAAGTCCTGGAAAAAGGACGTTTCTTCCAACATTTTTCTCTCTCTATAAATATTTATCTTTCATATCTAAAAAGTATGTATGATATATTTTGAAATATTTGACATTTTAATTTAAAATTAAATTATATATTTTTTTTATTATGCCTTAATCAGGGTCATTGGGCGATGGGGTGGCGTCATAGCGCCCTCTATTGGCCAGCCAGCCACTGAAATGTAGTAAATATTTAATATGACCAGGACTGCAACTAACATGATTAATTTGCTAATCCATTAGTCTCTACCCTCACCTGCCACTTTATTAGGTACACCTGTCCAACTGCTTTCGTTAACACTTAATTTCTAAGCAGCCAATCACATGGCGGCCACTCAGTGCATTTAGGCATGTAGACATGGTCAAGACAATCTCCTCCTGCAGTTCAAAGCGCAGCATCAGTATGGGGAAGAAAAGGTGATTTGAGTGACTTTGAACGTGGCATGATTGTTGGTGCCAGAAGGGCTGGTCTGAGTATTTCAGAAACTGCTGATCTACTGGGATTTTCTCACGCACAACCATCTCTAGGGTTTACAGAGAATGGTCCGAAAAAGAAAAAACATCCGAGTGAGCTGCAGTTCTGTGGGCGGAAATGCCTTGTTGATGCCAGAGGTCAGAGGAGAATGGCCAGACTGGTTGAGCTGATAGAAGGGCAACAGTGACCCAAATAACCACCCGTACAACCAAGGTGGGCAGAAGAGACTCTCAGAATCAGAATCAGAATCGGGTTTATTGCCATTGTTAGTGAAGAAGTTCACAACTAGGAAGTTTTTGTAGGTACAGTCGTGCAACATGAAACATATATGAAATAGTAAATAAAATTATAAAAATCTCACGTGGAACTTTGAGGCAGATGGGCTACAGCAGCAGAAGACCACACCGGTGCCACTCCTTTCAGCTAAGAACAGGAAACTGAGGCTACAATTTGCACAAGCTCATTGAAATTGGACAATAGAAGATTGGAAAACGTTGCCTGGTCTGATGAGTCTCGATTTCTGCTGTGCGACATTCGGATGGTAGGGTCAGAATTTACGTCTACAACATGAAAGCATGGATCCATCCTGCCTTGTATCAACGGTTCAGGCTGGTGGTGGTGGTGTCATGGTGTGGGGAATATTTTCTTGGCACTCTTTTGGGCCCCTTGGTACCAATTGAGCATCGTTGCAACGCCACAGCCTACCTGAGTATTGTTGCTGACCATGTCCATCCCTTTATGACCACAATGTACCCAACTTCTGATGGCTACTTTCAGCAGGATAATGCGCCATGTCATAAAGCTGGAATCATCTCAGACTGGTTTCTTGAACATGACAATGAGTTCACTGTACTCAAATGGCCTCCACAGTCACCAGATCTCAATCCAATAGAGCATCTTTGGGATGTGGTGGACCGGGAGATTCGCGATCATGGATGTGCAGCCGCAAAATCTGCGGCAACTGTGTGATGCCATCATGTCAATATGGACCAAACTCCCCGAGGAATGCTTCCAGCACCTTTGTTGAATCTATGCCACCAAGAATTGAGGCAGTTCTGAAGGCAAAAGGGGGTCCAACCCGTTACTTGCATGGGGTACCTAATAAAGTGGCCGGTGAGTGTATTTTCATATGCTGATATCAAATAGATTTTAAAAAACGCGGTATCGATCTATTTTACTTTCAAAATCTGGTGAAATTTCATCGCTCTGTTACAAACTCTCGTGATATTTTGCAAATTCTTGTGAGATTTTGTTAGTAAAATAGATCGACACCGCGCCAATATATCAACATATAAAAATATGGCAACATTTGGTGAATTTTTCGGGGATTTCGTAGCATAACGATGACATATAGCAATATTTCATTAGTAAAAGAGATTGATATGGTGTTTTTAAATGGCAATATATCAGCATATGAAGATATTGGGATATTTTAATGGATCAATATTTTTCCCTCGTCTTTAGAAGTTTTTAAGTCTGTAAAAAAGAAGTTTTTGAGAAAGAAGAAGAAGTATTTTATTTTTAGACTTTAGAAACCTCAGAAGCTGATCAAATATGGGGTTAAATATCGGTGGGTGGCCGATGTCCTATATTCAGTTTTAAGTCCGATACCAATAGGGGTCGATTATATCGTGCATCTCTTGCCTAGACGGAGCCGGACGTTTTGATACCTATATTGTGTGTGTGCCACAATAGAATAGGAGCCTAGAAAGACACAATGGCGTTCTATGCTGCTTGCTTTGCAATGGAAACACCAAACAGATTCTAGTCTAATTTTGAACATAAACAAAAGTAAACTGTAATATTCATTGTTTTTGTTCAAACTGATTCTATGATGTCATTCTAATTCTAAGACCTCCCCCAGACATTCTGACTCCTCCCATTCCACATTCTGTCCACCCCAGTTCCCTGGACCCACAGAGCACACAACACGTACAGTGAGTTTCTAGCAAACATTGTTTGATCGTTTTCAGTGAATTATTTTCCTCCAATCGTATTTGAGTAAAAATGTCAAACCAGACAAGAAGATTCCACCCGAGGGGGCAGTATGTCCAGGAAAGTGGACGGAGAAACCAGTACAACCAGGGTGCCTGGGTTCAAGGCAGAAATCCTCCGCCTGGTCATTACTTTGATGCGGAGATAAACCGACTCCAAAGTCTTTTGGATGCGGAGAGAAAAGCGGTGAAAGAAGAGCAGCGTAAGGTGAATTATTTGTCAAAAGAACTACAAGATACAAAGAACCAGCTGCAGAATCAAACCGCAGCATGGGAGCTGAAAGTAGAGCGTGGACGAACGCTTATAGGCACTTTGAGAGACCAGAACCAAACTCTGCAGAACGAACTGGAGCAGCTTCAGACCTCCAGTCAGGAAACCATCTCTAAGAACGAGACGGAGATTCTTATGTTGAGGCAACAAGCGGAGAAACTAGAGCAGGAGCTAACTAGAGAACGAGAAAACAACTCAAAGAAAGCAGAGAATGAGTTCCAGGCCAAGGAAGCGAAGCTCCATGAATCCCTGGAGCTAAAAACTGAAGACATGGTGGCCAATTTGCAGAGAGAGCTGGAAACCGTAAAGGCTTCACACAAGGAAATGACTGAGAAGTATGAAAAAGATACAGCTACTCTGAAACAACGGACAGAAACGCTGAAGCAGGAACTGATGGAGGAGATGGAACGTCATTCAAAGACGTCGATGGCCAACATCCAGATGTTTAACAACCTGACGGCCAAGAACAAAGCTCTCCGCCAAGAAATGGCGAGCCTTGAACAAAGCGCCAAGGAGACGGAGACACGTCTGCAGAGACAGCTGAAAGAAGTCACGCTTTCTGACAAAGAGGTCATAAGGAAGTATGAGGTGGAGGTTAGCATGCTGAAAATAGAGCTTGATTGTTTTAAACAGCAGCTGAACGCAAACAACCAGAGAACCTCAAACATGACCGACAAAATGGAGGTAATGAATAAGAGCATGTTTGAAACCATGAACAAGATGTTAGAATCCCTCGAACAAACGCCTGAAGACCCAGCAGCTGGTTTCCAGGAGGAGGTGGACCGGATTAGGGCTTCACAGCAGGAAGCTATCAGGAAGTACGAACAGGACAATCTGACCCTGAGAGAACAGACAGAAACACTAAAACAAGAGCTGGATGAAGAAAGAGACGCCCATTCACAGACATTGGCGTCCAACCTTCAGGTCATCAACGGCCTGACAGCAGAGAACGAGGCTCTCCGCCAGGAAATGGCTCAGAAAATCTCAGGCCTGCAAGAAGAATTCAAAGCAACAGAGACTTTGAAGCAGAGAGAGTTGGAAGAAGAAAGAGTTTCCCACCAGGAAATCGTCTCTGAGAAGGAAAGGGAGGTTCTTCACCTGGAAAGAAAGCTGGAACGTTTAGAGACGCTCCTCAACGATGAGGCAGAAACTTCTTTAAAGAAATCAGCGGAGGACCTTGATCTGATCAAGCAACTTAGAGCTGAAAGGGATGAACTGCAGCAAGAGATCTCAGCCCTCAAACAAACATCCACCGACCAGGAAACCGGTCAGGATTCCATCCTTCAACTCACCGAGGAGGAAATCCCAGAGAAAAGGAAAAAGAGCCCCTGGAAAAGGTTTCGCCACTCTCTGGGTTTGAGGAAACCAGAACAATTCAAGAGAAAGAAGTCCGCCTCAGAAGGAAGGGCCTAGAACCTTTTAGTGACGCAGAGAGACCTTAACGGGGTTTAATTAAACTGGGACTGAACTGGACACCATCAGCTCTAAACATCCTGAACCACCATACTGAAAGAATTGGCCTTGGAAATGTTTTAATCCAAACATCCCAAAAAAAAAAAAAAAAAAGGGCAGCGTGGTGGAGACGTGGTTCTCCTCATGCCTGCGTGGGTTTTCCCCGGGTGCTCCGGTTTCCCCCACCTATCCGGTTAATTCTTCAGTGTATTGGTGCGTCAATGATTGTGCCCAGAGACGTGCTTCCTGGTCACCATAAGAACCAGACCTTCTCAATGGAAGCCCCTTAAAAAGACTCCAACAGCCAAACCCTGTTTGGATTCCAGTGGATTCCAGTGGATTCCAGTCCATCTGTTGGGATATTGCCAGTAGATCCATCAGCATCATATCAGCCTCAGGCACCAAAGCAGAAACGATCAGAAGACGTCTCCCTATTAGAGCTTCAGCTACAGACTCTAAGCGAGGCAGGTTGATCTATGCAGAAGATTTCAGTGGCCGACAATTCAAAGAGCTGAACGTGAGGAAAACAGAACAATTCAAGAGAAAGAAGTCCGCCTCAGAAGGAAGGGCCTAGAACCTTTTAGTGACGCAGAGAGACCTTAACGGGGTTTAATTAAACTGGGACTGAACTGGACACCATCAGCTCTAAACATCCTGAACCACCATACTGAAAGAATTGGCCTTGGAAATGTTTTAATCCAAACATCCCAAAAAAAAAAAAAAAAAAGGGCAGCGTGGTGGAGACGTGGTTCTCCTCATGCCTGCGTGGGTTTTCCCCGGGTGCTCCGGTTTCCCCCACCTATCCGGTTAATTCTTCAGTGTATTGGTGCGTCAATGATTGTGCCCAGAGACGTGCTTCCTTGTCACCATAAGAACCAGACCTTCTCAATGGAAGCCCCTTAAAAAGACTCCAACAGCCAAACCCTGTTTGGATTCCAGTGGATTCCAGTGGATTCCAGTCCATCTGTTGGGATATTGCCAGTAGATCCATCAGCATCATATCAGCCTCAGGCACCAAAGCAGAAACAATCAGAAGACGTCTCCCTATTAGAGCTTCAGCTATAGACTCTAAGCGAGGCAGGTTGATCTATGCAGAAGATTTCAGTGGCCGACAATTCAAAGAGCTGAACGTGAGGAAAACAGAACGAAAAAGAAAGACTGTAGCGGCAAAGAGACAACGGAAAACTACAGAGAATAAAAGTGAATCATTAAAATAAGATGATTGTATAAAAGATCAAAAAGATTATTTAAAAAGATGCTGTTTAAATCGCTCAGTCAAAACGTCACACCATGACATCTCAGGTCATTTTATAGAAACAATTCAACCAGATCATCCAGTCAGATTGATTCAAAGTTTTTCCGCCTAAGGAAAACCAGCTGATTACATCGACTCATTGACTCTTCAGCAATCCCTCACAATCTCCGAGCCAGCTCCCATGTCAGAGGATGAAGAGAGCACATCCAGTTAGTCACAGTCAGAGAAACAGGACTACACTGGAAAACAGGCCAAGCTCCAACATCTAGAAACAAAGGTGTTGATGGCAGCAGCACAGCTGATATTTTAATCCGCAATTGAAATACGCAACATGCAATCCCTCACACTAAGCATGCTTGTAGCCCAGTGGAGGAAAACTCCCTTTAACAGGAATAAACCTCCAGCAGAACCAGGCTCAGTGTGAGCGCCATCTGCTGAGGCCCATTCACTGGGGTTCAAGGAGACAGAAGCAGACATAGAAAAGAAGCATAGATACAAAAGCAGCTGTAAAAGGCGGCCCCGTCCAGGAAACACACAGCCAGGCAGACGAAGCTCGAGCCAGCTCCCATGTCAGAGGATGAAGAGAGCACATCCAGTTAGTCACAGTCAGAGAAACAGGACTACACTGGAAAACAGGCCAAGCTCCAACATCTAGAAACAAAGGTGTTGATGGCAGCAGCACAGCTGATATTTCTCTCCAGGATGGAGTCACAGCCAAACAGGAACAGACCAGATGAAGCTACTATGAGAAAAAGCAGAGAGAGCAGAACGTTAGAGATTGAACTAACAGATTCTGCAGAGTGGGAGAATAAGAGATAGAATGAAGCAGAATGTAGAAACGTCCCTATGTCAGACTGAAATTCTCCTCCGCTGGATAGGGCTGTTAACGCTCTACCGCCACCTACCCCTCTACTTACCCAGTGACTACGTTTATTCCAGATTAGTGGAGCAGGAGGACTAAAAGCTGCTTCTATATGATTTATATCTTTTCCAGCAGTTAAAAAAAAAAAAAAAAAAAAAAAAAAAAAAGTGTTTTATTGGATGGATGGATGGATGGATGGATGGATGGATGGATGGATGGATGGATGGATGGATGGATGGATGGATGGATGGATGGATGGATGGATGGATGGATGGATGGGGTTTTCCATGTGATGAAGAGTCATCAGTCTGTAAATTAGAAACATCCTAAATGTTTCAAAGGGCCACATGGTGGAGCAGTGCTGATAGCATTGTAGCCTAGCATAAAGACTGGCAGGTATTGATAGAGCTCCTCATGCTTGGCTGGTTTCCCCCTCAAATATCTGGTGTGAGTGTGTGAGTGAATGTTCCTCTCCGGAGAGTCGCCACCTTGTCGTGGTGGAGAGGCTTGGGTCCCAGGCTCCTGCTAAGGTCCATGAGCACGGTACCAGACAAAGAGCGACTCAACAGGGACTCCAACAGCCATGGGAGAAAACTATGGCAAGCCGTTTGCCTAATTAGTTCTCACTGATTGGCTATTTTATAGCTAGCGTGCTAGAGCGAGAGCTTAAGTCCTTTTCGGGTGTGAAATCATCTATGAGTTTGAAAGAATGAAAGAAGCTCAGACACGATGCTTCCATTCAGGCAGACACAGCAGGAATTTATTTACAATCCAAAAGAATTTTCAAAACTTAAATTCAGCTTAAATTCTCTGTCAAAATAAATTTACAATAAAATAAACAAATATGAATGTCGGTATAAAACAGTTCCTTTTTTTTGCATTTCCATATTTCTTTGCTGTTTCTTATTTTTTTCCATCACAACTGAAAATATAAAAGCCCAAATGCTAATTTTCAGTGGAATTAACTTTTACAATCAACTGTAGCAGACTCACTTAAAGTTTTTAACCTCTTCTTAACTTAGATAAATGTTCTGAATACACAAATAAAGGTTTTTAACCTCTTCTTAACTTAAATGAATGCTCTGAACACACACACACACACACACACACACACACACACTGTAAAGCGTCAGCACTAATCTCTTAGTGCTACGTCGTCACACGCTAATCTAACTAGCTTAAAACAGTGCTAACTAGCTTAAAACAGTATCTCAAGTCACATTCATCAATAGTAAATTATTTACTCAAAACCATTTAACTTCAAGATGGAAAACTGACAAAACACAACAGCAAACGTTTTTAAAAGTAAACAAATAAGAATATTCAGTTATTACCTGAAAACAGTTTGAAAGAATGAAAGAAGCTCAGACACGATGCTTCCATTCAGGCAGACACAGCAGGAATGAGACATCGTGGCTAATAGCTCCCCCTTCAGTCCTAAGAAGGCATGACTAATCAATCACGGGCATCATCTCCCAGCAAGATTTAGCCCGTAGAACACAGATCAGAAAAACATATTTATCAGATTCGATTGTTCAATGTGTCACATCAGCTCTCACCTGTACACAAAATATCTGTCATCTACAAAGAAAAAAAGAAATAGAATTTTCATAAAACTTTACATAAGTATTTTATGCGCGGTTTCTCACAATCACGATTTCTGACACTTTGAAAATAATATACTCAAATATACACTCACTGGCCACTTTATTAGGTACACCTGTCCAACTGCTCGTTAACACTTAATTTCTAAGCAGCCAATCACATGGCGGCAACTCAGTGCATTTAGGCATGTAGACATGGTCAAGACAATCTCCTGCAGTTCAAAGCGAGCATCAGTATGGGGAAGAAAGGTGATTTGAGTGACTTTGAACGTGGCATGATTGTTGGTGCCAGAAGGGCTGGTCTGAGTATTTCAGAAACTGCTGATCTACTGGGATTTTTCACGCACAACCATCTCTAGGGTTTACAGAGAATGGTCCGAAAAAGAAAAAACATCCAGTGAGCGGCAGTTCTGTGGGCGGAAATGCCTTGTTGATGCCAGAGGTCAGAGGAGAATGGCCAGACTGGTTGGAGCTGATAGAAGGGCAACAGTGACTCAAATAACCACCCGTTACAACCAAGGTGGGCAGAAGAGCATCTCTGAACGCACAGTACGTGGAACTTTGAGGCAGATGGGCTACAGCAGCAGAAGACCACACCGGGTGCCACTCCTTTCAGCTAAGAACAGGAAACTGAGGCTACAATTTGCACAAGCTCATGGAAATTGGACAATAGAAGATTGGAAAAACGTTGCCTGGTCTGATGAGTCTCGATTTCTGCTGCGACATTCGGATGGTAGGGTCAGAATTTGGCGTCTACAACATGAAAGCATGGATCCATCCTGCCTTGTATCAACGGTTCAGGCTGGTGGTGGTGGTGTCATGGTGTGGGGAATATTTTCTTGGCACTCTTTGGGCCCCTTGGTACCAATTGAGCATCGTTGCAACGCCACAGCCTACCTGAGTATTGTTGCTGACCATGTCCATCCCTTTATGACCACAATGTACCCAACTTCTGATGGCTACTTTCAGCAGGATAATGCGCCATGTCATAAAGCTGGAATCATCTCAGACTGGTTTCTTGAACATGACAATGAGTTCACTGTACTCAAATGGCCTCCACAGTCACCAGATCTCAATCCAATAGAGCATCTTTGGGATGTGGTGGAACGGGAGATTCGCATCATGGATGTGCAGCCGACAAATCTGCAGCAACTGTGTGATGCCATCATGTCAATATGGACCAAACTCCCTGAGGAATGCTTCCAGCACCTTGTTGAATCTATGCCATGCTATGTCTATGCTATGTGACCAGTCCTTCTACAGGAGGCTGGATAAAGGCTGAAACAAACTGGCATCAGAACCAGAGCATGCTCCAAACACTTTTCATTACCTTCCTCTGCAACATCAGACCTTTCTGCTGGAATATCTTGATAAGTCAGATCTAAATCTTTTATTTAGGCAAACCTATTGAACAACCAGATATCATACGGGTCCTAGTTCCTGAGCTGAGAACAGGTCATAACCAGCTTTTCCAACAAGGCAAGGCAGAGCCTATTTATATTGTCCATTCAGCAACAGACTCATTTATATTGCAAAGCTCACTATGTGAAAGAAAGAACAACTTTTCACATCATTCAACATTTCAGATTAGAAAATGATAAACAGTCTGATTTCAGTAAAGCAGTAACATTTATTTCACCCAAGGAAAAGCTCTACATATGAAGCTACAATTGTCCCATTTAGCAGTTTCTACAAACCCAAGGTGAGTCCTTCCTGCATGTGTGACAGGTATACTGTGTGCAGTGAACACAACGCTCAGTGCTGTGGTTCCTGTTGCAGAGATTGAACACCTGGCCTGCTTAGAATAACAATTAAAAAATCTAAAAAAATAGAGTTTAGCACATTTTCCCAAAGTAAGAGTTGTAGTATGAACTAGATGAGGTTATCTATGTGTGCTACAAGTTTGGTCGTACTACAATGATCTATATTATTCTAATAAAATATAATAATAATAGAGGTGCCATTTGTCATTTAGGACCCTAACCCTTTTGGAAATTCCTCAAAAGTACTTTGTTCGAGTCCAATAAATGTGATAATAATTCACCTCTCCTTGGTGACGCTTTTGAATATTTCTCTCTGATTATTTTGCAACTTGCAGACGGAGCATTTTTGGAGCAGCATGCTCTACATAGGGGCCAATGTAATTCTCCCAGCCCGATAGGAAACTCGTTTGTAGGAAACTGTGGTTGTAGCTCACTGTCTGCCTTGCTGTGGTTGCAGAGAGTCTGTTTTTTTAGAATAAATCATCCGCTGACGAGTTATTAATCCGGAAAAGCCGAATCTGTGAATATATTGCCAACTTTACTGCAGTTTCACGATGCTGTCTGCATGTCTGCAGCGGAGCAGAGAGAGAGGAGAGATCGCTTGAGTTATATTATATGTAGATGAATATTTATTATATAAATAATCTTGCTTTCTACAGCGTTCCAGCTCATGCAGCTATAGTATAGAGCAGTTATCGTCTGTTCGCTGCGCTGAAATCATTCTGGTGTTGACACTGATGATGTAGACCTAGTTATATTTAATCACAAATATCAGGTAAAACACTCTCCAAGAGAGAGGCTTGAGCTAAAACCTAAACTGTAGGGGCTGGAATGGTTCTCCAGCCACAGCGCTAATTTACATCTGAAATTCATGAGTTGTGAAGTACTGTCGGGGGAACTGGTGACAATTATCGTATATCTAGGATTTCTAGTGTTAAATGATTACTGAATTAGTTGACGATTATTTCAATAATCGATTGATCACGATTCATTGTTTCGCTGCTCAATATACCTTGATGAAAAGTGAAGTGCAATGGCGTGGTGGGTAGCACTGTTGCCTTGCAACAAGAAGGTTGTGGGTTCGATTCCCAGCCCAGCTTCTTTATGCATGGACTTTGCATGATCTCTCTGAGCATGTGTGTTTTTTTTCCAGGTACTTTTTTTTCCTCCCACAGTCCAGAAACATGACGCATATGTTAATAAGCTTCTCTAAGTTGTCCTAATGTGTGTGTGTGTGTGTGTGTGTGTGTGTGTGTGTATGTGTGTGTGTGTGTGTGGTGTGTATGTGTGTATGTATTGCCTTGCAACAGCCTGCCTGACCTGTCCATGGTTGACCCCACCAGCCCCCCACAGACTGAAGGACATATGCACCGGCCTCAGCGCCACCCTGACAGGACCTAAGCAGGAAAAAATGGATGGAGGGATGAAAAGTGAATTCTGATGAACAATCGTTTTAAAGGTGAGTCCCAGCTGGAGAAAAGAAATCATAAGAATGTTGATAGTTTGCATGAATACATGCATTTCCTGACTAGTGTAAATCTAACTTGATGTTGCTTTATAATCTTGTTCCCCGGCCTTGCATTCACACGACACTCCGATGAAGCTATCTTCCGTCTGTATTACACGCACTACTGGAGCTACTTCATGCATCACCAGCTTCACCATCAGTTTCTCCATTTTACACTTTGAGAGAAAAATCATTAGATTGTCTGGCAGGATATATGACTAACATGTTATTTGTCCTTGCGTTTGAATTCTTGTTTGTCTCATCAGTTCTGCAACTTCAGTAATAACCTGCAGAAATTACTCCAAGTCAATCTGTATGTTGGTTTAGGAATGAGGAGGTGAACTGGAAATAGAAAATAACTGCCTTTCATGACATCACAGCATAATTTTCTGACAAAAATCTTCTTGGAAAAAAATCCAGAAATGTTCTGCTTTTTAATGAAGAAAGCAACTTTTGGGATTTTATCGAAGGAAACCTTTGAATTTACCTGCCTCTGACTGAGTTTAAAGTCTACAAATCCCAACAAGTAGCAGATTAACTGCTAAGGAGAATGACAACCACTTTTTAAATTCTCTATTAAGCCCTTTGGTTTTTATTTTAAATCATCCAAATCCCCAATTTCTGTGGGTTACATCATTTAGATGAAATTTAGAACATTTAAATGCTTTGGATAATCCTAAGAGCAACAACGGTGAAAAGCTATTAAGACGGATCCCGCCTCGGTCATAAAACAGGACAGATGGACTCAGTATTCAGGCGAGACAGACAGTGGGAAGTTTTAAAATGTTTAATGACAAAATAATAAGACATAACAGAAACTAACAGAGGACCCACTTAGACAGGGGTGGGCAATTCCAGTTCCTGGGGGAACCCAGTATCCTGCAACTTTTAGATCCATCCTTGCTCCAACACACCTGAATTAAATGGCTCGGTGTACCTCCTTAGTATGCAGTCACTTCCTCCAGAGTCCTCTCAATCATCTAATTATTTGATTCAGGTGTGCTGAACCAAAGACACATCTAAAAGGTGCAGGATAGCGGCCCTCAGGAACTGGAATTCCCCACCTCTGCACTTAGAGCAGGAATTATACAAGGATTGTAAAAAAATACATAAAAATTTTGCATTTAAGATGAAAAAACCTTTCTGTGTGTCAATCTGCTCTATCCAGAACTCCACAAGCAGAAACGTTTTAGCTTTTTCCTGGTTTAATTTCATAAAAAAGTTCTTTAAGGAATCTTTGGCAACCTGATTTTTAATTAATTGATCGGAAAAATAATTGACAGATTAATTGATTTGCAAAATATTCGTTAGTTGCAGGCCTAGTTTATATTTCAATTGAAGCAGAAATAGGGAGATATCAGAATTTATTGTTGCTTTTCTCTACTTTTCTTCAGTGCCAATAAGGGTGGAATATATAATTTTTTATACAGATCCGATCTTTATGTAAATGCGACCTGTTTCTGAAGGCCAGGTAAGCAATGGATCATCGTTTATACCTGAATGCCATTACCGCTGCCGACAAAGCTAACTCTTCTATTTATCGCTACACAGAAGCAGAAAGAACAAATCAACATGGCGGACGAGGATTACTTTAGTCTGGGAGCGCCATCTTGCCCAAATATAGTAGCCTCCCTCCTCCGGCCATCTTCCAGCAGTGATCGCCAATGGCAGCGTGTAAGCCTAGCAATGACTCCTCAGCTTTGGCCGAAGCTTTCAAATCAATGGGGATCGTACTAGGACACATCTGGAATCAGCAACATTATTGAAGATTTCCCAGAGGACTGTCACCATTGAAATTCACCAGAGCTAGAGATGACACTGACTATGCCCACGCTTTCCATATTTGGCAGCTGGATGCTGGAATATGCTTGCAAAAATGGAAAAGAGTTATTCCACCTTTCTGATTCTGATCCTCCACGGACGGTTGCAGCTGCGAGCGCCAACTTGAAGAGAGGAGCCATTTGCCGATGAACTTCTGGGCCAGAGAAAAAACTTGTAATATGCTTAGCCAACATTTTGGAAGAAGAATGTTTTCAAGATGACTT
>JAGKQL010000001.1:3976659-4008387 GCA_018398635.1 Cyprinodon brontotheroides | reverse complement strand
TTCTCCATTCAGAGGGGCCCCCTGCCTGTCTTTGCCTACGGCCCAACATTTCCTAAATCCGCCCCTGAATACGTTACAAGCACAGTTGCTCTACAAGTAATAGAAACGTTCAACAAGATTTAAATTAAATATGAACACGAAAGATTTCAATTCTATAAACTTTCCTAGAGCGTCAATCGAACCGTTTTCTCTGAGCAAAGTAAGAAAAATGCCTTTTTTCTGCGTTCTAATTGTGCTAATGGGGCAATAAAGGAGCTGAAGTCATGGGAGCCAAGTTTGCGGCCGGACTGTCATGTAGGAGGATTAATGAGGTTTAGCTTTATGGATGAAAATGTCTGAATGCAGAAGCCTATAAAGTACAGCGATGAGTGAGAGATTTATTACGTGTTATAAATGGCTGTGATCCATAATAGATAAGATCCAACACATGCAGGAAGGCAGCAGGTGCTTCATAATAAACACAATAATCTCACACAGGCGAGAATAATATTAAGACAAAATGCTTAACTGAAAATAAACCTTTTACTAAAGAAGAAAATAATTTTATCTTCTTTATAAAATGCCTAGTTTGCAACTCTAGTGATGTTTCACTGTCTAGTAGGGGAGGGGCGGCCTAGTGGGCATAGAGCTTGGAATCCTGAGGTTCTGAGTTCCAGCCCCACTCCCACAGACTGCCACTCTGGGTCCCTGAGCAAGACCTATGGGGCCAAAATTGTTCCTTTATTATTTACAAATGTGTGTGGAGAGTTGTATATCTGTATCTCGATTTGTGCGTTTGCAGGGGGATTTGAAAATGTGTAAATGAATCTGTAAATGTGTGTGGAGATTTGTGTGTCTGTACAACAATCTGCAAATGTGCAAAACTACTTGTGTGTGTGTAATCTGGTTTGCAAATGTGTAACAAATCCACAAATCTGTATTCAGATCTACAAATATGTAGTAAGATTTGCAAATGTTTAGAACAATCTGTAAGCACACAGAGAGACACTGTGTCCGAAGTATTTTCGCTTCAACACCCAGAAATGCAGCCAATCAGCCTCAGGACCGCACCCCTCCTGGAGCCAATTGACTTGCATGGTCTCCTTCTTCAAGTGTCGTTCCTGACATCCTTCCTGCTCACCAGCCGTCACTCTACTCACCTCCACCCCTCCTCCTACCCAAGAAGTGCATCGCGGGACGGGCGCCGTCCTGTTCATCCTGGGCTTATTCCACCATCACTGTCTGGACACCGGTGGAGGATTTATCCTTTCTCCCCTAAATCCATCGACCTATTCTTCCATCAGCTCTGAACACAAAGTTTTCATCCCATATCTGAGTGACTTATAAAATCATTAATGTCAATAAACTATTCTAATTACAAAAAAAAAAAACACCCAGAAATACAGACACATCATTGGTTACAAGTCCAGCGGTTTCTCACTTGGCTCTCTTCACACTCGTGATGTTTGCTACACTTCTGCCGTGTGAGATGCACAAATTACAGGATGTGTATCTGTAATATCTGGATTTGCTGCCCTGGGTGCAGACTCGCAGGCTCGCAGGCTGCAGCAGTTCCGATGGCTCGATGTGGCTCGTCAATTATTGTTTTTGCCGTTTTTCGGCAAATGCCTTATTTATAGTACTTCTAACTAGATTGTGTTTTTTTTTTCTTAATATTGTGATGTTATTGCTTAATAAACTGCATTAAAACCTTTATAATGCCCGGCAGCGGGCACCCCCCCTCTGTTTTTCCCCCTGCACACGCCCCATAAAGACCCTTAACCCCACTCTGATCTGCACAATGGCAGCCCATATAAAATAAATGTAGAGAGGGAAATTTGTTGCTTTGTACTTTTGATAATCTAATGACAATAAAGTTTAATTCTATTCTTGTGTAGTTGTAATGTGAGGCTGTTTCCTAATCTGTGTACTTGTGCACTCTCGTGAAACGTCATCAGCACTAGCACTGTTCCAATTCACAACAGCAGCAGACCGAGAATGGACGAAGTCCCCGGATGTTGTTTTGGCCCCTCTCTCTTTACCCAGCATGCATCAGAGCACACTTGTCTGTTGTCCAGACTGACAGCTGTCCCAGCATGCACTGCAGCTGCAGCTTCCAGGTTAAAAGTTCCATTTTCTGTTGCTGTTGTTCAATAAAATTACGTTTTAAGATCATTTGAGGCGAGAATATTATGCTATGTTCACACCGGACGCAACAGGCGCAGCTAGTTTACATGCAAAGTCAATGGTTGACGCGCGTCAAGGCGCAGTAAAAGGTCCCGTGTAACGCGTTTGAGCAGCTGAAGCAGCGCGTCGGGAGCGTTTAAGCGTCTGACGCGCCGCAAACGTGCTGCTGCTCGAGATGGAAGAATTGAACTTTTGCTGCTCGGCCACGCGCCGCGATCAACCAATGAGAGAAGCTGATCTGGGAGCTGGCAGGGAGACATCTCTGATGACACAGAGCGCTATGATCACTCCTCTGAAACAGTTTGACGCATAAATTAACTTAAAATGTAGAAACCTGCCGGCAGAATATGTTGGCTTTTATTATCCTGCTGCCTGCAGTTTGGATTATTTAGATGAAAAACACCCAGAGGCTGCTGTTGAATGGGATTCCTACTGTCGGCACACTGCTGGTATGTGGGGGTCTGAGCGGCTCCGACAGAAATAATCTTTGCAAGGCAGGATGGTAATCTGGATGAACTGACTGCACTGATTAATTTTTCAGGTGTATTTTCTCACTTTAAAACATATTAAAACTACTTTTATTCCCACTGATCACAGCAAATATAGCTGCAAGGCAAAGAGATAGGATGAGTGAAGCTCCGCCCAATGCGGCGTCAGACACACTTTCATCACCCGGCGCGCAGCCAGAGCAGCAAAGCGCTGCAGCTTCGGCAGCCGCCAGAACTAACTGGGGTACAAGCAGCAAAATGAAATGAAGCAGCAGACGCGATTTTGCTGCTTTTGCTGCGTCCGGTGTGAACGTAGCATTATACTTTAAGCTTCACTATATGGAACATTTACTGACCCATTGTCATGATCCGCCCTGATAGCTGACCTTAGTGGTTCATGTCACTGTCCTGCCTAACTCTGCCCGGTCTCTAATTATCACTCATCATCTGTTGCTTTATTCTCGGCTCAGCCCAGCTATCAGGGCCAGATTTTGGTTTGTTTTATGTTTGTTTCCTTAGTCTGAGTTACTCCCAGGTTCATGTCCCCACTAGGGGTGTGGGAAAAAAATCATTTTGGCGATGTATCAGGATTTTAGGCTGCCCGATATAATATCGACCTTTCAGTTCCTAGTATCGATTTTTTTAAACAAAAAAATATTTTATCTAAAACAATGAGTGAAATTGGGCCACCTCTACACCGCTACACTGGCAGATAGTACTGCTGAGCCCTTTTGCTGTTTGGCACAACGCTGTTTCTGTAGTTGAAGCAGTCACAGTGGAAGATGGGACTAATTCAAACCCCAAACATCATGGATACCAAAAAAAGTTAATTATCAATATCTTCTGATGAACATATACAGCACCTGCTTTTTTATCTCTAGATTTAATTTGACAGCAGGGAAAATTATCGCAATATATAGTGATATATTAATATCATGATTATATTGTATCCCGACCCAAGTATTGTGACACGTATCGTATCGCAACACCCATGCCAATACTCACCCCTAGTCCCCACTGGGTTTAGAGGTGTTTGTCCCCTGATCATGTCCTGCCTCCCAGGTGGAGTACAGTTTAAAGCAGGCATCACCAAAGTGGGTCCCTGAGGGCCGCTGTCCTGCAGGTTTCAGAGGTTTCTCTGCTTTAGCACAGCTGATTCTGACAAATGCAGTTCAGCAAAAGCCTTTTAATCAACTATCAATGGAAATCAGCAAACCTCTAAAACCTGCAGGATAGCAGCCCTCAGGCACCGACTTTAGGGATGCCTGCTTTAAAGTTTCGCAGTTATCGTGGTACCATGTCTCTGTCTCTGTCTCTCAGCTACTGAGCCTGCCAGTCTGCATCTGAGCGTGTCTGTCTGAGCTCACTGCTGGACAGATGGAGCTCTGAAGCTGCCTTCACCTTCTGTGGGTTCCTGGAACCCTGGATCTCTCTGTTCCTGTGTGGATCGGAACCCCTAAACGGGGACTCCTGGATTCCAGAACCGTTCCTGATTAATCTGTTTTCCCTGACCTGGATCAGATTCCTCCCTGCTTCCTGCTGCATCGGGTTCACTCTGCACCGCAGTTTGTTTGGCAGTCCATCGGCTGATCCTGCCTTCTTCGGAGAGGATGGACTGAACTGTTAAACCAGAGTCTCATTGATTGGCTGGTGCCCTCCCCTGCAGCCGCTGCCGTCTGCAGACCCACAGCAGCCTGCTTCGGTTCTTTTATGTGTTTTGGGTTAATAAACGTTTTCAACTTTCCCACAGTCTGTCTCACCTTGAATACTGGATCCATCTGTCTTTGTTATGACAGATTTGGTGCGTAATTTAAAATAAGTTCAGATGTTGAGAGGACTGCAGCGACCGGCAGACCTCCGAGTGAAACAGCAAATGTTTTAAATGAAAAGAAAAACTTAAAACAGTTAATATTTTTATTACATCGGCGTTGAGACGCCAAAACGTGCGGAAAAGTGTTTTTTTCTTTTCAAGGATCTGTATTTTTCCGTGCTCTATGCGTTAACTTCTGTCCTCTATCATCCGCTCTCCTTCTTCTAATGTGTTGCAGGATATTTGTGGTGGGGGTGGGCTTCTTCAGCCTGTGCTTTCTAATGACCTCTCTGGGGGGGCAGTTCTCAGCCAAGAGACTGGGAGACTCCCCGTTCACCATCCGTACAGAAGGTAATGACCAGTGTTTGTCTGTGAGCGGATGTTGCTTCCAGCAACGCCTCGTAACTGAGCTGCTAAACTCGCTACGGAAATTAGCTGCATGTTTAACTTCATTTACTAACGACTCCTGTTGAGATTTAGCACATTTAGCATTAAGAAGAAAACAGAACTATATTTGTCTATATATATCTATCTGAAGTCTATCTATCCATCTATTTATCTGAAGGCTATCTATGTGAAGTATATCTATCCATCTATTTATCAGAAGTCTATCTATCTGAAGTATATCTATCTAACACAGTTTTTTACTATGGAAACATGTTTCAGTCAATGTGCCACAGTCGGTGTCTGATGAATATATTCTCTGCTCATGGATAGCATTTCCCGCTTTTGCAAAAAACACCATTCTATATTATTTCTGATAAAACATTAAGAAAATGTTTAAAAGTTTCGTCTTTTGTTCATATTTGAATCTGTTTTCTCATTGATGTGTGAGAGTTTAGTGCGATGCATGTTCCTGTCACATGACGTATTTTCTCTGGAGAAATATCAGCTGTGCTGCTGCCATCAACACCTTTGTTTCTAGATGTTGGAGCTTGGCCTGTTTTTTCCAGTGTAGTCCTGTTTCTCTGACTGTGACTAACTGGATGTGCTCTCTTCATCCTCTCTGACATGGGAAGCTGGCTCTGAATTTCGCCTCTGCCTGGCTGTGTGTTTTCCTGGACGGGAACGCCTGTGGAGCTGAGGTTGACAGTTGCCTTTTGTATCTATGCTTCTTTTTCTATGTCTGCTTCTGTCTCCTTGAACCCCAGTGAATTTCTCAGCAGATGGCCTTTCACACTGAGCCTGGTTCTGCTGGAGGCTTTCTTCCTGTTCAAAGGGGAGTTTTTCTCTCCACTGTCGCTACAAGCATGCTTAGTGTGAGGGATTGCTGAAGAGTCAATGAGTCGATGCAATCCAGCTGGTTTTTCCTTAGATAGAAAACTTTGAAAATCAATCTGACTGGATGATCTGGTGAACTGGAAAGTGACCTGAGATGACATGATGTGAATTGAGCTATAGAAATAAACTGAATAGAATTGAACTGAATCTGTTCACCAAAACTCTAAATTTTAAAGCATCTATGCATAAGAAATATAAAAATATTAAGACTTAGCCTTGCAAAACTGTTATTTGAAGACAGATATTTCATTTCCATAAGGTTCAGCAGTGATCAAAAACACGGTGCAAAAAACGCATAGATCTGGAAGTTCAGAACATCAATATAAATGGTGCAAATATGCAGTATTTTTGGTTTGGTGTCATCAGTGTGATGCAGAGTCTGATGGCGGTGGGGAAGAAGCTGTTGCAGAACCTGCTGGTGCGCCAGCAGATTTAGACTTAGGTGACATTGTGACATTATGAATTTGTTCTACATAAAGAAACTGAATCTTCTGTTTCATCATTTTATCTAAATAAAATGTATAAATGGGTAGAAATGACTATTAAGCCAAATCTAAACCTTCGTCTGTTGCTGTTCTGATCATTTAGTCTCTGGATCTTTGCTGCCATAGAGACCAAGATTTTTCCTTTAAGAAAAGTTAAACCTCAGCAGTTTGAAACCCTTTCGCATATCGGCGATGCATCACATGTCCAAGAGCGTGGGCCGAAACGGCGGGGCAGAGATAAAGAGGTCTTCATCACATCTCCAGCCGTTGAAGGTGTGAAGATTAAAAGTCAAAGGTCAGAATTGATGGAGGCAAGCCGGTTCTCTCCAGGACCTGTTATAATCAGAAGCTCTGAGGACTTTTCCTCATGATTGCTGCATGTTTACATCCCCTGCGGCGGCTGGAGCCGGACGCGGGTCAGTGTGAGTAGGCGTGGGAGCATGCAGACCATGGTTCCAAGGGTGAATCATTCAGCTGCTTGTGGACGTGGTGTCTATCAGAAAGATTCAAGCTTGCAGCAGTAGGGATGTTGGTGTGTGAGCAATTAAGCAGCACAGGGACAGATGTGTGTGTGTGTGTGTGTGTGTGTGTAGGGGGAGCGTTTGGGAATACAGTTATAAATTGAGATTTCTAAATCTGTGAGATAAATTAGGAGTGGTGTGTTTGTGAGTCAGTGTTTGAGTAAAACGTGCTTGATTAATCAGCCATTCATGTGTTGCAGCAGGAGAAGACATCTGGAGCGAGCTCATTAAAAGCTGCACAGTCTCCAGCTGCATCCACCCAGAGGAGCTAACTGGGTGTGTGTGTTTGAGCATGATTGTCTGGAGCATTTATGCCGTTAGATGTTTAAAAGCTCCATGCAAAGAAAACTGCGTCCGCTTCACCTGTGGCTGGATTTTCCTGTAGGTTTCCCCCCATTTTGCCCGCCTCAGGGGTCTGCTTGCTTTGCCGCCTGTGGCGTTTGCTCGTGTGTCCGTTCACGCGTGTTTGCGACGAGACGCCTGGAAATTGGCTGTTAAATGGGGCGACGGCGGCAATGCGGGACAAGATTGAAAGCAGAGAGACCCGGAGACCGATCCATCTGCTCGCTGCAATATCAGTCCTGAGAAACAACTGGCCCTTTCATTAAGCCTCTGCTCGCCACCTGCAGAGCTGCACCCCCCCCACACACACACACACAGCTGGGTTTTCATGAGATATGGGGACATTTCACTGCCTGGCATTCATCTTATACGGCCGAACTCTAACCACAACTCACAGGACAGAACTTTACCATATGGGGCCCATTGTGGTTCTCCTCCTGCAGAGTGCCGCAGTGAGATTGTTGCAGATATTTTTAATTTATGCCGAATATTGAAGCGTGGTCTGCGCTACACTGGAAAAAATGGAAATCTAGATAAGTTATTTTTTCCTAAAATAAGTGCATTCGTTCTTGGATTGAGCAGGTAAAAGACACATTTTGCCAATTTACATTTAAAATAAGAAAACTTAATTGTATTGTCTTATTTCAGGTGCATTTTATGAGTAAAAAAACTCATTCTATTGACAAAGCATTTCATTTACACACTCAAATTAGGAGTAAAGAATTGTTTTACTTATTTCTGGATCGTTTTTACATGTATGTTATTCCACGCCACAACGCCAGAGGGCCAATCAGGAACTAGCTGTGGGTCTAGATACTGGCCGAGGCGGTGAGGAAGTGGGGAGCAAGTTTGTGTGACAACGGAGGGACATGAGGGCCAAAAAGAGCGGGGATCCAGGTGGGAAAAAGGGTCCCAGCATTCTCGCGCACTGTCTAGCTCTGCTAGCTGCTCCATCTTCACCAGTCGATTTCCAATATGGCGGTCAGACAAACAAAACAAACCAGTAAGGAACCAAACAGGAAATCCGAAAAGTGTAGAGCAGGGGGTCACCAACAGCGGTGCCCACTGGCACCAAGGGGCCCTCAAAAAGGACCACATGGGGGGCCCTCAACGCCTTCTGAAAACAGCAACTCAGCAGTGGGCTAAGTTTGAAATTTTATTTTTATTCTGTGACTCTTCTTTTAATCATTTATAGAGCATTTCATCATAGAAAATTAGAAATTAAAAGTTAACAATAAAAATGTGTTAAATTTGGACGAAGTTTAGGTGAAGGAGAGACTGACCCCTCTTGTTCATAGGTCAGTATTGGTAGCCCTTCCTATGATTCAATAGCCATGAAGTAGCCCTCAGCCTTCAAATGGTTGGTGACCCCTGGTGTAGAGCAACTGTAGATTGACCAATCAGAGGCCTCCTGCCTGCGCTCACCTACAGTTTTGGAGAGCTGCAGCAGAGTGTCTGCAGCAGGGTGGAAGGCATAACTGCGTTAACTGCGACGGACACGCAGACCACCTGGTTTCTTAGTATAAATCAGGTTTTACCGGGTTACGGACTCCTGGATCTCTGAGTTCTGAACTGATTCCCTGACCTGGCTTGGATTGGATCATTCACTGGGGCTGCAGCATCTGGTTCAGTCGACCCGTTCATCCGTTTCTATTTGCATGTTTTCTAAACTAAAAACCAGGCTTTGTTGGGCTGCTGGATAAAACCACCTGGAACTAAGCGCTATTTCTGACATTTTGAATTGAAAAACAGATGGGAAGAGAAACATATTCCTGGATGGAAGAGAAACGTTTTCAAACTTGGAGAAAAAGTCCTGTGGATTCTTTCTTTTTTTTTTACTGTTTTGGAATCACCTTATGGGTAAAACACGACCACACACACAGTGAATGAGAAGCAGCCATAAATGCACTTAGTCTCTTCTGTACAAATCCATCTAATCTATTCTGAGGGAACCGCATTTACAGTTTGCTGGTTACTTATTAAGACTTAGTAAGATTTTTTATGTTTAACTGTAGACCAATACAGTCAACACTGGAAGAAATTAATTGTAAATTTGACTGTATGATCTGGTTGAACTGTAAAGAGTGCCTTGAGACGACATGTGTTGTGAATTTGGCGCTATATAAATAAACTGAATTGAAATAAGATGATTTGCCAATGGAATTATTTTATTTTACTCTATAAACCTAAAATAACATAAAAATCTATAACAAAATAGTGAAACTGCTGCTTTTAAAGCTAAAATTAGCCCCATTGCCTTTTCTGAGCTGTATTTATTTATTACGGCCTTATGCTGCGTTCACACGGACGCAGCTAGCAGGCGCATTGACTAAGAAGCAGCGAGTTTACATGCAAAGTCGATGGTTGGCGGCGCCGCGTCGGCAGCAAAAGGTCCATAGCGTTTTGACAGCAGCAAAAGCGCCAGCTGACTGTCGGCCGATGTAAGCATCTGGCGCTTTATAACAGCGCCTACCAACGCGGCGCTTTCGCACCTGCTGCTTCGAGATGGAAACATTTAACTTTAGCTGCTGGACGCAGCGCAGCATCAACCAATGAGAAGAAGCTGATCTGGGAGCTGGCAGGGAGAATCAGACGCAGCACTGCTGATGCAGAGCGCTATGATCACTCCTCTTAAACAGTTTATTAACGCCTAAATTAACTTCAAATGCAGAAATCTGCCGGCGCAGAATATGTTGGCTTTTATTATCCCTGCTGCCTGCAGTTTAGATTATTTAGATGAAAACACCTACCAGCTGCCGCGGTGAACCGCGAGGAGGCGGCAAATGCTGAAACCTGAAGGCTGCTGTTGAATGGGATTCCTACTGACGGCGCACCGCGGTATGTGGGGGTCTGAGCGGCTCCGACAGAAATAATATTTGAAGGGGGATTGTAATCTGGATGAACTGACTGCACTGATGAAGTTTTTCAGGTGTATTTTCTCAATTTTAAAAACATATTAAAACTACTTTATTCCCACTGATCACAGCAAATATAGCTGCAAGGCAGAGAAAGGATAGTGAAGCTCCGTCCAACGCGCGTCAGAACCACTTTCTGCACCGCTAAGCGCAGCCAGGCAGCAAAGCTTCTTACAGTCAACCCGCTTGGCGATCAGAACTAACTGGTACAAGCAGTAAAAAGGAAGCAGCAGATGTGATTTTGCTGCTTTTGCTGCGTCCGGTGTGAACGTAGCATTAGTCATTGTAATAAAACTAAATTCGTGTCCAAACCTCAAACATATCGCAGCGTTGTTATTATTCAGCTTGGAGCTGCGCATTGATCCACTCTTAGCTGTGCGTTTCACTCTTACGCAAGCCGCTAACACGGCTCTGCTTTATGCAACCAGCCATGTCTAGCCTTCTTTGAAACCTCATATCATTGGCTACAAAGCCAAACAGCCCACATGGTCTCAACCAATAACAGCAGGACTCTATGAGGCGTGATATCGGTCTATTTGCTGCGTCATTGGCTGACGGGCAGGAAGCGCTTGTCCCTGGGTCAACTTGAGTCATAAAAAGATGCGGACACTTTAGTCTTGTAGGTAAGAAGACGACGTAAACAAAAATACGAAACATCGTAGACTAACCCTTTAGGAAGTCAGCCTTGTTAACAAGATGCTAAGCATTAGCTATGACCAGCTAGCTAACTTTACTGATGTCAACAACCGGACGTTATGAGTGATTTTCTCATTTTTCTCATCATGAAATATTCTTATTACTATAGAAATGGTCACCGGCAATCAGGGGAATTTTAAGCTAAAATAAGATAATTAGATCATATGCGCCAAACATCAAACATTTTTTCAAATATTTTTTTTCTTAACTGGAAATGTCTTGTTCCATTTGCAGATTGTCTCACCTCCTCATTAGAGGAAAAAATGAACTTAATTTTAGAAAGAATTAGTTATTGAGATTTTAGTTTTTTTTGTTTGTTTTTTAAGCTTATATCCTTAAAATATTTGATGACAGTTCATATTTTTGAAGCCATCAATGCTGCAGATGCTCCATGTCTGTAGATTCTGCAGTCTCAGCAAGTTTTATACTGTTCACAAAACAAATCTTTTTTTATTTGTCATTTCATTGCTTCAGTTCTTGACGGTTTGCTCTGTCCCTTCTGGCTGACATGCGCTCAGTCTATAAACCAGAACTAAGATCCTCTGGGAAGAATCTCAGTCGTTCTAAAGTGCAGTGGAAAAGCTTTTATGAAGCACATCCTGGTTTCCCCACGAGGTTCTAAGCTTTACTGAAAAATACAAATTCAGTTTCTGTCAGGTTAGTTAGAAGTTCCAATCAGTAGTTTATTTTACATCAAAGGTAATTTAATTCATTACATTCATTTTTGAGACAACCTATTATCTATGATATAGTTTTGTTCTTAAAATGATGATACATAGTCAGACATTTGTAGTGAATTTAAAGGAAATGCCTAATGTATAAAAAATGACAAAAATAACTAATTTAATCTATTACTGTTTTTTATTTTTTTTTATTTGTCGGAATACATGACGGAGTATTAGCGCCAGGCTAGAGTTTTTTTTTATTTCTATTTCAAGAATAAAGTCATAAAAATTATGAGATAAAAGTCGTAAAAATTATGAGATAAAAGTCAGAAAATTAAGAGAATAAAGTCATAAAAATTATGAGATAAAGAATCGGTAAAATTAAGAGAATAAAATTAAAGTAAAATTAAGAGAATAAAGTCGTAAAATTAAGAGAATAAAGTCGCATTAAAAGTATGAGATAAAAGTCGTATAATTCAGAGAATAAAAGTCGTAAAATTAAAGAGAATAAAGTTAAGTAAAATTATGAGACAAAGTAAGTAAAATTCAGAAAGAAGATAAAGTATTAAAATTATGAGATAAAAGTGGTTTTGAATTAAGAGAATTAAAGTCGGTAAAATTATGAGATAAAAGTCAATAAAAATTCAGAGAATAAAGTTGTAAAATTATGAGATAAAAGTCAGTAAAATTAAGAGAATAAAGTCATAAAATTCAGAGAATAAAGTCGTAAAATTACGAGATAAAAGTCGTAAAATTAAGAGAATAAAGTCAAAAAAATTATGAGATAAAGTCGTAAAATTAAGCAAAAAGTCAGTAAAATTATGAGATAAAGTTGTAAAATTAGGAGAACAAAGTAGGTAAAATCACAAGAATAAAAGTGGTAAAATCACGAGAATAAAGTTGTAAAATTACGAGAATAAAGTCGTTAAATCACGAGAATAAAAGTCATTCGTAAAATTACGAGAATAAAAAGTCGTAAAATCACGAGAATAAAAGTCTCTGTAAAATCACAAGAATAAAGTGGTAAAATTACGAGAACAAAGTCATAAAATTACGAGAATAAAATTAAGTAAAATTACGAGAATAAAGTCGCAAAATTACGAGAATAAAGTCATTAAAAAATTACGAAAAAAATCACGAGAATAAAAGTCATGTAAAATTACAAGAATAAATTCATAGCGAGAATATAATATTAAGAGAATAAAAAGTCCTAAAATTATGAGAATCAAGTTGTTTTTTATACCAAGTCTTCCCAGAATCCCTGTCTTCCCTAAAATGAGGAATGTGGAGCATCATGTGAAGTTCTACTTTAGCATCGGTTTGACCAATCAGGAAATCTTTTAGCAGCAGCATCAAACTGGGCAGGATGTCAAAGTGGACTCTGGTTGCTGATTGGTGGAGCTGGTCGGCCGTCATCTGCTGGGCGGAGCTCCAAGCTTTCCTTCTGAAACAGGTTGTTGAATGATGAGTTTATTCTCATAATGTTAAAATGAAAAAAAGGAAATATGCATAGCGTAGATAAACGACCAATCAAATTGACTTTATTAACTCTTGTAAAATCGTGCACGACTCGGGAGAATTCGGAACTGCAACATTTGAAACGGCCGCTTCACTCTGACTTTAAATGGAGAAACACTTCCAGGAATTTAAGTTTGGAGATTATGGAACTCCTTTGTTTTCATTATTATTTAAAATAAAAACAAACGAATTTCAGTTATTTAGGTTTTTTTGCTGATATAAATTGTGTGTTTTGAGTCTAACTTCTCAACAGTTTTTGAAGATTTTTGGCAATTGATCAGTTTATTCCGAATTACTATTGATACTTCATAGTATAGTTTTTTTTTTAATAAATCATTGTTGCTAAAAATTTACAAATTTCTTAATGAGTGGCTTGATGTTTATATTCGTATCAAATTAATGATGTAACATGTTTTACCTGTTTTCCTGTGACAGATCCCCCCTTGAGTTTATTGTGAGTTTTGCTTTTAAGCTGAATTTTAAAGTGTAACAGGAAGGGAAAATGAACAGAAGTGCCGTGTAGAAAACTGTGGCTCACATTGAATGGATTCCCTCTGACACTCCAACTCAGTCTTTTGTGTTCCTGCATTATGTTTGCTGCTACAATGATGTTGCGCCTTACTGTGAGCTGCACTGATAGCGATTCTTTGGGCATTAGTGGAATTTTGTTGCCACCTCCTGCGTCTGTGGATTATCAGCTTCCACTGGAGATTCAGAGCTTCGTCTCAAATCCGCCTTCAGTGACTCATCAGGAGCTGCGAGCAGGAGAAGTAAGGGCTCAATAGTGAACATGAGGAAGTGAAAATTGAAGCGGGAGGTGAGGAAGAGGAATGTTCGTCTGTGTGTCGCATTAATATTTAGCATTGATCCCAAAATGTACTTTGAATTAAATACTGCAGACAAACTTTAGAGCTTCTCATTAACTAAGGATCATAACAGAAACCACGTCTCCTCCTGCGCTGATATCAGCTTTTAGCTTCTTCTGTCCAAATTATACTTTAATTCTATTCAGTTTATTTCTATAGCTCCAATTCCCATCATGTCATCTCAGGTCACTTTCCAGTTCACCAGATCATCCAGTCAGATTGATTCAAAGTTTTCTATCTAAGGAAAACCAGCTGATTGCATCGACTCATTGACTCTTCAGCAATCCCTCACACTAAGCATGCTTGTAGCGACAGTGGAGAGGAAAAAACCCAGGAAACACACAGCCAGGCAGGCCAGGCTCCGAGCCAGCTCCCATGTCAGAGGATGAAGAGAGCACATCCAGTTGAGTCACAGTCAGAGAAACAGGACTACACTGGAAAACAGGCCAAGCTCAACATCTAGAAACAAAGGTGTTGATGGCAGCAGCACAGCTGATATTTCTCTCTCAGGATGGAGTCACAGCCAAACAGGAACAGACCAGATGAAGCTACTATGAGAAAAAGCAGAGAGAGCAGAATGTTAGAGATTGAACTAACAGATTCTGCAGAGTGGGAAAGAATAGAGATAGAATGAAGCAGAATGATGAAAAAGGGGGTCCCTATGTCACTCCAGCAGTCTAAGCCTATAGCAGCAGAACTATAGAGATAGATCCAGGATAACCTGAGCCACTCTAACTAGAAGCTTTGTCATCAAAAAAAGGAAAGTTTTAAGCCTAGCCTTAAAAGTAGACAGGGTGTCTGCCTCACGGACTAAAACTGGTAGTTGGTTCCACAGGAGAGAGGAGCCTGAGAACTAAAAGATCTGCCTCCCATTCTACTTTTAGAAATTCTAGGAACCACAATCTGATCTCTGATATCAGATTGAGCTTGGCCAGTAAGTTATTTTTTACCTTTCTTATTATTAATTACAGTCGAAAAAATCCCAAGTATAAGCTTTAAGTTAGTTTATTAATATTCCTGTGCTTGTTTCTAAGGAGGATCTCAGAGGAATGTCTTCTTGACTTGAATTAAAGTGACTTTTCTAAACAATGAGTCACAAGCCCCACATATAAGACTTGCGTCCTGTTAGGGACCTTGCTTTAAAATAAAAGTGACAACAGACTTTGACTTGTTCTTAATAACTCACCATTTTTCAAAATATATAGAACATGAGTGTTTCATCCAAATTTACACAGAAACAAATATATAAAACTCCAAAATGAGATGAAAACCCCAACAAGTAGATATTTTCTTAATCTTCAGATGCAAAATATTGGTTTAATTTCCACAGTCTGGAAAACTCAGAGCTTATGGGCGGGGAAAGCCGGAAAAGGCTAGACCTGTTTGAATTCTCTGCCAAAACTCTTTCGGTCTCCTTATTTCCACAGACCTCCAAGGTTTCAGTCTAGATAGACCGGGTCCTTGAAATCGAACTCATCCAATGGTAGACATGTTTCTTTAACAGAGGTGGAATTAAATTAGAGGAAAACGATATAAACGGATATACAGCTGCAAAATAACAACGTTTGTTTTAAATGAAAACCTAATGGAGAAAAACATGCACCAGTCAAGAAAAAACAGAAATATTCTAATTGAATCCAAACAAACTTAATGTAGAAAACACAGAGCATGAGACCAAATCCCCCCATCAGTTCTTTAATGGTGCAGTCCTGTGCAGACCTGCTTGGAGAGAGAACTGGGAGAGGTCATTATTTAAAGTTTACTTTCACATTTTACCTATTTAATACATGTTTTACCCTTTTAAGGAGATTTAAGCAATTAATAAGAATATTGTAAAGTAAAATAAATTAACGTTTTTACAAAAAGGAAACAAGGTTTTTGTCATGTTTTTGGTTCTGTTTAAGTTTTATCTTTGGGTTTTCATTGGTTATATTTCTATTTGGTGTTTTTTGATTTTATGTGAGTTCTTAGGTATTTCTTGTTTGCCGTTTGTTGCCCTCTTGAATCAGTCTCCTTCTTCTAGCTCCCTTCTAGTCTCCTCTGTTCTAACCTACTCCCAATCTGCTAATTAGCCTGGTCTTTGTTTCTGTCTCCCATATATACACCTCCTGCTCACTCACTGTTGCTCGTTTGTTGTAGTTTCTTTTCCCCCTTGTTGTAAGGATTCCTGTTTCTCACTTTTTGTGGATTTATGTTTTTAGATTTTTGCTTCTGTTACCCTCTTTGTTACTAAATCCTCTAGTAACCCCCTTTAGCTTCAGTGTCTGCATTACGGTCCCGTCAATCCTCCACCCCACTTTACGATGATTCCTGCCAAAGAGGCCACAGCCCAAACAAATCTACTGCATTCAAAACAACCAAACTAGAAAACCAGATTCTTAGTTTAACTGTTATCTTTAATAACAACGGCTCATTGTTACACAGATAAGGCCTAAAACAATAAACTAATGCTTTTTAATTTGATACATTTATTAATGCTCATACTTCCCAACATAAAACCAAACATTTCCTCCAGCAAGAAAGGTTAAAAACTTGGTTTCAAACAAGCAGATTCCAAAACAACAGTTTAAAGGTTTTCTTAGATCGTAAAAGTAAGAGAATAACCCCGTAACCCTGCATCGTATCATATTTTTCATGCTGTCCAGTTGACTAAATGCTGTGGTGGAAGATTTCACAGCAGTTCTGTTCAGCATAGTTCTGTTAGCTCCTTTGACAGCAGAGATCTTTCAGCTTACAGACAGCTTTTTACTACTAGTGGCTATCAGCGAAGCACATCGTACCCCCCCCACGCTCCTTCCACACAGGATGCTCATCTCTAAGGTGCATTCCCTGCAGTTATGTTTCCGTCCCATCGCTTCATGTCGAACAAATCTGGCATGGCAATCTTCTTCTTGTCGCCGGTGCTCGGTGCAGCTGGGGAGTCACTTAGTGAGTCCACTCTATCAGTGCAGTCATCGCCTGAGGGCCCTGAAAGGACGGCGGGTGAGTTTCTATCTGTGGGTTTAACAGTTTATGAGTCTCTCTGGATGACGGCGTCAAATAAATGCCAGAAATGGAAAACCTGTTTGCGTTTGTGGGGAAACAACAGAAAACATTAATTGTGTTTTTAATGAAGTGATCCAATAAAATTCTTTTTACATCTAATCTATATTTCCATCCCTCCATCTTCCGTATACGATGCTAGTGGTGACTAGATAAAGTGATTATTTCAACATTATGGAAATTTAGAGATACAAACTAAATTAGGATCTATTGTTTTATATTGTGCAGCTAAAACATTTAGCAAACTATTGCTTTCATTTAAAGTCACCTCCTTTTATTCTATCTATCTGTCTGTCTGTCTGTCTGTCTGTCTGTCTGTCTGTCTGTCTGTCTGTCTGTCTGTCTGTCTGTCTGTCTGTCTGTCTGTCTATCTATCTATCTATCTATCTATCTATCTATCTATCTATCTATCTATCTATCTATCTATCTATCTATCTATCTATCTATCTATCTATCTATCTATCTATCTATCTATCTATCTATCTTTTCGAAGACATACGTTTGATCAGCTTGGTTCAGTTCTTTACAAAATATATTTGCGTGGAACTGTCGTAAATATATTACGACGATAACCACATTTAATGAATTTTAAAGCCAATTAAGGCCTTAATTTAAAAAATAATAATTTAATGATTTTTAATGACCTTTATTGTGCTGCAGCCCAGCAAAAAAAAAAAAAAAATAAAATAAAAATCTTCTCTACAAGCCTAGTGCCTCATAAAGGAGGACAAAAACACGTCCGGCTGGATGCGGCGCCGGACGCCGGACAGAGCAATGAAAATCCGAACTGTCCGCCTTAAAGCCGGACATCTGGCCGCCCTACTCCACACAGATTAGTTTTTTTATCCAATATGGCTCTCTGAGCAGTTTTGGTTGCCGACCCCTGACCTAACCTAACAGAATAAACACGGAGAAAATGAACTGGGCTACGATGGTGACTCTGGAGGAAGATGGAAGAATCTGATTAGAGGACAATGAGATGCATAAGGAACCCAGCTCTACAGAGAGCATCAGGGTTCTGCCCTCTGTTTTAAGCCGGGCGTACACTGTGCGATATTTTATCGCCACACGCAGCTACGGCTCACGTTGTACGATGAAATGCGCTGCCTTGGATATTTGGGCCATTTAGTGCTGAAAGCCCTAAAAATAAAAGCAGACAACGTATTTGGACAAAGACATGGCTGAGCTAACGTGGCTACTACGGTCTGACAGTTTGACAGAAAGAACTCCATTTCACTCATTGCCCCCCCGCCATGCTGCTGGGTTTTCCTCTGAGAGGAAGAAGAAGAAGAAGAAGAAGAAGAATCCTTGTTTGCCCGCTGAGAGATTTGCCCACGACCACCTTAAGACGGCCGACTGACTTACAAACATGTTTGATTTTCCCCCAACCTTATGATTCCTGATGGAGGTGGTCATTATAAGCTGATCGCCCCTCGTTACCCCTATATGACGCAGAACGCATAATCAGGCTGAAAGTTGGTACGATCAAAAAAAATCTCGCAAAACTGGAGAATCAGCCCGAAAAGGGCAAAAAACTCATACAGTGTTTCTTTGTATCTTCCGTCTTTCCCCCGGCTCCCTTCTAGTTAGTTCCACTCACCCTGGCTCTTATCCCATCCTTTGTTCTGTTGCCCATATCAACACCACCTCTGCAGTTTCTCATTGCTGGTTTCTTGTTGTTTTGTTGCTTCATCTGCTCTTTGCTCCCTGTGTGAGTTTTTCCTGAAGTTTACTGGATTTTATGTTTTCAGTATTTCATGTTTTTGGACTTTGATTCAGTTGCCTTTGGGAACCTTATTAAATCAGCTAAACTTATCTCTGCGTTTAGGTCCTCAAACGCCTCTACGCAACCCTGACCCATTGCCTGCCCTAACACCACACTATGCCTCCCCCCAGGCTACTCTTTTCATACACTTCCTTTGATGCCAGCTTATAAAGTTGCTTTATGGTCTTTTTCTTTGTAGCTTATAATTAGCTTTGGTCTCAAATGCGTTGTTATACCTCCGTAAGTTCTTTTGAATAAATGTGTGAAATGCATAAAAAGAAATATAGTTGTGTATTCTGCATATTTGTCCTTTTAAAGAAGAGTGGAGGAAGAAAGCGAACGTCTGTAGGGATGCTGTTCTTTAACAGGGACAAACGATGAGAACACAGGTGGAGTAAAGTACAGGTGCTTCCTGAAAGCAAATCATTAACATACCGCCATTCACTCACTAGTGCGACACACTAACGTCTAACTAGAGCTACGCTGTCTTCCTCTAGATCAAAGTAACCCAAAATGTAAACATCAACTATATCACATTATGATAAGAGTTTATGAAGGAGTCAATGTAAACTCCCCTACTAAGGACAAAACAGAGCAGAGACACAGACTATGGAACAGATTTAAGGAACCACCTGTGAACAACGGGAACCAGGGAGAACAGCTGAACCTTATGAAGGCAGAGGGAGCTGTGGGGAGGTGAGAAATAAACAGAAACTGAAAAGAGAGAAACACAGAGGAAGAAAGTAGGGATGCAGGATATTAGGATTTTGGCCGATATCCGATATGCCGATATTTTAAAACTCATGTAGCCGATAACCGATATCGATACCGATGTTAAAGCTGGACAAAAATAAGTAGTCATTGAAAATAGCAGTTTTGTTATCCATTTCTGACACTTTGAAAAATAATATACTCAAATATATTTTCATATGCTGATATCAAATAGATTTTTAAAAAGCGCTGGTATCGATCTATTTTACTTTCAAAATCTGGGTGAAATTTCATGGATTCTGTTACAAACTCGTGATATTTTGCAAATTCTTGTGAGATTTTGTTAGTAAAATAGATCGATACCGCGTCAATATCATCAACATATAAAAATATGGCAACATTTGGTGAGTTTTCGGGGATTGCCGTAGCATAACGATGACATATAGCAATATTTCATTAGTAAAGAGAGATTGATATGGTGTTTTTAAATGGCAATATATCAGCATATGAAGATATTGGGATATTTTAAATGGATCAATATTTTTTTCCCTCGTCTTTAGAAGTTTTAAGTCTGTAAAAAAGTTTTTAGAGGAAGAAGAAAAGTAGTATTTTATTTTATTTTTTAGACTTTAGAAACTCAGAAGCTGATCAAATATCGGGTTAAATATCGGTGGTTGGGGTGGCCGATGTCCGATATTCAGTTTTAAGGCCGATACGATAGGGGCCGATTATATCCTGCATCTCTAGAAGAAAGTAATAGAGATACCAGAAAATAAAGCAAAGAATGAAATGGAATGGCAGCATTTGATTGCAAAAACATCAGGAAAGAAATAGAGACATAAACCTAATCAACTAACAACTAAGACATTGTCGGCCTAGTCAAAGTACATACTTTAATCCATGTGTCTATGAAAAGATTGATCTTTAAAGATGCATTCTGTGTGATTTTGGTGAAGTCAGCCTATTTTGCAAAATGGAATGAATGTAGTACAGCTCTTTCATGCAGCCGTTCTCGTCATTAAATGTGATTCTATGGAGTTATTAGTAGGGAAGTAATCAGAAATCAAACCACATTCTTAAGTTTATATCTGTAAGATTTTTCATGAAATATTTATTTTCACAATTCAACAACCTTAAACCCAACAAAAGACACAACGTGTCAAGCTTGAAAAGGTGTGAAAACTTATGGAAGATAACTTTATCAGAATTAGATTACATTTTTCCTACCGAAAAACAAAAGAAGTCAGACTTTTGAAAATGCAATATTTTTTTCCTTGCAGCACGGGGCTCTGATCAAAGGCTTTCTCAGCAATAGTCGCCTGTGTCGGACTTGTAAATTAGGAAATCTCCCGTAGATGCAGTTCAATACTTTACTTGTCAGCACACCATTAACCAGCTTCCCAAATGATTCCACAGGAATAATCACATTACTGCACCGCCATGGGGAAGTGGATCAGAACTACATCGTCAGTGAATTTCAGGAGTGAGGTGAATAAATTAACAACTTTGACTGAAGACTTACTGTAGTTGTGTCTTTCTTAGATGAAGACCTGCTGCTTAAAGGAAAAGTCGCTCATATTCAGAATTCAAACTCCTGAAAGTTCTTTAAATCTGAAATGATTCCATCCTGTTCAATAAATGATCAGTGTTTTTAATTCAGAGTCATTTTCATGTGAATGTGTGCTTTACTGGAGGCATCCATGTTTGTCAAAGAGACACTACTGCCACCTACTGGTTAGTGACATTGTCACGGTGCGGTATATGCGGCTGTTGATCAAGTCCCAGTGCTGTATCTGGTGTTTTGTCACAACGCTATTATCCAAGTCATCTTGAAAACATTCTTCTTGAAACAAGCACAACAAAATTAAATTTAGTGCATTTCAGTTTCTTAAAGTGCAGCAGTGATCAAAAGTTTGGAGAAAAAACTTGGTGGTGAAAAATGCATCGATTACGGTCAGTTTGATGCAAAGTCTATGAAATGATTTACAATTTTCTACATTCAGCTTTTTTTTTTTTATCAGTTTTCAGTTTCTGACATCAGTTCATCAGTCTGATGGCGGTGGGGAAAAAGCTGCTGCAGAACCTGCTGGTCCTGCATTGAATGCTGGGAAGCCTCTTCCCAGAGGGGCAGCAGCAGGGAGAACAGTCCATGGTGGGGGTGAGGGGTCATTGATGATGTCACGGGACACATGGCGCTGGGATGAAATGTCTTTAATGGAGGGAAGAGGATTCCCCCATGATCCTCTCTGCTGTTCTCACCTTCTTCCAGTCTGAGGCGCTGCAGCCTCCACACCACACAGTGAGACAGCTGCTCAGAACGCGCTCTCTATGGAGCTTCTGGAGAAGGTGGGAGGGAGGAATGGGGGGCAGGAAGTCCAAGCTTCTGGGCCCCTTTGGACCAGTGAGGTGGTGTTCCCAGTCCAGGTGAGGTGTCTGTGATGAATGACCACCCCTCTACAGCTGAGCTGTTGATGAGCAGTGGGCGTGGTTTAGGACGGTTCTTCCTGAAGTCCACCATGATCTCCTTGGTCTTCTCACCTTCAGGATCAGGCTGTTATCTCTGCATTCCACCAGCTGCTCCACCTCCTCTCTGTAGTCCAGGTCGAGATGTAAATCTCTGATGAGGCCCACCACCGTGGTGTCGACTGCAAACTTCACCATGTGATTGGTGGTGAACCTGGGGACGCAGCCCTGAGGGGAGGGGCTTAGACTGATGACATCAGAGGCGTTCTGACTGAGGTCTGTTAGTGAGGAAGTCTAGCAGCCAATAGCAAAGGGGTGACGAGCCACGAAGGTATCACTAGAACTAAACAAAAATAAATGAAATAAACACGATATAATGCGATGAGATAAAGGTAAATTCAGAAAAATAAATCCTGAAAACAATTTAAGTCGTTAGCCTTACGGTTATGTCCTATTAAAGGTTGATCTGTCTCTGGTAGCCAGCCTGAATAAAGCTTCTTTGTAGGACATTATTTCCTCTGCTGTGAGCTTTTTATTTCATTTTTTCTGTTTGTATTTTCTGAGGAAACATCCTAATGGTGAAAAGGTGTAAGTTAGGTGTTAAGTTTATGGGTTGATGGAGGTTTTATGTCTCATTTTTCTCCCAGAGTTGCATGGTCAGACCTTCAACATATCTTTGCAGATTTTCTGTTTGCCAAACAGTTTTTATACAAGAAGGGATAAAGAAGTGAAAGATTGTAAGTTGGTATTATAATTGTTTTTCTGTCAAACTGAAGTCATATTGACTCGTTTATTCCTCCAGCAGTACTGTACGCAGAAGTCCAATTCATTAGCAGTGCCAGGTAGGCATTGGTGAAATTAGAGCGAAGCTAATGCATGCTCAGGGTGTTGTAAATAAATGATGTTACTATTGCTGATTTTAGATTAGCAGCACAGTAAATCAAGGATTACGTTTTCACTGCATTTAAAGTGCTTTGTTGAAATGCTGCTTATGTAGCAGTTCAGCGCCTTTCAGGGGCACCGAGGCTATTTCAGGAAAAGGCTGCGAATAGGATGTGACATGTCTCCCTGGGCAGCAGAGAAGCCGTATGAATGGACTGATAAGGAGGAAGATAAAGATGAGGGAGATTGCTCTGCTAGGAGTTAAAGCTGCTCGACTCTCATGGTTTGCTTCGCCCTCAACACAAAGAGCATCATCTATGAACTCCCCATCGTCTGCTTATGCTCCTTTTTATATATTTTATTGTAGTTTTTATGTGAGGAATTGCAGTAGGTGTTTAATGGGATGATGCTGATCATTGATAACCTTCTATGTTTAGTTAATGACACAGTTTATACATCCAACTATCTGGAGCAAATAACGAGTTAATCTGGACGAGCGAGCCATGAAGACGTTTGCTGTTTGTCCTGATGTCTTCAGTAAACAGGCAGGATTACATTGTTTGAGCCTCAGCTGTAACAGTTCTATTCAGTCTATTTCTATAGCTCCAATTCACATCATGTCATCTCAGGTCACTTTCCAGTTCACCAGATCATCCAGTCAGATTGATTCAAAGTTTTCTATCTAAGGAGGTGAAAACCAGCTGATTGCATCGACTCATTGACTCTTCAGCAATCCCCTCACACTATCAGAATCAGAATCAGAAATACTTCAATAATCCCAGAGGGAAATTATTTTTGTTAGCTTAGCTAACAGTTTTTTTATATATATATATGTATATATATATATATATATATAGGGGTTAGGGTGGAACATGTTTGGTTCGGTATATGTTGATTGTTACACCGAAATCCCATAAAAATTAATGAAATTAATGAAAAAATCCAAAAAGTTAATGAATTGTAATTATTTTTAATGATCCGCGGATTCCACGGACCATTTCCGCATGTTTTCACTGCTGAATTCAATATTAATCATCTGGTAGCATGCTCTCACTCCATCTCCAAGGAACTCAGGGCGGAGCGGATGGAGCCACAGTGGAGGCTGTAGGCTTTGCTTTTGAGCAGTCGGTCTGGGCGCTTAGCGAAGGGCGGGCGCTGGCCGAGTATGAGGATTCGAGGGTTAGCATGACATGTTGGTCACATGTTGCTGTTAGCATAAACAAAGCGTGTTGCAATAATGCTTGCACACTGTTGCACTTTTATCCCCAGCTTTCTTTCCGCCGTCATGCGTAGGTCACTCTAAATGCAAAGTGGTCCCATACAGCGGACCTATAAAGTGCTGCTGGCGGCAGTGCTTCCAACCTTCTGTTCGTTTCCCACTCGCCATACCACACACAATTCTCCATAACAACTGATTTTTTCTGCTACACCCGGCTAAGCTGCTTGAAGCTTCTTCTTCTTCTTGTTTTACTACTGGCGGATTGGCTTTGGTCGCAGTACCGCCTACCTTCTGCTCTGGAGTGTACCGCGCTTCCCCTATGAGAAAAAGGAGCGGCGCATGAACTTCGAGAAGCACTAACACCTGCGCCGAACCGAACGAGACAGTAAGAACCCGGAATGGTTCGGACGGTTTCATAAACCATCCCTAATATACATATGTTTAACTAAATCCAAGTAAAGTGATGGTGACGTACAAAAATGGTGCATTAAATGTCAATTACAGAGGGGGGTGTCTGAATCACTTGAGGGAGTAGCGTTATAGAGATTGATGATCACAGGAAGGAATGATTTCCTGTGGCTCTGTGTGGTGCATCTGGGAAGGAGGAGTCTTCACTAAGCATGCGTGTAGCGACAGTGGAAAGGAAAAACTCCTTTGAACAGGAAGAAACCTCCAGCAGAACCAGGCTCAGTGTGGCGGCCATCTGCTGAGGCGGCTGAATTGAATTGATTTTTAGGTATAAATAATGATCCACTGATTATTCCTTGCTGACCGGACTTTTCCTTTAAAAACAAACTTCTAATCCCGCCTCTTTACAAGCAAAAAGACCTTTAATTTATCTTTTAAATCACCTTGCGGTTTCTAAAGAATTATTCTTAAAGGGAATAAAGGTGAGAGTGCTCCTTAATCTCGACATTCTGTAGACAGATAAGGGTAATCTATGTAGTTTGTTTGCTTGGATCTATGCATGTGTGTTTGGGTTCAGGGAGAGTTGGTGAAAGCAGTCGATCGGAGACAGATTCATCGTGTCTCGCTGACCTTCAAAGCTGTGAATGTTTAGAGCATCGGGCAGAGAGTTCAGGAGAGCGGATGAAATCTGGGTTTTCCTTTCAGTGCAGCAGCAGCAGAAGCTTACAGGAGATTTTAGATGAAAACGTAATGACATCAGTTTTTGTAAAGTTTTTTTAAACTTAAAAAGAAGAAGGTCCGCTTCTCACTTTGCTTTACAACATTCAAACAAGCAGAGAAATGTTTCAGGCTTCTAGTCGAACCTGCGGCAGGAATGAAAGTGCTGATATGTCCTGTTGATCCATCAGCAGCTAATAGGAGCTCTGCTCCCGCACACACCGGCTTCTCCCTGCTGATTGCCTCATCAAAGTCTTCATCCAACAACTATTTTTGTCTTTTGTTGCTGTTGTTTATTAACGTCTTTTTTTAATCTAAACTTTATTTTTGACAAATGGTGCAGACTGAAGGCAGAGAAATAATATTTCCTCCCTTTAAAAGTTAAAATCCTGCTATTACAGCAGCAGCCATTCAAAATGGCCCTTCCCAGTCAAACACCAGCTGAATGGAAGCCCACTTCCCTGCAACTACCAGCAAAATCCCCTCCAACTTCCAGCCACTGGAGGGACCCCCCCTATTGCATATTTTCTACTCTGACTTCACCTTTTCACTGAATTACAGAGTCTGACCAGGAGATGGCGCTTCTCTTTAGATCTGAAAGAATATTTTAGTTCAAAGACTGATGTTTAAAAAAGGAGTTGTAGGGGACCAGTCAAGGACCAGCCAATGACCAGCCAAGGGCCAGCCAAAGGCCAGCCAAAAGACAGCCAAGGACCAGCCAAGGGCCAGTCAAGGACCAGCCAATGACCAGCCAAGGGCCAGCCAAAGGCCAACCAAGGAGAAGCCAAGGGCCAGCCAAGGCCAGCAAGGCCAGAGGCCAGCCAGGGACCCAGCCAGGACAAGCCAAGGACCAGCCCAGGGCCAGTCAAGGACCAACCAAGGACCAGCCAGGGCCCAGTCAATGACCAGCCAATGACCAGCCAAGGGCCAAGTTAAGAGCCGGGTGGACAGCCAGGGGCAAGCCAAGGAGCAGCCAAGGCCAGCCAAGAGGCCAGTTAAGGAGACCAGCCAAGAGCCAGCCAATGACCGGCCAGGCCAGTTAAGGGCCAGTTATGGCCAGCTAAGACCAGTCAAGAGGCCTTGGCAATGACCAGTCAGCAGCCTTCTATAAGGCCATTGACCAGCCAAGGACCAGCCAATGGCCAGCCAAGGGCAAGCCAATGACCAGCCAATGGCCAGCCAATGACCAGCCAGAGGCCAGTCAAGAGGCCAGCCAATGACCAGCCAAGGCCAGCAAAGGGCCCTTTAAGGCAAGAGGGGGAAATTCTGACTGTCTACTACTGTAGTTTGCTGTAGAATGAAGAAGTGGCCTCTGCTCATCATGACTCAGTAACTGATCTATAAAGTAAAGGATCTGCAGCAGCAGACTAAAGGCCTTTCAGCTTCATGCTGGCATAAAGGATCCATCCTGATGCTCTTCTTTACTTCAAGCATCTGTTTAGAGGCAGAGGAAGTTGACCGTAAAACACGTGTTTTAAGCTGCCAAGCCTCCGGCTCTCTTTCTCTACCTGTCAGCTCGGATGATAGGGACCGTCTATTTCCCAGGAACTAAAGAAAAAAATCAAACTCGTTTTTCCCGGATGCCTCATTCGTGGTTTTATGTCATGCAGGGTTCAGAATTAGTCTGCCGAGCAATGCATCAGTTTGAAGCAGAAAGCTTTTAGAAGACACGTCTGTTTTCTCTACCAAGGAGGCTCCTCCACCACCTCACAGTCGGTACAGTGCAGGTCGTCACTTTCCTGAGATTTACATCTGAACGTGTGACATTGATTCTGTTCACAGGAGAAAACCTGGAACCACAGTCACTTTTTGCTTCTATTTATAGTTTGAGCCAAAGAATCAGAGTCTTTTTATATTGGTCCCTTGATTTTCCGTTATTCCATCATGTTCTACTCACCCATATGATTTTAGTGTCATTTGGAGCCGTTCTGAGCTGTTCATCCGCCGTTATATATTTATATTTATATGTTTTAAAAACAAAGCGGCGCGTGTATGACGTCAAGGGCCCAGTGTAAAAATAAAATAAAATAAATGGTGTTCCCATTTAGGTGGAGTTTTGCTTCAGTCTAATGGAATATCTTCAGAACGGCTCCAAATGCCACTAAACTCTTCTGGGTGAGTAGAACATGATGGAATAACGGAAAATCAAGGGAACAATGGAAAAATAAACGGTGTTCCTCATTAAACATAAAATCAAAGCTAAAGGGTAAAAATACAGACCTAGAGCAGCAGAAATGTGCGTGCTTATTTGTATTGTATAGTATAGTATAGTAATATTCTTTTTTCATTGTTAAATAAAGTAAGAAAATCAACAACATTTAAATACGTTTTAAGCTTTCCTTTGTCTCTGGTAGACCAGCTCTACACTGCACTGTTATCTGCTGTTATAACGTCTTTCCACTCCAAGCGTTAATGCCCCTGGATAGCAGTTCTAGAAGCACTGGGATGTAATCATTCGATATCTATCACTAATGTACATTAGACCTAAATCACTTTCAGATTAAACCATTTCTTCTATTCGTGACACTAAGCGTCTGTTCAGTCACTCCAGTTCAGCTCTAGGACTCATCATAGGAGAGTCAGGAGAATATTTCCTTGAAGAACCACGTTGTCTTTTTTTTTTACAGGAACTGCAGATACACGTAATTCTATTCAGTTTATTTCTATAGCTCCAATTCACATCATGTCATCTCAAGGTCACTTTCCAGTTCACCAGATCATCAGTCAGATTGATTCAAAGTTTTTCTATCTAAGGAAAACCAGCTGATTGCATCGACTTGACTCTTCAGCAATCCCTCACACTAAGCATGCTTGTAGCGACAGTGGAAAGGAAAAACTCCCTTTGAACGGGAAGAAACCTCCAGCAGAACCAGGCGAAACTTCAGGTTTTTTTTTTTTTTTGGGCTAAAAAAGTTTTAAATATCAAATAAATTTCAGAATAAAAACATGATTATGTCCCACTTGTTGATTCCTCACAAAACATTACAATTTTATATCTTTGTTTGAAGCCTGAAATGTGGCAAAAAGATGTAAGTTCAAGCGGGGGCTTAATATGTTGGTAAGCCACTGTTTATATGGATCAGTTCTATCTGTGACGGATCACTGAGACTAATGAACGTATTCCTAACAGCCCCACAGGGGAAAAGCAAAGGGAATCCAGTAAATGTTATAATGAGAGCTGATGCAGACGGGTTAATGCAGGCGTGGAGTGAGAACTGCTGCATGGCAATATGTACGAGGTTTCAGCTCACTGAAAAATACATTCCTTCCATGTAAATCCAATGGAAGTGGTTTGTATTCAAAAAGAAACCTGTCAGCTTGTATCTGAAGTGCCGAGTCAGCAGGTCTCCCCCACTGGTCATAGAAAACGGGATTAGATTTTTCAGCCTCCTTCTTTCCTCAAGGAAACATATTTTGGTCGCATCAGGGCTCCTATTTCCCACCGCTACCTTCATCTTTTAGTTCATCTGGGCTGTCTTCAGGCTTAGAGACGAGCGGCGGCTGAAGGCTGATTCTGGAGATAAAGCTTTAAAACGATTTACAAACAAACAGCAGTAGAGTTTAATATATTTTCACATTGTATGCCAAACAGCTAAATTAAAAACTACCATTAAACAGAAACAAAATGCAAATGGTTGCTCTAGGTGCATCTCCTGTTTGCTTTTCTTTTCCTCTAAACAATTGAGAAAGCAGAATGCAATTACCTCCATTGTTTGGCATCTTAATGTTGAAATGTAAGTAGAAGTGTGGGTGTGCATGCGGGTGTGTTACTCCCCATTTAAATTTCTTAATTTGCCTTGGGAGATCAAGTAGGATTAATGTATTTTGATTGATCATGCTCATTTGGTTAATGGACCCGCTCGAGGCGCTCTTTGCGGCTTCCGCTAGAGTCGGCCTATCAGTCTCTGCAGAATGAAAAGTGTCCAGCCCTGAGAGTGTGAATCCAGGAACATGAGTCAGAGCAGGTCTCGTATCCGTAGGCTTATAGGACATCGAAATGAGCATCGCCCTGCAGCCTCTTTCTTTTTGTCTCAGGCCCACTTACAGCTAACGACCCACACGCTCTGAAAATGGTTGAGCTATGACAGCGTTAGAAATCGATGGGGAAAATTGCCTCTAGCCCCTCAGCAAATAAAACCCATGTTTCATCCTGGTCTAAAATACATGTTTTGAGCAAATACAAAGAGTCTACAGCTACAATTCTGCCTCTAGCTGTTGTACAGTATTTCTTCTGGGATTTATCTTTCTTGAGTTAAAAACATGGAATCCTCACTTTGACCATTTTGTCTGAAGTCGTTTTTTTTTTTCTTTTTGAATTAAACCTGCCAGGTGAATCTAACCCTACAGTAAAAAAAAAGGAAGTCAGTTTCTCTTGAAATAAGGGTTTGTTTGGTTTTTTTGTACCTTGTTTAAATTAAAAACATCGTACTTCAAGTGCATGATATCTAAATAAATCATATTCATTCCAATCTGTCAATCATCTTTAGGTGTTAAAATTAAGGATGCATTCACTAATAGTTATCAGCTTATACTCTCACTGTGGAACCAACTACCAGTTTTTTAGTCTGTTGAGCGAACGCCACCCTGTCTACTTTTAAGGCTTGAGCTTAAAAACTTTCCTTTTGATAAAGCTTCTAGTTAAGGGTGGCTCGGGTTATCTGATCTGTCTCCAGAGGCAGTGTTGGGAAGAGTTCTCTTTACTATGTGAACTAGTTCAAATATTCATAGTTCACAACATTTAAAAATGAACTTCATCAGTTTATAATTCAGAAAATTTGAAAGTACAGTTCACTGATTCAATCATGAACTAGTTCATAGTTCTTTTTTTCATATATTGCTCAAGTATATGAGCCCCTCTGTTGACATGGTCAAAAAAATTTTAAGTGTGGCTTACAAAAGTAGTATTTCTATGGCATGTAACGGCCCTTTGTGGCTTACCATCAAAATTCGTTGCGATGCACATGATACTTATTAATAATATTAATATCATTTCCTGTGACAACTGGGTAAAAACCAATCGAGGAGCGCCTGCTCTGCCGGGTCTAGGCGTGGGTTTGCTTCGACCCAGGTAATCTCATAATAATATAAACGTCAACCGACTTTTCTGAATATCAGGCATTCATCGTCTTTCGTGCGCAAATCAGCACTTTACCAGTAAAAATTTTTGACCATCCATCAAAGCTCAACTATAACCTACTGTGAACCACAGAGCAAGCAATTATTTTATCCAGTTGGCAACTCACTGACTGCGCGTCAGCGTCAGATTTCATCTTCATATCCAGTTTTGAATCCTTATCCAACCAGGGTTTACATTAGCATTGAGGGGACAGCAATTTCCCCATTGTTGCTTTAATGCTTTGTTGCTGTCCCTGTCCACTTCACACTAGTAGCAGCTGCAGCTTTCACCTACACAGTATATTCTCAAAAACATCCCAGGAAAAATATGTGCTGCACCTGGTCTTTAACATGAGGAATTATTAAAGAAAAACAGGAAAGTAGTCTTTAAGGTGCAAATGTTTTTTTGATTTTTAATATTTTTTCAATTTGAAATCCATTTCAGTAAATACTAAAAAAGAATCCTGGAAAATTATACCAGGCAGGTTTAAGAAAAACAAGTTACAAAACAGAATAGTAAAAACCCTCAAGAACAGGGGTCTACGGGTCTAAAGGCAGAAAGATTGGACAGGACTGGGGTAGGAATTTAAGGTTACTGAAGTGCGAGTTTTTACTTCACTGAAACCAAGGCCGAGAGACAGGAGTTTGCAGAGAATGTAAGCTTATTTGCCATCATCCCTCCTCCGACCACCTGGTCGCCAAACTGTTTTTAAGTGATCATACTGCTGCCTTGTAGCCTCCACGATTACGCCTCCACGTGCTGCTGTGGCCTTCCAGCGCTGCATTGCCTTGTTTTGAGGAGAAATAGCCTGCTTGGCTATGAAGCTCACAACCGCTGAGTAGCTGGTGTTGCCAGATGGGGATGTTTTCCAATCGCTACATATGAAGGCCTGTTTACAGTTTCGGTTGATTTAACCCGGGTTTTAGCCTGGAGGACTCTATAGAAATCCTGTACAACCTATTGAGCGGTTTTGAACTGAAGGGCGTGCGTTCACGAACACCACCAGAATGGAAAACGAGTTCTAATAAGCACTTCATCAGGCGTGTAATGCGAATGCACGTTCCAGTTCACGTTAAGCCATTTGGATCGAGCGAGTTCGTATTGCGCTTTACCGTTCAATATTGAAGTGTTGCAGGCACAACACTGTCTATAGTTCTGCTGCTATGGAAGCAGCAGGCTGCTGGAGGACATAGGGACCCCTTTTCACATCATTGCTTCATTCTATCTCTATTCTCCCATCTGCAAAGTCTGTTAGTTTCAATCTCTAACGCGTTCTGCTCAGAGCCAGGCAGAGCGAGCTCGGAAGCCAGCTCCATGTCGGAAGGGATGAAGGCGCATCCCGGTTAGTCACAGTCGGAAACGGGACTACACACGAAACAGGCCCGAAGCAGCATCTGAAACAAAGGTGTTGATGGCAGCAGCACAGCTGATATTTCTCTCAGGATGGAGTCACAGCAAACAGGAACAGACCAGGATAGGCTACTATGAGGAAAAAAGCAGAGAGAGAGAGCAGAGCGTTGCGTGAACTAACAGATTCTGCAGAGTGGGAGAAATAGAGATAGAATGAAGCAGAATGATGAAAAAAGGGGTCTATGTCCTCCAGCAGTCTAAGCCTATAGCAACAGAACTATAGAGATAGAATGAAGCAGAAT
>JAGKQL010000001.1:3958125-3974068 GCA_018398635.1 Cyprinodon brontotheroides | reverse complement strand
ACTTATGGGCCAATCAGCTAGCTCCTTCATTTAGCCCTTCCCCAAAGTACTTCAGCGGAAGGTTTCCAGATGAATATCAGGGTAAATCCATCAATGGGAATTCAGGTTAGTAGTACTCGCATGTCTTTTTTGCACAAACGACAACAATCATCCAACTCCATGATCTCAACAAGTTATGCTCACATCACACGCTTTTTGTTTCCATCCCCCCACCAGCTTACTGTCGCGCTTCATACGTCACAGTCAGTTGCTCATTGGTCAGAGCGTTGGCCAATAGGCACAGACATGGTTTGAAAGAGCAGGGTTGTTCTCATTAACAATCTTCTGATGTCTCATTCATCGGGGCCAGACTAAATAACACATTTAATCTCACATTTAGTCTGGTTTATAAGGCTAAGTAGCTCCCACAGAGAAATAATCTTTGAAGGCAGGATGGTAATCTGGATGAACTGACTGCACAGACCACGTTTAAGGAGGACTTTCTCACTTCAACATAGATTCTAACTACTTTTTTCCAAGGATAACAGCAGATATAGCTGCCATCTTTCCAGGCAGAGAAAGGATAGAGTAGCTCCGCCCACCGTGCATCAGACCCACTTTACCACCGCGCAGCTAGAGCAGCAAAGATGCTTCAGCGGCGTCAGAACTAAACTGGTACAAGCATCAAAAAATGAAGCAGCAGCACGCGCGTTTTTGCTAACCTGACTCCGCCTGATGGATTTGTTCCGCATATCCATCTGGAAACCTTCCGTTGAAGTAATTTTTGGGAAGGGGTGAAAATACTGGTTAGCTGATTGGCCTATGTTGGTGATAGACGGGCCAAATAAAACCAATCAGATCAATCGAAGCATATGACGTACTAACAGAGCGCAGCGACGAAGAGGAGCCAATTGATAGATCAAACTCTTGCTGAAACCAGTGGGGAAGAAGAGCAAAAACATCTTTTCCTCTGAGAAAAGCCTCCAGAGCAGTGTTTTTGCTCTTCTTTCAGTGAAAAATACTCTGCAATTCCCATAAAACTTGCTGGATAGCCACGCTAACGTTTAAGGTTTCATCTGAACGCCATGTTCTTTAGACTGAACTGTGTCGCACTTCTCGTTGCGTCACACACTCAACCCGCCTCAAAGCCAACGCTGATTGGGCGTTCGTTTGGTGAACGGCTCCAAATTTTCTTTAGCGGAGAGTCTCCAGACTGATCTGCGAGGGAAACCTTGAAAGCTTCGCCAAGATCAGGATGGTCCTCACGCAGGCTAGGTTTTTGTGTGCGATCTGAACGTAGCATCAGAGAACTGTTTAACCCTGTTTTTATAGGACACTTGTCTGTAGCGGTCTCTCAGCAACAGAATTAAATAAACTTAGAAACTTTATCCTTCTAACTTCACTCTGTTGATTACATGAAACGGTTTTAGCCACAAGCTTTGTTAAAACCTGCCGTCCGCCCAGCTGTTCTCTTACCTGTAAATATTTGTATCCTCCATCCTTCACGCCGTCCCTCTGGTATCTCATGGCCAGATGTCCATTCTGGTTTCCAGCTGCCAGCTCTTTTATCTTCTACACTCACTTTCTCCAGTCACTTGCTTCATTACCTGTGAATGAGAGTAACAAGGATGAGTGAAAGTGGCAGGGCTTTGGAAAAATGGGGAGAAAAAGGAGCAGCCAGCGCAGGACTGAGCTTTGACAGATGCTAATCTATCTCCTGAAGGCTGAATTAGAGCTCAGCATTATGGGCCCTGAGAGAAAGAAGTGGACGCTGTTAGATAAGATTTAAGGAGCTCCAGACGCCAAAGGAGAATGTATGCAGTCATTCAGCGAGTCAGCGATAGTGAGTGATAGCATCTCTTTAAAAGAGAAAATGAAAACGAAGGACATATTGGTCATTGAGATGTAACACCATGGGTTGATATTAAGAGAGCAAATGTCCTAATGATTCCCAAAGGTTCAAAGCATCTGTGTGAAACGGCGCAGAATTCATTCTGGGTGGAAAGGAGCTGGGAGATATTAATGATAAGGAAATCCTTTAACTTATCTGCCCCGAAATGTTAATGGTTTAATAGGGCTGAAACAATTAATCAGATTAATTGATTATTGAAATAATCGTCCATTAATTTAGTAATTAATCTTTAAATTAGACATAAAAACTCTAAAACATGCCTTTAGTTGACAGAGAGACTCACTTAGAGCAGGAATTATAACAAAATTGGTAAAAAATATGTAAACATTTAGCATTTTTCCCTTTATAGGGCACCAAGTTTCCAGCCAATAGTGTTATTGGATAAGACCTTATTACCTTTGTAACATTCAAAAAATATGAATATTTTAATCTTGAAAATTAATGTCAATGTAATAAACAGAAACGCATATGGAATATATATAAGAAAAATAAGAAAAGTGCTTCTATAAGAAATTCATTAAAAACACTCAGAGTGAAAAAGAAACACATTTTAAATAAATAATAAAGTAATTTCAATATGAGAATAAAGTCATAACAATTCAATTCTATTCAGTTTATTTCTATAGCTCCAATTCACATCATGTCATCTCAGGTCACTTTCCAGTTCACCAGATCATCCAGTCAGATTGATTCAAAGTTTTCTATCTAAGGAAAACCAGCTGATTGCATCGACTCATTGACTCTTCAGCAATCCCTCACACTAAGCATGCTTGTAGCGACAGTGGAGAGGAAAAACTCCCTTGAACAGGAAGAAACCTCCAGCAGGAACCAGGCTCAGTGTGAAGCGCCATCTGCTGAGGCCCACTGGGGTTGACTTGTTAACTTTTTTTTTTCCACTTCACTTACAGTAGATAATATATCATTCAAGGGGTCATCTAATTGACCAAATGCCAAAAAAAAAAAAAAACTTATATAAAGCGTTAAGATAAAAATAGTATTTTTCTTCGTCAATCTGCTCTATAATCCAGAATCCTCATGTGGGAAAGTTTTATTTTCACCTGGTTTGATTTCTTAAAAAGCTTTCTTTATGGAACCTTTGGCTATCTGATTATTAATCGATGAATAAAAAAAAAGAGATTAATCGATTTGCTAAATAATCCTGAGTTTTTTTTTTACATTTTATTGAATCAGAATATGCAGGAAGAAAATAAAACACTTTTTAAATAAAAACACGCAGCCAGGAGCAGAGCTGTAATTTATTATACCACAGCCTGATGTTGGCTGGAGTATAAAACATGTCAGCAGATTCTTAAGAAACTTTAAACCACGATGTAAATAAGAGCAATGAAAGATAAGTGAAACCTCTGAAATTGGATTTGTTTCACCCTGATCTGCCCATTTCTCTGAAATCAATAGACAACCATGAAAAATCACTTCCTCTCTACTTTCTCTCCATTTCTCTGCTGTCTTTCTCATATCCTTCCTTCAGGGCTGCAGTGCAAACATCTTCCTTCGTGATTTTGATTGATTTAGAGGCCTTAAGGTTTCAGAGTGAATTAATGTGGAGAAAGATAAAGTTCACATAATATATCTGCCTATAGGAGCAGAGGTCACGGATTAGCCAGCAGGTAGACCCGGATCTAGACCCACCTGCTGGCTGATCAGGACCCAACCTGATTTAAAACATTTAAAAATTACTGCATGTTGTCCCACGACAGTGTCTAATTTCACTTGCGCCTCTTCTCCTGTTAATACGGTAAAGCCCTGGGGAGCGTCCGGCTCCAGGCTGCACGTGATCCAAATGAGCCAATGAGCTGTCAGTCTGGGTTGCTGCTGCTGCTGCTTTTAGACACAGCAGGCAAACCTGTGGCAAGCCGGGCGATGCAGATGGAAAGGAGAAGACCATGAAAAAAAGAGAGCAGAGAAAGTGTGGACTGCTGGAAGAACTGCGGTGAACTGGTGAAAGAAAAGTGAAATGGCGTGCTCAAAAGATGACCCTGCACATTTAGAGGATGTTTGGCTCAACCTGCTGCTGTGAAGCAGGATTCTCCACCATGAACAGAATCAACAATAAATCTGGATCAGGCTCAAAATGAGCTCCTTGATATGTGCTTGAGAATGGCTTAGTCTCCAGTTCAAACCCAGGTTTAAAAAGCCTTGCAGGGCAACCTAAAGCCCACTGCCAACATTAAGACAGAAAAAGAAAGAAAAGAACAAACCATCAGTTCAGGGGTTTGAGAAAATATGGAATCAGGGATAAAAATCTAGATTTTTAAAATTATTTTTATTATCTAAAATGTCAATGTATAACATGGATATAAAAACCTCATTTTATTAATTTGGTAGAATAAATGTCATAAAGTTTGTATAGGATTCATGATGTGGTCTTTGTTAGCAGCATTTCTAAGACTTCAATTCTCTTTCTATCAGTATAAGGAATGTTTTGGACGTATCGTCAAGCTCTGGTTTGACAATTGCTGTACTTCAGTTTGCTCTCCATCCTCTCGGCTGTCTGAAAGGGGAACATGTTCCTGTTAAAACATGTATTTAACATTAAAGTTCATTAGAGTTAAACACTTCAAAGTCTATTAGTCACCAATCTCTCTTCTAGATTACTTCGGTTGATAAAACATTTTGCTCTGGACCGGAACCTGATACCTTCTATAAAATTCTAAAGATATTGACATTAGGCTGTGACTCCATCCTGGAGAAAATATCAGCTGTGCTGCTGCCATCAACACCTTTGTTTCTAGATGTTGGAGCTTGGCCTGTTTTCCAGTGTAGTCCTGTTTCTCTGACTGTGACTAACTGGATGTGCTCTCTTCATCCTCTGACATGGGGAGCTGGCTTTCAGGAGCTTCGTCTGCCTGGCTGTGTGTTTTCCTGGACGGGCGCATGTGGAGCTGGTTGACAGTTGCCTTTTGTATCTATGCTTCTTTTTTCTATGTCTGCTTCTGTCTCCTTGAACCCCAGTGATGGCCTCAGCAGATGGCCGCTCACACTGAGCCTGGTTCTGTTGGAGGTTTCTTCCTGTTCAAAGGGAGTTTTTCCTCTCCACTGTAAGCTACAAGCATGCTTAGTGTGAGGGATTGCTGAAAGAGTCAATGAGTGATGCAATCAGCTGGTTTTCATTAGATAAAAAACTTTTAATCAAACCAGCTGGATGATCTGGTGAAAGTTGAAAGTGACCTGAGATGACATGATGTGAATTGGAGCTATAGAAATAAACTGAATAGAATTGAATACAGCCAGAATAATATCTGTGGACATGAAGATCAGTTGTTGTTAGAAAATAGACTTTTGATCAACCTGGATTGTGAATCACACACAGAAATCTCATCCAGCAGCAGCACCAAAATGTAGATGATGCAGTAATGAGAAATATTAGACAAAAACAGGTAAACTACATTTGTAAAATAAGTGCTACATTTAGGCCAGATTTATCTATCCATCCTTCGTCTACCACTTATTCCATCAGGGTCTCTGTGGGGCGATGCCCATCTCATGCAGTCTATGGGTCCCCCCTTGACAGGGGCCCAGTCTGTCACAGAGACGTTCATCCACCCCATCACACTCACACCTAAGGACAATTTAGAAGCCAATTAACCAAACAGTCATGTTTTTTTGGACTGTGGGAGGAAGCCAGAGTACCCAGAGAACCCGCGCATGCTCTGGGAGAACATGCAGAAAGATCTACTGGGCCATGGGGCGTGCTTTGGAGGCGCCAGTGGTTGGCACCACGACCCATGTACATGGAGGATTATTGCTCTCTACGCCCAGGCAGCCACCTGTGATTACTTTGCTGCATCTACTCTCCTCTAGTATCATTACCCCCTTTCATTGTAGCCTACTTAAGCTAGGGGTTTGTCAAAAGTATGCGATACTCAAAAAGTATGCCGATACTGAAACTATTGGTATCCGGATACAATACTCGTTTTTAAAAGTATCGATACAGTGCTACCACCGAGTGGCACCCTAAAGTCATTCATCTAAAAGTGGAGAACACTGTATGATTGAATAATTCTACGCACTTTTCAGTTTCAGACTTTTTTTTTGTAAGAGGTGCAGCTGCTGAGAATTATTTGTGTTTCTTAAACTGGTTTAGTATCGTGACAGCCCTACTATGAGCCACTAGTGCCGTAAAAAAAAAAAAAGAAGTTACTGCACCTGGGAGGAGCTCTATTTATTCTTGTGTCTCCCACTGGTTAACTGCCAGATCCTCGAAAGCTGTTTGTGTGAGTTGACCAATCATGCCCAAAGTTGGTCCTTGAGGGCCGGTGTCCTGCAGGTTTTAGAGGTTTCGTTTGATTTTCATTGATTGCTGATTAACAGGCTTTTGCTGAAATGCAATCTTCAGAGTTCGCTGGAGTAGACCATGGAGTATTCCATACTTTGACCTCTGATCTCGACCTATGCTGTTCCTGTTTCTCTCCTGCCGGCTTTGCCCCTGTCGGACAGTCCTGGCAGCTTCTTATCTCTCGATATCCGACCCCTTGCCTTTCCTCACAACCAATCTGTTTGTCTTTACTCCTGTTTTTTTCTGTCAGCTGTTTAGAACCCAAGACTGGACCTTGGGTCTCTGTCTACGCCTTAAATGCTTGTTTTATTTTCTGAATTTTCTCTCCCACTGTTAGTTTAATGAAGGCAGCAATAAGTTTACCTTTTTGAATCCTTATTGCTGCTGCTTCTATAGTTGATGTTAACTTAGCTTTAGATGCAGAGAACTTGATTCTATTATCCTGTGGATTTGTTACAATAATTCAACGTTATCTTTTACATTTTCTTTCTCATTTAGAAAGTTTGAGTAATGATGGGATTTATTTTCGATCGCACCTGTAAGTGGTTAATCCCAAACAGCCTTGCCTTTTTACCTTGTCTAAAATGATGCTTTTTACTCTCACCTGAAGAGGTTTTAGTGAAGTTTATATTTACAAGAGACGTGGTTTTGTGTGACTTGCCAGCTACAGTCAAATGTGTAATCAAAGTTAGGAGCCTTTGCTTTGCTAACAAAATGATCACTGCACTGAGTGTGTCTGCATTATGACGGATTGTTTGTGTGGCTCCAGGCATCCCACACTGCTGCTAAGAGATGGAAAGTTTTCATAAAATAAGACCATTGATGTACAGGTGGCACTGCAGGTAAATGTCTGATCAGACCAGCTGTGATGTTTGTCTCAATGGTGAAGAGAAGGAGGATAGAAGCAGATCAAAAATAATTGAGTCTTGACAATAAAACCCTGTATTAATGTTGCAAATAGGGATGCACGATATTGGGATTTTGGCCGATATCCGATATTTTTAAAACTCATGTAGCCGATAACCGACGATCGATACCGATGTTAAAGCTGGACAAAAATAAGTAGTCATTGAAAATAGCAGTTTTGTTATCCATTTCTGACACTTTGAAAAATAATATACTCAAATATATTTTCATATGCTGATATCAAATAGATTTTTAAAAAGCGGTGATCGATCTATTTTACTTTCAAAATCTGGTGAAATTTCATGCGTTTTATTGTTACAAACTCTCGTGATATTTTGCAAAATTCTTGTGAGATTTTGTTAGTAAAATAGATGCGATACAGCGTATCAATATCAACATATAAAAATATATGGCAACATTTGGTGAATTTTTCGGGGATTTAGTAGCATAATGATGATATATAGCAATATTTCATTAGTAAAGAGATTGATATGGTGTTTTTAAATGGCAATATATCAGCATAGGAAGATATTATGGGATATTTTAATGGATCAATATTTTTCCTCGTCTTTAGAAGTTTTAAGTCTGTAAAAAGAAGTTTTGAGGAAGAAGAAGAAGCAGTATATATATTTTTTTAGACTTTAGAAACTCAGAAGCTGATCAAATATCAGGTTAAATATCGGTGGGGGGCGATGTCCGATGATTCAGTTTTTAAAGGCGATGCCAATAGGGGGGCCGATTATATCATGCATCCCTAGTTGCAAATGATATCTAAGGTGAGTTTAACTGATTATACAGAGACAGAGTTTTAATTACATCCAGCGGCAGGGGAGGATTTAGGAAATCTGGGGCCCTTGGCAAAGACAGGCCCTCTCTTCTTGTCCCTTTTCTTCTTGTTTTCCTCTCTATGTTTTGTACTCAGCTGACTTTTTCATGCTGTCTCTAAAGGAATGAAAAGATTTTTTCCAAGCACTAAGCTCACTTAGCTGATTGCTCCTTCCTGTGTTTCCAAAAAGGCCAAAGTAAATAACCCAGTCCTTCTTTTTCACTGTAGACAAGCCATGATCTGCTTATCTGTTCTCCATTTTCATTTGGATGAAATAATAGCTGCATGAATCATGACAGCAGACAAGATAGAGGAGGAGCAGGAGGCGGGGGGTTACCAATCTACTGCTCTGGAGAGCAGAGTTCGCTGCTTTTAGATGTTGTCTCCAAAGTCTCCAGTAGCAGAAAAAAAGTCTCTAGATTTGGCGCTAGGAGCTTTTTAGAAATCAAAGTGCTAGGGGTCTGAAAAGTGGCTAAATATATAGCGACTAAAAAGCGCTAAGTTGGCAACACTGCTCTTTGCATGGTTTGTTTTCAAATGGTTTGCTGTATTAACCACACATGAAAATGAGAGTTTTATGGGGCCCCCAGGAACTTGGGGCCCAAGGCAACTACCTAGTATTGCCTAATGGTTACCTTTCTTGATTAAATTGTAAAGGAAATTCCCTCATGAGACCAAATATTAGACATTTAGACACGTTGTCGTTGGTGAACAGTGTGAAAATGAAAGGTTGTCTTTTATACAGTTTTCTTCTGTTTGTCCCTCCACCCCAGTTTTAAAGTCACACTTGAAACTGAAAGCATTTCCATCTCTGCCATTCTCAGTTTAAAATGCAACGCCCCGTCACTCTAACCTAAACAGACATGTTGTAGGTAAATCAGCCCCTGCAGTTATATCTGTACCCACTCTGAAGAAAAGCAGACAGAGCTGAGCTGAAACAGCAAAAATCAACCGGAAAATGCTTTGTGACAATGATGTGGAAACGGGGCTGAGAAATGGCCTCCATAGTGTGACAGTGCATTTTGTCCTTCCTTGCTCAGTCATTTAGAAGTCACTTTTTTAACACTACTGTTAGCGCAGACCAGTTCTGTACTGTATACCTGTTTACACCTAGCCTGGTGAGACCATCCTGATCTCGGCAGCTTTCAAGGTTTCACCATCGCAAATCAGTCTGGAGACTCTCCGTTAAAAAAATTTGGAGCCGTTCACCAAGCGAGCGTCCAATCAGCGTTAGCTTTGAGAAGGGTTGAGGTGTGATGCAGCGAAGCGCGTGCAGTTCAGTCTAAAGAACATGGCGGCTTCAGCGATAAAACTATCGTTAAGCGTGGCTATCGAGCAAGTTTTATGGGAATTACGGAGTATTTCTTCACTGAAAGAAGAGCAAAACACTGCTCGGGAGGGCTTTTCCTCAGAGGAAAAGATGTTTTTGCTCTTCTCCCCCACTGGTTTCAGCAAGAGTTTGATCTATCAATTGGCTCCTCTTCGTCGTCGCTACTCTGTTAGTGCGTCTTATGCTTCGTTGATCTGATTGGTTTTATTTGTGCGTCTATCACCAACATAGGCCAATCAGGTAACCAGTATTTAAGCCCCTTCCCAAAATTACTTCAGCGGAAGGTTTCCAGATGGATATGGGGAGCAAATCCATCTGGCCAGAGTCAGGTTATGTTTACAGTGGCAGCCATTTAAAATTGCCCTCCCAGTCAAAGCCAACAGAACTGGCAGCTAAATCCTCTGCAACTTCCAGCCCCTGTCCTTCTCCTTGGCGTGCATATTTTTTTACTCTAACTTTGCACCCTTTCAGTCAATCACAAGGGTCTGACCAGGAGATGATGCTTCTCTTTAGATCTTACTGTCCACAAATCATGATAAAAAAAATTATTTTAGTACAAAGATTGATGTTTAAAAAGGAATCTTAGGGGGCCAGCCAGGTGCCCATCAAGGAAAGTGGGGAAACTGAATAGCTACTACTGTAGCTGGGGTTGGAAAATGATAAAGAAATAGTTTTATAGTATCCAAATTACTGTTTTACTTGGTAAATATCTTAACTTGTTGATAACTTGCCATGAATTGGGGGGTTGAAGGTGGGTGGTTGCTGTAATTTAGCCTCCATTGCAGTTCTTTTTTAGATTTGGTAGCTCCAAAGGAGGCAAGTCATTACATCCTTTTGGCATTGCTCATGTCACCAAGTATTACGGTAATGCCTTATTCTAGTTTTACTAGTTCTGAGAAGTTGTTGGAGACATAAGGGGAAATAAGGTAACGATTGGTGTGTGTGTGTGTGTGTGTGTGTGTGTGTGTGTGTGTGTGTGTGTGTGATTATAGGAAAATAACATTGGTATCCAGTTAATTTGACTGTCAGTACATGTCCTGCAGGCCCTTCTGTCAGCATTCATCACACCGCAAACAGTTTTCTCTTCATGAATATGCAAAAACCCTCCCAGCCAATCAAAACAGCAGAACTTTGGCACTCAGATTAAAAGCAGTGGCTGTACATGAGTGCATGTTTTTCATTTGTTGCATCAGAATCAGAAATACTTTAATAATCCCAGAGGGAAATTACTTTTGTTACACGCTCCAGTTACAGTTTTATACAACATGCATTTGCTTTTCACTTTTCTATTTCATGTCAGCGCGTAAAGAGATTAAATCCTTGTTTTCCTTTATCTTTACAAATAGCAGCTTAAGACGTTTGTTTGCTTTCATATTTAGCTCATTCCTGTTAAGTTTTAGGTTTGAAAATAAGGGAGAATTTACCACATCTACTGGGAGCCGTTCGATCGTCCCAGTTTGGTTCCAGTATCTGTTATAAGACAGGTGCAGAAAAGAAATCTAAAATAAACCCTTTTAACCAGTGGCAGCCTACAGTAAGCTGATCAGATTTTGACATAGGATGCTTGAAGAGGCAGATCAATGTTTTTTGTACCATTTTTCCAGAGTCACCACCAGAGATGGCAAAAGTACTACTCAACTTTCGTGCTTGAGTAAAAGTACAAATACTTATGTGTTAAAAAATACTCTGGTAAAAAGTGGAAGTACTGATTAAACTTCTTTACTCAAGTAAAAGTAACAAAGTACAGGCTTGTAAATGTACTTAAAGTATAAAAGTAAAAGTAGAAACCACTTTTTTTTCATGCCGTTGCCTACATTTTTAAATGGATGTCTGCCAATAGGACTAGATCTCCGTTGTGTTCATTTTCAATCATCTAAATCGTCCATGCTACTATGCTAACGCCACCGCCACACCAAGCTGCAATGATTTGCCGCCAATGAATACCGCCGAATCTGTCGATTCATCTTGTAGTGGTGCGTCAAATGCAGCGTAGATTCCCATCCAACTAGATTGAATTTGGTATTGATGGCGTGAAAAATAATACTTAGTAACTCCATTGAAATGATTCAAAAACTAAAATAACGAGAGACAATTTTTTTAAAATGTAAGGAGTAGAAAGTACAGATATTTGTGTAAAAATGTAAGGAGTAGAGTGAAAATATTAAGCCCCTAAAATAAAGTAGTAGTAAAGTAAAGTAAAAATATCAGAAAAATCTACTTGAGTACAGTAGCGAAGTATTTGTACTTAGTTACTTCCCATCTCTGGTCACCACTACATACTTTCTGAGGGGAAATGCAGACTCATGATACAGAAATTTTAATAGAATAGACAAACATTATTCACTACATTTTGACTGCCCTTAATGATGTTTTGTATTTGTATATTATTTGTAGGGAAAAATAAAATTTCAAGATATCTTTAATCACATTTTGGAGAGTCAAAATGCATTTTGAGATTTCTCAAATGACGTCATCTGATTTGTCATTTAAAGTCTCACACATCCGGAATTATAATCATGATATTTCAGTTCATTTGAAGTAGTCAAAACTATATTTTTTAATAGCCCAATTGTGAAATATCCCCCTAATGCCGTCACTGAGCCGCCCTAACCTTTGCCTGCACAGTTCTGCATGGCTCCAATGGTGCTGGCTCTTCTTGACAAAGTTGTTTCAAAATGCCACAGAAAGAAAGATTATAAGTTTTTTTTCATATATTTAAAGACTTTTTTCATAATTTAAGGTGCTATTGGCTGTCCTAATAGGCGCTACATTATGCCTGTCATCCAATCAATGGTAAATAGTTCAGTTCGACTGATCTGATAGAATAGTTTAACTCATTCATTGCCAGCATGTAGCCTAGCTTACTTTAAATTAGCCAATAGAAGCAATACTGGTTTTGTGATAAACTGTCCATTTTATAAAATAAATACTCTAAATCAATATTTGAAAGGTGAGTAAAATTATTACATTTATACAGGCTTATTTCATTTTCAGGCTAATTCTAATGTATTTGAATTTGTTAGCAGTTTTTTTCTGATTTTGAAAATTATTTCAGCCGTTTCCATTTAATTTTTTGAATTTAAATTAAAAAAGTACTTGACTTGAAAAGATTCAGATATTTATTTCTAATTGCACTGATTGCAGTTCTACTGTAAGGTGCCTTGGTCACGTTCAATGACCGGCGTACCTGATATGGAACAACCAGACCATGCATAGTGCTTTAGGTTCATAGAATATATTAATTAGTCTATGTATACTTACAAAAAAAATAAAATCAAACCCAGTAATATGCTAGCCAACATTTGGAAGAAAGAATGTTTTTCAAGATGACTTGAATAATAATAGCGTTGTGACAAACACCAGATACAGCACTGGGACTTGATCAACGGCCGATACCGCACCGTGACAATGTCACTAACCAGTAGGTGGCAGTAGTGTTCTTTGACAAACATGGATGCCTCCAGTAAAGCACATTCACATAAAAAATTACTCTGAATTAAAAACACTGATCATTTTATTGAACAGGATGGAATCATTTCACATTTAAGAACTTTCAGAAGTTTGGATTCTGAATATGAGTGACTTTTACTTTAAAATGATTCATAAATTTATGTTGGTCTGTAAAATTATGGAGGATAAAAAGTACCAAAATTAAATAAATAAATACAGCATTAATAAATAATTAAATGTGTCAATAATAATTAATTAAATGTGGAATTAAATAAATAAATGTGTCATTCATTATTAAAACCCCGTCACTAATATAAAGTGCCACAATTAAATAAATAAATACAGCGATAAACAATGAATTAAATTTGTAATTTATTAAATAAATAAGGAATTAAATATATAAATGTGTCATTAATTTAATAAAATACGTCTTCATTTTATTAAAAATATATATATAATTATTTCAGTGTGCATTTAATTATTTCATGGTCCTGCCCATCAAAGTTCGGGGGCGGTTATCTAAACACCTGATTGGTCACCCTGCACATTAAAGGAAGGAGAAGCAAATCGGGATTACAGAGAGCTTCGATTGGCGTTAGCCGCCCCCTAACTTTGATGGATGAACCTGACAGATTCTTTAATGGTTTTAATGCATGCTGCGACACAGGACCATGAAATAATTATATATATATTTTTAATAAAAATGAAAGACGTATTTTATTAAATTAATGACACATTTATATATTTAATTCCTTATTTATTTAATGAATTACACATTTAATTAATTGTTTATTGCTGTATTTATTTATTTAATTGTGGCACTTTATATTAGTGACATGGTTTTAATTAATTATGACACATTGAGTATTTATTTATGCTGGCATTTATTTATTTAATTTTGGCACTTTTTATCCTCCATATAAAAATGAATATGATGAAATACCCAATTGTCTGGGCGTGCTTTGGTGGGGCAGTGGTTAGTGAGCATGACCCATAATACTGGGAGGCCTTACTCCTGCGGCGTGGGCGACCCGGGTTCGAATCCATGGTCCATTGGTCTCCCCCTTTCCTGTCAGCCTACTGTCAAAAAAACAAGACACTAGTGCCGTAAAAAAAAATTGTTGCTGCCTCAAGAGAAATAGTGGAAACATTTCATTCAGTATGAATAATTTAAAAAGGCATTTTCAGTATAGATCTGCTAAAAACATCCTGCTGGGAAGACTTTACCTCTTTATTTCCAACTTTAACCTGTCATCTGACTGACAGGCTCTTTATGAAGCTGAGCAACTGGGCTGCTTCTAATGCCACACAGATATTGCTGATTTTGTTGTATAAAGGTGTGATTAAGTAGATGCAGTCATGCAGCACAGCGAATATGCAAAGTTATTTCTATGCCCCGTTTCTTTAGGTCATCCTTTATTTGAATCAATTTTAAAACTGTTTCATAGTGATAAGTGAGCAGCCTGTCTTCAGAGAGCGCTCCTTATCTCACATTTGATACATGTTTTTTTTAAGACCTCTACAGAAAAGTAAAGCGTTTTGAGTTTCTTAAAAAACTGAAATATGCATTATAAATTAGACAACTTTTGTTCAAAACAAAATTTCGTTTAGTGCAGCTTTCAGACATTCCTTAAAGTGCAGCAGTGATCAATTCTAAACAGTGTGGGAGAAAAACCATGTTGCAAAAAAACACATTTATATGGAAGTTCAGAGCATTAATATATATGGTGCAAATATGTAGTGTTTAGGTTTGGTGTTATCAGTGTGATGCAGAGTGAGGCCGTTTCTCAATCTGTGTTCTTGTGCGTCCTCGTGTCCTCGTGAAACGTCATCACCCTCAGCCCAAGCGCTGTTCCAACTCAGCAGAAAAGCAGACCGAGAACGGATAAAATCCCCGGATGTTGTTCTGGCCCCTCCCTCTTTACCCAGCATGCATCAGAGCAGACCTGTCCGTTCTCCAGACTGACAGCTGTCCCAGCATGCACTGCGGCAGCAGCAGCTTCCAGGTTAGCGCTCACAGAGCTCAGAGGATTAAGTTAAATGTTCTCTTTTCTGTTGCCGTTGTTCAATAAAAGTATTTTTTAAGATAATTTGAGGCGAGAATATTATGCTTCGCTATATGGAACATTTACTGATTTAATGTGTAATTTGAAAAAAAAAAGTTCTGATAATGAGAGGACGGCCCACGGCAACCGGCGGAGCTCCGAGGCTAACTGCAGCCATTGCTTTCGTTAGCCCGTCTGCAGCAGCCAGGTCTCTGTTAGTCCAGCCTTTCCTGGGTTCTTCTCAAGAACAGACTTGGCGAGGACACGAGTCCGAACTCGGGTTCTTGTGAATTGAGAAACGGCCAATGACTGTCCAAAACGTGCCCCTTATTAGCAAACGAATTAGCAACGCTAGACCTGCAACTGTAGACCAGTTTTAAGGACAACCACCTCCTACCAGGACCTGCAGGTTTTATGAATTTCCCACAGCTTTTCATTGATCAATGCCAATAATAAATTCCTTCTATCATTCAAAGCTTCACCTGCAATATATAGACCTGCTATGAAGGTTATTTTTTAGTACTTTTGAAAGTTTCCAGTCTGACTAAAAATTAAGATTCCTGCTGCCTATGCTAACAGGCTCAACTGTACACTAACTGAAAATGCTCCATTTTCTGAGCATCCTGCACCATTTCAGCTCACTCACCACATCCACACATGAACGATTGCTCCGCCTCATATTTTCAGATGTCCATTCAAGGCAAATAACAAGGCCTCTGGTCATGCTTCATGCATTGCAAGGCCTGGAAAGAAATATGATGTGCTGTTGCACTAAATATTCAGCTTAGGATGGTAGCTAAAGCTGGGTGCTGGCAGTGGGAGCTGATTTATAGCAGCCATTCAAGGTGAGGGATTTAGAGTCCTCATGGAAAGTATTCCATAGACTGTTAGCTTGCTGCTCTCACTTCTCCTAGATTTATAGTGCACTGATATTTCAACCACAAATAGCATTTTATTTGATAGACCAGATCACAAATTTGTTTAAATGAAATTGTGACGTACAAAGAAAGAATGTCATTGTTTTAACTGTACCTGCCGTACAGTTAATCCTGCAGAAACAGCAAGAGGACGGCTAAATTGGAAACATGCAGCTGTCCATCTAAACCCGCATCCCAAAAGTGGGTCCCTGAGGAAGCTATCCTGCAGGTTTTAGAGGATTCCTGCTTCAACACAGCAGATTTCCATTGATAGTTGATTA
>JAGKQL010000001.1:3911075-3922788 GCA_018398635.1 Cyprinodon brontotheroides | reverse complement strand
CCCATGTCAGAGGATGAAGAGAGCACATCCAGTTAGTCACAGTCAGTTTAGATTTCCAGGTTGATTCTAACCTCAAAGATAATCTGCAGTGGAATAAAAAGCAATGCTACATATTTGGGGACTCATAATATTTAATATGCCCAAAGACCCCTTATGATGACTACAATAACCCGGACACGGGTCACCGCGGCCCCACTCTGGAGCCAGACCTTGAGGTGGGGCACGCTGGCAAAAGCCTGGTGGCCGGGCTTTTACCCATGGAGCCTGGCTGGGCACAGCCCAAAGAGGAAACATGGGTCCCCCTTCCAATGGGCTCACCACCTGTAGGAGGGGCCAAAGGGGTCGGGTGCAATGTTTGATTGGTGGCAGTCGTGGACGGGGATCTTGGCGTTCTGACCCTCGGCTAAAGAAGCTGCCTCTTGAGACATGGAATGTCACCTCTCTGGTTAATTCACAAGGTTGAAAAGTTCCAACTAGAGATAGTTGGACTTACCTCGACGCATGGCTCTGGCTCTGGCACCAGTCTCCTTGAAAGGGGCTGGACATTCTTCCACTCTGGAGTTGCCCCTGGTGAGAGGCGCTGAGCAGGAGTGGGCATTCCTGTTGCCCCTCATCTTGGTGCCTGTACGTTGGGGTTTACCCTGGTGAACGAGAGGGTTGCCTCCCTCCCGCGATACGTGCGTGGGGAGTGGAGTTCTGACTGTTGTTTGTGCTTATGCGCCAAAAAGCAGTTCAGATTACCCACCCTCTTTTTGGAGTCTTTAGACGGGGTACTGGAGAGTGCCCCTCCTGGGGACTCCCTTGTTCTTCTGGGGGACTTCAACGCTCATGTGGGCAATGACAGTGAAACCTGGTGAGGCGCGGAGTTGGAAGGAATGGCTCCACCTGGACCCTAGAACCCGAGCGGAAAGTTCTGTTGTTGGACTTCTGTGCTCATCATGGATTGTCCATAACGAAAACCATAAATAAGCATAAGGGTGTCCATATGCGTTCTTGGCACCAGGACACCCTAGGCCGTAGTTCAATGATTGACTTCGTTGATGTTTCATCTGACCTGCGGCCGCATGTCTTGGACACTCAGGTGAAGAGGAGGGGCGGAGCTTTCCACCACTGAACACTACCTGGTGGTGAGTTGGCTCCGGTGGTGGGGGAGGACGCTGGTCAGACCTGGTAGGCTCCAAACGTATTGTGAGGGTTTGCTGGGAACGTCTGGCAGAGTCCCCTGTGAGATGGAGCTTTAACTCTCATCTCCGGCAGAGCTTTGAACACGCCTGCCGCAGGTGGGGACATTGAGTCTGGAGTGGACCATGTTCCGTGCCTCTATTGTTGAGGCGGCTAGTTGGAGCTGGGGCTGCAAGGTTGTCGGTGCATGTCGGGGCGGCAAACACGCTGGTTGACACCAGCTGAAGGAGTCCTATCGGGCTTTATTGACCTGTTGGACTTTAGAAGAAGCTGATATGTACCGGCAGTCAGGTGGCTCGGCTGGTCGCCGAGGCTAAAACTCGGGCGAGGGAAGAGTTCGGAGACGCCATGGAGAAAGACTTCCATACGGCTTCGAAGCAATTCTGGTCCACAATCCGGCGTCTCAGGAGGGGGAAGCAGTGCAGTACCAACACTATTTATAGTAGGGCTGGTGTGCTGCTTACCTCCACTCGGGACGTCGTATGTCGGAGGGCTGAGTACTTCGAAGACCATGGTCTTGAGCTGGAAAAGGGTAGAGTGCCTTCTCCAGGTTGGGGAGGATGTACTGCCCTTGTTCACGAATGAGGGGAAGATGGAGTGGGAGATCGATAGGCGGATTGGTGGGGCGTCTGCTGTGAAGCGTGCGCTGTACCGTACTGTTGTGGTGAAGAGAGAGCTCGATTTACCGGTCAATCTACTTTCCTACCCTCATATATGGTCATGAGCTTTGGGTCATGACCGAAAGATACAAGTGGCTGAAATGAGTTTTCGCCTTGTATTGCTTGGAAACATGCAAATGGAAACCGATGAATGCGTCGTTTGGTTTCATTGTTAGCCTGTAATATCTGAAACCTGTCTATGATTCTGCATTGACCTGAATGACTGAGAATCTTTATCAGCATGTTGAGAGCGAAGTGCTCTGTTAGGAACATAAGGAACAATCAGATCTCTGATATCAGATGGAGCTTGGCCATTTAAGGCTTTATATGTGAGAAGGAGGATTTTAAATTCTATTCTGGATTTAAGATTTAAAGTTGAACTTGATTACTTATATAAATTACCAATTGCTAAAGGGATTTTGCCTTACTAGCCTTTATTTGAAATAAGGTGACAGGAAGTAAAGGTTATTGCTTCTGAATACTGACTCAGTGGGGCAGGATTTGAATCCATGTCAGCCTGTCATGGACTAAGCCTTAAGTAAACCCAGTTTGTTAGTGCACATACAGTAGCAGCCATTCAAAATGGCCCTTCCGTGTCAAACACAAGCTGAATGGCGGCCCACTTCCCTGCAACTCCCAGCAAAAAGCCCTCCATCTTCCAGCCACTGGACCGACCACCTCTTGTATATTGTTTTACTCTGACTCCACCGTTTCACTGAATTACAGCGAAGGACCAGGAGATGGCGCTTCTCTTTAGATCTTAATGTCCACAAATCATGACAGAAAGAATTTTTATTTATTTTTTTACAAAGATTGATGTTTAAAAAGGGCCAGCCAAGGACCATAAATCACCTCTAATACTTTTCTGTTTTATTTAGATACACCTCTCTGTTAGTCACAGCAATTGAACATAAACAATGCAAATCCACCTCTTCAACATGAGCACCAGGAATGGTTGAAATTCTTTTTTTTTGTGTTTTTTAACTTTTTGCAGAACCTTTCCTAACTTTATGCTCTGCAAAACCCTTTTGTGAATTTCCTTTTGCCTTTAATTTCCATCCACATATTCCCACTGGGGTCTGATGTGATTTCCCTTTGAATCATCATTGCCACCTTAAACGGCCTGTTGAAAGGCTGCAAACTACAATATAAATTGAGCAACACATGAAACAATAAAGATGGAAAAGCTGTGTGTCTGCTGGGTGATGCCCAAATGCTAAATGAGCTAATAGTGTCATCACCCACATGCCCACAGTAGAAATCAAACAGGGTTGAGTTCCTTTCCTTTGAGGATGAGCTGCCTGACCTCTTCAACACACGACTGTTAACTCTCTTCTGAGCCGGTTCATTAATAGAGGCTGCATCTGTATCATCATTAGCCTCGCACCTCTTCTTTCCTCCACATTAACTTTTAGGTCAAAGACCAGATTAGTTCCATCCTTTTTCACGTCTTTATATACAATCACCAAATGTTAGCTGGTTGCAAGGTCATGTAAAACCATCTCTCTTGTTTGCTTTCACACATTACAGCGATCTCACACCTTTAGAATAAAGGATATTAATGTACACCTTTGCCTTCAGACCTGCCTGCACTCTTCATTTTAAAGAGCAAAGTGATTTTAATGCCTTTAACAGATCCTGGTCCACGTAAAGATGATTTAAGGGTAGGTTTGTTGACTAAAGCCGGGCATACACTCTACCAGTTTTGCCCCTTTTCTGGACGATTCTTCAGTCGGTGAAAATGGTTTTAATCAGTCCAAGTTTCAGCCCCTCATGGTGCGTCGTGTAGTGTCCAGGAGGTAACGAGGGGCAATTCTAGCTTCTAACAAACGCCTCTCCATCAGGAATCGTAAGGTCAGGAGAAAATCAAACATGTTTGAAATTCAGTCGTCTCTCCTGAGGTGTTGGTGGTTAAATCCTGCTGTTGAAGCAGAGACACGAGCCGATTTACCAGAACCTCCAGCACTGCGCATGTGCAAGGAAGTTCTTGTTCTTCATCCAGATTGATGAGTCCGACATGGTTTTTTAGACGCTACAGTGCGAGAACATACATCATGAGCTGTAATCGTTATTTATACCTAAAGCTAATACGTTTGCGGTGATTTAATCAATGTAGCGTAAATCAGTAAAACAATAAAAATAATAATTAGCATCGCGATCACTGAACCTGACCCCAGGCTCACACCGACTCCGGTCTTACCGTTGCGGTGGGTGGTGGATAAAAGGCGCCACGCAGTGATTCCAAGTCATTAAAGACGTAAACCTCTCTCGCACGGGCTGCTGAGCTGTCCGGCTGCGGTTACCGAGACACTCGGCGCTGCAGAAAATTCCGCGAAGAAAGCTATCCTTGCGGGCGTGCCGGAACCCTCCCGCGAACAAGATTCTGAAAAATCGCTTTATTTGGGCCGTGGTGCTCGGCGTGAAGTTACGCGGAACTCGTTTAACTTCCTGTTAATCTCCGGACCTGTTGCCGGAGTCGCTTGAGCCGCACCGGGCACTGCGTAGTCAAAAGGCATGTGTGAGAGGGGGTGTGCGGAGGGCTGGTCTCCGCCGGGCTCGGTAACTGCACCGGAGCTAGTGTGAGCAAGGGGTGAGGAGCTGACGCCATCTTTGCCCAAAATATAGTAGCCCTCCCTCCCGTGCCATCTTCCAGCAGTGACGCCACGGTGCGGTAAGCTCTAGCCGCTTATTCTCCCCGCTTTCCAAGCTAAATCAATGGGAACTACTAGACACATCTCCGCAATCAACAACAATTATTGAAGATTTCCAGAGGACTTCACCATTGAAATTCACCAGAGCTATAGTGAAACTGGACAATGCCCACGTGCATGGCAGCTGGATGCTGGAATACATCGGTAAAAGTGTGAAAAAGAGTTATTCCACCTTTCTGATTCCTGATCCTCCACGGACGGGTTGGTCGTTGATCGCCAACTTGAAGAGGAGGATTTGCCATGGAAACTTCTGGCCAGAGAAAAAACGTGCATATGTAGCCAACATTTGAAGAAGAAGAATGTTTTCAAGATGACTTGATAATAGCTGGGCGTTGTGACAAACACCAGATACAGCACTGGGACTTGATCAACAGTCGATACCGCGACACCGCACCGTGACAATGTCACTAACCAGTAGGTGGCAGTAGTGTTCTTTTGACAAACATGGATGCCTCCAGTAAATGATCACACATGAAAATTACTCTGAATTAAAAACATTTATTTATTAAAAAGTATGGAATCATTTCATATTTAAAGTACTTTAAGAAGTTTGAATTCTGACTATGACCGAAATTCTCCTTTAAAAGCAAAACAGCAAAAAAAGCCTTTTTTTTTTAGAAATGTTCAAGAAATTGACAAAATTTCCATTGTCAGAAAAAATTATATAAAGGTTAGATTTTTAAAGATTACTTTTTTATTTTTCCCTACCTTTTGGATTATTTTTACTTATATCTTTTGCATTTTTACGGCACGATTGGCTCGTTTTTTCGATAGTAGGCTGACAGGAAAGGGGGTTTGAGGGAGAGACCTTACATTACTGTAACTTCCCCCTGGGTTCATTAAATTATGCCTAATTCTGATTCTGATGCGGGAAAGGACCACAGGTGAGATTTGAACTCAGGTCAGCTGCGTCGAGGACTGCTGCAGGTGGCATGCGTGCTAACCACTGCCCCACCTGCAGCGCTTTCCCTACCTTTCGAAAGAAAAATGTTGCTTAAAGAAAGAAAAAAAATGAAAATAAAATTACTTTAAACTACAGCTTCGTTGTTTTTTTTTGTTGTTTTTTCTTTGCAGCTTACTTTAGTACAATTTGCATTTTTTTAAAAGCTATTTTCTCAGAAAATACATTTCTAAAGATTCTTTCTGTTGCCCCTTAGGGCTTGTTTTGTTACCTAATGAAGAGTTTGAAATAGTACTTCAGTATAAATTATTTTAATTTCAAATGTTTTTAAATTATTAATAGCATCATAGAAGGGAAAACCTGGTGTCTCCTTATCAGCAGCTGACCTATATAGCCACGTTGTGGATTATAGCCTTCAGGGTATTTGGCTGCGCCTTGGGAAAGGTTTGGAGGAGAGAAATCTTAACTGTTATACGGCAGGCTAAGTTAGAAATGCATGAAGCTGCATTGAGAATTTTTTCTCCATATTTCTTAGGAAACCAGAGCTGCCAAGTGAACAAGGTCACGTTCTCTCTCAATGTAAGGAGACTGTCTTTATCTGGCTGCTGAAATGAGAACCATGCTGCCAAATTGGAACAGAATGCTTATTGAATAAAGATTTACCTTCGAAGTCTATTGTTATAATTTCTCTAGCTGTTTTCCTGGAGGACGCAGCAGTTTACGGATAAGATGGAGAATTAAACATATTCAGGTTCTGTGAAGCTTCCAGTATTTCTCAATCATCTTCTGTTTATCCAACGGACTCCTTTCCCAGCATGATCCTGGATCCTTCCTTCCCCGAGCAAAGCAGACCTCTGCTCTCCAACCTGGACCCACAGAGAATGCTTTTATCGGAAATGGACCAGAAGGCCCTTTACTACAGCTGCACAAAAGCAATAAACCAAAGACTTCTTCAGAGCTGGCTGGTCTGCGTCTGGACAGAAAAACTCTAAGATTCTTAGCTCTCTCTGCTTTTCTCAGTGGCTTACATCTGGTCTGTTCCTGTTTGGCTGTGACTCCATCCTGGAGAAATATCAGCTGTGCCTGCTGCCATCAACACTTTTGTTTCTAAAGGCTTGCCTACTGCTGGTGGAGCTGTGTTTGACAGTTGCCTTTTTGTATCCTATAGCTTCTGTCCTATGCTCTGTAGCTCTGTCTCCTTCAGGAGCTACAGTGATAGTCTCAGCAGATGGCAGCCTCACACTGAGCCTGGTTCTGCTGGAGGTTTTCTTCCTGTTCAAAGGGTTTTCCTCTCCACTTCAAAGCTACAAACATGCTTAGTGTGAGGGATTGCTGAAGAGTCAATGAGTGATGCAAATCAGCTGGTTTTCCTTAGATAGAAAAACTTTGAATCAATCTGACTGGATGATCTGGTGAACTGGAAAGTGACCTGAGGATGACATGATGTGAATTGGAGCTATAGAAATAGACTGGGCCTGATAGAATTAAATTATTCGGGGTGTTTTAAACCAGTGTTCTTTCTGTGGTTTGTCTGAAAAAGTGTTCCATGTTTTTATGGAACGCACAAGACTAAAGACAATTTTTAGCCTTTTAATTAGTGTTTTGAGTCTTTTTGGCTCTTTTTATAGGAAGTTTGCCAGAACAGGAAAAATAAACCAAAGACCTGACTTTTATTTTCTTTAATGAGTGAAGCAAAGATGGCCGTTTATTGTCCCGCAGTAACAGACTGCAGGAGGGAGCTCAGCTTGATGCCGTGGCTCTGAGGAGGTTAAAGCCAGAATAAGGCTGGAGTTTAACTTGGAGGATTTATGCAGCTGTGATGTTTTAACAACAGTTTATGTTCTGCATCAGATGATGGACAACTATAATTTAACGAGCTCCTCATTTAATCATTTTTAACTGACACTTATTTTACATCAATAATTGATTCTATCGTTTGAATTGTGTAAATAAAGTGTTGTTAGTATCCTCTTAAAAAAAACTTCCTCTGTTTATTTTCTTCTTCGTCTTCCAGGCTGCCTTCCGTACCGACCTCTCTGTTCTGCTGGATCAGGTCGGCGGTGGAAAAGAGTCTCTGAGCTTCATGAAGCGCCGGATCCGACGGCTCGCACCTCAGTGGGCAACGGCCGCCAACCGCCTAGATGTCAAACTCGGGCAACGTTGGAGGGACCAGAAGAAAGTGAGTTTTTAAATGAGAAGGTCACGTACAGCGGGACGGATTACGCTGAACACTGTAAGCCATGGGTGTCTACTCCACGCCTGCTGTTCTGTATGTTTTAGATCTATAACCTGAGGGTCTTAGGAGCTAATTCTGCCTGAATTTCCTTATTTTAATTAAAAACAAGTTCAGCTCCCAAACTATAAATTGGAAATACAATTGTTGTTAGTATTTTTGTGACACGAAGGCATTGAGGAATATTATTCAGGTGGAACCAATATTTTTAATGAGATTTATAGGTGATTATAAAAAGAAAAATGAAAAATATTTAAGCCTCCCCAAATTTATTTAGATTAGATTAGAGATTAGATGAGCTTTTATTGATCTCACAGCGGAGAATTTCACTCGTCACATATTGGCATAGAAGTCAAGAAGGTGCAAACAAGGAGGAAAAAGGTGCATTAAGAATAAACAATATATATATATACAGTATAACAAGGTAAAAGTAAGGATTAAGGTGCAGGTGTACCTGCACGCCTATGCGCTTTTACAATGACAAACAAAATAAAAAGAAATAAAGAAAAGAAATAAGAGATAATTTCCAAAATTTAACCCTGTAAAACCCCATAAAGCCCATTAGAAACTCTGGATGAACCTCAGACTTTATAGATCCACATCTAGACTAGAACTCAAGCTAATCTGGACTGAATAAGATGGGGAAACATGTTTGTTCCACAAAGGTTTTAATGGGCAGGGGAGGGGGCACGTTTTGCTGATAGTGGTGCCAAAAGTGGCCAAATTATGCAAAAATGCATTATTTAGCGGCTCATAAAAGGGGGAATCTGGTCAGAACAAATATGCTGATTTCCATTGTGGGAGACCGTCTGCAGGGAGGCAAAGCCTTTGCTCCTCAGATTTAGTCGTTTAATCACGCCCAAATTTACCCGATAAAATCACCAAACTGGATAGAAAATAAGAATAACAGAAGCAGCTTATGGAACGCATGAAGGTTACATCACCTGACCTGACATGGTCCCCACAATGACCTCTGACCCCTCCTTAGAAAGGTCTGAGGCCTCTAGTTTCTAATGATGGCGGCCATTAGGCCGGCGGGGCTAACAATGAATAGCTGCTGCATTTGCATTACTCCCTCAGAGTCACACATGTCAAGGTGGGGATTTTTAAATCTAATTTGATTTGTTTACACAGCTATAAAACAAAACTATTTGTGAAAAAATAATTTTTGAAACATGTTTTAGAAATTTTAAAGCCTCATTTGAAAGGTGTATGAATGAAACACCATGTGACTCTGTTTGGGCCTTTTCTATATACACATAGATAAACATGAGCTGGTGTCGGTTGGGCCCGGTACCGGGACCGCCGCGATTACGGGATTAATTCAGCACCTTGTTTCCATGGATGGCTGATTAACAGATTTTGCTGGACTGTAATAATCTGAAACAGGAAAAAAATGCTAAAACATGCAGAACTCTGAGGACATGTCTGTCAATCAACACAGAACATTAAAATGCATTTCAGTTTAATTCAGTTTATTTCTATAGCTCCAATTCACATCATGTCATCTCAGGTAACTTTCCAGAGACGATTCAACCAGATTTTCCAGTCAGATCGACACACTATGACTGTGGCGCTCTCTTCTTTAATCATATGACAGGTTGATATACAATTCCTGCTACATGACATGACATCATCATCAGAAATGAGGTCATTTAACTGGTGTAAAAACCTAACAAGTTACCTTGTATTGATTTGCTTTAATCACAGCTACTACCAGAGATGGGAAGTAACAAAGTACAAATACTTCGTTACTGTATTTTTCTGATATTTTTACTTTACTTTACTACTTATTTTCATGGCGACTTTTCACTTCTACTCCTTACATTTTTACACAAATATCTGTACTTTCTACTCCTTACATTTTAAAAAATTGTCTCGTTACTTTAGTTTTGAATCATTTCAATGGAGTTACCGTTATTATTTTTCACGTCATCAATACCAAATTCAATCTAATTGGATGGGAATCTACGTTGCATTTGACGCACCACTACAAGATGAATCGACAGATTCGGCGGTATTCATTGGCGGCAAATCATTGCAGCTTGGTGGCGGTGGCGTTAGCATAGTAGCATGGACGACGAGATGATTGAAAATGAACACAACGGAGATCTAGTCCTATTGGCAGACATCCATTTAAAATGTAGGCAACGGCATGAAAAAAGTGGTTTCTACTTTTACTTTTATACTTTAAGTAAATTTACAAGCCTGTACTTTGTTACTTTTACTTGAGTAAAGAAGTTTAATCAGTACTTCCACTTTTACCAGAGTATTTTTTAACACAAGTATCTGTACTTTTACTCAAGTATGGAAAGTGAGTACTTTTACCATCTCTGGCTATCACATGTTTCCATAAAACCAGACTGAAGCTTCTAGAAGGATTTTGGACATTTCAATTCAGTGTATTTCTATATCTCCAATTCACATCATGTCATCTCAGGTCACTTTCCAGTTCACTAGATCATCATCAAGTTTTCTATCCAAGGAAAACCAGGCACCGCTGTGCTTAAATCAGCAAACTGCTTAGTAAAACCTTTGTGGAACAAACATGCTTCATCTCATTCAGTCCAAATTTACTTGAGTTTTAGTCTAGATGTGGATCTATAAAGTCTGAGGTTTATCCAGAGTTTCTAATGGGCTTTATGGGGTTTTAAAGGGTTTATTTTAGAGGCAAGGCTAAATATTTTTCATTTTTTTCTTTGTATAATCACCTATAAATCAGACATGTTGACATTTAAAATAGTGTTTCCACCTGAAAAATATTCCTCAATGCTTTTCTGTTACACAAATGCAAACAATTGTATTTCCAATTTATACTTTGGGAGCTGAACTTAGTTAAATTCACATCTAGAATTTCAGATAGAATTAGCTCCTAAGATCCTCTGGGCTTAATGGGTTAAAGGTTATGTTGCTGTTGAGCTGATATCCTCTGCAGTATCTGACTGTGAAGCTGATTTTATTCGGCTCTCTGTGTTGAATGGAGCTGTCTTCTACATTCTGGTAGCTATTTATGCCAAAGACACAAAGTGAGAGTAAAAGGTACAGTCAGCGTGAGAATGAATCAGAGAAGAATGGGAAGGCGGCGGCAGGTAGGATGATGATGAATGACTTGGATCATGGCGTGGCACAGTCAAGCATGTTCCAGAGCTACAGGGAGAAGAATGAGACATGAAAGGCTGCAGAGCCGAGGGATGGATGGGGCTGTGGAGTATGGATTATGAGAAGATTGATGAGGGACTCGTATGGCGCTTCGATGAGACAGAAGCTGTTCCAGGGAGACTTTGGGACTCTAGATTTGAGAGAAGGTTTAAAATATATAGTAAAAGAAGAAATGTAGCGTCTTACTGGTTGCTCACTGCTGCAAAGCTCAGGAGAAAAAAAAAACTCCTAATATTTTAGTAGAGACGTTACTGATGACTAAATAAATGCAAGAAGGCAGAATGAGCTCAAAGCCTGCTGCTCCTCCATCAAATATTTCCCTCTGCCCCTTTCTAGAATAAGTCTACGAGGTTGGAACGGCCCTCAGTCAGCGTGATGGATGTTCTGCTGTGTGGGGCTGCAGTGAGAGGATTTATTCCCCTGAACACGGCTTCTTGGATTCAGCCTCCTATATGTGCTAAAGTGCTGCTTGTACGTTCATATCCACACATCTTTTGATCCGTGTAATGCAGCCTCACCCAACGGAGATTTACATTTCAGTAACGTCTTTCAACGCAGCATTTAGACATCTGAAGAAATGAAAGGAATGAAAACAAGACTTAACATCTATAACTCTTCAAAGGGTTGGGGGGGCGCTGCTTCCTATGACTGGCCAGGATGCCAAAATAACACCTACAACTTATTAAGGAGGAAAAGAACCAATAGAAACACCCAGATTGCTGCAGGCCTCAGTTAAGAAAACTGTTCATGATTCAACAATGAAAAAGGGGCGGGATTAGAATGACATCACTGGACAGAACACTTAGACTGACAGTTCACCGGATCATCCAGTCAGATTGATCCAAAGTTTTCTATCTAAGGAAAACCA
>JAGKQL010000001.1:3794468-3894380 GCA_018398635.1 Cyprinodon brontotheroides | reverse complement strand
AACTTTCAGGAGTTTAGATTCTGAATATCAGCGAACTTTTCCGATAAATGGCGTATTTCTCACCATCAGGCAGGTTTTTTTTCCTTGATGTTCTGATGGGAGGCTCTGAGGAGCGTAGATCTACGGCAGCTTTGTTTATCTAAATCTCTTTCCCTATGGGCAACTAAAGGCACAAACCAACTGTTCATCAAGCTTACTTTAAACCAGCGAGGTTTCAGAAACATCATGAGCACAAATCGTCCCCGTGACAATCACCGCGGGATTTTGCTTATGATGAGATATTTTTAAAACAAAGCGGTGCCTGTATGACGTTCCCCTTTAACAGAAGCTTTGTTTTCGTAGTTTTTTTCCAAATAGGGAGAAGAGTGCAAACTGCCTCATAGCTCCCAGGCTCAGCTGTGCTGGTAGATGGGATACTGGAAGAATCTGGAAGAGCTTAATCTTTGCTTAAACTGTAAATCTAAGACTATTGGCCTATTTAAACTACCCATCTGAAACCGATGCGCCTCGAGTTCGGACCGATCAGTTAACCGTGCTGAGCTTGGTTACGACCTTTTGCACGTCACGCTAGCACAGTTCCTCGCCTGCAGTGGACGTCCCATGATACTACAGCTATAGTTGTGTACTTTGTCCACAAATAATCTGATTAGTCAGTCACTTACAATTCAACAGATTCTGCAGAGTGGGAGAATAGAGATAGAATGAAGCAGAATTGATGAAAAAGGGGTCCCTATGTCCTCCAGCGCAGTCTAAGCCTATAGCCAGCAGAACTTAGGGTGACCAGATGTCCTCTTTTCCTGACATGTCCTACTTTTTCATACCTTAAAAATGTCCTGCAGTAATTTCTAAATCGTCCGGGACTTTTGTCGACTGTAAGGTCCAGCAGAACCGAAGCCATCAGTTCCGCTGCTTGGCCGGGGAAGTCCGGGCGGACGGAGGGAGGTCTGAGCCCGCCCTGTGGTTCCCCCGCCATCCCGTGTAAGCCAGGTGGGGGGACCACGGGCCGCCTCAGGCAGGCACCCTGGCCACCGGGTCGGGTTCTGTCGCTTCAGTCCCCGGCCTCCCAAGAAAAAGGGTCCTCCTTTTCAAAACCCAAATCTGGTCAACATAACCAAAAGAGAAATCTCAGAAAGGCTAGTATACCGGGATATAGTCGCAGCATCATCAACTGATCTCCTTAATGAAGGAGAATTAATTATAGCTGTAGTTTATCTGCAGATATCCAAATTTAAAACACACATTTTGTCCTGGATTTGGATTATATAAAGATACATTTTTTTTGTTCACCTGTTTCTCCCTTTAGCCTGATTTTTTAACCTTGTTGCTCCACCTTTCATTGAATTCCCAAAGCACCTGAGTCTCCACCTTAGGTTTCCCCCCTCTCTAAAGAGTTAATTAGTTTTGACATGGGGGTTGATTTTAGTTTCTCCTGAGCCTTTCATCTCTGATTCATCCCACCCTCAGAAACACTTTTCCTGGCTCCCTCTGATCACGCCGGTGTTTATAATGCAGCTCCCTTATCTAACGCGCCCGGCTCGGCTGATAACTGGGGCCTGTCAACTGCTCTGGATATGCCAGAGTGTTTTGATGCACATGAGTGCTGCGCCAGGATCTGCATAGGAGGAAGTGTGCGTGTCTCTGTGTGTCTGTCTCAGCAAAGAGACGTACACAAAGATTGCCGTCCCTCGGGAGTAATCAGAGGCAAATGTGGAGACGCATGATTACATGGATGTGTTGGTGATTAGCCCGTGTATGAAGGCAATCGTGCGTGATCCCTGCTATCATTTGGGTGGCTTGGAAAATAAGACAGACTTGATTTATAACGGTGTTTAGTTTATCCTGTGACCTGGCAGCACATCCGGCACATGAAATAGGACACAGTTTAATGACACTCAGAAGATATGAGATTTCAACATTCTTTAGAGAAAAATTAAAAATCCAGGCTTCTGTTCTTAATAAATGAATTAAGGAATCATGGTTTACAGCACTGATCTCTATTTATTCACTGAATGGCTGATTACCGTAATAAAGTGTCCACAACCGCCATGCTGGTACCTTACCTCCCACATGCGTCATTTCCCCAGTCAGTGATGAACTAGCAATAAACCATCTATAGTCATGATCCTGGCAGTTTAAGTCCTGCAGACTACCATTGGCTTCACAGACTGACTGAAGACATTGACTGAAAGTTAGACGCTGACATTGGCCCAACGTTAGAAAGTGGCACCACCGGAAAAGCACGTAGGAATTCTTTATTCAGTAGATGATGCTGTAGTTTTTTAGCCTCATGAGACCATCCCGGATCTCGCGAAGCCGCTGCCTCTCACCGCTAATCAGTCTGGAGACTCTCCAAGCAAAGAGTATTTGGAGCAGCTCACCAAACTAACGTCCAATCAGCTGCTATTTTGGAGGCTTAATAACTGGGTCCAAAGAGGGAGCTGGGCCATTAGATGCCTCCTGAGCTCCTTGGGGAGTGCTCTAACCTTGATCTAAACTCAGGAGATGCTGGATCTCAGTCCTAAGCCTAACCATGAGCAAAAAATAAAATGAGGACCAGCAACATGTCTTTACTTTGGTGCAAGGGGTCCTCAGTTTCCTAAAACTAACAGGTTCAGAAAAATGGTTCTCTCTTTGGTGCCAAAACAGAAGCAGTGAGCCAGTCCCCAGCCCCATTGACTGACCATCCTGATCTGCGCGGGAAACTTTCAACCATGTTTCACGAGGACCAGAACAGTCTGGACTTTGCTCCTCCTTTGCTGGTAAAGAAAATTTTACTTTGGAGCCGCTCACCAAAGTAGCGATACGCCCAATCAGCGCTACCGTAGTTTGGACCGAAGCTTTTTTGAGGTGTGAAACCAAACCAAAGCAGAAGCGCCGGTTTTGAGTTCAGTTCCAAGTTGAAGAAGTTTTATGGCGTGACTTTCAACCCAGATGAAACTAAGCGCTAGCGCGGCTATCGAAAGCAAAGTTTTATGGGGGGAATTACAGAGTATTTTCACTGAAGGAAGAGCAAAACACTGCTCTGGAGGCTTTTCTCAGAGTGAAAAGATGTTTTTTCTCTTTCTCCCCACTGGTTTCAGTGCAAGAGTTTGATCTCATCAATTCGGCTCTCCTTCATTGTCGAGCTCTGTTAGTTAGGTCATATGCTTCGCTGATCTGATTGGTTTATTTTGGCCTCGTCTATCACCAACATAGGCCAATCAGCTAACCAGGATTTTCGCCCCTTCCCAAAATTACTCAGCGGAAGGTTTCCAGATGGATATGCGGGCGCATTAGTCAGGTTAGTCGCCGGCAAGCCATTTGTTGAATTTCTCATTTGAAAAAAAAGTCATGAGCTGAAATATATTGCATGTTATATTGAGGGAAAATGTGTCGTATGTATGGATGGTGGATACTTTATGCGTGTTCTTGTGTTCGTGTGTGCATACATACTTGTATGTATTTTTTAATTATCAGATGTAATTACCATAACAATGTCATCAATGCATGTATATTACATGTACTGTCATGACTCTGCACTTTTTAGTTCTGTTTGTTTTCTGAGTTTTCATTAATACTTTTTATTCTTGTTGTCTTTCTGTGTTTTCTAGTTTATTGGGTTCATTTCCATTTTGTGTCATTCTAGTTCTTTTATATACTTTGAGTTATTCTCTGTTCCCCTCTTGTGTTTGTTTCCCTTCCCCTTGGCTTCCTTCTCTAGATGCTTCCATCCACACCTGCTCCCCATCAGCTCATAGTCCAGTCTTTGTTCAGTCTCCCATATATACTATACTCCCCTGTGCAGTTCCTCAGTGCTGGTTCCCTCGCTCTTTTCCTGGCTCCCCTGAGTTTTCCCCTGACGCTGTCTCGTTTTTAGTTCCTTGTATTTTGTACTTCGGTTTTTGGATTTTTGCCTCAGTTAATTTATTAAAACTACAAAAACTCACCTCTGCATTTGGGGCCTTAAAACCTCAACCCAACGGTGACATGCACATCATCAATTTAGCACTTTTGGCAAATTCTGCTCCATTAACACATTCATTTCATTGTGATTAATTGTATAATATGTTATATTACATGATTTATAGACTTCATTGACTTGACAATAACTATGCAATGTGATGGACCGATTTTTTTAATTATAAGTTAATCTACTGATGCTATAAAACAGCCAGTCTGTGTCAAATTGATGAATCTTTATTTTAAAAGCATTAAGTCCCCTTGAAATTGAGAACATTGTGGTTGTTCGATACTTTAGCCGATTGTTTACATTGCGACCGGTTTAACTAGGGAGTACCAATATGGCGGCCCGTGGCTTCAGTTTAACCCCGTACATGACCTGAGGTTAGAGGCTCTAACGAGCTGTAGATGTCAAATTTAAATATTCTGCACTTATAATAATCTCACAGTTTAATTCAGTGGCTACAGTTTCATGCTCAATGCAAAGACTGCTTGATTGGGTTGGAGATTTTCGTCACATTCTCTATTTTAACCTTTAGTAGAAGTAAGGAATGAAATAATAACAATAACACATTAATAAATGGGACCGGGCAAAACTTTTAGATAAACTGTCTGTTGAATCTCTACCAGTATTCCAGGAACTGGCTTCACTGAACAGCTGCTGACAGTCATTTTGTCCCTTTAAAACAAATGAAGCAGCTGTTTTCTTAGTTTACAACAATGGGAGATGGTGGTGAGCAGAATGAGTGGAGAACATAATTAAGGTCTGAAGGAACTGGGAAATTGAAAGGGAATGATGAGTAAAATAGCTGGAATGGAAATCCCACTCGCTCATTATGTGAAGGGAGCTTTATCAGTCATGGGGAAAAGGAAGCTCGGGTCTTTTTACCTTTAAACACAGGAATGTTGAGTTTGTTGAAGTCTTGATTTGGCTGCTTGGCCACATGCATTCTTCTCCTGCAGTCATGTGGCCTATTTTATCTGAGCAGGGTGGAAACCTCTACTTTACTTCTTTACTCTGTGGCTGAGCGGTGTGGAATTATAAAATGAGTGTTTCAGGAAGAGCGATTCCAGCAGCAACTCCTTCAGAATGTGTTCATATGGACAGTTGTTGTTAGGATCAGTTGGCCACATGGTTACAAGGAGGTTTCACCAACCTGCTTCCTTTAGCCGCATGCTGGAACAAATTAGTTTATAAATCTTTCTTACGATTTAGGAGAAAATACCTCATTCTCTTCTAATCTACTCTTATTCCGTCAGTCAGCTGTTATCCAAAACCAAAGCTTTGTTGTTACTTAGTAGCAATTGTCCATTTTATTAGTTTTGCATAATTCTATATCATGTGAACTCTAAGAGGTGGTGGGTCATGGAGGGGCGCTATCCTGCAGGTGTTGGCGTGCTTTACAGCATAGTTGGAGATTTCAAACTCGATGCAGATTGGGCTGCAGGCTTTGTTGCTGAGCTGCAATCATCAGAACCAGTTGCAAGCTAAAGCAGGAAGCTGCTTAAAACCTGCAGGACGGTCTGACCCCTTCCAACAGAGAGATAGGGGAAGTAAGGGTACAAATACTTTGTTACTGTACTACTCAAGTCAGTATTTTCTTTCTGATATTTTTTACTTTACTTTACTACTTATTTTTTATGGCGACTTTTTACTTTCTAACATCCTTACATTTTTTACACACATATATCTGTGCTTTCTACTCCTTACATTTTAAAAAAATTGCCTGCGTTACTTGGTTTTTGAGATCATTTCCAATGGAGTTACGTTGCCTATTCGCCCGTGCATCAATACCAAATTCAATCTAATTGGATGGGAATCTCCAAAATTTGCATTTAACGCACCGCCACAAGATGAATGCGACAGATTGGCGGTATTCGTGCGGCAAATCGTATTTACCGCCGGTGGCGATTGGCGTTAGGCATAGTAAGCATGACCGACTAAGATGATTGAAAATGAACACAACAACGGAGATCTGATCCCTATTGGCAGACATCCATTTTAAAATGCTAGAGCAGCGGCGTCTTTAAGTGGTTTCTACTTTTACTTTATACTTTGTAAGGCATATTTACTTAAAGCCTGTAGCTTTGTTACTTTTGCTATTTGAGTGAAATGAAGTTTAACTAGTTCTCAGGTGACTTTACCTTTCAGACAACATATCCGTACTTTTACTCAAGCACGCTGAAAGTGAGTACTTTGCCATCTCTGTCAGCGACACACAGGAGCTAATCTGCAGCTCTGCAGTTGTAAAGGACATTTTTATTGGCTGAAATGTGGGACGCTACACCTGCAGCTGGCATGTTGGGATTCAGGGGACCCAATGGTTTCCATTTGGTCCAAAGAAAGAACAGTCGGTGACTCTGAGTGAGATCAAGCCACTATGGAAATAAGATGTGGAACAGAAAATGGATCAAAGTTCAGGGAGGAGGTTCAGCAGGAGGTTGCTGCTTGAAACTTTTGTAAAATGTTTTGGAGTTTTTTATTTCTGGCTAAGACTTCTATGGAGCTGTCTGTTGGAGCAGCTGGCTCATCTGTAGCTGAGAGAGCGAGGCTGGATCAGCTGATCAGGAAGGCCAGCTTTACGATTGGATGCCCCGTGAACTCAGTGCAAGAGGTGGGAAACAAAAGGACCCTAACTAAAATAACATCTCTGTTAGCTAATGTTTCCCACCCCATGCATGAAGCTGTTGCTGAACTAGAAAGCTCCTTCACTGACACGCTGCTGCGCCCTCGGCGCCTGTGTTGACATCACGGTCGGCACCCTGAGGAAGACACAACCATCAGAACCTTCCTCATCATCAACTCTTAACAAGTAACTGGACCATAAACTGATTTTCCAGTTTCAGGTCCAGTCTCCTCTATTCTACTCTAAGATACATTTATTCTGTTTATTGTTAAACACTTTACAGTATTTTATTTGTCTATTTTTAATTCTTCACTATTCATTTATTTTTATACACTCTTCTAAGGTCCATATTTGTGTGACCATTTTTTTTTCTATAATCCTTTTTGCTGCTGTAAACACCAGAATGTCCCCATTGCAGAACAATAAAGGGATTTTCTATTCTACTCCAAATTTCACTTGCAATGCATTGTTTTTTTTAGTGTGCGTAAATATAGACGAGTTCCAGGTGATCTATAAGGATGATTTGGTTCCACCTTTTAAAAGGAGCAGTTCCAAGGTCTTACAGTCTAGTTTGAGAAGGTCCATATAATGGAAAAAGTATAATCTTGCTCAAATAAAAAAAAAAATATGTCCAGATATCTAAAATATTTGACTTCACAGAATCTAAATTTAATCACTTGTCATGACATGATTATTTTACGTTGATATAAACCATAATTCTGCACCTGACTCAACAGCGTTCATTTCTTTTAGATGATGTTACTGTTGGAAGAAGGTGGTTTGAATAAAGGGTTATACTTCTACCCCATCCTAGACCAGCTATTGTTATTATTTCTTTATTTCTAAATTTGTTTGCATTTATTACGCTGCCTTTGATTCATAAAGGAATAATGGACATTTTCCCTCAAAGAATAAGATTAGAGCAGATTTCTTTATGGGCTCCAGCAAATGCTCAGCTTAGAATGTGTATCAGCCTATTGATGGATGTGTGTATTTCTATTCTGACACCCCCCCATACCCCCCCACCGCCGATACCTCCCCACCCCAACACGCCCCTCCACCCACACGCATCCAGACAGAAACTCTGCAGGGCCTGTCACACTGTCAGCTGCCTGTACTGCTTCCTGACTGTTGACCCTGACCTCGCTTCAATCAGCTGGGATTAGCTTAGCTGACAGCGCTGACTGGGACGCCCTTCATAACTGGGACACAAAGCAAACACTTAAAAAACAAGGTCACGTTGTTTTCTGTACACATGAGTATTTCCAGAATCTTTCACATTCATATAAGATGCAGAATGGATAATAGATGCATGAAATAAAGGTAAAACTGGAAGAAAAGGGAAACTAATCGTGATGGTTTATCATGTATAAAGTATTCGCTCCCTGTGTTGACCCCGTCACATTAACTGCTTCTGGTCTCTGCTCATAAGGCCAACCATTTAAACCCGGGCGTAAACTGTACGATATTTGGCCCTTTTAAGGCGGATTTTCCAATCGTTTTCGATCGGGCCGACTTTCATCCTGATGGTGTGTGGTGTAGCTGTACAGGGGGTAAGGAGGGGCGATCAGCCTCAACGATCACCCCCCCATCAGGAATCGTAAGGTCGGGAGAAAATCCAACATGTTTGGGAAGGATTCTTCTTCTTCTTCTTCCTCTCAGAGGAAAACCCAGCATCATGGCGGGGGGGCAATGAGTGAAATGGAGTTCTTTCTGTCAAACCGACAGACCGTAGTAGCCCACGTTAGCTCAGCCATAAGTCTTTGTCCAAATCGTTCGCCTCCTTTCTTTTAGGGCTTTCAGCACTAAGTCGCCCAAATATCCAAGGCAGCCAAGTTTCAATCTAGTGAGCTTCATGTTCCTCTGCTACCGGTTTGGCTTCCAGATAGACGCTAGTCCCAGTAGCGCCATCTCACTGCGGAGCTGAAAGTCCCACCTGCTGGTTTTAGACGTACAGAGTGAGCAGGTAGACTGACAACATTACGACATCCACCTCATTTTGGGAAATTCTCACCTATTCTTCATACCCAAAATGAAAAGCAAATAACTGAGGAACTTATAAGCCCAAATTACATGTGTGATACATTATTTGAAAGCTAACACATTTCTGAATATATAGATGGAAATTGGGTGAGTAAAACAGCCCAAGCTGCATCAGTTCAAACATGACTCAAAGTTGTTTTTTTTAATTCTCGAAAATAGTCGGTCTTATTGGAACAGCAGTTATAAAGACATGCTTGCTTGTTGTGGCTGCTTTGTCATGTTTACATTTTGACATGCTGCTATATCTGTGTTGATTGTGCTTTAGTGCTCGCTGTGTCCATAAAATGAACTAGGTGGTAAAATTGTGGAGAATCTAAGCTTTCCAAGGATGTCTAACATCTATATTCTAATTCAGGACAGTATTGGACGGGTTACTGCGTGAAATGACCAATTTTTTTCCACTTTTACCCGATGTATTCCAGCATCCAGCTGCCATGCACGTGGGCATTGTCAGTTTCACTATAGCTCTGGTGAATTTCAATGGTGAAGTCCTCTTGGAAATCTTCAATAATTGTTGTTGATTGCAGATGTGTCTAGTAGTTCCCATTGATTTAGCTTGGAAAGCGGGGAGAATGGCGCTAGGCTTACCGCACCGTGACGCCACTGCTGGAAGATGGCAGGAGGGAGGGGCTACTATATTTGGGAAAAAAAATGGACGCTCCCAGACTCAGTGATGTATTTAATTTTTCAAATAATAATAATAATCATCACAAACATATTAGTTTTAGATATAAATAATGACCCATTGGTTATCCCTTGCTGACCAGAGTTTTTAACTAAAATTAAAAACTTTTTTTAAATTTTTTTAACAAAATATTTAAAAACAGAATGAAATAATAAGATTTAAGACAAAAACTAAAAGTTTTGGGCGAGTAATTCACTCTGTTAGTGTTTTTTTTTTCCTGCCTGTGTTCCTAATAACAGTCTGCTAAATTACTCCTCAACAGATCAATAGAGCCAGTTGGTGTGAAACTGAATAACTGCAGAAAAATACAAAATAAAATATTCAACCATCTCATATAAGCAGAGTTATGCTGAGATTCTATTGATTCATTTAGTTCGATGGTTTTATGGGACTGAGGAAGGATACCCACTTTCAGTAGACTAGAAGCTTTATTGATTACTAAAATAAAGTTGGAAAACTGTAACTTTAGATCATTTATTATATTTTATTTCCTTTTTTTTTCTTTATTTTTTCCATTCTCTGAGTCTGGAGATTAGCTGCTGTAGGGGAGCCACCAGGAATCTGGGTCCCAAACTGCTATAAACATGCACTAAAGAATATCATTTACAGTTTTAATGTCATTTTTCTGCCCCCTCCCTGTGCAGATCACTGCATTAGGTTTCATTATTACTTTAAGAAAGGACTGATTGTTTCTCTGCTGCCCTGAAACATTATGGTTCATTCATTTATACATGTAATGTGTTTGCTAGTTACCGTATTTGCTGCTTCAAGCAGCTAATGAGATTTATAGATGTCTATTAATGGCTGTAACTCAATTTGAAAATAAAAATCTAAAAACTGAACTATTTTAATATTGACAGTAATTTAAATACAAACTGCTGGAGGCGAATAAATGTTTTCCTTCAACTGTCCAGGATCCAGTAAAAAGAACTGCAGCACGTTTATTTTATAGTCATCATTATGTAGAATAATGTGTTTCCATATAATTATATGTTTAAAGCAATTAGATTTTTTTGTTTGGTAAACAATTAAAATCGGAGCCTCAGTAATGATGCTAACTGGCATGTCCCTGATAACAATGTAGCTCAGCTTCTACACTGGGAGAGGGATGGCCGTTTAAGGGAGGGGGGGGCATTTAAGGGTTTGGGGGGGACGACTGCTGCTCTGAGAGGAGAAACTGGCTCTCAGCGTTCGCCAGCTCCTCCCTCTCATACTACAAGAAATTGTTGGCGACCATCCAAGGCTCAACCAGAGGCCATCCAAGGCTCAACCAGAGGCCATCCAATGGCCAGCTAGAGGCCATCCAAGGGCCATCCAAGGGCCAACCAGAGGCCATCCAAAGGCCAACCAGGAAAAGTGGGGATGTTTTGAATGGCTACTACTGTACTCACAATATATACATAAAGTAGTCAGCCAAATGTAAAAACAAGACTAATAATAACTAAAAAGACGTTTCAAAAATTGCAAAAGAGATTGTCCCATCCAGATATGAAAAACACAAATATTCTATATAAATTCAGAGGGTAAAAGCTTCAATTAGACAGATGGTCGTTGGTGCATACCATAGGTGGCATAACTACATCATTCTATGCTGATTTAAAACAGTCTTATCTTCTGAAGGGAACCTCCAATAGGATAATTCATGATGTCACATAGTGGGTTGAAGATCAGGTGTTCACTGGGCTCCACTGGTCTTCATACTCACCAGTTCTCCATCCAAACAGGACCTTCAGAATGTGATGTAGCAGCAGATACACATCCAGGCAGCGGCGGCTGGTGGAGTTTTCTCCGGGGTGGGCTATAACTTCTAAATAGACATATACCAAAACCAATCACCATATACTAAGTTATCACAGCAGTGTATTTATATATAAATGCCAACAACAAAACATTATAAAAACACTTTATAAAAACAAAACATCATTTGACGTACAGTTTTACTTTTTGTGCATAAATCTTGCCCTTCTGGGGTAAATCTATCACAAACCTAAAAACAAGCTATTAGTCAGCTTGATCATTTTTTAATATGTGTAATATTTGTTTATTTAAGAGCAACTACGCAAATGAACAAACAACTAGACTAATTTCTGTTATTTTCCATGTGAATCCCAGATTGTTCATTCTCCATGATTGCAGTTTAAACTGAAATATGTGATTAATGTTTAAGAAGCCTTTTATAATTCCAATCAAGAACAAACGAAGCAGTTCTAATGGAATGAAATAATCAGAACTTGAGCTTATTTTCTGTTTTGATAGCTGCTCTTTAACAGACAAGAACATTAACATTTTGAAGTTTAGGAGTTCTGCTGGGACTTGTGAATGTGGCGGACCCATCCTGACCATTTTCCCTGGATAGTAAATAGTAGAACGCCTCCAGGCTGCTGTTATAATGAGAACTAATCACTTCTCCTTTATTCCCTCTTCTATTAAACCGTTCAGCAGCAACAGACAGAGCTCGTCTTAACTAATTGCCACCAAGAGATTTCTAGGATTTACTCAGATTGTGTTGTTTATTTGTCTGTTTGTTTTTTGGTTATTTTAATGGTATAACTAAATGCATGGACGTTGGAAGCTACTGGTGAATTTCCTGCTGGGACTAATGAAGTTTTCTGATTCCATCTTCGCTTCATTTCCCTTTTAGAAGGTTCATCTCTCATCCTCTGCTTTAACACGTTTAGGGAACATTTAGCATGTGCTCCCATCCTCCACCCTTCTTCCGTCTCTCTCACACTAATCATGGAAGCAGATTCAAATATGTCTGTCAGGAGATCTTCCCTTCAGAGGAGATTATATCGGCTAAGATCTCCTCCCTAGAGAAAATCTGGTAGAAGTGTTGACACTTATCTGGGTCCCCTGCAGCCATCGCCGTGCATCCAAAGCAAATGGATTAATGAGCTGCAGTTAACACTGCAGATTCTTATCTCTGGGTTGTGCTTCTCAAATATGACCCACTTCTGTTTAAGTAGAAAAGTTTAAAGTCATTAGCAGGGGTGGGAAGCTCCAGGCTTTAAGGGCCCACATCCTGCAAATTTTTTATATCCCAATTCCAACATACTTTAGTCATGTGACTGAATTACCTCCTCATAAGGCTGCTGACCTGATCATTTGATCCAGGTTTGTTTAGGGAGGCTTACATCATTCAGTCCTTAAGGCCTAAAGCAGCGGCTCTTTAATGCCCCCCTTGTGGCTCCTTGGAGCTTCTTCAAAATTTATTAAAATGGAAAAAACGTTAAAAATCAATCCACTGGACTTTGTTTCCAAGTTTGAAGACGTTTCTCTTCCATCCAGGAAGATTTTTCAATCCAAAATGTCAGAAATAGCGTTTAGTTCCAGGTTTTATCCAGCAGCCCAACAAAGGCTGGTTTTAGTTTAGAAAACATGCAAATAGAAACGGATGAACGGGTCCCCCCTTTGGAATGGGGGTCGCTTGGCTTCTTTGTTAGCCTGCAATGCCCCATACCTGTCTATGTCTCTGAAAGGGGGGTCGTTAGAGGGAATAGTTGGCCTGGCTGAACAGGTGAGGTCTTCTATTCTCCTGTAAAGGGGTTGGAGCTGCGATGATAGTGAGAAGGAATCAAATCTATCGCTGCATTGGAGGTTTCTGGAAAGCTCGAATCTGGTTTTTCTTTCCTAACATAGATGCTTCCTTCCTCTCAAACCACCTGTCTTTTGTCCAAACTGAACATTTCTGGTCCTCCAAAGAATGTCCTTTGTCCATCAGGTGTAGATGTACAGCAGAGTCTTGTCCAGAGGAGGGCGCTGTTCTGTGTTGGTCCATGCGTCTGTGGAGAGGTTGTTTGGTTTCTCCAACATAAAGATCAGATCATTCCTCGCTGCACTGAGCTGCAGACACTCTGCTCTGATTAGGTCTTTAGGATGAACTAGTCTCTGTTTCAGGGTCTGTTTGGTTTGAAATGTTCTGGGATTTAGAGTTTAGAGGAAATCCTCTTGAGTTTTCAAACTTGGAAACAGTCCAGAGGATTTTTTATTTGATTTTTTCTGTTTTGGAATGACTGAGTTGGATGACTGAGAATGTTCTCCAGCATTTCCATTTTGTTTGTTTGTTTGTTTGTTTTAATATGATTTGCAGGAAGTTAACCAAACATGCATTTTGTTTTCAATGCTGTATAAATGTGTATAATAAACACATTTAAATAATAAATCTTAACATTTCTATCAAGGAAAACTTGCCTCATATCCTGCAGCAGGTTTCAGCGCGGCGCGGTGCGGCGCGGCGCCAGGCAGGTGGCTGATGCAAACAGAGCAGTGGGTGCGTCTCAGGCCCAAAGAGAAAAAAAGGAAGATGGCTGATGAGAACAGAGGATTCAGAGAAGGATGGAGCGAATCATCTGCTTTCACCACCAATCAGGAAGCATGTTTGCTTTGGAAGGAGAAACTGTCAAATAATAAAAATTAGGAAATGCATTTTTTGATGGAATTTAAACTAAGAGCACCAAAGTGCTGATGAAGGTTCTCAGTCATCCAGGTCATAGTCATTCGCAGAAAATTCAAAAAATATCCACATTTGAATTGAGAAAGCTTCCTGGAGAGGTGGCGAAACGCCTTCAAATCTTGAAAACCAAGTCCAGTGGATATTTTTTGAATTTTTACGAGAATAAGAGAGCACGAAACATGGTACAGCAGAGTCACATGATGTGACGTTTGCTCCAGGATAAACATTTAATCATTATTATTTATTTAAGCCCATATAGTCCTTTTTTATAGTGAACTAATACACTTGGAGCCGGCATTACCATGCAAGGCTTTTGAAACACTTTTGCATTTTTGCGGCTCCAGACAGATTTGTTTTCTTGGTCCGATATGCTTCTTTGAACGGTTTGGGTTGCCGACCCCTGACCTAAAGGAAAGATAAATATCTTACATTAAGTAAGGTTCAGTTATAACTTCTAATTTCTCTGGAATGAGATTGACCCGTCTCTTCTCTGCTTACAGCTAGTTCAGAGTTCAGCTGCCTGCCTGCATTGAGCATTTTGAGTCCGTGTTTTTTCCTCTCTCCTGCTGTTCCCGTGTCCGCCTCTCAGTGTGACATCATCGCATCTGTTGCTTTAGTCATAATATTATCTGCAGTCGTTATTCGTTGCACACATGGTAGCTACATGGAGGAGGGGAGACACAGCAGCGGTCAGGGAATTTAACCAGCAGCTACTTCCATATATGCTTAAGTAAAAGAAAGGAGGCGGGTTGGTTAAAAAAAATTGGAGATGCCACAGAAACATCTGTTCGTTAGACATATGGAGCCTTTACGGCTAAAAATGGCAAAAGATTATAAATTTATACAATTTGGGATTATAATGCAAAAAGCCTGAGAAAATATAGTTTAAAGCTACAGTGTGTAATTTTCAGCTTAATCTGCTAGCGTCAGACTGCAGACTGCAGCAACATGAACATCTCCTCCCCCACTGCTTCTCCCCCCAACAGTACGGGCGAGCCGCTACGTGACAAAATGTCTTCCACGACGCCCCCAGATCACCTACCTCTCAGTTGATGAGGTTTGTTTACATAGATAATTTTAATACTGCCATCTATTGTTCAGTACTGTCTCCTCAGTTCATCTCTCTCACCCTGCCGTAGTTACTTTCGAGATGTAATGGGCCATCTCGCAATCGCTAGTTTAGCTGGCTCTGGCGCCGCCGTAGCGCAAATGTGTCTGCCTCCATGGCTGCTAACAAGGATATTTGGGTGAATGGAAGTATAAGCAATCCACTCCCAAGGCAACGAAATATTAAGGTTAAGAGGCTGAGCTCGTAGATGATGATAAATAACATAGTTATGTATAATATATTACATTTCTGACTGTATATCCCTGTAATTATTACACACACTGTAGCTTTATAAGTGTTGTGTTTTTGTTTGATATAAAGCTTCTCAGAGAACCATGACTCCAACTTACAGGTTGAAATTAAACACGTTTTCTCATTACACAGACAGAATCAGACTGCAGAGCTTCTACAGATCTAGAAATGTTGAGAGAAGCAGAGAGAGCTGCAGATTTACTGGGAAATGCAATAAAATATATCTCCAAGTTTACCAGAAAGCTCACTAGAAAAAAAAATGCTGTATTTAAAATGCAGCATCTTCTCCATATTCCAGATTCCAGATTATTCTGGATGGATGAATTGAAATTGTTCTTCTAGGGAACTTCTAGGCATCAGAATCGGCTGTTATTCTTTTATACATGAATGTTTTTGGGCCCTATAGATATATATATATAGATATATAACGCAGTAAAAGGCGTCTCTCTAACTATCTATAAATATTAATATCAGTTTATTCTGGTTCTCTTGTGTTTTCAACAATAGAAAATATTCAATAAATAGATGTTGGACCTCATTTTAGAAAATATAAAACCGAATGAAAGAGTTCAACTGGAGTAAACTGTAGCTCCATCAGCCCCCACCCTTAGGAGCGCCCACCCTTAGAGCTGCCCCCACCCTTAGAGCGCCCCCACCCTTAGAGCGCCCCCACCCTTAGGATATTTTGAACATAAAGGCTTTCATTAACCGACCATCTTGGATTGAAAGAGTTTGAAATTGTGATGCATTGAAGAAGGACTCATTCAGGCTGATGTAAAAATGGCAGATCAGTGTAATGATCCCCAGCAGTGCTGCAGAAAACTCAGAGATGCTAGTTTTTAAATGAGTTTGGTTCTCATTAAGTCTATGAATAAACCCTCAACGTGTTTAAGGGTTATCTATTATCCATAAGGATGAAATCAGGTTTTCTACTGTTAATCAAGGCTAAACTAATTAGTACTGCATTTCTAAAGGCTGACTCTTGAAATTATAATATTCTATAATGAGATTTACAGTTATAAACTACATTAAATGTTTTTTTTCTCACCATATGAAAAATAGCTCTTATTTCAAGGCAGGTTTGGTTTTACAGCATGTTAATAATGTTCCTTTTCTTTACTTAAAATTAGGACATAATATAATTGGAAGATTGTTTAATTTTGTTCTGAAAGGAAAAGTCGCTCATATTCAGAATTCAAACTTCTGAAAGTTCTCTAAATGTGAAATGATTCCATCCTGTTCAATAAATGATCAGTGTTTTTAATTCAGAGTCATTTTCCTGTGAATGTGCTTTACTGGAGTCATCCATGTTTGTCAAAGAACACTACTGCCACCTACTGGTTAGTGACATTGTCCACGGTTGACGTGTCAGCTGTTGATCAAGTCCCAGTGCTGTATCACGGTGTTTGTCACAACGCCAGCTATTATCCAAGTCATCTTGAAAACATTCTTCTTCCAAATGGTGGCTATTATTATTACGGTTTTTCTCTGGCCAGAACCTAGATGGCAAATCCTCCCTCTTCAAGTTGGCTATCCAAATCCACCAACCCAACCGTCCGTGGAGGATCAGGAATCAGAAAGGTGGAATAACTCCCTTTTTTCACTTTTCCCGATGTGGCTCCAGCATCCAGCTGCCATGCACGGGCATTGTCAGTTTCACTATAAGCTCTGAGTGAATTTCAATGGGTGAAGTCACTCTGGAATCTTCTTCAATAATTGTTGTTGATTGCAGATGTGTCTAGTAGTTCCCATTGATTTAGCTTGGAAAAGGGGAGAATGGCGCTAGGCTAATCCGCACCGTGGCGATCACTGCTGGAAGATGGCAGGAGGGGAGGGGCTACTATATTTGGGCAAAGATGGCCGCTCCCAGACTCAGTGATCGTGACGAAATTTTATTTTTATTTTTTACTGATTAATGCTAAATTCATTAAATCTGTTCAATTCAGTCCAGTTTATTTCTATAGCTCCAATTCACATCATGTCATCTCAGGTCACTTTACAGTTCAACCAGATCATCCAGTCAAATTTATCCAAAGTTTTCTATCTAAGGAAAACCAGCTGATTGCATCGACTCATTGACTCTTCAGCAATCCCTCACGACTCATTGACTCTTCAGCAATCCCTCACGACTCATTGACTCTTCAGCAATCCTCACACTAAGCATGCTTGTAGCGACAGTGGAGAGGAAAAACTCTCCCTTTCACTATAGCTCTGGTGAATTTCAATGGTGAAGTCCTCTGGAAATCTTCAATAATTGTTGTTGATTGCAGATGTGTCTAGTAGTTCCCATTGATTTAGCTTGGAAAGCGGGGAGAATGGCGCGCTAGGCTTACCGCAACCGTGACGTCACTGCTGGAAGATGGCAGGAGGGAGGGGCTACTATATTTGGGAAAAAATGGCCGCTCCCAGACTCAGTCATTGCAACGAAAAAATATTATTTTGTGTTTTTTACTGATTAATCTATTGATCATTCCTTACTGACCGGACTTTTCCTTTAATAAATCAAAAATTTGTCCATGTTGACGTTTCTAATATTCAACGTTTATGTTCAGATTTGCAAGCGGACTTCCAAAGAAAGGTGTAAAAACTAAAGTGTCTAGTAAATGTAATCCTTGTCTGGAAGTAGAAGACGATGTAAATGAAACAGACTAAATCTACTAACAAAGACCTGCTAAACCAAAGGCTAGTCTCTACATTATATAGCTCTACATTATCAGCTCAAAGAAAGCTCACAGCGTTCAACACCTTTTCTGAATGACCTCAATATTCTGTCCACCATTATAAACATAATACTCATCAATGAAATCGCGATGTGGGACAATAAATATATGTCTTAGCTTCCACAGAATTAGAAATCATGTTACATTTTACTGAAGGTAATGCTTCCAGAGCCGGATTTAGGAAATGTGGGGCCCTAGGCAACGACAGGCAGGTCCCTCTCTTCTTGTCCCTTTTTCTTCTTGTTTTCCTCTCTATGTTTTGTACTCAGCTGACTTTTCATGCTGTCTCTAAAGGAATGAAAGATTTTTCCCAAGCACTAAGCTCACTTAGCTGATTGCTCCTTCCTGTGTTTCCAAAAGGCCAAAGTAAATAACCCAGTCCTTCTTTTCACTGCAGACAAGCCATGATCTGCTTATCTGTTCTCCATTTTTCATTTGATGAAATAATAGCTGCATGAATCATGACAGCAGACAAGATAGAGGAGAGCAGGAGGCGTGGGTTATCAATCTACCGCGCTCTGGAGAGCAGAGTTCGCTGCTTTTAGATGTTGTCTCCAAAGTCTCCAGTGGCAAAGAAAAAAGTTCTCTCTAGATTTGGCTAGGAGCTTTTTAGAAATCAAAAGTGCTAGAGGGGTCTGAAAAGTGGCTAAATATAGCGACTAAATCGCCCTAGGCAACTGCCTGGTATTGCCTAATGGTAAATCCCCCCCTGGTTCTAACAACTAAATGGTCTAATATAGTGAAAGCTCTCACTCTATTATTACTTCTATGTAGCACCCCGCTGCTTTTTCCAGTATTAACTGGGAGAAGAACCGCACTGACTGGTTGAGTCTCTATTTGGTTTATTATATTTCACATAGAACCTCACAGGTTTACTGATGCTGAGTCAAAACATGCTCTACTGATTACCATACATATAACTAAATAAAAACACATTACAAAAAATTGTTTATTTTTAATGAAACTTGGGAAAAAATAAATGCCTAACCCAAAAATCAGGCTTACCCAATACCTTTAAGGCCAAACTTAGAGAAAAATAAAACCGGTTTGGGCATTTTTCCTTCTCCTTCCGTTATTCCCTGCCCGATAACTTTGTATTTTGCAACGATAACCGAACGGTTTAACATTTTATTTTTGTTTTTCAAACCCAAATTTTTGGCATCAATATAAATCCATACTTCTATCTGAAAAATGACAACTTTAATATGAGCACCGTACCACATGTGAATGCTTCAGAAGCTGAAAAGCAACCCTTCAGACGGGTGCATTTATCACACTGCCAGTTCATCCTAGTAGATGAGACAAAACACACAGCGTCCATATCTATTTATGACAGCCACTTGATGCACATCCCACTTCACAACATCCTCTTTTTCATATTGCTTCAGTCGCCACGTCGAGCACTTCTGTGTTTGCGCTTTCACTCCTGTCTGATTGTGGGTATCAGCTGCCAGCAAAGTGTCTGTAAGAGCTGTCAGCACTACTGTCACCATCCTGCCCTGCATGAACAACAAACCAAACTGATTCAGGTTCAGATTCAATTTGCCAGGGGGGGATAATTTATCTGAGTCTCCATTAGCCTTTGGCCTCATCTATCACCACATAATGTTGGGCAGACATGTTGCTGGTCAAAGCGCTTTGATCTGAGTGGGTCTGTCAGTAAAATAGCCAAGAGCCTTTCAGTCAGTCAGCCGATGGAAACACGACCAGACAAGGAGGAGAAACCAGAAGTAAAGATGGCAGCATGGAGGGCAGCAGGGTAACAAGGAATATTCCAACACAGTCTCACTCCCAACTCGTCACATATTGACGTTTTTTCAGGTACCCTCGGCGTCACATATTCAGTTCAAAAGGTGAAATTAGTAGAAATATTTGGTAATGAATGTGTCTGATTTCAGAAGACTTATGCTACATTCAGACCTAAAGCAGCAAAGGCAGCAGAAACAGCTGGTTTCCATGCAAAAGTCAATAGTTGACGCGCATCAAGGTGCAGCAGAAGGTCCTGCAGCATCTGAGCAGCAGGAGCACCGCCTCATGAGCTACTGAAGCAGCAGCTGCTTGACATCAACCAATGAGAGAAGCTGATCTGAGAGCTGGCAGGGAGTCAGACACAGCACTGCTGATGCAGAGCGCTATGATCACTCCTCTGAAACAGTTTATTAACGCCTAAATTAACTTCAAATGTAGAAACCTGCCGTGAAGAATATGTTGGCTTTTATTATCCTGCTGCCTGCAGTTTGTAGCACAGACCCGAAAAACGCTAACATCTACTTCCAGCCGCCACCAACAGGAGGGGAAAACCCTGGAGAGGCGAGCGGGCCTGGGCTGGAGGCAGCTGCTGCTGGGGGATTCCCAGTGACAGCAAGAGCTGCTGCATGTGGGGGTCTGAGCGGCTCCCACAGAGAAATAATCTTTGAAGGCAGGATGGTAATCTGATGAACTGACTGCACAGACCATGTTTTCAGGAGGACTTTCACTTCAACATAGATTCTAACTACTTTCTACCGCTGATCACAGCTAATATAGCCGCCATTGTTCCAGGCAGAGAAAGGATAGAGTAGCTCCGCCCACCGCGCATCAGACCCACCCCATAACTATATCTTATAATTCTACATTTACAAATATGATTGTACTTTGTGATGATTTAAAGTAGGTTAAGTCAGGGGAGTTGAGGTGAGGTTAGGTTATAAAGCAAATTGGCAACTCACGATAATAAATTCATAATCAGTGAATCTTCTGTATGTGGAAATATATACAATATGCTTTAGATCAGGATTCTTCAAGGTTTTCCAGGCCAAGGACCCCAAACTGATGGCGATGGAGCGGGGACCCAGCGGGGGATGAAATAGTGTTCTATCAAACTGGTCCTATAGTCACTCTATTACAGATGGAGTAATGTAACTAAAGTAATCCCTCCCTGGGATTATTAAAGTATTTCTGCTTCCTGGTTGATGGGACAGGTGTTGTGAATGAAACGGGTGTCCAGCTTGAAAGAGCTCCTGTGTGTTTCTCTGAATGTGAGCATTGATGACTGAAAGACATCTTCTGCCTCCATTTATATCTGTTTACTACAGTCTGTTGGATTCATGTTAATGTGGATTTAAAGATAGTTCAATTTGTTGAAAAAATTTCAGGGTGGGAATATAAAAAAAAAACTTTTGCAACCCCCATGCAGTACCTCTGTGGACCCCCTAGGGGTCGCAGAACCCTTGTTGAAGACCTCCGATCTAGTTAGATGAGATCAAAGTTCAATGCAAAACACCATATTGGTGGAAAACATTTAAATAGTACTTTGGAAATTGATCCCTTCCAGCTGTATTCCCGGTGATGGCAGCATCATACTGTGGGCTGTTTTTGCAGGGAAAGAACAGCTGCTGTTATTCAGGTTCATTGTTTGGTCCAAACCTGTTTAAGGCTGAAAACTAGTTAAGATGAGAGAGAAAATAACCTTCTCCTTTAACCACCATGGCCTCTAGGTGGTTAAATGCAAATTATTATTTATTATTAGTTATTTTTAGGTTTTTGTTTTTATTACTTTCACAAAATCTCTTTTAGAGTTGTGCCTGAATTGAATCCCCTGTAATCTAGCATGTAGCTTATGTGGCGTTTCATTCTGTTTCCCTCTGAACAGAATGAAACGCCTGAATAACCTCATAACAGAAAGCAACCAACTATGATTCAGAGCAAAGGACTGAAGAGGTCATAAAAAGTAGTGAGATTAAAAATGAGGAGCCAGAAAGATGTTTGCATCAGGAGGAGGAGCCGCTGCTTTATCTGCCATGGATGAACACGCAGCCTCCATATTGCGCCATGCAGCCCTGAGTGGAGCGATCAGCAGAGGCAGATCCACAGATGGACGACGCTAACGGGGCTCTTTTTCATGATCAGACCTTGAAAACCTGAAGCCGTACATGAGCAAAATATCATCCTTTGCCAGAATTGATCTGAAGGAAAATTATAACAGCAGCAGAGCTGCACCATCGTGCACCACGGATACACATGGCTGCACTTTTACGTTTATCACTGAGAACTTCCTATATTAGAAACTATTTGTTTAGAGTTGTATTGTTGTGTTAACCCTATTATAGCGCAATCAATGAAATCCTTTGAAAATCCAAATTTCAAGCCAATAATGTGTTTGGAATCCAGGATAAGACCTTATTACCTTTGTAACATTATAAAAAATCTGGATATTTTTGATGGTAAAAATGAACGTCGATGTAATAACAAGAAACGCCAACCTGCCCTAATATAGCTAAGGAAAATAAGCCAAAGTGTAATGCATACGCCGTTTGTAAAGTTAGGCAGTCAAAAACTAGGCGCCAATATGGGTTAGGGTTACGGTTGAATTAATTGTGAATGAATTAACTGTGTCATTCATTCATTCATTTAGAAAAACCTTAATTTGTTAAATAAATATTTAGTTTAGTAGTTAAATATTTCTTTAAAACAAAATATTTAATTTGCAAATTAAATCCATACTTTCTGGGCTGGCCCTCCTTGGTGCCTTTGCCTTTGGGGTTCGTTGGGCCTGGGGCTTTGGGCCAGTCTCCTCGGCGCTGGACTCAGTGCTCTGGAGAGGGGGTTCCCTCCAGCTCTCCACAACCACTATTGAGCATTTTTTCTATGGATAAACTTTACATGCACAAGTTCACCCTCACTAACAACTACAGGTGCTAGGCTGCCCAGGTACTTAGAGATTCACTCCAAACAGAAACCCCACATTCATATCTTCAGGTAACATTGCAGAGTACATGTCAAAAGGACTTAATAATATTACTTAGCGATAGTTTTCAAGGTGTTGCTTTATTTTATGTCTGTCCGTTCGGTTGTGCTGTTCTTTTTTCATATCGTTGTTACAGATGATGAAGCAGACTGAAAATGTTTTTTGTCATTGTCTCCCTTTCTATCTCCTCCTTCTTTTCATCTTTTCTCTTTTTTACGTTTCTTATTCTGTTTTTCTGCTCTCGTTATACATTGCAGTGTCCATATAAACTGTAAAACTCCCCGCATAATTATAATAAAAGCAATTTATATGCATAAAACAAGTGGAGCAGTATGGCAATAGCCATACTGCCCTCTATTTGTGATCAGTTGGGCTCTTTTTGTTTTGCATCATTGCCAGGGCAGGGACACTGTAAAAAAAATAAAAAATAAATAAAACAATAATAATTTGCAAATTAAATTATTTAGTTTGTTAAATATTTAGATTTTGAGCTAAATATTTATTTAAAAAAAATGTAATTTGTTAATATTTAACAATATTTAATTTGCTAATTTTCGGCTTCCCGTCATATTTATAGACCACCAGTAGGGGGTATGAAAAACCACCCATCGCAGGAAAATTATGAAACATATTTTAGAAAAAAATCTCATGTGTATATCCAATACCCGTTACATTTAGAAACAAAGAATATAATAGTATTTATGAATTTGCCTTTCTATCATAAAGAATATAGTTTTTTTCTCTTAAATTAGATTTACATAAAAAATAAAAAGTCATCCAGGCCTTGAGTTCATGGAATGATTGAGTTCTGCTATTATTGTTTAGGGGTCGGCCATTTCTCTAATCCTTTTTGCATAATGTTTAGTGTTTGCCTCCACATACGCTCTGATCATGACATAAGTTCATACTCATCTCTTTTTGATTAAATTGCTTTCATGCCTTGTTAACCTTTTCTGTCTGTCTGGGCCAAAAGCAATGAGAGAGTGATGGATGTTTGCTGGAGGCTGAATCTCGTCTTTGTTCTTCGTGGCTCTCCACCTCATCCTTCCTTATCCGACATAAAGTCTCTGCTCTTCGTAAATTCGGTGTTTTATTTGCGTCTCTTTCAGGTTTCTCGGAGTGCCTCCTGGCAGAGGTAGCTGCCCACTCACTGGTCCGCTGCCCTTTGACCTCATTTACACGGACTACCACGGCCTGCAACAGATGAAGCAACACATGGGTCTCTCCCTCAAGAAACACAAGTTAGTGACCAAGTCTGCTTTAAACAAAGTGCAGCTGAAATATACGGCGGCCTGGAAGGGTATCGGAAACATTTAAAATCGTAGGAAAGTCCTATTTAAATGTCAAATCAATCTGGCTTAAACATGTTTATAAATGTTCTCTTTATCAGAAGATATCTTTTCAAAATTTAGAAAATTTCTATAAAAAAAAATCCTGTCTTAAAATCTATAAAATAAATAAAAAACATTTCTATTATAAGGAATAACCTAGCTATTTTTAGCGTTTAACAAGCCATTCTATCTTTCACTTTTTTAATGAATGATACAGATTATTCATAATGTAAAACCACCATAAAGCAGAACATAATCTGAATTTTGAGGCTACTGCAGAAGAGTCAAATATACAGTGCCATTAAAACAAGACATCTGGTTGATCTCATGTATTTGTGTGTTTTTTTTATTTCAAGCTTAATCTATTTCATTAAATTCCCACATGGGCAGTTAGGTTTTATTGTTGTATTTTTAGACTAATAAAAACTTGCGATTACATGTATGTATACGACTATATCTTATTCTGTTTGCTATTTATGGTTAGAAACTTACTGTTGCATCGGCTTCAGTAAAAACTGGAAACATTCAAATCAATATTACTTAAAGAAAATGGACGACAACATGGCTAACAGCAAACACATAAACTGCCACAGCAATATCTGTCAATCCCAATTCCATCACACAGCAAGTTTAACATCACAACATGATGTCAGGGTTAAGAACAGGACCGAGTATTCAAGGCCAGACAGACGGTGGATTAACTCAAAAAGCATTTATTTAAAAGCAGCGATTAGGGCCTCTAAGGCTGGAAACTCTGCAGGACAGAAACACAGATTAGTGACCACATAAATCTAATGGAGGAAGATTATGAACGTGAGTCACTAACCTGGTTTACAACTTCAGCCCATGCCCTGAGAACGAGTTAGGATCCATCCAGTGGCCTGCCAACAAGATACGTCGGGCGCCTCCCACAGTGTCCCAGATGGTGAAGCACTGGAGAACATGCAGTATTCCGGAGCCAGGTCAGGCAAACAGATCGGAACAGGCAGGCTCAGAGGTCCAGGAGTCTGACGCTTGGTCAGGCAAACAGATCGTAACAGAACAGGAAGGCTCAGTTGTTGAGAGGAAGAACAGGTCAGGTCACACTAAAATAGCTCTCACCACTGGCACAAGAGAACAAGATAATCTGGCCCTGATGACTGGATGAAAGCGCCTTAAATAGAGGCAGGAGCAGGTGGACAGAGTTAGACAGGCAAATGGAAAGAGTACTTAAGCCAGTCATCAGCACCAAGATCATTACATATGACATGAAGTATAATGTTGGACGCATATTAAATACTGAAAACTTAACAATTGTCCTATACAAGCACATGAAATTATCACCCTGCGCCCATTTCTCCACACAACATTACTCACACACATTGTTTGACAACAGACCACATTTTTAGGAGCTTCCAGGTGCTGTTATGATCATTCTAGGCTAACTGTGATCAGGAGAGAGATGCTAAAGCAGGAAGGACAGTAAAGATGTGTGTGTGATTTTGTTTTAGTTAAATGGAGAGGTCCACTTCCTATAACCTGACTCCGCCAGATGGATTTGCTCAAAGATATCCATCTGGAAACTACTTCCCGTGAAGTAATTTTTGGGAAGGAGCTGGCGAAAATACTGGTTAGCTGATTGGCTATGTTGGTGATATAGACGGGCCAAATAAACCAATCAGATCAACGAAGCATATAAATGGCTGACGTACTAACTTGACGACGACGAAGAGGAGCCAATTGATAGATCAAACTCTTGTGTCGAAAACCAGTCGGGAGAAGAGCAAAAACATCTTTTTCCTCTGAGAAAAAGCCTCCAGAGCAGTGTTTTGCTCTTCTTTCACTGAAATGAATACTCTGTAATTCCCGATAAAACTTGCACCGACAAACCAACGCTAGCGCTAGTTTCGCCGGCTGAAGCCGCGCCATGTTCTTTTAGACTGAACTGTCGCGCAGTTCCAGCGTCACACCTCAACCTCGCCTCAAAGCCAACGCTGATTGGGCGCTGGTGAAGCGGCTCCAAAGTTTCTTCAACGGAGAAGTGAAACCTTGAAAGCTTCCTCATGAGATCAGGATGGTCTCACGAGGCTTACACTTCCTATGCTTCTGTTTTGGCACCAAAGAGAGAACCATGTTTCTGATTTCACCATCAAACTGAGGACCCCTTGCACCAAAGTAAAGACATGTTGCTGGTCCTCATTTTATTTTTTGCTCATGGTTAGGCTTAGGACTGAGATGTGATTTGAGTTTAGATCAAGGTTAGTAATCTGTATGCACTTGCAGTGGGGGGCACAGGGCTCGCTCCCTCTTGCGACCCATTCATCCATCAACCAAGCGATCCTCTTCCGCTGAACAGGTGTCTCCCCGTGCCCCAAACACCTCCCCAAGGAGGCGTCCAGGAGGCATCCTAACCAGATGCCCGAACCACCTAAACTCCCCTCTTTGGACCCATTTGGTGAAAACCATATGGCACAGTGCCGTCTCTGGAGCCAAAACGCATGCTAAACTGTGCCATTGGAACCTAAAACCTGTGATAAACTGCTCTAAAGTTCCCTCCTATGAGCCAAAAAGCAAACGAAACTGCCCTCTTGGGGCCGAAGCATGTGCTAAACTGCCCCCCTGGGTGACTAAAACGCATTTTAAAATGCCCACTTAGGAGTCGAAACACATGCTAAAGTCCCTCTTGGGGTCAAAACAGGATTAGGGCATAGAGGGAATTGAAACCCCAACATGCTCTTTACTTCACTTTACCTTTGATTCAGAAGATGAAGATGATACAATATTTGTTAAATGGGGAGGGAAACTTCCTGTGTCTGTGAGGGATTGCTGCCAGAAAAAAAGTGTCCTTAATGGCATTTGGCATTGACACAGAGTTTCAACATCCTGGAATCCAGGCCATGACAGGCATGACGAAGAGGCAAGAAAAAAAGAATTAACACCTAAAAAAATAATAATAATTTAAACTGCCAGAATAAACTGAAGGAAAATAATCAGCTGCACATCCCTGAGAGTGCAGCAACATGAAGGCATTTCCGCCTCAGGCCTGTTTCATGCTGTTGCCTCACAACCAAATATTTTCTCATTCTGGATCCCAGTTTCCTTCAACAAACCTCTGAAATATGACTTTTTAAATGGTTTTCTTGTTTATAACTGCAGCTTGGAAAGTTTAAACAGTGGGCTGCAATAGTATTTTATTTTTGTCTATGAGGCTGTATAAAATATAGAAATATATAATACAAACAGGAGGCTAGAGAATAGAGATTTTAGGGAACTGCAAAGAGTAGAAAGCCTCTGGTACCACTTTTAAAGTTCCACTCCATGTATTTTTAAAATCCAATTATGAGCTAGAGAAATGCATTACTGGTGGAATTGGGAGGTATTTTCCCAGTGTGTTTCCTATTTGGCTGCCTTATCTTGTAACGATTTGTCCTTCGCTCACACAAAAGACACAAACCCCCACATTTCCAGCAGACGAACCACAGAAGTCAGCGCCTAATTGCTCGCTTTGTTCACTTTTCTGCTGTAGTTGTTACAGAGAAGTCATGATCCTGACTGTCTCTACCAAGATGGGATTTTTTGTGTTTTTAAAGTCTTTTGTTCTTCCACACATTTACTGTTGAGGGTCTAACAGTCTTTAAGGTTCCTGAGGTATATGATTATACTGTCTATCTAGACAAACTTCTCATGTAATATTCCTGCTGCTATGTTAGAGTAACCCTATTTAACAAATCATTGAAACTTAAAGGTACAGCTTGGTCTGATGGGAGGTTTAGTGGAGGTATTATTGTAAATAGTTCCCTAATGTGCAGGAAAAAGGCCTAATATCACCATAAACTTGTTGGAAGAACAGATATCCTCAGTCTTGGAAAGCTAACAATTAAACAGAGCTCTGTGAAACTCTCTAAGGCAGGAGAAACCAGTTAAAAATCAGCGAGGTCGAATAAAGAAAACCAACAACCAGGAGACATTTGAAATTATAATCCATTACTTTAAACAGGATTTAAAGTCATAGGGAAATCATATTTAAATGTGAAATCATTCTGGCTTAAACATGTATATAAATGTTCTCTATCAGACCATATTGTCCCAAAAAGTTAGAACATTTCTATTTTTAAAAAAATCCTGTCTTAAAATCTGTGTTTTTCCCTCTCGTTATCTTCTGCAGGCCAAGTTAGTTCTACGTCAGCCTGAACACCTAAATTCAGCCAATCATATATCAAACGTTCATCTGTCAATCAAATGTTTTCGGTCATAGCATCTTGATTCATGTGTCGCAGCTAATATACGCAACGGTTGAAACCAGAATCCTTTCCTTTCCCATTGAGTTGCGTCCCAGTGTTCACGGGGATGGACGTCTGTGTCTTCAGCAGGCGTAGAGCTAACAGAACTGGCAGCGTTACGAGGCAAGGGCTCAAACATGTACGGCTGGAAGCCTTCTACACCAAACCAAGCTTCTGCCGCCCTGGCGTCCTCTTCCACAACATCTTCGTCCCCGCGGCTTTCCTCCTCTAAATAAAAAATGGATGACGGAGGAGACTCATCCACGACCTCCGACACTAAACTCTCCTCCTCTTGCATGTTTCCGCTTGTCCATAGGCGTTCCTTGACAGCGTCGTTTCTAAGTCACCAATTTGGTGCTACTTGGTCCCAATGGAATTTCCCATTGGGAACCTGCTAGCACTAAGATGTCTAACTGGTTAGCAGGATGCTTCCAACAAACCGGCCACAACCAAACTTGCTTGAGAACCTTCTGCCACAACAATCCGCCCCTTGATGGTCGACCAATCACATTCACTTTATTCACTGGTGTGTAAAGTCGGGCACCACTGGGAGAATTCGAAAATGCAACAGTTGGAACGGCCATTTCCCTAACGACTTTTAACACTGAAATAAAATGCAGGTGTTTTTGCATCCATGTTATACATTGACTTCTTAAATAAAAAATAGAAAATTTTTCAATTTTAAAATCTAAAGTGTTTTTGAAGTAGAGAACAACAATCGTTCAGTTTGGTTTATAGATAATTTCCTGATTCCCATATTTTCTCAAACCCCTGAACTGATGGTTTGTTATTTTCTTTCTTTTTTCTGTCTTAATGTTGGCAGTGGGCTTTTAGGCTGCCCTGCAAGGCTTTAAACCTGGGTTTAACCAGAGACTAAGCCATTCTCAAGCACATATCAAGGAGCTCATTCTGAGCCTGGATCCAGATTTCTTGTTGATTCTGTTCATGGTGGAGAATCCTGCTTCACAGCAGCAGGTTGAGCCAAACATCCTCTAAATGTGCAGGGTCATCTTTGAGCACTTATCATTTCACTTTTCTTTCACCAGTTCACCGCGGTTCTTCCAGCAGTCCACACTTTCTGCTGCTCTCTTTTTTCTCATGGTCTTCTCCTTCTTTCCCATCGCCCGGCTTGCCACAGGTTTGCATAGGGTGATAGAATGATTCTATAGGGTATCTGGTCCTTCAGGTCTCTAATAGGGTGATAGAATGATTCTATAGGGTATCTGGTCCTTCAGGTCTCTAAGATTCTATAGGGTATCTGGTCCTTCAGGTCTCTAATAGGGTGATAGAATGATTCTATAGGGTATCTGGTCCTTCAGGTCTCTAATAGGGTGATAGAATGATTCTATAGGGTATCTGGTCCTTCAGGTCTCTAATAGGGTGATAGAATGATTCTATAGGGTATCTGGTCCTTCAGGTCTCTAATAGGGTGATAGAATGATTCTATAGGGTATCTGGTCCTTCAGGTCTCTAATAGGGTGATAGAATGATTCTATAGGGTATCTGGTCCTTCAGGTCTCTAATAGGGTGATAGAATGATTCTATAGGGTATCTGGTCCTTCAGGTCTCTAATAGGGTGATAGAATGATTCTATAGGGTATCTGGTCCTTCAGGTCTCTAATAGGGTGATAGAATGATTCTATAGGGTATCTGGTCCTTCAGGTCTCTAATAGGGTGATAGAATGATTCTATAGGGTATCTGGTCCTTCAGGTCTCTAATAGGGTGATAGAATGATTCTATAGGGTATCTGGTCCTTCAGGTCTCTAATAGGGTGAATAGGGTGATAGAATGATTCTATAGGGTATCTGGTCCTTCAGGTCTCTAATAGGGTGATAGAATGATTCTATAGGGTATCTGGTCCTTCAGGTCTCTAATAGGGTGATAGAATGATTCTATAGGGTATCTGGTCCTTCAGGTCTCTAATAGGGTGATAGAATGATTCTATAGGGTATCTGGTCCTTCAGGTCTCTAATAGGGTGATAGAATGATTCTATAGGGTATCTGGTCCTTCAGGTCTCTAATAGGGTGATAGAATGATTCTATAGGGTATCTGGTCCTTCAGGTCTCTAATAGGGTGATAGAATGATTCTATAGGGTATCTGGTCCTTCAGGTCTCTAATAGGGTGATAGAATGATTCTATAGGGTATCTGGTCCTTCAGGTCTCTAATAGGGATGATATCTGAATGGGTTCTATTCTATAGGGTATCTGGTCCTTCAGGTCTCTAATAGGGTGATAGAATGATTCTATAGGGTATCTGGTCCTTCAGGTCTCTAATAGGGTGATAGAATGATTCTATAGGGTATCTGGTCCTTCAGGTCTCTAATAGGGTGATAGAATGATTCTATAGGGTATCTGGTCCTTCAGGTCTCTAATAGGGTGATAGAATGATTCTATAGGGTGATTCTATAGGGTATCTGGTCCTTCAGGTCTCTAATAGGGTGATAGAATGATTCTATAGGGTATCTGGTCCTTCAGGTCTCTAATAGGGTGATAGAATGATTCTATAGGGTATCTGGTCCTTCAGGTCTCTAATAGGGTTTCTATAGGGTATCTCCTTCAGGTCTCTAGGGGTGATAGAATGATTCTATAGGGTATCTGGTCCTTCAGGTCTCTAATAGGGTGATAGAATGATTCTATAGGGTATCTGGTCCTTCAGGTCTCTAATAGGGTGATAGAATGATTCTATAGGGTATCTGGTCCTTCAGGTCTCTAATAGGGTGATAGAATGATTCTATAGGGTATCTGGTCCTTCAGGTCTCTAATAGGGTGATAGAATGATTCTATAGGGTATCTGGTCCTTCAGGTCTCTAATAGGGTGATAGAATGATTCTATAGGGTATCTGGTCCTTCAGGTCTCTAATAGGGTGATAGAATGATTCTATAGGGTATCTGGTCCTTCAGGTCTCTAATAGGGTGATAGAATGATTCTATAGGGTATCTGGTCCTTCAGGTCTCTAATAGGGTGATAGAATGATTCTATAGGGTATCTGGTCCTTCAGGTCTCTAATAGGGTGATAGAATGATTCTATAGGGTATCTGGTCCTTCAGGTCTCTAATAGGGTAGAATGATTCTATAGGGTATCTGGTCCTTCAGGTCTCTAATAGAATAGAATGATTCTATAGGGTATCTGGTCCTTCAGGTCTCTAATAGGGTGATAGAATGATTCTATAGGGTATCTGGTCCTTCAGGTCTCTAATAGGGTGATAGAATGATTCTATAGGGTATCTGGTCCTTCAGGTCTCTAATAGGGTGATAGAATGATTCTATAGGGTATCTGGTCCTTCAGGTCTCTAATAGGGTGATAGAATGATTCTATAGGGTATCTGGTCCTTCAGGTCTCTAATAGGGTGATAGAATGATTCTATAGGGTATCTGGTCCTTCAGGTCTCTAATAGGGTGATAGAATGATTCTATAGGGTATCTGGTCCTTCAGGTCTCTAATAGGGTGATAGAATGATTCTATAGGGTATCTGGTCCTTCAGGTCTCTAATAGGGTGATAGAATGATTCTATAGGGTATCTGGTCCTTCAGGTCTCTAATAGGGTGATAGAATGATTCTATAGGGTATCTGGTCCTTCAGGTCTCGTCTCTAATAGGGTGATAGAATGATTCTATAGGGTATCTGGTCCTTCAGGTCTCTAATAGGGTGATAGAATGATTCTATAGGGTATCTGGTCCTTCAGGTCTCTAATAGGGTGATAGAATGATTCTATAGGGTATCTGGTCCTTCAGGTCTCTAATAGGGTGATAGAATGATTCTATAGGGTATCTGGTCCTTCAGGTCTCTAATAGGGTGATAGAATGATTCTATAGGGTATCTGGTCCTTCAGGTCTCTAATAGGGTGATAGAATGATTCTATAGGGTATCACTGGTCCTTCAGGTCTCTAATAGGGTGATAGAATGATTCTATAGGGTATCTGGTCCTTCAGGTCTCTAATAGGGTGTGTAACATTGGTTGGGCTGAAAATGGCATATTAGCTGTTCTATGAGCCCTAATGCAGCCTGGTTAAAAGCCCTAGAATGAAACCACAGGTTTTCTTCCTTTTATGGTTTGATCATGAATATTTAGATGAGCTGTGTCTGATTGGTTGGTTTACAACGAGCCAAGCTGCTGAGCAAAGACGCATCATAGCAACAAGCACTCACTCACTGAAACATCAGATTGTTGATATGGTAGGGGGACCAGACGTCCTCTTTTTCCCAGACATGTCCTTCTTTTCAGACCTAAAAAAATGTCCGGGAGGAATTTGAAAATCGTCCAGGATTTTGGTCGCCTACAGTGAAGCAGAACCGAGCCATCAGCTCCGGGTCAGTCTTGCACACGACACAGGCCAATTAATTACATGGTCTGAGATATATAACCCCCTTCCTTTCAAGTCCCTATAATTACCTTAGTTTTATGTTTGCACCAGCAGCCACTCTAAATCACTAAGCCTCTGTAGCGTGTAAATAATGAAACAAAATGCCCTCCTGTTGGGTGTGTAGTATTAGCTGAACTCATGTAAATGTGTCAGAAAGGCTGAAAACAGGTAGGTGTCTGTTTTAAATCACTCATCTAATAATTGGACCAGGATATTGATTCTCTCCTGTTTGCTGAATTTACTGCTCTGATACAACAAAGGATTCTTTCATGCTAAAGGAAAGTAACGGTGCTTCCGCTAGTAATAGGAGATAAATGATAGATGAGGGAATTATTTACACCCACACAAACTATAGCAGCAAAGATCAAATTATAAATGACCTGTAAATGTAAATGACCTTAATTTTGAAGAAAAAAATTGACCTAATTTTCATCGTCTGCTTAGACCAATTAACACCTCCTGTTCAGAACATACTTTTGTTACAGATTTTGCAGAATTGTGTAAAAAATGAAATGAAATGACGTCAGTGTCTAGTCTGGTGGATTTTGACTGAGAGGCAGAGACTTAGAGGCAGAGATGGTTTCTTGCAGATTTAATGAAGATGTTGATGCAAATAATCCAGAAACAACAGGCAAGAAACTGAGGAATCAAGAACTAGAAGACACTCAGAGAACTAACGCAAGAATAAAGAGAATCGAGCAAAGAGGAACTGCACAGGAGGTGTATATATGTGAGGAAGAACAAAGAAGGGCTAATCGGCTAATAGAGAGCAGGTGTGGATAATTAACTAGAAGGGAAAATGAAACTGACACAAGGGGGGGGACAGAGAGTAACTCAAAAGATACAACACTGCTTAAATACAGCTAGAAAACAACTAGAATGACACAAAATGGAAAAGAACCAAATGACCAAGAAAACTCAGAATCTCAATCCAAAAAGTTAAACGATCCACTGGACTTCCAAGTTTGAGGATGTTTCGCTTTTTTCAATTCAAAATGTCAGAAATACTTCCAGACTTTATACAGTTGCCCAACAAATCCTAATCAAATTATTGGAATTCATATACAGGTTTACTTTTTGTCCATAAATCTTTCCCTTCGGAGGCTTTAGAAAGGTGAATCTGTGTTTTCCATGCTCCAATGTTGGGTCAAAAACCTAAAAAAAATATTTCCAAGTTAAATAATTGAGAAGCTCTTAGTCGCTTTATATTTTTTAATATATAAAAACTATTTATTTTCTGAGAATTTATTTATTTAAGAGCAACTATGCAAATTAACAAACATCTAGAAAAAGTTTTTCCATGTGAATCCCAGATGGTTTATTCTTCTTTGGCTTTTCTAAAAGTGCTTTAAATCAGTCCTAGCTGTTTCTATCCAGGCTGGATCAGATCCTGACCTTTGATGCAGATATTTTTGATCTGTGCCCAATATTGAAGCGTGGTCTGCGCTAGGTTATTCCACGCCAAAAGAGGGCCAATCAGGAACTAGCTGTGGGTCTTGATACGGCCGAGACGGTGAGGTACCAAACAGGAAACAGGAGTCGAGCGCATGTAGATCTGACCAATCAGAGGCCTCCCTTTCTCTCCTCCCTTGCAACTCTATCTGCAGTCTGTGGTCACCTACAATTTTGGAGGTGGGGGGTGGATGGCAGGGGGTGCAGGGACCACTAAAGGGGCAGGTGCTCAAAAAAAAGGGCACATCTTATAGCATTTTAGGACAGAATATTAACAAGTCACATAGCTTTCAGGGTTTAATGAACAATGATAAATTACAACATTGTGAGACATACAATCAAAGCCAAGGGGAAATCTCTACATAGAACATGGGAACGCTATGCATATGTAAAAATATTATTTTAGTAATTTCTTTCTGCAGGTCTATTTTGGTATAGGAAAGTATTACAATGTCAAACCGCAAAGATTTAGCCAAAAGATGTAAATCAGAGCTGGACCACCAGACATATTTTTGTCTTTACAGAATTAAACTGTTAAAAAATGCATACAAGGCACAATGCAACCTTTTAGTCTACTGTAATCTATAAAAAAGAATGTCTGCCTGGTTTGCTGTACTGACAGTGGGAGATGAGCGGTCCATTCAGAAAAGCAGAGCACTGCATCAGAAACTTTAACTAGAACTGCAGAAAAAGAACAAAACAAACATTTTATTAATGCATGTCACCATGAGAAAAGCCTACTCTGTTTGTGTCTTAGTGTATTTTTGTAAGGAAGTACCTATATACATTTTTTCTTCAGTCTTTCCTCTTAGTTTTTTTCCTGTCCAGTTTCTCTTTTCTTTTTTTTTTTTTTTCCTCATTGTCTCATCTTTTTTCTGTGTTGGTGAAGGTCAATGTCTTATTTATTTTCAGTCTCTTGCCTTTCTTTTTCCCCAAAACTAAATAAAAACTGTTTTAAAAACAAATGGTGATTTAACTTTTAAAAACAAATTTCCAACTTTTAAGCATTTTTGCTATTTTTGTTCTCTTTTGTTCACAGCAGCAGTTTTCTGTTAGCCATGTCTTTAAAATGTTAATAACCTCACTGTGAATGATTGGCACATCGCTACCGATTGCCAACAAAAAGGTCTGACAACCGATCCCTCCTTGCATAAGCTGCACAGTTTTGTTTCACCAGCTTCATACATTATCTATCTATTATATCTATCATGGTAGTTCTGGATGAGTTCTCCTTCCAAGATACATTTACCTAACACTAGAATAAATGAAATGTACATCATGCAGCAAAAAATTAGAAAATCAGACATATATCCATTATGGAGATGGGTTTTTACGGGCGTGTGCCCTATTGCATAAGTAATACTGAAGAATGTCCCTACTATCGTGCTGACACAGGGGAAGCTTTTTGATTATCTTGCTTTGCTAGCAAAGTCATTAGTTAACAACTAGCTCATAACACAAGAACAACAACCTAATGTCTGTATGATAAAAATACTAAATGGATAGATAAGAACAGCTTTTTCTCACCTGGCTGTCTCCTCCGCTCAGTAGTTCTTCAGGGAAAGAACTACTTTCCTCGTTAAACAGCTACTCTTTGCTAAAGTAAGAGAAATTATACAACGTTCAAAGTTTTCCGTTGTCTGACAAGTAGGAAGCCTACTCAGTATTTTTCACCAAAAATTATGTTTTAATTCACAAAAAAACTGTTCTGTAATCATTACAGAACAGTTTTTACAATAATTAAAACTTTACTCAGTGGCCTAATATATAAAAAGACTAAGCACAGAGTAAACAGTGTTTAGATCAAACAATACTGCATCATCCATGGGGCTCATTTGGTTTCACTTACATGTCTATTCAGGTGGCATTGGAGAGGCGGTGCAGACTGAAGACATTGCCATCCGTCCGATCATGGTTGATCTTGCTTAGGGCCAAATGAGCAGCGGCCACAGTGTAATGTGGAATGTTCGCTACCTTTAGCTCCGCAGTTAGCCGCCTTATCTGACTGTGTGAGAGGCAAGTGCGTCGTCACCGGCAAAGGTCAAGGTAACATGTGACGGAGGGGCTTATTGTATTGTTTTTTCTTGAAAAGATAATAATAATAATTTCAGTACATGTGTCAAATGAAAAATTTAAATAAAAAAGGGACCAAAAGGGCACATTGGGATCATGGAGCAAAGGGGCAGGTGCTCAAGCCCCCTTAGCCCCCCCTCTGCACGTGCCTGGTGGATGGTATCTGGGCGTTAACTGTGACAAACACGCAGAAGACAAGCTGGTTTGTGAGCATAAACCAGGCTTTTAGCGTCCTGCTGCATGCAGTTAGCCTAGCCTTGTAGCCAAACCAGGTCCTGGAAAAGACAGAGTGAACTGTCTCCATCTGTCATTGGACCGCTGAAGCGAGCGACCCCCATTCCCAAAAGGGGCAGACCCGTTCACATCCAGTTCAATTTGCATCTTTATTAAAGAAAAACGAGGCTTTGGAGTTTTAGGTTGTCCACTCTATAAAACCTGGAACTCAACGCTATTTCTGACTATTTCAATTGGAAGAAGCTTCCTGGATGGAAGAAAGAAACGTCTTCAAACTTGGACAACAAGTCAGAGGATTGTTTTAACTTTTTAGAATGACTCTGACCTGGATGACTGAGGGATCTTCACCAGAAAGCTGCACTATGACAGCAAATCTTTCAAAGGGAGGAGCTGTAATTTCATGGCGATAAACATATTGACTGACTGCATCCATGCTTTGCATATTAAGGAAAAACAGTAAAGATTGTGTATTATTTCCTAAACTTCTTATTACATCAAGTACAGTTATAACAATATACCCCATGTTCTTGCCACACATTACATCACGTAACAACATACCACCCGGCCATGATGAGAGAGCGGCTGAGCCTAGCTGAGCAGCCATTTAACCCAGATTAGCCCTCCACTTTGATCTCTGAATAGATATTCAGCTCAGCTACTCCTCTGCTGATCCTTCTTCCCGCCACCATCTTCTATCCTTTGGGAATGCCTCATCTTAACGGGAAATGTGACAATGCAGAGGGTGAAAAACAGGGCAGATGCAAGTGAAACTAACATATGTTATAAATAATTCACTGTTGGCTTTCCGTGGCTCTTTAAACTAAATCTGAAGGATTTCTGTTTTTTTAATTTTTTTTATTGGTTCCATAAATAGGATAAAACTAAGCAGTGAACATTGATGCTTTAGAATAAAGAACCTTATCCAGTTTGCTAAATTCTGCAATAATTTTTAAAAACACAGCTGCATCAAAACTGACTTTTTAAAATAGCTCTTAAACTCTACTGCTGATATGCTTCTTTTGTTTTTCTCTGAAAAATCTCTACTTGTTTCTCTTTTGTCTGAAAATCTCAAATAGTTTTACCCTCGGAGAAGGTTTTTTTGCCAACTAACCGACTGGAAAATAAATGCTAAATATTGTCATCCCGAGCCAGTCCGTCTGTCTCCAAGCCAGCTCCCATATCGAGAGGATGAAGAGAGCACATCCAGTTAGTCACAGTCAGAGAAACAGGACTACGCACTGGAAAAGCAGATTACAATACAAGCGAGAGAGAGAAATGGTGCAGAAACGCGTCGTTTTTCCAAGGACCTGGTTTTTTTTAGCTCAAAGGCTAGGCTAACTGCCTGCAGCGAGAGGCTAACTGCACGCTACAGCCGAGGGAGCTAACTGCATGCAGCGAGGCTCACACTGCATGCAGTCTTGCGGCTAACTACATGCAGCGGGCGCTCACTGCATGCCAGCGAGGCTAGCCCTAGTGCAGCGAGGAGCTAGCACTGCATGCAGCGAGCTAACTTGCCTGCAGCGAGAGCCTAGCTACGTGCAGCGATGCTAACTGCGTTGCAGCGAGGCTAACTGCATGCAGCGAGGCTAACTGCATGCAGCGAGAGCCCTAACTGCATACAGCGAGGCTAACTTTGCATGCAGCGAGGCTCACTGCATGCAGTGCGCGCTAACTGCATGCTGGCGATACTGTGCTTGCAATGCAGCGAGGATTCTAACTGCATGCACAGCGAGCTAACTGCATACAGCGAGCTCACTGCATGCAGTCGAGGCTAACTGCATGCTTGGATGCTAACTACATGCAAAAGCGAGGGCTAACTGCATGCAAGCGAGACTAAGGCTTTAGCCTCCTGCTTTCCCTGCACCTCCTTTTTTTTTCAAACATCAGGGATCTGATCCAGCATGGATAAAAGACAGCTAGGACTGTTTTAAAGCACTTTCCAGAAAAGGCAAAGAAGAATAAAAAAAAAAGTTTGGGATTCACATGGAAAATAATAGAATATAGTCGACTTTTTCTAGTTGTTTGTTTATTTTCATAGTTGCTCTTAAATAAACACATTCTCAGAAAATGAATAGTTTTTAGATATTATAAAATATAAAGCTGACTAATAGCTTCTCCATTATTAAACTGGTTCATTATTTTTTTGGTTTGTGACCCAATATTTTACCATGCAAAACACAGATTAACCTTTACAGCCACAGAAGGGAAAGATTTATGGACAAAAAGTAAACCTGGACATTAAATTATGTTTTGTTTTTATCATGTTATTTGTTGTTGGCATTCATATAAATATACTGGTGTGATAACTTATATATCTAAGTGTGCGTTTGATTGGTTTTTGGTATACCTCTATTTTAAATTATAGCCTCCTCTGGTGAAAACTTCACCAGCCACCACTGATCATTTCTCTCTGTATGTCCCGACGGCTAAGCTAATAATTGGTAGCAGAAAATTATATAAAATGTTTGATAAAAGGTATGTGGAGAGCATTTAAAAAGTTTATTGCAAACAGTTTGGAACGAATATCAAGCAGGCAGATAGTTAGCAAGCTTGAACAGAGTGGTGACGACTGAAGCAGACAATTAGCCAGCTTAAGGAGGCAGATAAAGGCAGAACAAGCAGGACCCAACGTTTACACGCCTGAGAAGACAGATGACTGAACAGAGTGGAAGCAGGCTTTGAGCAGACAGGATGATGGGAGAACGAAGTGGAAACAAGCAGAAACAGTACAGAGTCAGAGGCTGTTGAGAATCACATAAAATAAATCCGCTCTGCTCTCCCGAGATCTAGATAGTGACAGCAAGCAATACGAGCAAAACTTTAACACGATGACTCCTGCCACTTGGGTGCCTGGAATCAGTTGTCTAAATAATCCTACTAGGTTTGCAGCAATGTTGGATTCAGAAAATGTAGATTTGCAAACAAATAGAAATTGAGTCTACACAGGAAAGAGATTCAAGGAGCTTCTGCAGGAGCGGAAGGAAAAGCCCAACCCAACTTCAAGCTTTCCTTCTCCGAATCCCCTCCTGCAGCCATCTTTTATTAACAGAACATGACTCATGGTTACAAACAGAGTATTGTTCCCCACAAGAACAACTGATCAGTTCATGAAGAGACGAAATGCTCCATCAGAATGACGAGAGAGGATGGTCATCCTGAAGCTGAACAGGGGAGACAGGAGTGGAGCATCCCCTGCATACAAAATGCGTTTTATAAGCACACATTAATTTTATAATCATCATTGAATAAACCTAACAAGCAACATGTCCACTTATGCAGGAGCATTTTTTGCTTGGCACTGGCAATGTGACGTTTAAAACCTGTTGCTTTGTAACTTTGTTACAAAAATACTGAAATCCAAGTTCAAATAGAGGACGTAACTCTAGAAAGGGTATTTGCTAATAAGTTTCTCGGCGTAATAATAGATTGGAAACCTCATATTAAACATTTACAGGGTAAACTCAGTAGAAGCATATTTATATTGGCTAGAGCTAGACATGTATTGAATGCTGAATCACTTCATATCCTGTATAACTCTCTGATTTGACCATATCTATCATATTGCTGTGAAGTGTGGGGAGTTAATTACAAGAGCTCTTTACATCCGGTAACCATCCTACAGAAACGAGCCATTAGAATAATCCATAATATTGGTTATTATGAGCATACAAACCCACTCTTCAAAAAATCCAGAATTCTCCAATTTGACGAGCTTGTAGAATTTAAAATGGCTCAATTTATGTTCAAAGTATCTAAGAAGTTGTTACCTGAGCACATACAGAGCATGTTTTCTGAAAGAGAAGTGGGGTATAATTTAAGGGGTTTACTATTCCTTTAAAGATGCGCAAGTTGCGAACAACAAGAAAAAGCTTCTGTATTTCAATTAAAGGTGTAAAGTTATGGAACAACTTAAACGGAGATTTAAAACAAAGCAATAGTTTAATACAATTCAAAAGAAAATATAAGGAGGTCATTTTCAATAGAGATAGACATATGAGTGAGAGAAAGCAAAAATGTGTGTATTGAAGATAACAACTTGGTGTAAGGGTTTGAAAAGACAAACCAGCATAAAAAGGGAAATGTTTACGGTAGGTAAATATTAGTAACTGCTGACGGGCACTTTAACTTTCACTTGGCTCTGATTTTTTTAATAACAGTAGGATCTGACCTGATAAGTTTTCACTTCTTCCTACCCCATTTTGAGCATGATATATTAATTGAAACAAATATCTGTATTTTTTCTCTTCTTTTTTATGCACTTCTTGTTACTGTGCACTATTTTATTTTTATATTTGTATCCTGTTCGAATACATTTCAAAACATTTTTAGAGTCACTCTGGAAGACAGAGCTGTCTCCTTTATGTTTTATTTCAATTTTAAAAGAAGTGAACAAATAATACATAGATTTTATTCTTACATAATTGGTTTCTACTGCAACTGACAATCTCTAAAGCACTTTCAACGGTATCTTTGTCCTCTAAGTGACAAATTTTCACTCCTTTTTTAATAAAACAACACATTAAGTTAATGCTAAGCTTTCTTTGTGTAAAAAAAAAGCATGGAGATTTTGCGCTCTGCTGTGCAAAAATAAAAATAAAATCAGCCTCAGCACAATCCAGGTCCAGCAGCCGCTGGCATTTAGTCAGTTATCTGCATTATTAGCCATAGCCTTATTTCAACATGCAGCCTATGGGCCAACGCTCATCCCACAGATGCAGGATCGATGTCTAATTTCTAGCGTTCAAAGCGACTTATTTTGTGTATGTGTCTGGAGCTGTATCAAGCCGCTGCCTAAAGTCGCAGCCACTTTGAAATTGCCAAATTTCAAGATGGCTGCACAATTTGCACATTAAGCAATAAAATGAAAACCACTCTTTTATCAGAATCATATGGTTTTTGCTTTTTTCTTTCTAATTGCTTTCTGCCAACTTCCTCCTTCTTTAATAACGGCATGTTACATTTCACTCTATTTGCAATTAACCTTGACAAAATATGACTTTCCCTACGATCACATAGATTTCTAATAAAATGCATTGAAGCTTGGCACTGAAAATTAATGTATGTGTTGCTGTGTTTTGCTCTACCTTCACAGATGTCACATCAGGGTTATTGACACATTCGGGACGGAGCCAGCTTACAACCATGAAGAGTACGCAACCCTGCATGGCTATCGGACCAACTGGGGCTACTGGAACCTGAACGCCCGGCAGTACATGACCATGTTCCGTAAGATCATCCAGTGTTTTACTTATCGTTTGATACCTGGCCTCTAATCTGCCAGTTTGTTAAGATGTGACTGTTCTTGTTAAAAAAAAAAAGTCACCCTATAATAAATCAGCCCTTCATGCCATTAAAACACCTTTTTTGTCTTTTTAAAATTTCTGAAAATGTTAAACTAGTCTTTTCACTTCTTTTAACAGGTCTTGGCTGTCGTTCACATTCATTTCTATTTTTAGCACAGTGTTCCTTCTACCTCTACTTCTCTTGTCCTGTTTTTTCCTCCTATAACCTGCACAAAAGGTCTGATTCCTTTTGTCTCTTCACTTCCTGGCCGAATCATTGACTGCTTAACTGTCTCTTGCTTTTACATTCAGCCCTCAGCGTCTCAGCAGCAGGATCATTATATTGACAATGCTCAGCATATTGTAGACTCCCACATTCCAGACTGGTCAGAGCTATAATGAGTGACTCAACCTTCATACTTATGAGAGCGTGGCAGGCCTGCTTTTATTACAGATCTTCAATACTTGAGAATGCACTCTGCAAAAAAGGGGATAATAAGCAGTTGGCTTACAAAAAGAAGTCAGCGGCGGAGGATTATTTCTGCAGTCGGTTTTTATCATGTCAAATTGCTTGAACTCACTGAGAAGACCACATGAAGTGCTTAAAACATACATTTTATAATATAAAATCGCTGCATTATTCTTTGAAATAACCAACAGGAAGCAGCTCAGTGAGTTATTATACTTCCAGTCTCTGAACTATAGAGCGAAAGGATGGACTGATTTTCCTTGCATTCTTCTCTTCCTCTCAATTAGAATAAAAGTATGTTCCTCTCTTGTCTTCCTCTGTCTTTCTGCTTTCTTTTCACCTTCCTTCCTCATCACTCTGCTACTTTCACACTTGCACGCTTTCAGCCCACACACCAGACAATTCCTTCATGGGCTTTGTTTCAGAGGAACTAAACGAGACGGAGAAGAGGAGCATCCAGCAGAACAAAGTCAACAACATGGCTGTGGTGTATGGAAAAGAAGCCAGCATGTGGAAGGTATACTTCCCTAATCAAAGATGTGGTAAAGATCAGGTTTTTGCTCTATTTTGCTTTAGCTAGGCGTTTCTTATCTGTTTGTCATTGCCATCAGTTATCATGCATTTTCATCCTATAGCCTCATACTCTTCATCTTCCACTTCTCTGGAATCGGGTCTTATCAGAGACGCCCTGATTTCCCTCTCCCCAGAAACCACCTCTTGGGACCTTTTAGGGAGCCAGAAGGGTTCCAAGGCCAGCTGAGAGACATAGTCCCTCACGCTTGTCCTGGAATATTCCCTTCACCTCATGGGATTACCTGGAAAACCTATCAAAGCAGGCAGCTAACACGTATCTGAGTCAGTGTTTAAATTCCCCGTGGGAGGTATTTACCCCCATCTACTGGTGTTTTAAATCAATAACAAACGACCAAGAAGTGCACTCTCTGGCTGTGCCTGAATGTCCGCCCAATTACCTATTTAGAGCACAATATAAGCATTACGCCTTTTATATGATACTCCTTTCTTAATGGCAGAAAAAACAGTTTAAACTAGGGAGTGATGGGCTTTTAGTGGCAGTGGGAACAGCTCGCTTGCCCAGTCCTTAGACCGATTTAAACTCGGTCCTCGAGGGCCGCTGTCTCTGCTCCAGCACAGCTGATTTTAATTGATAAGTTGATTAACAGGCTTTTTGCTGAACTGCAATCATTATAATCAGCTGTGCTAAAAGCTAAAGAAAACCTCTAAAAACCCTGCAGGACAAGCGTGCCCTCCAGGATCAGAGCTTTGGAGATGCCTTGTCTAGGGGATTCCCCTGGAGGAGCTGGACAGAGTGGCTGGAGAGAGGGACGAGATCTGGGCCTCCCCTACTGAAGCTGCTACCCCTACGACCCGACCCCTAATAAGAGAAGGAAGATGATGGATGGATGGATGGATGGATGGATGGATGGATGGATGGATGGATGGATGGATGGATGGATGATGGATGGATGGATGGATGGATGGATGGATGGATGGATGGATGGATGGATGGATGGATGGATGATGGATGGATGGATGGATGGATGGATGGATGGATGGATGGATGGATGGATGGATGATGGATGGATGGATGGATGGAGTATTAGAGACGCAGTTCTATCTTCTAAGACTGCCAATGATTGTTTTCTGCTTTCAGCTACTTTAGATCAACAATGATGTAAAACAATAGTCAATATAGGGAATAATATGTTGAGACTCCAAAAGAGATTTGATCCGTACAGAAACCGGTATGGCGCAGTTTGTCTGAGTGGAGTTGCTGGGAGTATGATAATGTCATAAGAAGGGGCGGGCCCCCGAGTACATCTGGTACCTACACCGACCTTTAGAGCATGTTGTCTGTCGCCTGTTTGTGTCATCACAGTTTAGCTTCATAGTGCGGTCAGATGTAGAAATATGCATACAGTTCATTAACAGGCAGTTTTCCTAGAAGTTTTCTGCTTATTCATCCACATTAAGATCAGCTGGGTCTCCATTCTTTAAATAATTATTGTTTGTGTGGATAAGGCCTCTGATTCAAATATAGCTGCTTGTAAAAAGGATCACAAGGTACTCTGAACATACTGAACATGCATAAGGCTTCTCTTTCTAATCATGCTATAGAAGTTTTTTTTTTTCTTCAATTAATTCTAAAAGATTTTTCTTCTGTTCTTTTCTGTCTTTGCTGTGGATCGATAAACCGACTGGATGCTGATTAGCTTCAGGTAATCCTCTTTTCATTCTCATCCATTATTATTCCAAACCATATGGGATTTATTGAACATTTGCAAACACATTTTATTGGGATTTTCTTTGATCTAACAAACTCTACATATAGCCCATGAAATGTCAGCTAAATAAACAGTAAACGTATCTGAAAGGTGTAACAGGAATTTCTACTCTCTAGGACACGCCCCCTCTTCATTTGCATATTGAGACAGAAATGCATACAGAAATGTTAAAAGGGAAGGCAGAAATGTAAAAAAAATATAAAGTAAAAAAAATAAATTAGGTAAATATTACAAAGGCAAATAAATAAAAAGAAGCTAATTAAAAAGAGTTATATATATATTTATGTCTCACTGTATAATTTAATTTCTACTTACATTTATTTGTTGATTGTGTTTTTTGTTGGCAATTAATTTTATGCTTATATATTTACTGAGCATTTATTTATTTACAGAGATGGGAAGTAACGAAGTACAAATACTTTTGTTACTGTACTCAAGTAGATTTTTCTGATATTTTTACTTTACTTTACTGCTTATTTTTATGGCTGACTTTTTAACTTCTACTCCTTACATTTTACACAAATATCTGTACTTTCTACTCCTTACATTTTAAAAAATTGTCTCGTTACTTTAGTTTTGAATCATTTCAATGGAGTTACCGTTATTATTTTTTCGTCATCAATACCAAATTCCATCTAATTGGATGGGAATCTACGTTGCATTTGGACTCGCACCACTACAAGATGAATCGACAGATTCGGTATTCATTGGCGGACAAATCATTGCAGCTTGGTGTGGCCGGTGGCGTTAGCATAGTAGCATGGACGGCGAGATGATTGAAAATGAACACAACGGAGATCTAGTCCTATTGGCAGACATCCACTTAAAATGTAGGCAACGGCATGAAAAAGTGGTTTCTACTTTTACTTTTATACTTTAAGTACATATACACGCGCTGGAACTTTGTTACTTTTACTTAGGTAAAGAAGTTTAATCAGTACTTCCACTTTTACCACCAAGAGTATTTTTAACACAAGTATCTGTACTTTTACTCAGAAATTGAGGAGAAGTGAATACTTTTGCCATCTCTGTTTGATTTATTTTTAAATATGGCAGAGTTGGTCCCTCCATAGGGCGTCTTGAGGAGTAGTAGAGGATGTGGCAGTATGTGACGATGTGAGCGGGGCGGAGCGCTGATGTGGGATATGGAATCTGGGGGGCAACAAATGGCAAAAAAGAAATACTTAAGAACTCAAATACAAAAAATAAAATAAAATAAAACCAAATGGAAATAAAAGCAATGAAAAATAAAAGATAAAATTTAAACAGAACCAAAACCATGACATCTTGACTCTAAATTAAAAGGTACCTCCATCGCCTGTTAACAGGCCAGAAAAGAAGAGCAGTGTCACCAGGAGATTTGTGTTCTACTTGATGTGATTCACCAACGAGCTGTTCCGATCTAAACCTGCAGGGGGAGCACTGACGCTCTCAAATCAATAATAAGACATTTTAATTGTTGACATATCAATTATAAACAGACAACAAAAATACAGTTACCTTCTGAAAAAGAAACATGGTTGATTAATTATTTACTAAAAAGCTGAGTTTTTCAGAACAGTTTTTCTTTTTTCTTAAAGGTTGAAAAAAAGGCTGCTAAGTATATTTTCAGCTGAGATGTAATAAAGAAAGGTAATTTATTGCAAATAGCAGCAGAGTGCAGGAGAGCAGTAGAGTTTGACTTAAAGCTGATGAGGAAGAAAAAGAACCGAACAAAAGTGATAATGTTTTTATTTTCAGATGGGGAGAAACGTTTGTTTTCTGCATCTTTCTTCCAGTTTCTGGCTGATGATTAATTCTTTATTTATTGGTCATTCTGCTCAATTTAGCAAAACCCAAAATTAAATTTCTCTATCCTATTTAATCAAATTGAAAATATGAAAAAAATCTTAAATGATTTCATGTTGAGGAAGAGAAATAAGTAATAATCCAAGCTCCTAATATTAGTTAATTTAAATTAGTTTATAGTATTATATTTTACCTACCGTAGATAGAATTGATACATTAAAGAGCAAAACTTCAACGTTAGCAGCAACGTTGATACAAAGATACGTTCACACATTGTGTGGATCTTATCCTGAACATGGGAGGAATAAGCTGCACATGATTACATGCTTGTTAATGTTTTGTTTTTATTTCGAACATGCAAGAGAAAAACAAAAAAAAAAAAAAAACAATAAAAAACAATGTTTAAAAACATTGGAGAGAAAAACAACAAACAAGGTGCCCTTCTTTCCTAAATTAATATACCTCTATTACATGTGTGAAAAGGAGTAGGAAGAAGTAAAACTTTTGTGCTCCTGCCCCTTTAATGTTGAGACTCTTTTAGCTCCATAGCAGACATCCCAACTCTCCCGGAAGTTCCAGGAGAATTATACATCATTTTGACTAAATCTAAGTTAAAACTACTGTTTTCTACAAAATTTGAATTAGAACTCAAAGAAAACTTTTAAATACATCTGTAAAAATAAGAGGTTTTTTTTTTATTAGATTTGTGAAAAAAAAAAAAACATTTATCAGATGAAAACTGGGATCCTATCTCAATCCCACTGAAGCTTTCACCTTATTGTTTTTGAATAATTAGTGAAACAGAATTTGTAAAGAAACAGAATGAAATAGATCCAAAGGACCGATCAGTAACATGTCTGTTCCAGCGCATCATCGTTAGAATTTCTGGCCCCCGTCGGCCCCTGTTGCTAGCACCGGCCATGGTGAGGAATGATGTCATCGTGGCGAGGTGCACTGAATGCTGAAGTTCCATGAAAAACAGAAAGCACAGCCGATGTTCAAGGCTACAAGATTGAAAGTATTGAAAATAAAAGACCAATACTGCTCTGTTTAGTGTTTAAGCAATTACTGTTAGCTAATAAACAAGAAGTTGCTGGCTTTAAGTGTGTATGGGGCACGGTGCGGTACCCGGTGGGGCCCCAAGGGGCATCTCCCTGAAATGAGTTTTTGGAACTTGGGGTGTCTGCCATAAGCATTTGCCTTGAACCAATGAATGTTTAGGGTTAGTTTGGTTTAATTTTCCATAATCCTTCTAAATGCATAAGCTGTTAACTCCTACACTCCAAAAACAAGGAAGACGGTTTTATTTGCTTTTCTTAACTGCTTTCAGATTAGATGTGTTCTATCTGTGGAGCATCAAGACTCCATTTCTCCATTCTTTTCCTTCATATTGCCTGGCTAGACTCCCCCTCCACCAAGTTTAAAATGTTTCTGCTTTTTGAATGTTTGTACAGGCTCCTTTCAGTCCTACTCCGCTTTGTTATCATACTTCTGACCCGGTTCAAATAAGCCAATAACAATTTTAATACAGTAGTACAGTAGGGATGCAGGATATAATCGGCCCCCTATCGGTATCGGCCTTAAAACTGAATATCGGACATCGGCCACCCCACCCGATATTTAACCCGATATTTGATCAGTTTCTGAGTTTCTAAAGTCTAAAAAAAATAAAAATACTACTTCTTCTTCTTCCTCAAAAACTTCTTTTTACAGACATATTGATCCATTAAAATATCCCAATATCTTCATATGCTGATATATTGCCATTTAAAACACCATATCAATCTCTTTTACTAATGAAATATTGCTATATGTCATCGTTATGCTACGAAAAATCCCGAAAATTCACCAAATGTTGCCATATTTTTATATGTTGATATATATTGTGTGGTATCGATCTATTTTACTAACAAAATCTCACAAGAATTTGCAAAATATCACGCAGAGTTTGTAACAGAACGATGAAATTTCACCAGATTTTTGAAAGTAAAATAGATCGATACCGCGTTTTTAAAAATCTATTTGATATCAGCATATGAAAATATATTTGAGTCTATTATTTTTCAAAGTGTCAGAAATGGATAACAAAAAACTGCTATTTTCAATGACTACTTATTTTTGTCCAGCTTTAACATCGGTATCGATATCGGTTATCGGCTACATGAGTTTTAAAATATCGGCATATCGGATATCGGCCAAAATCCCAATATCGTGCATCCCTATAGTACAGGAAATGTTTATGAATGTGTTGGTGGGGGTGGGGGGGGAGCAAAGCCAGGCAAAGTCGAGCAGATTGGAAAAAAGGACATTATACTGTATGTCCTGCCAACAGAAATGGTTCTCTTAATGTCCTCCAAACCACTTCCTGAATCACCAATAAACCAAACAGCTGAATTTCCTTAGATTCCTCCTTTTCGGATTCATACTTCCATGGACCCGTTCACACCAACAGAATGAGACAGATGTGGGGTTAATTTAGGAAATCTAAACCCTTACTTGCCTTTGCTTCACTAGTGATTTCACTGCTGCTGCTTGCAGCACTTAGCGCCTGAACAAATCTCCTAATTGGCTGAGAAAACCTTGCAGAGGCAACCATTGATCACTACAGCCTCCATCTACGTCTCCAGGGAGGCAGAGAGGAGGTGCACCACACAGCAGAGGGACGCAGTGAGCTGCTTCACACCGACTGGAAGATCAATGAGTCACTCTAGGTTCACCTGGTTACTTTTTGCTTCTTAACTGATTGTTGATGATTGTTGCTGTTGGCTTTGCTTTTATTCATTCCTTTTAAAAAAGCAGGTTTCTGATATTCAGTCAAAGAAAACAATGCTGTATTTTTGGAATAAAGGAGATTTATGCATAGCTGGTGGAGAGCAGCAAAAGATAAAATATTCCAAAGCTTCTTCAAAAACAGAGTATTATGTGAAAATATTAACAAGAACGATGCCTTGATGCAAAGTCATGCTTTATCTATTTATGTCTTATGAAGAAAAATAGTGTTTTTTTTTTATCATAGCAGAATCACTTTCTATGGCGATAATATTCCTCAATGCAGCGGAAACTGATTGATTCCTTATTTATGACATTAAGAAATAATTGGTTTTAAAGCTGTTGGTGTTCCTGATGTGACCCAGCTGTTACTAACAGGACAACTTGAGCTACAGGATCTTCTCTTTTAAAATCTCTGATCTTCTTGAGAGACCATTTTCAATTCAGTTAAATTCTATTCAGTTTATTTCTATAGCTCCAATTCACATCATGTCATCTCGGGTCACTTTCCAGTTCACCAGATCATCCAGTCAGATTGATTCAAAGTTTTCTATCTAAAAACCAGCTGATTACATCGACTCATTGACTCTTCAGCAATCCCTCACACTAAGCATGCTTGTAGCGACAGTGGAGAGGAAAAACTCCCTTTGAACAGGAAGAAACCTCCAGCAGAACCAGGCTCAGTGTGGCGGCCATCTGCTGAGGCCCCCACTGGGGTTCAAGGAGACAAAGCAGACATAGAAAGAAGCATAGATACAAAAAGGCAGCTGTCAACCAGCTCCACAGAAGCGGCCCGTCCAGGAAACACACAGCCAGGCAGGCGAGCTCGAGCCAGCTCCCATGTCAGAGAGGATGAAGAGCACATCCAGTTAGTCACAGTCAGAGAAACAGGACTACACTGGAAAACAGGCCAAACTCCAACATCACAAAGGAAACAAAGGTGTTTGATGGCAGCAACAGCACAACTGATATTTCTCTCCAGGATGGAGTCACAGCCAAACAGGGAACAGACCAGATGAAGCTACTATGAGAAAAAGCAGAGAGAGCAGAGCGTTAGAGATTGAACTAACAAGATTCTGCAGAGTGGTGGGAGAATAGAGATGATAGAATGAAGCAGAATGATGAAAAGGGGTCCCTATGTCCTCCAGCAGTCTAAGCCTACTTTATAGCAAAACTATAGAGATAGCTCCAGGATAACCTGAGCCACTCTAGCTAGAAGCTTTTATCAAAAGGAAAGTTTTAACCCTAGCCTTTCCGCTAAGCCTCACAGATTTTGCATAAGATAAAGGTTTGAGGACTGGAATGATCATGAAACACAGTTGGTTTTGATTAACTTTTGCTTTCTTCATATAGCTGTGTCATTTTGTATTCTTCAGCATTTCCAGTTTGGTACAATTTTATTCACAGTAAAAGATTAATTCATTTTTCTAGTGCCAAAAAATTCAGATCATCTGAAAACATCTTTACAGACTTTGCTATTAATCTTTTATTTGTGATTTTATGTACACAGAGTGTATAGAAACTGAAAATTCATTCAATAGCAGTTTATTAGCTTTCATCCAGACAGTAAATGAACATTTCCTTCCATAAAGTGCAGCAGTGATCTTTAAATGTAGACAACTGAGGGAGAAAAAAACCTGGTGCAAAAATATGTACATATAGTATTTTATATATTTGGTAGTGAGGAACACTACCTTTTCTCTGGATGGAAACAGTTGAGGAGAATTTGGACGTTTTTGTCTAAATACACATTGATTAATAATATACCTGAAAATACAGTTCATCTTAACTTACACATATGTAAAATGTTTATTTAATTAGTTGGATTATAAAGACAGGTCTTGGTTTTGGGTAAAACAGATTCCTTGTTTAATATTTGCTGCAAAGTTAACAAAGTTTAAATCTTCTACTGTTTATAATATTCGACCCTCTAAGGGGGGCTTTATCTGCCTCCCACACCCCTGGAAATATCCTCCAGCTTCGTCTTAGATGTTTTCTTATAGAGTTTCTAAAACTGGGGCCATTCATCATCAGCTGTAAACAGTGTTTCTGTATAGTTTCCCTTTAAAACAGATATTCAACCAGAAGCTTCTGGCCTATCCTGCCGCCCCATGCCAATGGATGCCTGCTCTGTTTTCTTTATTATTTCCTCCTCAGAGGAGGAGACATGTTTTTACTCTCTGTTGGTTTTTACTGGATCAGAAAATATGCTAATGTGAACACAAGTTGTTTGGGCATCACAGAGACGTCTTTTTCTGCAGAGAGTAAATACGGCGTTAGATGCTGAGAGAAACAGACGTATTGAGATGTGTCAGGCTGACACACAGAGACGGCTCACACACAGATAAAAGAAAACAGGCTCAGATCGGTTTACTTGCTCTCAGACTCTTTAATCGTTCTCCGCTCACTGGTGGTTTTAGCTCTAATCTTTGATATCACCAGTTTTTCTTTTTTCCAGCAGGGCAAAGAGAGTTTCCTGGAGATCCTTCACAGGTACATGGAGGTCCACGGTACGGTTTACTATGAGACCCAGAGGCCCCCGGAGGTCCCGGCCTTCGTGAAGAACCACGGGCTGCTGCCCCAACATGAACTGCAGCAGCTGCTCCGTAAGGCCAAGGCAAGCAGCCAGAGGCTCTGACCTCCCTTCTTTATCTATCAGTCACATTCTCACCTCCTGGTTCCTTTAATCCACAAGTTTCCTTTTCATTCACCAGATTTAGAAACAGGGACGGATTTAGGAAATTTGGGGCCCCGGGCAAAGACAGGAAGGGGGCCCTCTGCACTGAGAATACGACACATAAAACAGACCCATTTCAAATGGTTTGCTGCTGTCTGTTTGGACCTTTCTGAACATGTGCAGCAAATGGACTGATCCAATATGGTGGACACTGAAGGGGGGCTGAGACACACTTAATATTATCAGCGTTCTGATGGCATTTTAGCAAAAACATTTTTATTAAAAACACATAATTAATGTGCAGAAATAAGGAATATCTGTATTAAGCATACATGGAAACCAAGATTTATGGGGCCCCCAGGAACTTCGGGCCCTAAGCAACCGGCTGGTACTGCCGTTTTATAAATCCAATTTTAAATAGTTTTTACTCCATTAGTCCATCAGGGTCACCAGATTAAAAGTAATCCAGAATATTTATAATGAAAACATCTCCTAAACAGAACAGTCTCTGGAATGAGCTCATAAACTCATAAATATGTCGTTTTTTTCCCCCCCAGCTCTTTATTGGTTTTGGGTTTCCATATGAAGGCCCCGCCCCTCTTGAAGCCATAGCCAATGGTTGCATCTTCCTGCAGCCTAAGTTCCAGCCCCCCCACAGCTCACTGAATCATGAGTTCTTCCGAGGAAAGCCTACATCTCGACAGGTGACATCATCACTGACTCTTCCTTCCAAACCGCAGTTAGGAACGAGTTTATTTCTTTATTTTTTTATCTTTGCTGCAGAATTAGTTTCATCTGTGAGAACTGGAGATGTGCTTTGAATGCTTTTGATCATAGTTAGTTGTTCCTACTGTGACAGGCTTTTACAAAGAGTATTTTACAATAACTGACAATATTCAATGTGTTTAATATTTGATGCTTCTCCTGCAGGTTTTCTCCCAGCACCCTTATGCAGAGCAGTACATCGGCAGACCGCACGTCATGACGGTCGACTACAACAACTCGCTGCAGTTTGAAGCTGCCATCCAGGAAATCATGAGGACAAAGGTACAATAAGATGCATGAAATATATAATATATAAACCACTTTTCATCTTTAAGAGTCAGAAATATTTAAAAACAAGTTTGTGCATCGCATCTTTACAGCCAGCGTTATAAGTTCAATCTTCTTTCATTTATTGTTCATTTTATAATTGAAATGTGCAAAACTGTTTAACTAAATGGGATCACAGTTGCAGAAACTGATCTCTATTTATTCACTGGATTGCTGATTTCCCGTTGGTAGTCCGGGGTTGATGTGAAGCCACCGGCCGCCATATTAGTACTCCCTCGTTAGACCGGTCGCAATGTGAACAGTCTCAGTTTTCAGGGAGACTTAATGCTTTTAAAAATAAAGATAAATTCATCACTTTGACACAGACTGGCTGTTTCATAGCATCAGTAGATTAACTTATAATAAAGAAAATAGCCCCACCACATTGCAGAGTCATTATGAAGACAATGAAGTCTATAAATCATATAATATAACTAATAAATAATAATAAATAATAAATTAATGTGTTAATAATGAAACAGAATAATACAGATGAGCTAAAAGTGCTAAATTAATGATGCACATGTAATAAACATTTATTGATTACATTGTTATCGTAATTACATCTTACATATATATAATATATATATATATATATATATATATATGTATATCCTTTTACCCATCACTCTGTAATGCATCATGTAAGGAATACGTATTTTGTAGTGTTGCACTGATGCAACACTACAAAAATGCTTATAGACAGTGGAGTGGAAAAACTCCCTTTGAACAGGGAAGAAACCTCCAGCAGAACCAGGCTCAGTGTGAGCTGCCCCATCTGCTGAGACTGCCCACTGGGGTTCAAGGAGACAGAAGCAGACATAGAAAAAAGCATAGATACAAAAGGCCAAACAGGAACAGACAATTTCAGTGAATGACTTTCTATTTCCTCTACTTTCTATTTTCTAACGTTAGACCCAATGTCAGCGTCTAACTCAGTCAATGTCTTCCAGTCAGTCTGAGATAGCCAGACTAATGTTAGTCTACAGACTAATGTTAGTCTGCAGACTAAACTATAGGATCCATTGGCTATAGATGGATTTATTGCTTAGTTCATCCACTGACTGGGAAATGACCTGAGGAACGACTTCCTGGTTTTAGCAGCTAAATGCTGCACAGGGAGGCATTTTACTGCCCACTGTGGGAGTGGGGAGTACCAACATGGCGGATGGTGGCTTCAGGCTTTCAGCAATCCAGTGAATAAATAGAGATGAATGTGCAGAAATCCTTTACCTATATATTTTATTTGAAAAGGCAAATAAAGTCCCAGATCTGATCTTCCTGCTTTCATTTTGTTTAATGGTTCCTAAACCTTGACCCAACAGCAGTCAAGCTTTACAAAGCCTGGGCTCCTCCTGGGCCTATTTCTGTGTGTAGGAGGCAGATGGTGATTACAGAAGGAGAAATTCAGAGCAGATAAGGAATAAGAGAATGCCAGGAGCCACAGAAAGGTTAATTAAGGAGTCAGCTGGGTAGATTCAATCTTTCTAGAAAACACAAACACAAGAGGAGGTGGAGAAACAGAAGGAAATGAGCAAATGAAGTCAGTCAGATGGAAAAAGCGATTTTTGAAAGATTTCAGTCCCCATTAAAACTGAAAAGAAAGTAAAAGTAAATAATAGCTGCTGATGTAGGTCACCATAACTACCCAGCAGCAATAAGTTAAACTGCTGTTTATGAAGTTTCTAAAGCTGAGCCGACTTTCTGTTCCAACTTTAGCTGCAGCTTTCTGTTTGTCTGGCAGCAATAAAATGGTTAAAACCAGGCAAAAAGCAGCAGGTAAGCAAACAACCATTAAAAATGATGTGAGAAATTTTAAATCCCTGGAATTTGCCGGAATTACTAAATCCCCTCTCACACCTTGCTGATTTATCCAGCGTCCGCCGACGTTCCAGAATCTCCTTAAACGCTGAACTTTCTATGGATTATTTCTATTCTGGACTGCAAACATAGAGGATTCATAACGCTGGAGGTTCCTGCTCGATCAACTCCTCACCCCGCTCCCTTTGCACTTGTGACGATTCCTGGTCTGGCTCGAATGCCAGAACCGGAACCGATGCAGTTGGGACACACAAACCTGTCCAAGGAGGAGAGGAACCGATGTCATCAGCTTAACCTGCGTTTTTACTGCGGCGGGGAGGTACACCTGGTGAGGAACTCGACTGGAACGTACCAGACTCTCTTCATCCCCAAGCCTCCTGTTACCCAGAACTCATGTAATTAGTTCAGGAACTCATGACTCTCCAGTAACTATGGCCCCAGCATGTCATGTCCTTAACCTGCGTTTGTACTGTTTCAGCCACTGAAGCAGGTGAGTCCAATCTTCACTGTGAATTCAATCCTGTGCAGATTTCGACTCCACCTGGTTAATTGGCTGGGTAGATTAAATACATGACATGGAGATGACTTGTTGACTCCACTCCCATGACTCTCCAGTAACTATGGCCCCAGCACCTACAGAACCAGATCCGGTTTGTGTTTCTGCCCCTTCTTCTGAATCTGATCTGGTCCCAGCCATCAATCCCAGATTATTTTTTTTAGTCTTGTGTGGGAGTTCTGTAGCAGTGTGTTCTTGATTACTTGATCCTCACTAGTTTCTGCTTCTGGAGTTTTCGTTGCCCCTGTTTCTGCTCTGTTTGCCTGATCTGTCTTCGGACTATTACCTGGATCCTGCCAGATCCTACCTTGGATCTGTCTCTTGACCCAGGCTTGGAAACATCCTTGGATCTCTGATCTTCTTGCCTGGAAACCTGCTCCTGCTTCCACTCTGCCCTTGGATCATCTTTCCGGATTCCTCTGCTCTTCCTCCTCTGCTGGCTTCTGCTTCTCTCCTGGAACTCTGACAGCAGCTCGCCGCCTGCTGTGGAGAAACAATCCTTTCCAATTCCACTCCTTCCTCTTAGCTCAAACTGACCAGGTTAGCGACTCACATGCTCATCATCGTTAACCGTCTGAGTTACGTAGTCACTAACCTGAGTTTCCACCTCTGCAGAGAATGCAGTGATCCTGCCTCAGCTGGCGAGCTGCTGTTAGCAAAGCTTGCTTCGGTAACACGCTGATCTGTCTGCTTGGATTCTGGGTCCTACGGTCCATATTGGTCACCAGCTGATCTATTGATCTACCTCTCACTATCAAAGTATCACACACTTCTTTATTAGCTTATCTGTTATTTCTGCATTTTAACCATTCAAACAAAGAAATACTAGATGATGTGCTCACCCAACCCGATCCATTCTGCATGCGGTGAAACAAGCGGAGGACAGCTGTCTGGTTTCTGCTCTTCCCCTGCTGTAGGAATCAGCCGAGTGAATCAAGTGTGCATGGAGATTTGACAGGAGTTGGTGTCTACAGTGGAGGCATGTGTGAATGATTTTATCAGACTGCAGCTCTGGCTGACGGCGCCGTCTCCATCTCCTCTGAGGGAGAGCTGATGGACCACTTCACCCTTCAGTGCAGGCAACATGCCTCAGCAGACACTCAGATAACGTCCCTCTGCTGACTCACCCAGCTGACAGGGGGCCTTACCTGCACATTACAGCCATTAACGTGAGACACGCACCGAGGCGCACTCACTGAGAGATGTAGAGGTTCATGCTCCGTCAGGCAGCACTAAGAAAGCTCTAGCTGGACGACAAATTCTCCTATTCCAAGAAATCAATCAATCTTTCTTTCTTTCTTTCTTTCTTTCTTTCTTTCTTTCTTTCTTTCTTTCTTTTTCTTTCTTTCTTTTCTTTTCTTTTCTTTCTTTCTTTCTTTCTTTCTTTCTTTCTTTCTTTCTTTCTTTCTTTTCTTTCTTTCTTTCTTTCTTAAGAATTGTGTTAGTTAATCAAGTCGATTCTAAAGTGAGGAAATCACAGTCTACTTCTCAACGTTAATGGAAATTTCTTAAATTAAAAACTAACTTCCTTAAAAAAGTATTAAGGCTCAGTCTATGTTGTTGTTTTTTCGTTCCTGTAAAAGACGTGCAGGAATGCACTGAGAGGAAGATGGAAACATATTCGATGAATAAGTTCTGATGAATCAAACTGTTTCCTCCTTTAGCATCTTCATGGACTGTATTTAAAATCCCCAATTCCAGATGACATGACAGAACAATGACATCAAGCCTGGAAGCAACATGTTCCTGAAAACATCTCTCCATATATCTTGGATGTTTGAATCTGTACTTCCTGCTGATGTTTAATGTTAAATTCTGAGGAAATAATGCTTTCTGTAGCTTTGCTAATTTGCCCATAATCAGGTGGAAAAACACCTAATTAGCTATTCTTTGTTTTTCCTTTGCAACATTTTGACATTTTCCTTTAAACGTGTCCAACATTTAGGATGAAACATATCTTGACTCCATATAATGACTTTCTAAAACTCCAGCATGTTTAGCCTGTAATCAGAATCTATTCTATTGACTATAAGTTATGCAGGTGAAAATGCATCATTTTATTCCGCTCCAAGCACTAACTTACCTTCTATTTTTAATAATCTATCCATAATGCAGACCTGAACATAAAAAGTAAGAACCAGCTTAATGAAGTTGGTTTTACAGCCTTTGATATTCAGCATTCTTCCTGCTCCGTGCCGGTCCGTCGCTGTGTGTTAAACATTCAAAGAAACACTGGTGATGTATAGTCCTTGGAGCTCATTGCTAATTAGGCCAATCAAAAGGGTCTGTTAGTTATAAAACTCCTTTCTCACAGGAAGGGATGATCTATTGGAATGCAAATAAAGTCTAATGAATTGCAAAGCAGTGATGAGGCTTTGCAGAACCTGACAATGGAAACATTCATCTCCAGAAACCAACAAGAGGAGGAGGAAATTTTGGGCAATTAGAGTGAACAATGATTCAGAATCCAAACAATAAAATGTCCCTAAACTAACCTTGTTGTCGGTCGCATGTCTTACAGGTTGAGCCATATCTGCCTTATGAGTACACCTGTGAGGGGATGCTGGAGAGGCTGCATGCCTACATTCAGCATCAGGTACGCTTCCCTGCACTCCTGCAGGAATATAAAGAGGGCTTCTGTTCTACTCAATAATTCATCTGTTTATACATACATATTTACATATTCAGAAAAAACTGTAAATCTTGTTGTATGTTTGTGTACCTGTTTTAGAGTAAGACTGAAGACCAGTTTCAGTTTTTAACCTTTGGTGTAAGGTCATTTTTACAAAGTAAGAACAGTTTTAAAAGGGAAGGATATTTGTACAAAGTGAGGTCATTTGCCTCATTAAATGGCATCTCCTCTTCCTCTTAGGAAACAAACACATGGAAAGGTTGTAAATATTAGCCCAGTTTCACGTATTGGACAGATTCTGATATGCTAAAAAAGCCAATATAGTGTAGTTATGTGGTGCATCCCATGTTCTCCTTATAGCAAGTCTTGCTACATTGAAAAAATGATGTAGAAGTAAGTAAATATTTTCTTAAATTAAGTGTAGTTACTAGGGATGCAGGATATAATGGGCCCCTATCGGTATCGGGCCTTAAAACTGAATATCGGACATCGGCCCACCCCACCGATATTTAAACTGATATTTGATCAGCTTCTGAGTTTCTAAAAGTCTAAAAAAAAGAAAAAAAATACTACTTCTTTCTTCTTCCCTCAAAAAACTTCTTTTTACAGACTTAAAAACTTCTAAAGACGAGGGAAAAAATATTGATCCATTAAAATATCCCAATATCTTCATATGCTGATATATTGCCATTTAAAAACACCATATCAATCTCTTTAACTAATGAAATATTGCTATATGTCATCGCTATGCTACGAAATCCCCCTAAAAATTCACCAAATGTTGCCATATTTTTTATATATGTTGATATATTGACGCGGTATTCTATCTATTTTACTAACAAAAATCTCACAAGAATTTGCAAAATATCAATGCAGAGTTTAAAACAGAAACGATGAAATTTCACCAGATTTTGAAAGTAAAATAGATGCGATACAGCAAGTTTAAAATCTATTTGATATCAACATATGAAAATATATATTTGAGCATATTATTTTTCAAAGTGTCAGAAATGGATAACAAAACTGCTATTTTCAATGACTACTTATTTTTGTCCAGCTTTAACATCGGTATCGTATATCGGGTTATCGGCTACATGAGGTTTAAAATATCGTGGATATCGCCAAAAATCCCAATATCGCGTGCATCCCTAGTATTTACCCTTAGATTGAATTGGTAACTAAGACAATTTGCCAATAGAACGAATATTTTTACTCATACAATAAGATCGTTAGATAATTTGCAATTGAAATAAGATGTTGCAATTGTTTTTTTCTTATTTTGAACGTAACTTGTCTTGTTCCATTGGCAAACTGTCTCACTTACCTCCCCAATTCAGGAAACAATACACTTATTTTAAGAAAGAAATGACTTAGATAAATTTATTTTTTTGCAATGTAGGGTTTTCTCACAGCTTGTAGACTCAGGTCGTTTTTTTTTTCTGAAAATTCATCAAAATAGGCGGTACGAGCTTCCCCAGCCCAGAGTCAGGTAGACCTCTGAAATCTTACAAAAGGGAAAAAAGTGCATTATTTTCAAGCAATGCATTAATAACGGATTATAGGATGTGCAAAGATATTCAGCTGAACAGCCAGTGGAAACTTTTTTGTGAGCATTCCATGAATATGGAGATGATATGCTTATGACCAAACCATACAAACTAATGGGTGAAGGGTCTCACCATCTACAAAGTGATTATTTAAAACCCCCAAACTGATTGCGGGGACATTTTAGCACATTTGAATGTCAGATCTAAATGCACACACATTTAGCTTTTAAGCAAAACATGAACCCTAAAAACACCAAGAGATCTACAATGGAAGGATGTAGATCATAGCATATTCTAGTGCCAGATGTTGCTTCTATTGACACAGAGGACCTGCAGTTAAATGACCGCTGCTTTGTAGGGCGGCATAAAACCACCTGTGGCGGCCCCGTCCAGGAAACACACGCAGCCAGGCAGACGAGCTCCGAGGCCAGCTCCCATGTCCAGAGGATGAAGAGAGCACATCCAGTTAGTCACAGTCAGAGAAACAGGACTACACACTGAAAACAGGCCAAGCTCCAACATCTAGAAACAAAGGTGTTGATGGCAGCAGCACAGCTGATATTTCTCTCTCCAGGATGGAGTCACAGCCAAACAGGAACAGACCAGATGAAGCTACTATGAGAAAAGCAGAGAGAGCAGAACGTTAGAGATTGAACTAACAGATTCTGCAGAGTGGGAGAATAGAGATAGAATGAAGCAGAATGATGAAAAGGGGGTCCCTATGTCCTCCAGCAGTCTAAGCCTATAGCAGCAGCACTGTAGAGATATGATCTCTCTTTTCATTTTCATCAGAACTCTGGCTGCAGCATTTTGGGATCAGTTGAAGGCTTTTAACTACAGTTTGTGGACTTCCTGATAGTAAAGAATTACAGTAGTCCAGCCTTGAAGTAACAAATGCATGGACTAGTTTCTCAGCATCACCCTGGACAGGATATTTCTTTCCTCATTTTTTGCGCAATGTTCCTCAGATGAAAGAAGGAAATTCTAGAAACCTCTTTTGATCTGGGATTTAAATGACAGGTCCTGATCAAAAATAACACCAAGATTTTACTTTATTATCTGAAATCAGTTTTAATCCCCATCCAGATGAAGTGACTGACTAATCAGCTTCTTTTTCAGAGACTCTGGTCCTAAATGGATCATTAACTGAACTCAACCGTCCTGCCAGACACGATCGAACCGCATGCTAAATTTAGCCCTTCAGGTGCCTCGGCACGGTTCTAGTTGTGGGTTTTTTGGCGTTTACAGCTTTAAAATCGGTGATCTGTTCACCGGTTCACAACACAAACTTCTTCTCAGCTTATTACCAATAAATGGCATCAGAGGCGCTTGGTGTGACCAGGCATGATGCAGAGACCAGGAAGGATGGCTTCTTCACCTGACATTACACAGACGACCAAATATCACTAATATAAACAAACATAAGTTCCTGAATGTTTTAGGCGCCGACATTTCTGTTTGCGTAATTCCTGCCCTGAGAGTTGTAGTATCATGGACCGCCAATAGGAGGCGAGGAGCTGTGCTAGCGTGAGGTGAAAATGATCCTGAAAAACGCTCTCAGCACGGTTAGCTGATCCAAGCTCGGTCCGAATTCGGCACAGATCGGTTTCAGAGGGAAGTGGAAATGGTTCTATAGTCTACATATATTAAACATTTAGATGCACTACAGACTGTAGTGCAAAATGTCTTCTTGTTGCACTGCAAAAATTGAAATCTAAATAAGTGATTTTCAAGTGCATTTTTTCTTGAATTGTGGAGACAAGTGAGACACTTTGCCAATGGAACAAGAAAATGTACATTTTAAATAAGAAATTGTTTTATTCCAAATGCACATTATCTTATTATCTTATTTTAAGATGATGCTCATTCCATTGACAAATAATCTTATTTACCTGCTCAAATTAAGGGTAAATACACTTAATTTAAGACATTTTTACTTATTTCCAGATCATTTTTGCAGTGTGCCGTGCAGGATTCCTATTGTGGCCTGAAAGCTTGTCCATCCATCAGACATCGCCGCCTATCATGACATGTTTAATGGTGAATCTTAGTTTTCTGGAAAAGCAATGAAGGCTTATCACATTTTAAATAGTTTCAATAGTTTGCATAAACCACTGAGAAGGAGAGCGCTGCATCAGGAAGCGATAAAACGATGTCGTCCTTTCTTCTTTATCAGTCGGTACACCCACATGCTGAGGTTGAAAACATTTTTATTGGTGTTTTAAAGACATGAAGAACCACTTTAACATCTGCAGGTAGTTTTCTATGTAGGTAAAAGCTTTGTTTTTTTTTTCTTCCTCCAAGGAGGAAAAGAAGTTATTAATCTGTTTTTCCAATAAATCAAATGTGTAACATTTAACCCTCTTTTCACTTTCGTTTTTAAAGTGGAAAGTGATGATTGTGTTGAGCAGCTTGTGTTCATGCTTTTCCCTCCCTAAACCTATTCAGTGCAATAATAATATAGAATGTATTTAAGTTCATAAAATGGGAAACAGCGTCAGGTTGGATGGAGGTTGGAGAAAAAGGACCCAGAGACTGAAACTGAAGGTGGTTTCTCACAGAGTTCATTTAAAAGTTGGCAACAGAAGCAAAAATCCAAAATATCACTGAAAACCAGGAATCCTCCCAACAAAGGCAAAGAAATGATGACAAACCAGCAACAGTGACTGAGCAGGAGGTGTATATATGGGAGACAGAAACAAAGAGCAGGCTGATCAGCAGATTGGGAGCAGGTGTGGACAGAGGAGACTAGAAGGGAGCTAGGAGAAGGAGAGGGCAAACAAGAAATACCTAAACACTCGAATACAATCTAAAATAAGTAGAAAAACACAAAAAGGAAATAAAAGTCATGAAAACTCGTAGATAAAACTGAAACTGAACTAAAACCAAACAGCAGCTAAAGCAATTCAGCCTGTTTAGGTCCTTGATATGAACATAACTGAGTAGCATCTCCTGAATGATAAAACAGAGGCCAGTATCACTGAGAACTAAAACCATTTTTCCGGCTCAGCAGTGGAATAAGCTCGTTTTATTAGCAGCAGTAAATCACTTTAAGGTCTTTTTTTCTGGCGTTTGAAGTTTCACAGCCAAACCAACACAGACTCATTTGATTCTCTTTTCCAGGACTTCTGTGTGCCGCAGCCTCCCTTCATCCCAGCCAATTTCTCCAGACTGGGATCAGCTAGTGGCAGCCGGGTAATCGGACCTCTGTTTGTGCCCCTGCCCAACTCCACGGCGCTTGGCTGGGCTTCCAACGCCACGGCTCCCACGGCCTGGCCGCCGCTCAGCTCCCTCAGACTGCTGGTGTCTCAGGAGGGCCAGTCTTGTGTTGAAGCCTGCCGGTCAGCGGGTTGGATCTGTGAACCTGCTCACTTCCCCTTCATTAACAACAAGGACGCTCTGCGAGGGTAAGAAGAACAGCAATAATCAGCTTATTATAATGAAACAAGAACAGCTTCATTAAAAGTCACCGCTATTACAAACATCTCAGCAGCTCAGGAGAGGAACTCTGTCCCTCAGAACATCAGAGAACTGACAACAGACACAGCATCTCAAAAACTCACTCAGAAAATATCAGTCATCTCTTGTGAATTCACTAAATATCTTCTAATAACAAAACCAAGCTCTCGGAGCTTGTGAGGGATTGCTGAAGAGTCAATGAGTCGATGCAATCAGCCGGTTTTCCTTAGACGGAAAACTTTGAATCAATCTGACTGGATGATCTGGATTTGAATTGTTTCTATAAAATGACCTGAGATGTCATGGTGTGACGTTTTGACTGAGCGATTTAAGCAGCATCTTTTTAAATAATCTTTTTGGTCTTTTATACAATCATCTTATTTTAATGATTCACTTTTATTCTCTGTAGTTTTCCGTTGTCTCTTTGCCGCTACAGTCTTTCTTTTTATTCTGACTTCCTCACGTTCAGCTCTTTGGGTGGCTTCGTACACAAATCTTCTGCGCCCGATCAACCTGCCTACAGCTTAGAGTCTATAACTGAAGCTCTAATAGGGAACGTCTTCTGATGCGTTTCTGCTTTGGTGCCTGAGGCTGATATGATGCTGATGGATCTACTGGCAATATCCCAACAGATGGACTGGAATCCACTGGGATCCTGGAATCCAAACAGGGTTTGGCTGTTGGAGTCTTTTAAGGGCTTCCATTGAAAGGTCTGGTTCTTATGGTGACAAGGAAAACGTCTCTGGGCACACCATTGGCAACACCAATACACTGAAAAATTAACACGGATAGGTGGGGAAAGCGAGACACCGGGAAAACCCCGCAGGCATAGGAGAACCGTCTCCCTGCGCTGCCCTTTTTTTTTTTTTTTGGGATGTTTGGATTAAAACATTTCCCGACCATTCTTTCAGTATGGTGGTTCAGGATGTTTAGAGCTGATGGTGTCAGTTCAGTCCAGTTTGTTAAACCCCGTTAAGGTCTCTCTCGTCACTAAAGGTTCTAGGCCTTCCTTCTACCAGAAGCCCGGACTTCTTTCTCTTGAATTGAACCTGGTTTCCTCAAACCCAGAAATTAAGCGAGAAACCTTTTTCCAGGGGCTCTTTTTCCTTTTCTCTGGGATTTCACTCCTCGGTGAGTTGAAGGATGGAATCTGACCAGTTTCCTGGTGGGTGGATGTTTGTTTGAGGGCTGCTTAGGGATCTCTTGCTGCAGTTCATCCTTTCAGCTCTAAGTTGCTTGATCCAGATCAAGGTCACTCCGCTGATTTCTTTAAAGAAGTTTCTGCTATCGTTGAGGCGTCTCTAAAGCGTTCAGCTTTCTTTCAGGTAAGAGAACCTCCCTTTCCTTCTCAGAGACGATTTCCTGGTGGGAAACTCTTTCTTCTTCAACTCTCTCTGCTTCAAAGTCTCTGTTGCTTTGAATTCTTCTTGCAGGCCTGAGATTTCCTGAGCCATTTCTGGCGAGGAAACCTCGTTCTCTGCTCGCCAGGCCGTTGATGACCTGAAAGGTTGGACGCCCAATGTCATGAATAGGCGTCTCTTTCTTCATCAACTCTTGTTTTAGTGTTTCTGTCTGTTCTCTCAGGGTCCAGATTGTCTGTTCGTACTTCCTGATAGCTTCCTGCTGTGAAGCCTAATCGGTCCACCTCCTCCTGGAAACCAGCTGCTGGGTCTTCAGAAGCGTTTGTTAGGATTCTAACATCTTGTTCATGGTTTCAAGCATGCTCTTATTCATTACCTCCAGCATTAGGTCATGTTTGAGGTTCTCTGGTTGTTTCGTTCAGCTGCTGTTTAAAACAATCAAGCTCTATTTTCAGCATGCTAACCTCCACCTCATAGTTCCTTATGACCTCTTTGTCCAGAAAGCGGTGACTTCTTTCAGCTGTCTCTGCAGGCGTGTGCTCCGTCTCCTTGGCGCTTTGTTCAAGGCTCGCCATTTCTTGGCCGGGAGAGCTTTGTTCTTGGCGTCAGGTTGTTAAACATCTGGATGTTGGCCATCGACGTCTTTTTGAATGACGTTCCATCTCCTCATCAGTTCCTGCTTCAGCGTTTCTGTCCGTTGTTTCCAGAGTAGCTGTATCTTTTCATACTTCTCAGTCATTTTCCTGTGTGAAGCATTTACGGTTTCAGCTCTCTCTCTGCAAATTGGCCACCATGTCTTCAGTTTTTGGCTCCAGGGATTCATGGCTTGCTTAGCTGGCCTGGAACTCATTCTCTGCTTTCTTTGAGTTGTTTTCTGCGTTCTCTAGTTAGCTCCTGCTCTAGTTTCTCTCACTTGTTGCGCCTCAACATAGAATCTCCGTCTGGATTCTTTAGGATGGTTCCTGACTAGTGTCTGAAGCTGCTCAGTTTCGTTCTGCTGCAGGTTTGGTTCTGGTCTCTCCAAAAGTGCCTATATAGCGTTGCGTCCGCGCTCTACTTTCAGCTCCCATGCTGCGGTTTTGATTCTGCAGCTGGTTCTTTGTATCTTGTAGTTCTTTTTGACAAATAATTCACCTTCGGCTGCTCTTCTTTCACGCTTTTCTCTCTCGCATCAAAAGGCTTTTGGAGTCGGTTTATCTCTCGCATCAAAGTATGTGACCAGGCGGAGGATTTCTGCTATGAATTGAGCACCCTGGTTTGTACTGGTTTTCTCCGTCCACTTTCCTGGACATACTGCCCCTCGGGTGGAATCTTCTTGTCTGGTTTGACATTTTTACTCAAATGCGATTGGAGGAAAATAATTCACTGAAAAGCGATCAAACAATGTTTGCTAGAAACTCACTATGCGTGTTGTGTGCTCTGTGGGTCCAAGGAACTGGGGTGGACAGAATGTGTGGAATGGGAGGAGTCGGAATGTCTGGGGAGGTCTTAGAATTAGAATGACATCATAGAATCAGTTTGAACAAAAACAATGAATATTACAGTTTACTTTTGTTTATATTCAAAATTAGACTAGAATTTGGTGTTTCCATTGCAAAGCAAGCAGCATAGCATGCCATTGTGTCTTTCTGGCTCCATTCTATTGTGGCAAACACACAATATAGGTATCAAAACGTCGGCTCCGTCTAGGCAAGAGATGCACGATATAATGGCCCCCCCTATAATTGTCGGACTTAAAACTGAATATCGGGACGCCGGCCACCCCACCCGATATTTAACCCCATATTTGATCAGCTTCTGAGTTTCTAAATTCTAAAAAAAAATACTACTAGCTTCTTCTTCCTCAAAAACTTCTTTTTTACAGACTTAAAACTTCTAAAGGCGGGAAAAAATATTGATCCATTAAAATATCCCAATATCTTCATATGCTGATATATTGCCATTTTAAAAACACCATATCAATCTCTTTTACTAATGAAATATTTTTATATGTCATCGTTATGCTCTGAAAATCCCAAAATTCACCAAATATTTGCCATATTTCTATATGTTGATATATTGGCGGTGTCAATCTATTTTACTAACAAAATCTCACAAAATTTAAAATATCACAAGAGTTTGTAACAGAGCGATGAAATTTCCACCAGATTTTGAAAGTAAAATAGATAGATGCAGCGTTTTAAAAGTAATTTGATATCAGCATATGAAAATGCACTCACCGGCCACTTTTATTGGGTACCCCATGCTGGTAATGGGTTGGACCCCCTTTTGCCTTCAGGAACTGCCTCAATTCTTGGTGGCACCGGATTTCAACAAAGGTGCTGGAAGCATTCCTCAGGGGAGTTTGGTCCATATTGACATGATGGCATCACACAGTTGCGCGGATTTGGCCGACTGCATCCATGATGCGAATCTCCGGTTCCACCACATCCAAAGATGCTCTATTGGATTGAGATCACAGGCTGACTGTGGAGCCCATTTGAGTACAGTGAACTTTATATTGTCATGTTCAGAAACCAGTCTGAGATGATTCCAGCATTATATGTAGGCGCATTATCCTGCTGAAAGTAGCCATCAGAAGTTAATTTTATTAATGGTCACATAAAGGTGGGGGTGTAGAAGCAACAATACTCAAGGCCAGGCACAGCCAGCGTACTCAAGTGAGCACCAAAGGGGGCCCCAAGAGTGCCCAAGAAAATATTCCCCACTACACCATGCACCATGACACCACCAGCCTGAACCATTGATACAAGAGGATGGTCTCCCGTAATTTGTAGGCATGAAATTCTGACCATACCATCCGAGAATGTCGCCTTAATCGGGGGCTCATCCGGGCCAGGCAGCCAGCGTTTTCCAATCTTCTATTGTCCAATTTCCATGAGCTTGTGGTGCAAATTGTAGCCTCAGTTTCCTGTTCTTAGCTGAAGAGTGGCACGGTGTGGTCTTCTGCTACTGGCAACCCATCTGCCTCACTGTAAACCCTAGAGATGGTTGTGCGTGAAAATCCCAGTAGATCAGCAGTTTCTGAAATACTCAGACCAGCCCTTCTGGCACCAACAATCATGCCACGTTCAAAGTCACTCAAATCACCTTTCTTCCCCATACTGATGCTCGGTTTGAACTGCAGGAGATTGTCTTGACCATGTCTACATGCCTAAATGCACTGAGTTGCCGCCATGTGATTGGCTGCTTAGAAATTAAGTGTTAACGAGCAGTTGGACAGGTGTACCTAATAAAGTGGCCGGTGAGTGTATATTTGAGTATATTATTTTCACGCCGATATTGGCAAAAAAATGCGTATCGGCAAAGCATGTAAAATGCCGATCAAGACTGCCGATTCTAGTTTTAAAAATCCGGTCCGTATTTTCCAGTTTAAGCCCGATTGAAAGCGATCCATTCCACTATTGCAGCGCCAGTGTTTTCCCTGTTTTGCACTTTTTATTAAAACTTACAGTAATACTTGCACCTTTAACTGTTTACGGTTTTACTGCTCACTGTGCAATTTCAGATTGCTATTCATAATTTTGTCCAGTTTGTGTTTATCTCTTAATAAACAGTTAAGTTTGTTGTTACCAAGCATTTGTGTTTTATTCAATCTCACCTCCTAATTCAGCTGGCTAGATGTTATCAAGAGTACTAAAACCCTTTTTCAACATGAGTCTTACAACTAAAAGGCTAAATACTTTAACTTAAACTTAAATACTTGCTTGGATAGGCTGGCGGGGCCTCGGCCAGTATCGATTATCGGATCGGAAGTCAAAAGAAACAATATCGATTATCGGATCGGAAGTGCAAAAACCTGGATCGGGACATCTCCTAATCTATTCACTGTTTCCTAATAAAAAGTTCTTTATCATAATATCTGGTTGGGCCGGCTGTGAACATGCTGAGCAATAAAGGCGTTATTCAGTTTTATTAGTTAAAAAGGTTTTAACTTGGTATTTCTTTTACACTGTGGAAGAAAATGGTTACGTGTTGCAGAGCTGATTGCCAGATCGTTCCTTTACATGTTTCCATGCTTTTATTTTACACACACCCCCTCCTGCACCGACCGCCTGACGACCTATTTTAAAAGCGTTTACAACTAATAACTCTGGATGCATGAAAATGGTAAAATGTTTTAGCAATATAGATGTTACTGCTGCTCTTGCATCAAAATAGTTTTCCAAAAAATCAAAAATTGCCAGATTAGTCTTAGAAGGTTTTTCGCCTCCTAATAAACAAAAAGCACTCGTGGAGAATTTTCTTGTTTCAAAAAGGGTGTTTTCTTTACTTATAAAAAACAACAGAAATATTCTCAGAGTTGATGTACAAAAAGTTGAAATATAAAAGTTAAGTGATGTGTGTGAAAAAACTGTTGCACTCCTTCAATCAAACAATCAGATCCTCATCAGCTGCTTCTACCTGTTAATCCCAGCAGGAGGCGCACTGACAGGAGGAGGGTCAGACCAAAACCAACAAATAAGCAATATCTCTACCATTCACACAACCTCAGATCTTTAACATTAATCATCTGGCAAAATTTTAATTAATCTGATTCTTAATGATCTCCAAAATCCCGGCCCCTAATTGTTAGCCTAGCCTAGCCCAAAATAACAATTACAAAAATAATATCCACAGGAGCCTAGCATCTAGCAAAAACATCACATAAACTTAATCCTTTTGTCCATAAATGTTACATAGAGCTTCTCAACATTTCTAATGCTTAAATCAGTTTATAGCAAAGCTTAGAAAGTCTTATTCCATCCAGGCGCCTCCATTAAAAGACAGAGTTTATCTACTGGTCTGTGGATGACGCTGGCTTTGGTTTTAACCAAAACGCTTCTAACAAAAGCTTTGGTTAGAAATCATTGGAAAGATTAGATTCTGCACATTTCAACCACAAAGATCGTTTAATGAACACAGCGAGCAGAAAATAAAAATTAACACAGATATAGCAGCAGGTCAGAATGCAAACATGACAAAGCAGTAGGCTTGTCAAAAGTATTGATACTGAAACGTATCCGGATACAATACTCATTTTCAAAGGTATCGATATGGTATGAGTTGAAAAGTTTGGTATCGTGAGAACTACAAAGCAGCCGCAGCGACGTCCCTCTGAAGGCGTCCAGAAGCCGTTTCATTAATCCAAGCTTCAATTGTTTAAACTCCATTTAAACCATCAGGCTCCACAGAATGAAAGCAATCCAGCTTATTAGTAATAAAAATATTCCAAGATGAGAAAAGTTAGCTGGTCCTACCTAATGCTCAGCGTTTGATTCTTTCATCATCAGTCCTGCTCTCACTGCATCACTTGGATTCAATAAATCAAAGTTTCTCTGTTGTAAAGGTTTAATAAATGAAGCAATGAAGCTGATTCAAAGCATCTATGGAATTAGATTTATTGCTTTTATTATAAGATGAATTTGAAATATAATTCAACAACTGCAAATAATCACCCTAGCTAGCTGCAGTGTTTAGTTTAGCCGTATAGCGTTATGGTCCGGCCTCCAGAACCGCCATGGATAACCGTCTCTGACCGAAGGAGGAATCCGTTTATCTCACTGAATTATTTTATATTAACTAAAGAATAGTGATTATAGAGAAGCTGCTTCACCAGCTGATTATAGAGAAGCTGCTTCACCAGCTGATTATAGAGAAGCTGCTTCACCACCAGCGGAAATATAGAGAAGCTGCTTCACCCTCGCTGATTATAGAGAAGTTGCCACCCTCGCTGAGTATAGAGCAGCTGCTTCACCAGCTGATTATAGAGAAAGCTGCTTCACCCGCTGATTATAGAGAAGCTGCTTCTACCCGCAGCTGATTATAGAGAAGCTGCTTCACCCCGCTGATTATAGAGAAGCTGCTTCACCTGCTGATTATAGAGAAGCTGCTTAACCCTCGCTGATTATAGAGAAGCTGCTTCACCCGCTGATTATAGAGAAGCTGCTTCACCCGCTGATTATAGAGAAGCTGCTTCACCTCGCTGATTATATAGAGAAGCTGCTTCACCGCTGACTATAGAGAAGCTGCTTCACCAGCTGATTATAGAGAAGCTGTTTCACCCCGCTGATTATAGAGAAGCTGCTTCACCTGCAGCTGATTATAGAGAAGCTGCTTCACCCGGCTGATTATAGAGAAGCTGCTTCACCCTCGCTGATTATAGAGAAGCTGCTTCACCCGCTGATTATAGAGAAGCTGCTTCACCCGCTGACTATAGAGAAGCTGCTTCACCAGCTGATTATAGAGAAGCTGCTTCACCAGCTGAATAGAGAAGCTGCTTCACCCGCTGATTATAGAGAAGCTGCTTCACCCGCTGATTATAGAGAAGCTGCTTCACCAGCCGATTATAGAGAAGCTGCTTCACCAGCTGATTATAGAGAAGCTGCTTCACCCGCTGACTATAGAGAAGCTGCTTCACCCGCTGACTATAGAGAAGCTGCTTCACCCGCTGACTATAGAGAAGCTGCTTCACCCGCTGATTATAGAGTAGCTGCTTCAATTCAGCTGATTATAGAGAAGCTGCTTCACCCGCTGATTATAGAGAAGCTGCTTCACCCCGCTGATTATAGAGAAGCTGCTTCAATTCGCTGATTATAGAGAGCTGCTTCACCAGCTGATTATAGAGAAGCTGCTTCACCTGCTGATTATAGAGAAGCTGCTTCACCTGCTGATTATAGAGAAGCTGCTTCACCCGCTGATTATAGAGAAGCTGCTTCACCCGCTGATCATAGAGAAGCTGCTTCACCCGCTGACTATAGAGAAGCTGCTTCACCCCAGTTGATTATAGAGAAGCTGCTTCACCGGCTGATTATAGAGAGAAGCTGCTTCACCCGCTGATTATAGAGAGAAGCTGCTTCACCCGCTGATTATAGAGAAGCTGGTGAAGCAGCTTCTCTATAGAGAAGCAGCTTCACCCGCTGATTATAGAGAAGCTGCTTCACCTGCTGATCATAGAGAAGCTGCTTTCACCAGCTGATTATAGAGAAGCGCTGCTTCACCCGCTGATTATAGAGAAGCTGCTTCACCCGCTGATTATAGAGAAGCTGCTTCACCCGCTGATTATAGAGAAGCTGCTTCACCTCGCTGATTATAGAGAAGCTGCTTCACCAGCTGATCATAGAGAAGCTGCTTCACCCGCTGACTATAGAGAAGCTGTCACCCGGGCTGATCATAGAGAAGCTGCTTCACCAGCTGATTATAGAGAAGCTGCTTCACCCGCTGATTATAGAGAAGCTGCTTCACCCGCTGATTATAGAGAAGCTGCTTCACCAGCTGATTATAGAGAAGCTGCTTCACCCGCTGATTATAGAGAAGCTGCTTCACCCGCTGATTATAGAGAAGCTGCTTCACCCGCTGATTATAGAGAAGCTGCTTCACCAGCTGATTATAGAGAAGCTGCTTCACCCGCTGATTATAGAGAAGCTGCTTCACCCGCTGATTATAGAGAAGCTGCTTCACCAGCTGATTATAGAGAAGCTGCTTCACCAGCTGATTATAGAGAAGCTGCTTCACCCGCTGATTATAGAGAAGCTGCTTCACCAGCTGATTATAGAGAAGCTGCTTCACCAGCTGATTATAGAGAAGCTGCTTCACCCGCTGATTATAGAGAAGCTGCTTCACCAGCTGATTATAGAGAAGCTGCTTCACCAGCTGATTATAGAGAAGCTGCTTCACCCGCTGATTATAGAGAAGCTGCTTCACCAGCTGATTATAGAGAAGCTGCTTCACCCGCTGATTATAGAGAAGCTGCTTCACCCGCTGATTATAGAGAAGCTGCTTCACCCGCTGATTATAGAGAAGCTGCTTCACCCGCTGACTATAGAGAAGCTGCTTCACCAGCTGACTATAGAGAAGCTGCTTCACCATTATAGCTGATTATAGAGAAGCTGCTTCACCCGCTGATTATAGAGAAGCTGCTTCACCCGCTGATTATAGAGAAGCTGCTTCACCCGCTGATTATAGAGAAGCTGCTTCACCAGCTGATTATAGAGAAGCTGCTTCACCCGCTGATTATAGAGAAGCTGCTTCACCAGCTGATTATAGAGAAGCTGCTTCACCCGCTGATTATAGAGAAGCTGCTTCACCCGCTGATTATAGAGAAGCTGCTTCACCCGCTGATTATGAGAGAAGCTGCTTCACCCGCTGATTATAGAGAAGCTGCTTCACCCGCTGATTATAGAGAAGCTGCTTCACCCGCTGATTATAGAGAAGCTGCTTCACCCGCTGATTATAGAGAAGCTGCTTCACCCGCTGATTATAGAGAAGCTGCTTCACCCGCTGATTATAGAGAAGCTGCTTCACCCGCTGATTATAGAGAAGCTGCTTCACCCGCTGACTATATAGAGAAGCTGCTTCACCCGCTGATTATAGAGAAGCTGCTTCACCCGCTGATTATAGAGAAGCTGCTTCACCCGCTGATTATAGAGAAGCTGCTTCACCCGCTGATTATAGAGAAGCTGCTTCACCAGCTGATTATAGAGAAGCTGCTTCACCCGCTGATTATAGAGAAGCTGCTTCACCCGCTGATTATAGAGAAGCTGCTTCACCCGCTGACTATAGAGAAGCTGCTTCACCAGCTGATTATAGAGAAGCTGCTTCACCCGCTGATTATAGAGAAGCTGCTTCACCAGCTGATTATAGAGAAGCTGCTTCACCCGCTGATTATAGAGAAGCTGCTTCACCAGCTGATTATAGAGAAGCTGCTTCACCCGCTGATTATAGAGAAGCTGCTTCACCCGCTGATTATAGAGAAGCTGCTTCACCCGCTGATTATAGAGAAGCTGCTTCACCCGCTGATTATAGAGAAGCTGCTTCACCAGCTGATTATAGAGAAGCTGCTTCACCAGCTGATTATAGAGAAGCTGCTTCACCAGCTGATTATAGAGAAGCTGCTTCACCCGCTGATTATAGAGAAGCTGCTTCACCCGCTGATTATAGAGAAGCTGCTTCACCCGCTGATTATAGAGAAGCTGCTTCACCCGCTGATTATAGAGAAGCTGCTTCACCCGCTGATTATAGAGAAGCTGCTTCACCCGCTGACTATAGAGAAGCCCGCTGACTATAGAGAAGCTGCTTCACCAGCTGATTATAGAGAAGCTGCTTCACCAGCTGATTATAGAGAAGCTGCTTCACCCGCTGATTATAGAGAAGCTGCTTCACCCGCTGATTATAGAGAAGCTGCTTCACCCGCTGATTATAGAGAAGCTGCTTCACCAGCTGACTATAGAGAAGCTGCTTCACCAGCTGATTATAGAGAAGCTGCTTCACCCGCTGATTATAGAGAAGCTGCTTCACCCGCTGATTATAGCTGATTATAGAGAAGCTGCTTCACCAGCTGACTATAGATTTCACCAGCTGATTATAGAGAAGCTGCTTCACCAGCTGATTATAGAGAAGCTGCTTCACCCGCTGATTATAGAGAAGCTGCTTCACCCGCTGATTATAGAGAAGCTGCTTCACCCGCTGATTATAGAGAAGCTGCTTCACCCGCTGATTATAGAGAAGCTGCTTCACCCGCTGATTATAGAGAAGCTGCTTCACCCGCTGATTATAGAGAAGCTGCTTCACCAGCTGATTATAGAGAAGCTGCTTCACCCGCTGATTATAGAGAAGCTGCTTCACCCGCTGATTATAGAGAAGCTGCTTCACCAGCTGATTATAGAGAAGCTGCTTCACCAGCTGATTATAGAGAAGCTGCTTCACCAGCTGCTGATTATAGAGAAGCTGCTTCACCAGCTGATTATAGAGAAGCTGCTTCACCCGCTGATTATAGAGAAGCTGCTTCACCCGCTGATTATAGAGAAGCTGCTTCACCCGCTGACTATAGAGAAGCTGCTTCACCAGCTGATTATAGAGAAGCTGCTTCACCCGCTGATTATAGAGAAGCTGCTTCACCAGCTGATTATAGAGAAGCTGCTTCACCAGCTGATTATAGAGAAGCTGCTTCACCCGCTGATTATAGAGAAGCTGCTTCACCCGCTGATTATAGAGAAGCTGCTTCACCAGCTGATTATAGAGAAGCTGCTTCACCAGCTGATATAGAGAAGCTGCTTCACCAGCTGATTATAGAGAAGCTGCTTCACCCGCTGATTATAGAGAAGCTGCTTCACCCGCTGATTATAGAGAAGCTGCTTCACCAGCTGATTATAGAGAAGCTGCTTCACCCGCTGATTATAGAGAAGCTGCTTCACCCGCTGATTATAGAGAAGCTGCTTCACCAGCTGATTATAGAGAAGCTGCTTCACCAGCTGATTATAGAGAAGCTGCTTCACCAGCTGATTATAGAGAAGCTGCTTCACCAGCTGATTATAGAGAAGCTGCTTCACCAGCTGATTATAGAGAAGCTGCTTCACCCGCTGATTATAGAGAAGCTGCTTCACCCGCTGATTATAGAGAAGCTGCTTCACCCGCTGATTATAGAGAAGCTGCTTCACCAGCTGACTATAGAGAAGCTGCTTCACCAGCTGATTATAGAGAAGCTGCTTCACCCGCTGATTATAGAGAAGCTGCTTCACCCGCTGATTATAGAGAAGCTGCTTCACCCGCTGATTATAGAGAAGCTGCTTCACCCGCTGATTATAGAGAAGCTGCTTCACCCGCTGATTATAGAGAAGCTGCTTCACCAGCTGATTATAGAGAAGCTGCTTCACCAGCTGATTATAGAGAAGCTGCTTCACCCGCTGATTATAGAGAAGCTGCTTCACCCGCTGATTATAGAGAAGCTGCTTCACCCGCTGATTATAGAGAAGCTGCTTCACCAGCTGATTATAGAGAAGCTGCTTCACCCGCTGATTATAGAGAAGCTGCTTCACCAGCTGATTATAGAGAAGCTGCTTCACCCGATTATAGCTGCGTTTCACCCGCTGATATAGAGAAGCTGCTTCACCAGCTGATTATAGAGAAGCTGCTTCACCCGCTGATTATAGAGAAGCTGCTTCACCAGCTGATTATAGAGAAGCTGCTTCACCCGCTGATTATAGAGAAGCTGCTTCACCAGCTGATTATAGAGAAGCTGCTTCACCAGCTGACTATAGAGAAGCTGCTTCACCAGCTGACTATAGAGAAGCTGCTTCACCCGCTGATTATAGAGAAGCTGCTTCACCAGCTGATATAGAGAAGCTGCTTCACCAGCTGAGAGAAGCTGCTTCACCAGCTGATTATAGAGAAGCTGCTTCACCAGCTGATTATAGAGAAGCTGCTTCACCAGCTGATTATAGAGAAGCTGCTTCACCAGCTGATTATAGAGAAGCTGCTTCACCAGCTGATTATAGAGAAGCTGCTTCACCAGCTGATTATAGAGAAGCTGCTTCACCAGCTGATTATAGAGAGCTGCTTCACCAGCTGATTATAGAGAAGCTGCTTCACCCGCTGATTATAGAGAAGCTGCTTCACCAGCTGATTATAGAGAAGCTGCTTCACCCGCTGATTATAGAGAAGCTGCTTCACCAGCTGATTATAGAGAAGCTGCTTCACCCGCTGATTATAGAGAAGCTGCTTCACCCGCTGATTATAGAGAAGCTGCTTCACCAGCTGATTATAGAGAAGCTGCTTCACCAGCTGATTATAGAGAAGCTGCTTCACCAGCTGATTATAGAGAAGCTGCTTCACCAGCTGATTATAGAGAAGCTGCTTCACCATTATAGCTGATTATAGAGAAGCTGCTTCACCAGCTGATTATAGAGAAGCTGCTTCACCCGCTGATTATAGAGAAGCTGCTTCACCCGCTGATTATAGAGAAGCTGCTTCACCAGCTGATTATAGAGAAGCTGCTTCACCAGCTGATTATAGAGAAGCTGCTTCACCAGCTGATTATAGAGAAGCTGCTTCACCCGCTGATTATAGAGAAGCTGCTTCACCCTGCTGATTATAGAGAAGCTGCTTCACCAGCTGATTATAGAGAAGCTGCTTCACCAGCTGATTATAGAGAAGCTGCTTCACCAGCTGATTATAGAGAAGCTGCTTCACCCGCTGATTATAGAGAAGCTGCTTCACCCGCTGATTATAGAGAAGCTGCTTCACCCGCTGATTATAGAGAAGCTGCTTCACCAGCTGATTATAGAGAAGCTGCTTCACCCGCTGATTATAGAGAAGCTGCTTCACCCGCTGATTATAGAGAAGCTGCTTCACCCGCTGATTATAGAGAAGCTGCTTCACCAGCTGATTATAGAGAAGCTGCTTCACCAGCTGACTATAGAGAAGCTGCTTCACCCGCTGATTATAGAGAAGCTGCTTCACCAGCTGATTATAGAGAAGCTGCTTCACCCGCTGATTATAGAGAAGCTGCTTCACCAGCTGATTATAGAGAAGCTGCTTCACCAGCTGATTATAGAGAAGCTGCTTCACCCGCTGATTATAGAGAAGCTGCTTCACCAGCTGATTATAGAGAAGCTGCTTCACCCGCTGATTATAGAGAAGCTGCTTCACCAGCTGATTATAGAGAAGCTGCTTCACCCGCTGATTATAGAGAAGCTGCTTCACCCGCTGATTATAGAGAAGCTGCTTCACCAGCTGATTATAGAGAAGCTGCTTCACCCGCTGATTATAGAGAAGCTGCTTCACCCGCTGATTATAGAGAAGCTGCTTCACCAGCTGATTATAGAGAAGCTGCTTCACCCGCTGATTATAGAGAAGCTGCTTCACCCGCTGATTATAGAGAAGCTGCTTCACCCGCTGATTATAGAGAAGCTGCTTCACCAAGCTGACTATAGAGAAGCTGCTTCACCCGCTGATTATAGAGAAGCTGCTTCACCCGCTGATTATAGAGAAGCTGCTTCACCCGCTGATTATAGAGAAGCTGCTTCACCCGCTGATTATAGAGAAGCTGCTTCACCCGCTGATTATAGAGAAGCTGCTTCACCAGCTGACCGCTATAGAGAAGCTGCTTCACCAGCTGATTATAGAGAAGCTGCTTCACCAGCTGATTATAGAGAAGCTGCTTCACCCTGATTATAGAGAAGCTGATTATAGAGAAGCTGCTTCACCAGCTGATTATAGAGAAGCTGCTTCACCCGCTGACTGAGAAGCTGCTTCACCCGCTGATTATAGACAAGCTGCTTCACAGCTGATTATAGAGAAGCTCCTTCACCCGCTGATTATAGAGAAGCAGCTTCACCCGCTGATTATAGAGTAGCTGCTTCACCCGCTGATTATAGAGAACCATAAACCAACCGCTGATTATAGAGAAGGTGCTTCACCAGCCGATTATAGAGAAGCTGCTTCACCCGCTGATTATAGAGAAGCTGCTTCATTCCGCTGACTATAGAAAGCTGCTTCACCAGCTGATTATAGAGAAGCTCTTCACCAGCTGGAAGCTTTTCTACCTGTCCAGCGATGCTTTCAGCCCAGGTAGGTCTTCGCCTTTAAATCCTGGAATCCAGCAGTAGGTGGGAAAACCAGAAACTAGTTATTTCAGATTTCGGCGTTAAGACCAGAACTCGCTCGCCTTTTGACGGTTCTGCAGAATTGGATATTAACCCCCGTCGCACCATGTAATCTGATAATGTGCTAATTTATCAAGTTCTTCCTGTAAAAGCTTATTGGATATCTAAGCACTTGTAATTTGGATCCTGTGCATAGTTATTGTTCTGTTTGTTGCTTTTTATGGTTTGTTTCCTGCATAGTTTTGTTCAACGTCGGTTTGCATGCAGGCTGCTGGAATAGCGTGTTCCATGCAGGTCCAAGTCGAGCGAGGTCACATGAGCGGCTCACGGCAACAGCGGCTCCTCGCTGGTGTCCAGCTCCTCCGCTTCCTCCAACCTGTCGCACTTTGAGGAAGACACCTGGATCTTATGGGGTCGGATCGTTAATGAGTGGGAGGAGTGGAGACGCAAGAAGGACAAACTCCTCAAGGTGAGTTCTGGTTTTCAGGGCAGGAAGAACTTTGAATAAAGGCAAGAAATCAGGCAAACATAGAAGTTATTTCAGGAGAACATAGAGTCTCAAAATGTGAGCTTAGCTAGTTAATGATAGATCAGCAGGTTTTTACACCTGGGAGCATCACATCTTCAGGCTTTGCGTGTACGCCGGGGAAATTCAGACTCTCTGAGGCGCCATTTCCTGCATTTTGAACGTGCTTTTGTCTTTGTTCCAGCACTACCTTTCACCTGATTATGGGAAGCATGTGTGTTTGAGTAGAGGTGGAAATTCCATAAGGAAGACTTGAGATCATTTTTAGGGCTAATATTATGTTTCATAATAGAAACAATCAGAAAGTCTGACGCTACGTTCAGACTGAACGCCATCAAAGGAGCTCCTGCTGCTTCATTTCTGATGCTCGTCCACATTAAGGTGAGACGTCCAGATGCAGGAGAGCAGCTTTGCTCAGAACGCCAAGGTCCCCGCCCATCACTCATTGCACCCAACCCCTTTGGCCCCTTCTACAGGTGGTGAGCCCATTGGAAGGGGGAGCCATGTTTCAGGCTGTGCCCTGCTGGGGTCCATGGGTGAAAGCCCGCCCACCAGGCGCTAGGGTTAGGTGTAGACCTGCGTCCGTACGAGGGAACACTACGGCCATTTGTTTCGCTCATCATAAGGGGCTGCTCTTTGTTTGGTCATCTGTCCGTCTTTGGTGACCCTACTAGGGGCCGCCACCAACAGGAGGGGAAAACCCTGGAGAGGCGAGCGGGCCTGAGGCAGCTGCTGCTGGGGATTCCCAGTGACAGCGCAAGAGCCGGTATGTGGGGGTCTGAGCTGCTCCCACAGAGAAATAATCTTTTGAAGGCAGGATGGTAATCTGGATGAACTGACTGCACAGACCATGTTTTCAGGACTTTCTTTTCACTTCAACATAGATTCACAACTACTTTCTACCCGCTGATCACAGCTAATATAGCCAGCCATTGTTCCAGGCAGAGAAAGGATAGAGTAGCTCCGCCCACCGCGATCAGCACCCACTTTACCACTCGGGCAGCTAGAGCAGCAAAGATGCTTCAGCCGCCATCAGAACTAAACTGGTAAAGCATCAGAAATGAAGCAGCACGCTCATTTCTGCTGCTTTCGGCCTGATGAATGTAGCTTTGTTCTTTGAGATGTTCCTAATGAGGAATGAAGAACCGTTCCTCTTCTTCTGTTTTCCAGGAGTTGATCAGGAAAGGCATTCCCCATCATTTCCGTGCCATCGTTTGGCAACTGCTGGGCAACGCCACGGACATGCCGGTGAAGAACCAGTACTCGGAGCTGCTGAAGATGTCGTCTCCCTGTGAGAAGCTGATCCGCAGGGACATCGCCCGCACCTACCCGGAGCACGAGTTCTTCAAAGGCCAGGACAGCCTGGGTCAGGAGGTCCTCTTCAACGTCATGAAGGTGAACGCCGCCGCTTTCCGTTCACAGGTTTAACGTTTGGGAAACGGTTTCCAGTCTGGATGCTGGTGACGTTTGTTCAACACATCAAAGGTCTTCAGATCCCTAATCTTTATTTCACATCCAGCAATCCCAGCTGAAGCTAGTTTACTTTAAGTTACGCACCATCACATAAAAAAATACCGAAGGTAAAATAAAATATGTTACAGTTAAAAACAGCAAGGACAATAATATACCAGAGTAATTATTGAAACACCCAGATTTAAACATCCAAACTAGCTTAAACTTCTTAATGTAACAAATCATCTGTTAAAAAAGGAGTTTCCAAACTCTTTACTCAAAATGGAAACCTCAGAGGGCCTGTATGGAACAAAACCCACTTTAATGAGTTTTTAATTATTTATAAAGCTGTTCTTCATCTAAATCATGGAGAAAGTAGCATTCTGCGTGATTGAAGCATCTCTGAATGATAGAGGTCTGCCTGCAGGGGGCGCCTGCCAGCAGCAACCGCTCTTCTTCTTCAGCTCTCATGGTGAGAGCTTCTTCAGTAGTGGTGCAGTGATACGGCAACGTGGTGAATCTGTTAGACCAATGAGGATGAGCTTTACTTTACACCAGCTCACCAGAGATTAAGGTAGGAGGGGCCAGTTGTAGGTCAACCCACCAGAGGTTAGCCTTTAGCTCGCAGGCCGCTGAAATGAAGCCCAGCGTTCCAGGACACGGGAGAAGGACCCCCCCCCACCCCCAGAGGAGGGCCGCTCCCCCACTGGGCATCCCCATGGCGCCGTCAGAGAACCAGGGAAACGCCCACATCCTATGCTAGACGTCAGAAGCTCTGCACCAGGCAAACCTTGTCCTCCAGGATTCATATCGAGAACAGCCGAGTCTCTGGTTGGTTGGTTTCACCCTGAACACGCTATGATCACCGCTGCCAAATCGCTGCAGACTTCCCTGCAGCTCCCAGCAAAATCCCCTCCTTCTTCCAGCCACTGTCCTTCTCCTGGGCATGAATATTCTTTTACTCTGACTCCACCTTTCATTGAATTACAGGGTCTGACCAGCAGATGGCGCTTCTCTTTACATCTTAATGTCCAAAAATCATGACAGAATATTTTAGTACGAGGATTGATGTTATAAAGGAACTGTAGGGGAACAGCTAAGGACTTTTATCATTTTAAATAGAACACATTTGCATTTTACACCATATTTATTTATTTTGCGCTGCGCTGAACCTTCCTTATAATTCCTACAATAACTCAAAGTCTCCATCTAAGCAGCTGATCTGATCCATAATCTCTGGAATATTCCAGCTTCCACCTTTTTATTGTTCTTCTTCTTTGCTTTATTTCCAGGCGTACTCCCTGGTGGACCGAGAAGTGGGCTACTGCCAGGGCAGCGCCTTCATCGTTGGTTTGCTGCTAATGCAGGTACGCATCTGATTACACTATTTCTACATCTACTTCAACTGCTTCTCCTTTTCTATTCTTTTTTTTTTTTCAAGCATTAAATCAAGCAACTTTAGCAGCTTATGTTTGTTTAAATAGGAAGGAAGTCGCTTTGCAAAATAGGAATTTAAAAGAAAAAAATGAAAACTGTAAAGTGTGGCATTCACATGTTTTCCTCCAGGTTGACTTTCAGCCGGTGGTCTTCAGACGTTTTTACAGGACAGTCTATTTAGATGTTTTTAGGAGTGATGGCGGTCGGGCTTCACTGCTGCTCTAAAATCAGAAACATTAACTTAAATTCACAACCTAAACTTTAATTCTCTTCTTTCCAACTTTATTCATTTACTCCAAACTTCTCTTCATTCTGTAAAGTTTGGGTTCGCTGCCTCCAGTACGGTGAATAGTGAACATCCTTTCATCAAGTCGGAGGACTTGATCAAACTGGTGTTATCACTTTATTCACTCGTGTAAAGTCGGGCGCCACTCGGGAGAATTCTAAAATGCAACGATTGGAACGGCCGCTTCCCTACGACTTTAAAGTCGCGCATCCGCTGTGCGATGTTTTCAGTCATTCCACGCAGCTACTGCTCAAACCGTAAGACCAAACCGCCGGGTTTAAAAGTTAACGAAGCTCACAATGTTTATTCGCACACTGTGCGACCCGACGCTCTAATGCGATCCACCTCATCTGTACGTCCAAAAAACCACGTCGGACTCGTCAATCAGGAAGAAGAAGAAGAACTGCCTTGTTTGCAGATGCACAGTGCGTGAGGTTCTGGAAAATCGGCTCGTAATTCTGCTCAACAGGATTTACCCACGAACACCTCAGGAGAAACGATTCAATTATAAACATGATTGATTTTCTCCGACCTTACGATTCCTGATGGGCCGGGTGGTCGTTAGCGGCTGATCGCCCCTCGTTACCACCTGGTCACTACACCACGCACCATCAGGATGAAAGCTGACATGATTGAACAATTCTGGCATGACTGGAGAATCTAGCCTGGGTGCCATTCGAACTTAGTCCCGCCCACAGCGTTTGAGGTCGGGAAGTTTGGTCTGGCATTGCTCCATAGTAGCGAGTATGATGCATACTCTCTGGCGGGCCAATCAAATTGTCAGGGCGGGCTTTGATCACGATGATGGACAGATGATCAACAGTAGCGTCATCAACCACGTGACCAAAGCGCGCTTGGGTGACAACAACAATGGCTGCAGCTGGAGAGTTGAGGTGAGTAGGATTCTGCTATTAGGTCTGTTCTAGAAGATATCGACAGCAAATTAATTTTAAAAAGAGGAAAAGAGAAACGCGATCAAGGCTCATCTTCTTATTCTAGGCGTGAAACTGCACGCTTTGATTTTTGTTGACAACAACTATGCGTGGCTTAACATACGATCCGCACTCCGTTGCTCTTATTGGTTGTAGGTCTATCCAATTGAGTGCAGAGGCATTTTTTTCCTGGTTCGTTGGGAAACACGCCCATAATCACAGCTCTATGGAGCAGCATCAGACTCATTCTGACTAGAATTGAGTCCGGACTACGCCAGAAGCTAGGAGAATCGGCCCGAAAAGGACAAAAATCCCACAGCATACGCCCCACTTAGAGGCTGTGAAAAACATGGAGGCTCATCTTCCAGCAGGAAGATCAGACTCCATCTGAGTCAGAGCGGTCCAGGCAGAGCCTGAGCATAAAAGCTTGATAAGTGCTGATCAGTTTATGTTGCTGGTGAAGATTCTCATCATTCCAAAAATTAAATTAAAATCAATTACTCTGACTTTGTTTCCAAGTCTGAAGACGTTTCTCTTCCATCCAGGAAGCTTTTTCAATCAAAATGTCAGAAATAGCGTTTAGTTCCAGGTTTTATCCAGCAGCCCAACAAAGCCTGGTTTTAGTTTAGAAAACATGCAAATAGAAACGGATGAACGGGGCCCCCCCTTTGGAATAGAGGGGTCGCTTTAAGCTTCTTTGTTAGCCTGCAATGCCCCATACCTGTCTATGTCTCTGAAAGGGGGGTCGTTAGAGGGAATTGTTGGCCTGGATGAACAGGCGAGGTCTTCTGTTCTGCTGTTCAGACACTTGGACAGGTACGGGACATTTTGAATTGAAAAATCTTCCTGGATGGAAGATAAACGTCTTGAAGCTTGGAAACAAAGTCCAGAGGATTGATTTGAACTTTTTTTTGTGGAATGACTGAGCTGTTGCTTCTCCAGTCCTGATTATTATGAATTCATGTGACTCTTCATTATTCCTTAAACATTCATGCGTCTCAATCTGATCCAAAGAACCTCTGTAGGTAAAGTTGGACGGTGTGGCATCATTAAGTCCTCCATAAGGCGTGGACATGTCCCTCTGTTTCCCCCCAGATGCCAGAGGAGGAGGCGTTTTGTGTGTTTGTGCGTCTGATGCAGGAGTACCGTCTGAGGGAACTGTTCAAACCCAGCATGGCCGAGCTGGGCCTCTGCATCTACCAGTTTGAATATCTGCTGCAGGTGAAACAAATAACTAATATTTGACCCCAACTGTTGTAAATCACCACAAGAGGGCAGCAAAAGCTCTATTTCTCTCTTTAAAAGTCACTTCCTTCTAAGAGGTTTGTCTTTGTCTTCCACAGGAGCAGCTTCCAGAGCTGAACGTCCATTTCCGCTCCCAGAGTTTCCACACGTCCATGTACGCTTCCTCCTGGTTCCTCACCCTGTTCCTCACCTTCCTCCCTCTTCCTGTCGCCACGCGCATCTTTGATATATTCATGTATGAGGTAGGAACCATGCGGCGATATCTGGACACATTTCTGCTGTAAATGTTTCTGCAAAACTCAGAGTCCCATCACTCAAATGTGCACCTCGTTGCCAGGGCCTAGAGATCATCTTCCGCGTGGGTTTGGCCATCCTGCAGTACAACCAGACGGACCTCATTCAGCTCGACATGGAGGGGATGTCGCAGGTGAGCGTCTGCAGCCGTTTGCCGCTCCAGGTCCCGTTTCCCCCGCGCACCAAGCCCGAGCTTCCTCAACAGCTCACTAAAGATCTAACTGATAAGAAACTAACGTTGTTCCATCTCTGACTGTTTTTCTTACCAGCGTTGGATAGAAAACGAAAGAATCTGGGTTTTAGTTTAAACTTTGTGGTCTAAAACCACATCTTCCTGCGTTTTCCCTCTGCTGTCATCAGGAGGCAGCTTTACTTCACTGAGAATGAAGCAAAATCCCATCAGATGCATCTTCTTTATCTTTGTTTACTGACAAAAGCTTTTTAAAGTTTATTTCATGTTTAACAGGTTTTATGAATATATTTCTATGCATTTTCTGTTTCAATACATTTTTTTAAAGAAAATTTTTATTGAATTAAAAAAAAAAAAGCTAAAAAAAAGCAAGTGACAGTGATACACTTAACACAGATTCTCAAATTAAATAACTTGGTGCCTAAAACAAACAATAATGAACAATGAGAGAAAAAACTAAACCCAGCCATCTCAGCGCCCAGTTCTCTTAACGTTTCAGAAACTCGGTCAACGGTGACCATGTCTTTTCAAATTTTGCTCCTTCTCCTCTGACAATATAAGCAAGCCGCTCCAGAGCCATACACGATGTCATCTCCTTCACCTACATGTGATTTGATGGTATATCCATTTTTTTCCAGTATAGAGATATTAATCTCCTCTCCTGCAGGAGTCCAAAGTCAATCAGTTTTAACTGTCTGGAATTAAAGGCACAGTTCTCTGGATAAATACCCAAAACACACATTTTGGCCTCAGCAGGTACATTCACTCCAACAATCTCTGACAAAGTTTGCGTAACCAAGTTCCAATATTGTTGTAACTTTGGACACTCCCATACACAGTGAAAGAGAGCAGCCCTTCCAACCAAACATTTACGGCAGATATCTGGGATGTTAGGAGCCCAGCGATTCAATCTGACTGGAGTTATGAAAGTTCTCATTAACCACTTGTACTGAAGGAGTTTCATGCTTGTATTGATTGATTGCTTTTGGGCCTTTACGCATGCAGTGTTCCAATCCGCTACTTGTATCTCTTCTCGAATGTCAGCTCTCCATGCATCCAATTTATCTGCAGTGGATTCCTCAGCGTGCCTTAGTAAAGCTATATAAAATAAAGAAATATGACCTCTCCTCTCTAAATTTCCTAGCACAATATTCTCTAGGTATGATAGTGGTGGTTTGGATTCAATCGTTTTATGTTTTGACATAATAAAATGTTTAATTTGTAAATACTTATAAAAGTGTTTCTTTGGAATGCTATATATTTGGCCTAACTGTTCAAATGTAAGAAGCCTGTCATCCTTATAAAGATCTGCCACTTTCTGTACACCTTTATTTGCCTCCATCAGCTGTCCCCGTCTTAAAATATCTGTTCCCCCAGATGGTGGAGAAAGAGGAGATGGAGGGGGTATCTCCAATATAGTGATGGGTCCTATACCAAACATCAATTGTATTTTTCAGAAAGGGATTTTTTGTCATTTTAATCAGTTGTTTCGGTCTTGCAGAATACAAATACAGATTTAATCTAGTTTCAATAGATTTTAATTTCTTTTTGTCTGTTGTGAAACATGAACTTATATTTCATATCAACAGCATCACACATGAAACGTTATTTTTGCTCCACCTGCACAGCTTAGATTTTTTATTTATTCATCATTTTAAACAGAACACAACTCAATGTTTCTGCTGCATTTTTCACCATATTTATTTATTTTGCACTGTGCTGAACCTTCCATATCGTTCCTAAAAAGTTAAAATCAATCCTCTGGACTTTGTTTCCAAGTTTGAAGACGTTTCTACTTCCATCCAGGAAGATTTTTCAATTCAAAATGTCAGAAATAGCGTTTAGTTCCAGGTTTTATCCAGCAGCCCAACAAAGCCTGGTTTTAGTTTTAGAAAAACATGCAAATAGAAGCAGACAACGGGTCCCCCCTTTGGAATGGGGTGGATTTTGACTTCTGGCTTCTCCTGTTAGCCTGCATATAACCTGCTGTATTATATATACAGTAGCATCCATGCTAATCGCCCCTCCCAGTCAAACGCCCGCCTAATGGCCGCCTGCTCCATGCGATTCACAGCATAATTCCCTAAAAACTTCCAGCCACTGCTGGAGGGAATTTGGATGGAAAATTGAATACGCTACTTTATAACACCTCAATTACAAAATAAATGATTCCAAACTCAACAACAATGTTGGAGGCAATGTGGACGGATGAATGCCAGTCACTCTGGAATGTACAAAAATACAAACCTACTGGGATCAAGTTGTTCAGGTTATAGAAGAAATAATAGGATACAAGATACCCAAGGACCCACCAATGATGTATTTAGGGTGGATGGAGAGTGAAGGATTCACCGGAAAGACATCGATCTTCTCAAAATCTTGATGGTGGCAGCTAAAAAAGCCATTACCAGGAAATGGTTTAAAAGGTGACCCTCCACACCATGATGGAGGAAATGACCTCCCAGCTAAGGATCAGGTACCTGAGAGTCAAGAACCAGTGAAGGAGGAAGTGGTTTGATGACACAGATGGGAAAGGACTGACCCTCAATATGACTGGAACGGCAGATAATCCCTTTTTAGACTGGTGTGACCCCCCATTCACTAAACTCACGACTCTGTTATACCTTTGCTGTATTTTCATCGCCCTTCTCTGTTCATATTCTTTTTTTGTTTGTTTTAATGTAAAATTTAAAAAATACTAAAAAAAAAAAACTTTCAGCAGCTGGCCTTATGCTGGACGCGGCATATTTTTACTCAAACTCCACCTTTCATTGAATTACAGCGTCTGACCAGCAGATGGCGCTTCTCTTTAGATCTTAAAGTCCACAAATCATGACAGAAAGAATATTTTAGTACAAAGATTGATCTTTAAAAAGGAATCATAGGGGAGCAGCCAAGGACCAACCACTACTGTACTGTCCTGTACTATAAATCCTGGAAGTCAGTCCTCGTTCTGACAGTTTGAATCTAAAAGCTTCCTGGATGGAAACATCTTCACACTTAGAAACAAAACCAGAGGATTAATTTTAAACTTTTCTGGATCGACTCTGACCTTGATGACGGAGAATCTCCGCCAGCATAACCTTCCATATCCAAACCTTTAGCACCATGACTTTAAACTGGTTTTCCTTTCCTCCTTCACCGTTTGCATTCTGATCTCTGCTGCACTTTATAAATGGAAACGTTCATTTCACAGCTGCTCAGTCTCTGTTGAAAAGCACTGAAATGTGGTTTAAGATGACGATAAAGTTTATTTAGTTTCTGAGCTAAAGTTGAGATCATCGGATTAACAGATGAGATTTTTACAATAACTCAGTAAAAGTCTCCATCGAAGCAGCTGTACTTTAATCTGATCAATTATCTCTGGAATATTCCAGCCAGTTTGGATTTATTTTTCTATCTAACTTTTTATTGTTCTTATTCTTTGCTTTATTTCTAACATGTTCTTAAAGCCAGAAAGGAGTTTGATTTCTAACCAAATGTTAGAATCATTTCTGTGAAATTCTCCTTTAGTTGAACACCGATGGGATTAAGGCTCCTTCCTCTAGGCGGGCAGCCAAAGCGAAGTCGTTCTGTTCATAGAGCTTAAAGATGTTTTCCTCCATCCTGCGGCTTTAAAATGAGCAGAAATCCATCGTTAAACCTTCATTGATTAGAAAATGTCTTTCTGAGTGAATTGAAAGATTTTAACGAGCGTCTCCATTTTTTAATCTCAGCATTTCCAGAAGGTGATCCCCCATCAGTTTGACAGCTGCCCAGACAAGCTGATCCTCCGGGCCTACCAGGTCCGATACAACCCCAAGAGGATGAAGAAGTAAGATTCCACCGCTGGGAAACTTCTCCTCCATGGGAGCAAAGCTCTGCTGCCATGGAGGAGGAGCAATACATCATAACCGCTATTAAAAATGCTATCATCTGTTTGTTTGGTTAAATGCTTAATCAGTTTCTTATTTTTGAAAATAAAAAGGAAAATGTGTTTAATTTGAACTTTTTTTCAGACTTGAGAAGGAATACACCACAATAAAGAACAAAGAAATGGAGGAGCAGATTGAGATTAAGGTCTGTTTATTTCATAGATGGTTATATATAAATATATATACGTGTAATCTGACCTGTTTGATAGCGCTGGATTATTTTCTCCTTTCAGAGATTACGAACAGAGAACCGGCTGCTGAAGCAGAGGATCGAAACGCTGGAGAAGGTTAGAGAGCAGCTTCCTGTGTTCGCTGTGTTGATTGAAATCAGGAGCGCGGCCTCGTCTGACCCGCCTGGCAGCTTTAAACTGGATTTAGAAACAGGAAATCCTCAGATTAGAGCTGCTGCTCTTCATCATCCCTGTGTGGGATTGTTTGTATTAAAACTTCAGGTTTTTAATCTCATTTTCCAGCGAAAAGCACATTTCTTAGAACGAACGTGATGCTTTTCTCTCAAACATTTCTTCACTTCTCTCTTAGTTTCCGTTTCTGTGGTTTATCCTTTCTGCTCTCCTGCTGTTTTCTTTCATCACTTTTTCACCTCTTCTTCCTCTCGTTGCTCTTTGCTGTAGGAGAGCGCTGCTCTGGCAGACAGACTCATACAGGTAGGGCACTGTGCACCACTGTCCTTCACCTTATTCACACCTTTGCTCTCCCCTGCTTTGCATCGTTGACCAAAACGCATGGAGGGAAACTGTATTTTGTGTCCATTTTCTGGGCCTGCATGTCGTCTGAACCGACCATGGAACCGTTCATCCTCCCTGCATGTCGCTGTCCAGCATCTATTCACGCATTTCACAGTTTCTATTCTACAGTAAACCTTTGGTGCACGCATTGAAATCTATTTTATTGGTATTTTATGTGGAAGATAAACACAGAGCAGCATGTTGGTGTGAAATGGAAGCAGAAACAGAGCAGAGTTTAGAAACGATCAGGTTTGTGGTTTGAATGATTTCTGATGATACATCTAAAATATTTGACTTCACATAATCTAAATTTAATCACTTGTTATCACCTGATTATTTTATGTTGGTTTTTTTTTTTATTATTTTATGTTGATGTAAACAATAATAAAGCTAATAAACCTTAAACCAACTTTGAACATTTCAGTTGATGAACTAAACTAATATGTTGAAAATAAACCAACCCCAGCAGCATCGGGTGCTAAATTAAGATGAATTAACCCTGTATTGACACCAGTTAAGCAGTTTACATATAACCAAATTGGCCAGCGGTAGCAGCATCGGTTGCTAACAAGCTAACCCCAGCAGCATCGGTAACACGCGCTAACCCCAGCAGCATCGGTTGCTAACACGCTAACCCCAGCAGCATCGGTTGCTAACACGCTAACCCCAGCAGCATCGGTTGCTAACACGCTAACCCCAGCAGCATCGGTTGCTAACACGCTAACCCCAGCAGCATCGGGTTGCTAACACGCTAACCCCAGCAGCATCGGTTGCTAACACGCTAACCCCAGCAGCATCGGTTGCTAACACGCTAACCCCAGCAGCATCGGTTGCTAACACGCTAACCCCAGCAGCATCGGTTGCTAACACGCTAACCCCAGCAGCATTGGTTGCTAACACGCTAACCCCAGCAGCATCGGTTGCTAACTACCCCCAGCAGCATGCTAACACGCTTAACCCCAGCAGCATCGGTCGCTAACACGCTAACCCCAGCAGCATCGGTTGCTAACACGCTAACCCCAGCAGCATTGGTTGCTAACACGCTAACCCCAGCAGCATCGGTTGCTAACACGCTAACCCCAGCAGCATCGGTTGCTAACACGCTAACCCCAGCAGCATCGGTTGCTAACACGCTAACCCCAGCAGCATCGGTTGCTAACACGCTAACCCCAGCAGCATCGGTTGCTAACACGCTAACCCCAGCAGCATCGGTTGCTAACACGCTAACCCCAGCAGCATCGCGCTAACACGCTAACCCCAGCAGCATCGGTTGCTAACACGCTAACCCCAGCAGCATCGATCGCCAACAACACGCTAACCCCAGCAGCATCGGTTGCTAACACGCTAACCCCAGCAGCATCGATTCGCCAGCAACTAACATGCTAACCCCAGCAGCATCGGTTGCTAACACGCTAACCCCAGCAGCATCGGTTGCTAACACGCTAACCCCAGCAGCATCGATTGCTAACACGCTAACCCCAGCAGCATCGGTTGCTAACACGCTAACCCCAGCAGCATCGGTTGCTAACCCCAGCAGCATCGGTTGCTAACACGCTAACCCCAGCAGCATCGGTTGCTAACACGCTAACCCCAGCAGCATCGGTTGCTAACACGCTAACCCCAGCAGCATCGATTGCTAACACGCTAACCCCAGCAGCATCGGTTGCTAACACGCTAACCCCAGCAGCATCGGTTAACACGCTAACCCCAGCAGCATAACCCCAGCAGCATCGCGGTTGCTAACCCCAGCAGCATCGGGTTGCTAACACGCTAACCCCAGCAGCATCGGTTGCAACACGCTTAACCCCAGCGGCATCGGTTGCTAACACGCTAACCCCAGCAGCATCGTTGCTAACACGCTAACCCCAGCAGCATCGGTTGCTAACACGCTAACCCCAGCATCGGTTGCTAACCCCAGCAGCATCGGTTGCTAACACGCTAACCCCAGCAGCATCGGTTGCTAACACGCTAACCCCAGCAGCTAACCCCAGCAGCATCGGTTGCTAACACGCTAACCCCAGCAGCATAACACCTAACAGCAGCATCGGTTGCTAACACGCTAACCCCAGCAGCATCGGATGCAGCACGTGCTAACCGTATAACATGGAGGCTCCTGCTGTCAGTGACGGCAGGTTTCCAGAGTTTAACTCCAACTCGGTTGCTAAACTAACCCCAGCACTGAACCAGTATAAAGCAACGATTGTTTAACGTCTCTGGATTAAAAGCAAGCGATTGTTTATCTCTGGATGGCGGCCTGCTGAACGAGCCAGGGCTGTTGGCTAGCTAACGTTAGCGATTCATTGTCATAACATTATCGGTTAAAGCGTAAACCCTGTCAGACGACAGCTAGCTAATATTAACCAGTTAACTAGCTGCTGTAACGTTGATTACATGCAGCTGATTTGCTACTTGAGTTTATTTATGGGTGAAATCCACTAATGATGTAGAGACGACAAAATGGCGGCCCCTCTCTCTCACGGTCTGGGACTTGATCACGTACTCCGACTGCAGCGTGCAAAACGCAATTCACATGTGACTCAAACAAAAACAAATACCTGCAGGTCATGAATAAATATAAACATAATGAGAGAAATCAAAAACTTTTTACGTGTTTTTAGTTCAGGTTAAATCAAACTTCATGTCTCAAAAAGACTGAGTTACAGAATCAGATCAATCATTTTATACAGTCATTAAATTGAATGAACAGCTGCGTGTTCAGATTTTTTCAGTGTGTTAAATAAAGTCCAATAAAGTGAAACGCTGTCGTGGTTAGTGAATCAAGATAAACATAAATCTAACTTAGATGGATAAATCTAATTTAGATGATTGTCAGACGTCATTAGTGAACAAAGAGCATCTCAAAGATGAGAAGAAGAAACGTCCGCTGGAGAACGTGAATTTGGATTTTGTAAGTCAGGAGCTGCAGAGATTCGCAGCTCAGGCTGGAGAAGCTGTTAGCAGAAGAACTGTTGGTGAAACTTTCCTCACATCAGGCAGGAAGTGGTGAGAAGAAAGCTGCTGCTGCAGAGGAACCCGTACAGCCAAATCTGCACTTTAAAATGGACCACGCCACAGAAAACCTGAAGCGTTTTCATCATGTGAGGCTGGAGTTAAACTCTTCGGCCGTGTCGCGATGACATCGTCTCCATGGTAACTCCTAACCTCATCGTCCTTTAGAAGAACGACCCTAAACCTGCGGTCAGAACTACTGTAGGATGTTCAGTCCAAGCTTAGACCTTCGTTAAGCTGCTGAAGATTCTCAGAGTCGTTCCTAAAAGATAAAATCAATCCTCTGGACTTTGTTTCCAAGTTTGAAGACGTTTCTCTTCCATCCAGGAAGCTTTTTCAATTCAAAATGTCAGAAATAGCGTTTAGTTCCAGGTTTTATCCAGCAGCCCAACAAAGCCCTGGTTTTAGTTTAGAAAACATGCAAATAGAAACGGATGAACGGGTCCCCCTTTGGAATGGGGGTCGTTTGGCTTCTTTGTTAGCCTGCAATGCCCCATACCTGTCTATGTCTCTGAAAGGGGGGGCTGCTCTCATATCTGAGCAGAGTGTCTGCAGGTCAATGCAGTGAGCAATGCTCTGATCTTTATATGGGAGAAAGCAAACAACCTCTCCACAGACGCATGGCCCAACAGAACAGCGCCCTCCTTTGGACAAGACCTTTAGTATTCAGTATCAGTGGGAATCTGTGAACATCTGGAACCAAACCCTGAGGCTTATTGTGGTTTTTTTACTACTTTAAGAGCATTTTAAACATCTTTACAAAAGGAAGAAAGTAGCCTCACATGTGTGATCGGTTTAAGCAGTCTGAAGTTGAGGAGAAGCTGAGACTCCTGCAAGAGAATGTTTAAGTTTATTTAACGTCCTCAGACAGAGATGGAGCTCTGACTGGGCAAAGCTCAGTCCAAACATTTCTACAGCAACTCTAATACACACAGTCTGCCTGGGAACTATCCCACCCCCTATATAAAGAACTTTCTCTCACGCAAACATTTTGGGGAAAATCAAGACCTCAGCTATTCAGCCAGGCCAACTTATTCCTAACCTACCCCCTTTCAGAGACATAGACAGGTATGGGGCATTGCAGGCTAACAAAGAAGCCAGACGACCCCCTTTCAGGGACATTGCTGTTTTTAGACCTTGGTTTTAGAGTGAAATGTTTGGTCAAATCCATGAAAACCACCTTCTAGTTGACAAACATGAACAGGTTTTTATGGCTGTAATGTAACAGAAAAAATCCTGGAGAATTAAAAACTTTTTCCTTTTTTCTAAAGTGAAACAGCTGTGATACGTTTCTGTATTTAGGCTTAATATATCACTTTATCCATATTTAACACAATCTATATTTAATTTCATTAAACTTCTATTATACAGAATTGGTTCTCTGGATAAACGTAAAAACATTGAATTCGCTTTAACCCTTTATAGGAAACTCGGTTAAATCCTTTGAAAACAACATTTCAAGCATTTTCCAGGAAAAGACCTTATTACCTTTATAACATTCAGAAAATATGGATATTTTACTGGAAAAAATTAATGTCAATGTAATAAAAAGAAACGCCAACTTACCCAAATATATTATTAAAAGTAGAAATGAATGAAAATGAAAAATGAGTGAAAGAAACACATTTTATTTGGTCCAACTTAACCTTAGAGGCTTTAACCTGAATTGAATTGAAATAGGCTTATCAACTTTTTAACTCATTTATAATTAGCTTTTTACCTTTTTTACTTGACTTTTTAACTTTTTAAATAACTTTTTAATTAAACTAAACTATTTAATAAAATCTTTAAACTTTTTAAAAACTTTTTTTTTCCCAATATAATTTCCAATTAGTCAGTAATCTTTAGAGGCTCATTAATTGGTTGAATTCCATAGTTTTTAATTAACTTTTTTTTTCCCAATATAATTTCCAATTAGTCAGTAATCTATCCTTCAAAGGCTCATCTAATTGGTTAAATTCCATAATCAGATGTACAGCCATGTAGCAAGATCTGAATGGATGGATATAGATCTAGTGCTTCTAGACCTCACTGAGGGATGGGGGGGGGATCAAAAAGTCTCTCCCTATAAAGGGTTAAAATTCCCAGCAGGCAAAGTTGCAGGAAATCCTGCAGTTTCAGGCTTAAACCTTCCTTCTGATCCTCCTTTCTAGAGTTTAATCTCTTTAAAATGAAATAACGTCCATTCAGGTCTGATCATTAACATTTGGGGGGTTTTGCACATGAAAACCAAAGCAGGTCTTTACTGGCCAAATTCAGAGACTTTTTCTGCCAGCTTCGAGACTTTGAGACAACATTTCAAAGAGTTTAACTCTGCTCTCCAGAGCGAGTAGATTGGTAACCCCGCTTCCTGCTCTCCCTCTATCTTGTCTGCTGTCATGATTCATGCAGCTATTATTTCATCCAAATGAAAAAATGGAGAACAGATAAGCAGATCATGGCTTGTCTACAGTGAAAAGAAGGACTGGGTTATTTACTTTGGCCTTTTGGAAACACAGTGTGGAAGGAGCAATCAGCTAAGTGAGCTTAGTGCTTGGAAAAAATCTTTTCATTCCTTTAGAGACAGCATGAAAAGTCAGCTGAGGCCAAAACATAGAGAGGAAAACAACAAGAAGAAAAAGGGACAAGAAGAGAGGGACACAACCTAGAACAGATAATGGATGTCTATTCTATTAACATTTCTACATCTGGAGAATGGGGCTGTTCTATGTGCTGTCTATTCAGAGGGGCCCCACCTGTCTTGCCCTAGGGCCCCACATTTCCTAAATGTGCCCCTGGCTGTAGATCATGGATGTGAAACGCCTAGAATGAAGGGAAGTCAGAGAGAAGCAGAGAAAACGTGGAAATGTGACGAATAAAGGATGAAATATTTCCCCCAGAACTTAAAGCTGCTCACCTTAAAATTCTGGCTTTCATTTAAGTCATCCTGAATAAATATGTTTTAATTAAAGGTTGTATTTTTCCCCAAAATAGCTGAAACAAAATGATGTATGCATGAGCACTGATAAAAATGTTTCTATGTAAAACGTCAAAATCAGACTGAAGATTCTAATCCGATTCTGTCCGGATCGATCTAAATTTAATTCAAAGAGAGAGGTAGTTTTTTGCCGCATCGCCATTTATTTGCCATGCCCATGTAAACACCTTATCTCGGATCTTAGAGTAAAATAATCTTCTACTCGCGCTATGTGTGCGTAATGGGCCAGCGGACGCTTCCTACTTTGTCAACAACAGGAAATCCACCGGTCGCTTCCTCGCCAGGAACAACATGGCGGGGAGCCCAGGGAACACTTATACACTCAAGTTCATTTAAAGCTGTAGGAAGCATTCTTCTCATCCTCCTCTTCCCTCTCCGGCAGTCACCCACTCGCTTCTCCCAATTCGTTCAATCGCTCATTCTCTACATTTTCTCTCGGACGTTTCGCTGCCAGGCTTTTTTCCTCCTCTCTCCGCTTTTCTTTCCGCTCGCTCCGAGCCGCATCGTTTATCAGGCCTCCCAAAAACCAGACGCAGACAGAACTGCCAAGTTTGGCAGGAAGTTCTGCGCATGCTTAAAAAGATTTAATCTGATCCAACGCTTGGTACATGTATACACACGTCATGATCCGATCATTTCATTTTAAGTGTCCATGTAAAGGAGATTTTGACCTTTCGATCAACCAAGGTTTGTTATCGGATGGGGGAATATTTTTTTAATGTAAATCTTTCAGTGTCGGACTTAAGAAGACATCAGAGTAATAAATCTTTCGGTCCATCAGGTGTCGGATGCTCAGTTATGAACGCCAGCGACAGAAACTACCTGGTTTCACTAAAAACTCTCTTCTATCATGAGTGTTTGCTGAGCTGATGGCGTCGTCATGACGACAGCACAATCATTTAATTAAGAAAAGCAAAGTTAATACAGTGATTTCACTCTGAGTGACTCAACCCCCCCCCAGGTTGAGACGCATTGATAACGGTGACTGAAATGCCCAGGATGACGAGTCGCCTCACGCTACGGAATTGCCCAGATTTAAGGCTTTGGTTTTTTTACCTGCTGAGTAGTTTTCCGCTCCGTCGGCTGCTTCCTGCTGCTCTCGCTGCCGCTTTGTAGTTTGACCTTGATGTGGTGACTGACAGGCATGCGGTGGCATTTCATTGGCTGACGTCATCCTCTGGGTTTGTTTCTACGCAAATACAGAGTTTGATATTTCTGGGTTTTTAAATAGCTGCTTTCTGAGAGAAAAATGAAAAAGAGGACTGATGTTTTCCTCTCACTCCAGATCTGTAGAGAATTAATAAATATCTTTCATTTAGCGTTTAGCTGACAGAGCCACCCACTTAGAGCAGGAATTATACCAAGATTGAAAAATATATCAGTTTTTTGCATTTAAGATGAATAAAATATAATTGATATTGTTAAAAGTCTTCTTTAGGGAAGCTTGGCTGTCCAGTTATTAATAAAAACAAACAGTTTACAGCTGAATTGATCTCAAAGATGATGGTTATTTGCAGCCTTAATGTGGAATAAAAGCTGTTTCTTCGTTTCTCTGGTGAAAGAATCAAACAGATGGCAGAGCTCACGTTTACACGCCTGTGGTGAATTTGCAGAACTAAGCTGATGACCGTAACATAGCAGACAGCTGCGTCTGCTCCGCGCGTTAAAATAAACCAACAGGTGCGGATGAATAACAGGAGAACTTGTGTTTCCAGCATACGGAGCAGTTTGTGAACGATCTGCAGACGCAGCTGGAGGAGTCCCGTCTGCGCCAAGCCGAGCTGCTCGGAGCGCTGAAGGAAATGCAGGACAAGGTCCTGGACCTGGAGAAGGTGGGCAGCAGAGATCTCCCCTCAATCTGCTGGATTTTATGTTTTATTCTGCGGAATAAAGAACACAGGTGGTGAAATCAGAAAAACTCATTAGTTCCAGTTTAAAGTCGTATGGAACCATATTTACATTTTAAAACCATTCCTGCTTAAAATGTATATATAAATAAACTCTTTATCAGACGATATTTGCAGTTGGAAACGAATTTAGACAATTTCTATTTAAACAAAAAACAGGGCTGTCAGCTCTCACCCATGGGGAGCCAGACTCACCCATGGGGGGCGAGACTCACCCATGGGGAGAGAGACTCACCCATGGGGGGAGAGACTCACCCATGGGGAGCCAGACTCACCCATGGGGAGCCAGATTCACCCATGGGGAGCCAGACTCACCCCATGGGGAGCCGTAGACTCTCCCCATGGGGGGCCTTCACTCCCACCCATTTCCAGCAATTTTCACACTAAAGAATTTTATCATGAAAAGTAGATTGATTTTCAGTAATTCCATTTAAAAGTGAAACTTGTATATTATATTCATACATTACATACAAACTCATATATTTCAGATGTTTATTTTGTTTAATTTTGATGATTACAAATGACAACAAATGAAAATCTCAAATTCATCATATCAGAAAATTAGAATATTGTGAAAAGGTTCAAAATTGATGGCCCCTGGTGCCACACTCTAATCAGCTAATTAACTCAAAACCACCTGCAAAAGCCTTTAAATGGTCTTTCAGTCTAGTTCTATAGGCTACACAATCATGGGGAAGACTGCTGACTTGACAGTTGTCCAAAAGACGACCATCGACACCTTGCACAAGGAGGGCAAGACACAAAAGGTCATCGCTAAAGAGGCTGGCTGTTCACAGAGCTCAGTGTCCAAGCACATTAATAGAGAGGCTAAGGGAAGGAAAAGATGTGGTCGAAAAAAAAGTGTACAAGCAAGAGAGATAACCGCACCCTGGAGAGGATTGTGAAACAAAACCCATTCAAAAATGTGGGGAGATTCACAAAGAGTGGGACTGCAGCTGGAGTGAGTGCTTCAAGAACCACCACACACAGACGTATGAAAGACATGGGTTTCTGCACGTCGCATTCCGTGTCAAGCCACTCTTGAACCACAGACAGCGTCAGTAGCTGTCTTGCTCTGGGCTAAAGAGAAACAGGACTGACTGCTGGTGAGTGGTCCAAAGTCATGTTCTCTTATGAAAGTAAATTTTGCATTTCCTTTGGAAATCAAGGTCCCAGAGTCTGAGAGGAAAAGAAGAGAGGCACTTCATCCACGCTTGCTTGAAGTCCAGTGTAAAAGTTTGGCCAGTCAGTGATGGCGTTTGGGGTGCCATGTCATCTGCTGGTGTTGGTCCACGTGTTTTCTGAGGTCCAGTGGTCAACGCAGCCACATGTACCAGGAAGTTTTTAGAGCATCTCTCATGCTTCCTGCAGCTGGACCAACCTTTTTGGAGAGATGCAGATTTCATTTTTCAACAGGACTTGGCACCTGCACACAGTGCCAAAGCTACCAGTACCCGGTTGAAGGCTGACCATGGTATCCCTTGTTCTTAATGGGCCAGCAAACTCTCTCTGGACCTTTAACCCCCATAGGAAAATCTTTTAAGTGGGGTATTGTGAAGAAGAAGATGCAATACACCAGGACCCAAATAATCTCAGGAAGACCTGGTTCTGTCAATGTCAGAAAGTCAAGTCTTGTTTAAAAAAAATAAGATCAAAGTCATCTGTTCCATGCTTAGGTTTTGTTCTTGTCTTCAGAGACTTCGAATGATGAGTGCTGTACATGCTCATACTTTTCATAAACTATACTTTTCTAGTTGGCCAACATTTCTATAAATCCTTTTGTTTTTATTATTCTCAGTAATATTCTAATTTTCTGATATGATGAATTTGAGATTTTCATTTGTTGTCATTGTAATCATCAAAATTAAACAAAATAAACATCTGAAATATATGAGTTTGTATGTAATGTATGAATATAATATATGTTTCACTTTTTAAATGGAATTACTGAAACTTGTAATCAACTTTTTCATGATATTCTAATTTTATGACCAGCACTTATTTATATAAATAAAATACCATGCTGATATAAATCCAGTCCGTGTTTTTAACCTTAGTGCTAACAGACAGGGAGATGCCAGGTTCAGATCCAGTCCGTGTTTTTGCACCAGCCCAGATATTCACTGCGCTGAAAGAACTGCACCAGATATTTAAAAAGTTTTCTGAGGAGTTTTACAGGGTTTTCCACAGCATCACTAAAACTAATTAAAAAGTCATTAATTTAAATTTTTTTAATTAAAGGCCTTAATTTGCATTAAAAATTCATTAAATGTTGTTATACTTTAAATAATACTTTTATTAAACATGTCACATATAATAATATATTATATGGTGATATATTTGCGTGAACTGCTTCTGGTTGATCGTAATGCCTAAACAAAGTGGATTGTTTTTATTTTTTGTCCTTATGGGAAAAAAAAAATACTCCATTGCTCTCCTTTATCTCTTTCTTTCATCTTTTCTCCTTTTTTCAGTTTTTCCTTTCCTGTTCTACCTACATTGCAGTGTCCATAAGATCTGATTAACTCCCTGCATGATTATAATAAAGTTATTTATATGCATTAATCCAGCGGAACACGATGGCGATAGCCGTACTGCTCCCCTGGTGAAAGTAAAATCTGTTGGGCTCTTTTTGGCATCAAGACAATTATTCTTGTCGCCACATTGCCAGATAGGACACTGTAAAAAAAAAAAAAGAAATATTTAAACCAAACCTCTTTTTTTTAACCCTTTTTGAATGTTCATCTTTAATCATTCAGAAGAGCAACTGCCTGCCTGATGAGAACAACATGGCCGCCCTGCAGGAAGAGGTGAAGCAGATGAAGCTGAGGGAGCTGGAGACGCTGCGCTCCTTCAGAGAGATGCAGGACACCGTCACTGATCTCAACCAGCGTTGGCAGGTACCTGCGTGTCTTTGCATGACCCCCCCTCTGTGTCCCGCATGTCCATCGGCTCCTTTCCTGTTCAAACGCTTCTCTCTCTGTTCCTGGAGCATCACATGTCGCGTGGCAGCAGCACGGGCGGCGGCCACTGGAAGGAATCCCCGAAGAAGAACGCCATGAACGAACTGCAGGACAAGCTGATGACGGTCAGACTGAGGGAGGCTCAGGCCCAGGCTGAGCTCCGGGAGGTCAGGCTCAAAGGCCTGCAGCTGGAGAGCCAGGTCAGGTCCTATGCTGCCCTGCAGCAGCGAATAAAACGCCGACTGCTCGGCTGACGCCGCGGCACTTTATATTTTCTATTCAGTTTATTTCTATAGCGCCAATTCACATCATGTCATCTCAGGTCACTTTATAGATCTAGATCAACCAGATCATCCAGTCAGATTGATTCAAAGTTTTCTATCTAAGGAAAACCAGCTGGATTGCACCGACTCATTGATTCTTCAGCAATCCTCAGCACTAAGCATGCTTGTAGCCACAGTGGAGAGGAAAAACTCCCTTTGAACAGGAAGAAACTCCTCCAGCAGAACCAGGCTCAGTGTGAGCGCCATCTGCTGAGTAGCCCACTGGGGTTCAAGGGACATGTAGCTACATTATAGAAAAAGAAGCATAGATACAACATTTTCCTCCTCAGAATCAAGTGCTTTTTTATCCCCAAACTGTTGGGAGC
>JAGKQL010000001.1:3771385-3792887 GCA_018398635.1 Cyprinodon brontotheroides | reverse complement strand
TCTCTGCTCCACCAGCTGCTCCACCTCCTCTCTGTAGTCCAGGTCGTCGTCGTCTCTGATGAGGCCCACCACCGTGGTGTCGTCTGCAAACTTCACCATGTGATCGGTGGTGAACCTGGGGACGCAGCCCTGAGGGGAGGGGCTTAGACTGATGACATCAGAGGTCCGACTGAGGTCTGTTGGTGAGGAAGTCCAGCAGCCAATAGCAGAGGGGTGTATTGAAGCCCAGCTGTTCCAGTTTGCCCATCAGATGTTGTGGGATGATGGTGTTGAAAACTAAACTGAAGTCCAGGAACAGCATCCGCACATGGCTGTTCTTCTCCTCCAGGTGTGCCAGGATCAGGTGGAGAGCAGCAGAGATGGCGTCCTCAGTGAAGCTGTTCCGTCGGTAGGCGAACCTGAACGGGTGGAATGTTGGCGGGCAGACTGGAGATGATGTGTTTAACCAGCCTTTGGAAGCACTTAATCATGATAGGAGTCAGTGTACAGGCCGCTAATCATTGAGGGAGGCGACCTGAGGCTTCTTTGGGAATAATGGAGGCAGACTGGAAGCATGCTGGCACCATGGATTGGTCCATCCAGGTGTTAAAGATGTCTGTGAACTATCAGCAGCCAGCTCATTTGCATACTCCTTCTGAGACCCGCCCAGGGAAAGAACTTTATTTACTTTAATCTGCATAGCTCATGTTAACTGACATTTCCTGTTTCTATTTTTCTTTCATTTTTGTCTCATTTTTTAAATAAAATAAAATAATTGTATCAGCGAGGCCGAGGATGATCAACGCAGACGCATCAGTGACCCATCAGACAGTTAACTTTAGTTGAAGGTTTGATGTTACTGCCCACCTCAGCCGGTCCACTCAGACCCAAAGCCAGACCAGATCCTGTGGTCTCCTGTAATCACACAGCATAGCCTGGATGTGTCGGGTCACATGATGAGAAAGTATTCTGTAGAAGGCGAAGGTGTCCTGTGGCTGTAATTTACCATCTCTGGGCATAGCGGCTAGAAATGTGTTGGTTTTGTTCAGGAGCCCCCCCCCCACCCCGCTTAGGAGCAGCTTTGGAAAAGAAAACAGCAGCAGGTGCAAAAAACAGATGATGTTTGTCATTAATGTGAAAAGAAGGTCAGGGGGAAACGTTCAGGGGAATCGATCCACTTCTGTAAATAAAAGTGTAGTTTCAAACTTTGAACCTGTGCAGTAAAAAAAATAAAACAGTCTAATTTATTTTACAGAGTTATTAATCCAGACTACAAATAAATCCATATGCAGGGTTCCGCAGGTCATTAAAGTCATTTAAAGTCATTAAATTATTCTTTTTTATTATTAAGGCCTTAATTGGTGGCATTAAAATTTATTAAATGTGTTTATTGTGGCATTTAAAAGGCTTTATTAAAAAGAAATGTTTATAAAAACTAGTTCGACATATTATATCATGATATATTTGCGCGGAACTGCCGTCCGGTTGATCGCAAAGCTGTATGTTCAGAAAAGAAGCTCGAGTCGGAGAAAAAGCGAGGGAAAAACGAGAATTTGGGACCTGGCAGCAGCCTGTCGCATCGGTTCCTGTTGGTGGCATTAAAATAATTTCTAAGAGCATTAAAAGGCATTAAATTAGATTTATTCATTCCCACTGTATGAACCCTGATATGAGTTTATATCGCACACTAGAACCATTTCAGTTGATGACATCATCCAGCTTTTTCATGCATTTTATTGGAAAAAACTGGCGGCCAGTGGGGCTCTCTGGGATGGTAGCATGTAGTCGGTAGTAGTCTGTGATGCGCCCGATGCGCCTGGCCGCGCCCTCACTGGTGTCAGGAAACAGTCAGAAAAAGATGAACTAAATCAACATGTTTTTCATTTAAATCTAAAGGACTGAAACTATAAACAAATGAATTTGTATTTTGCCAATAAAGACATCAAATCTACCGCCTAGAGGATTTGAATGAAATGGTTTATACACCACTTATTATTATTTTCATTATTATAAATATGATGTTTCTGTGACTGAGGACAGTCGGTGTTTCCTGTTTGTCTTTGCAGAGTAAAGAAGAGGTGATGGCGGTTCGACTGCGGGAGGCAGACAGCATGGCCGCCATGGCCGAACTCAGACAGAAGATTGCAGAACTTGAAATACAGGTGTGTGTGTGTGTGTGGGGTGGGGGGGTCACAGCAATCCTCCCCCTAAACTGTCACTGCTCCTGCAGAAAGAAGAAGGGCTGATCAAGGGCCAGCTGAACCACTCAGACTCCAGGCAGTACATCAGTCAGCTGCGGGACCAGATCGCTGAGCTGAAGAATGAGGTCAGAGACGCCATCGTCTACCCGCCGTTTGAGGCTACGCTACTTAAGCTTTTATTTTGAGTCCATTTTAACCAGTATAGCTCTGATAGCCAAACAGCTTTGCTTTCACTAGCAGACCAGTATGACCAGTATGACTGTTGCCAAAATGTTCTGATGATATTTGTTCATTAAGCTTGAGGGAGTAAAATCGTACACAACAAAGACGGGGAAGGAGGAGAGAAAGAAAGAAGGGATTTAAACCTGGGATCAATGGGCGTCTAGTGGCAGTAGAAACGGCTCACTGACACGAGTCTACCCGGGTCAAAAGACTCGGTCAAAAATCGGCTCGACTCTGATCGGCATGCTGTGGGAACACCAGAGCTGCTTCGACGCGCTAAATTTCATGAAACCGTTGAACGCATCATACGGACATCAGCACGCCGCACCGGTCGCCTCTGATCTAACAAGCAGAATCACCATTGGATAAACATGGAGCAGCTGTGGTGAGAGAGAGTCAGACAGATAATAGAGAAACAATAAAGCTCACTGACTACGCCCTGGCTTCCTGATATGATGCTCTCCATTGTTTACTTCCCTGATTTTCTTACCTGGTGACATCATCACCGCTAACCCAGCTTGATGATTTCACCCGAGGGGACAGAGACCATGGAGCTGCTGGGGGTTCACCAGCATTTTATGCCAGCTGGAAGGGTGCGTTAAATGCTAATTGTTAGCGAGTCGACCCACGTTTGAAAAAACCTGTTTATCCTGTAGTGGGGAAAAAAGTATTCAACTATTCACTCCTAGTTAAATAAAATAAAATCGATGGATTTCACTCAGTCGGTACATTTATTAATTATCTTTAAAAAGAGAGAACAGTTCATCATGAAGCCGTGAATGGCTCAGCAATCTGCACTGTACTCTGCCTGAGCAGCAGCCGCTTCCTCCTTACTAACAATAATGGAAAACAGTCAGAGTCAAAACTAATTCCAGACACTCTTGGTTAAACAGTAACATGTTATGAATAAACCTGAGAAAGAATCTGGTTTGTTATGGAAGAAGCTCTGTCTGGTCTACAAACACCATCCTGCAGAGAATGGTGTGGCCTTCAAGGTGAAACAGACTGAGTGAAAACTTTTATAGTGAGTAAATAGGATAAATTAATATATAATAGAAGAGAAATCTAAATTTTCCGACAACAGTCCGCTATTGTCAGAGACAGGAAAGATTGCATGGAAAGAAGAGAGAAAATAAAACAGCAAAGATGTAGAGTAACTTCTGGAATTCTGCTTCTACACCTTGATGAGACGAGAGAAACAGAAAACAGCAAAGAGGAGAGAAAAGACCAAGTAAACATCAGAAAGCTTCCAGAGCAGCAGGTATCCCTTAGGGATCCGTGTGTGGAAGGAAACCCCTGAGGTGATTAAACAATATTAATATTCATTATAGATGTGGAGCTGCAGCTCGGTATTCACTATCAGTCTGAATCTGGGAACATCTGCAACCAAACCATGAGGCTTATTGTGTGGTTTTTACTTCTTTAAGAGCATTTAAAACATGCTTTCCAAACATCTTTAAAAAAGGAAGAAAGTAGATCGATTTAAGCAGCAAACCGCTGGAATAATTAACCTAAACGCATCATAATAACGGTCTGCTGTCCAACAAATCTGATGGACAAAGGACATTCTTTGGACGACGAGAATGTTCACATTCTGGACAAAGAAGACAGGTGGTTAGAGAGGAAGGAAGCATCTATGTTAAGAAAGAAAAAACCAACCTTAAACAGAGGGGGGGGACTCAGATTCCAGCTTTCAGAAACCTCCAATGCAGCTTTACAGGAGAACAGAAGACCTCCCCTATTCAGCCAGGACAACAATTCCCTCTAACGACCCCCTTCAGAGACAATAGACAGGTATGGGGCATTGCAGGCTAACAAAGAAGCCAAACGACCCCCATTCCAAAGGGGGGACCCGCTTCATCCGCTTCTATTTGCATGTTTTCTAAACTAAAACCAGGCTTTGTTGGGCTGTTGATAAAACCTGAACTAAACGCCTATTTCTGACATTTTGATTGAAAAATCTTCCTGGATGGAAGAGAAACGTCTTCAAACTTGGAAACAAAGTCCAGTTTTTTATTGTTTTTAACCTTTTGGGGATATTATAATGGTCATTATGGGGAAACGCTGTAAGACTCCGAGGTTTAAGTTTGATGCCAGATACAGAAAACCTGGTTGATCATTTTAACCCTGTGAACCAACAGGCATGCAGCAGATTTCCCTTTTATCAGACAAATGATGTCATCACATCATTACGACGCTCGAGTGACACGATCTGAACATCCGATCCAGCCTGGACGCCATCAGCTGACAGCCGAGCTGATGGCGAATTAATTGGACCGGGTGGGAGTTTCTCTATTCTATTTCTTCTTCTTTTTTCAATTCAATAATGTCATTTCAAAACATTTTCTGGGCGTGCGACCCACGTACGGAGGCCTCAGGCCTCGACGCGGCCGACCCAGGTTCGAATCCGACCTGTGGTCCTTTTGCCGCGTGTTTCTCTCCCCCCTCATTCCCCCTTTCCTGTCAGCCTGCTGTCTGACAAACGAGCCACTAGCGCCATAAAAAAAAAAAAATTACAATCATTTTATTTCAGCACTGCTGTTTTATTTTAGACTGAATAAGTAGAGCTGCTTTAAAGAAGATGCACCCGTCAAATGCTCTGATATTTTTGTATTTTTTACTAATAAACCTGTTAGAATCAGTTAGTTTTTGGATCTCAGCCTAATGTTAGATAAGACCTAATGGTGCAGTGTAATCTGCGGTTTGTTACACATCAGATTAAAATGAAATAAGAGTGCGTAAAAAGAGCAGATAATTTGCATCTAAAAACTCAGAGATCAGGTTTGGTCCAGAGCTCCTCGCCTGCAGAGGGCTGCATCTTAGCTAACCCCTCTGAACAATCTCCCCATCTGCACGCAGGCTCATATCAGGACACCACTTCCACCTCGACACACGCAAACCCGTCTGAGAGCTTCTGGTAACAACAGACCACTGATCCTCACCATCAATCATTTCACTCTGAAACATCTCAGTAATCCTACAGATGTACGCCTCCCTCCGTCGCTCAGGGGTTAAAGAAGCGTCCATTTTCAGGTTTTTTAGAAAAGTCATTGACGTGCCACAGAGATAATTTCCAGCTCTGATTTGAGAAGCAAACCTCCCCCTCAGCCTGAGTCTGGGTTTGTTCATTCAGAGACTGGCTGTGCGTGACTACCAGAGGGTTTACTCTGCTCCCCTCCACGCTTCTCTTCTCCTCCCACTACTTTCCTCCATCAAAGTGTTGGTTTTGATCAGAGAGACTGAAACTTTCGTGAGTACAGATGAGGAAGCAATGAAGCATTTAAAGAAATCTCAGTCTGGTGACTAAGAAATCCTCTCAGAAATTATTGCTTTAATCCAGAATAAAATGAATATCTCTGCAGATGTTTCATAATATATGTAAAGATAGGAATCTAAATATCTTGTCCTAATTGTTCAGAAGTGGCTCATTGACCTTTGCAGAAAACATTGGTTGAAATGTAAAAAAGGATGGTTTGAAACCTTTAACTGGTTCATTTTCTGCTTTTAGTTTAGCAGTCAGTCAAAACATTTCCCCTGGTTAACCACTGATTTATCCTCCCCCCCCACACCATGCAGCGTGTTCTAGTGTTAGATACGTAGGGGGAAAACTAAAACCTCTGAGATTTGTCATGAGTCACTGTGGTACATGCAAGGCTAACATGCAGAAAGCATGCATGCACGTAAACGCAGCCTCTACTTTGTTTTAGACGAGGAAAAAAACGATTTATACTGGAAATGTTTTTAAAGCTCTTCCAAACTGGTGTTTTCTTTATTTACAGCCTGCTGAATATAAAGTTTCCAGTTTTTGCATAAAGATGATAGGAAGTAAACACAAACAGCTGCTTTTAATAATTAATTTATTGGAAACAGGAAATAAATTCTACTCTTTGCTCTAAGATGATTCATGATAACAGATAATAAGTCTTAGATGGTTGGAAAAGCTGGTTTTCTAAATAGATCAAAGTTTTGATTTATTTGACTAACTTGTTTGCTTCAGATCACTTTTCCTGCTGCATCATTTACTTCTACTCCTAAACGATTGGCCGCTTATATCTTCTCTTTAAATGATGTGTTAGGGATGAGACGTAACATTATTAACATTATAGATTCCTCCCAAATTAAAGTACAGCCATGGCCAAAAGTTAAGAATGATTCTAATGTTAATATTTACAAAGTCTACTGCTTCTGTTTGTTCGTATGCAATCTGCATACGGGTCTTTTGCAGTCACGTGACCTCGACACAAGGAGGCGCCATGTTGGGGGGGTAACCTGCCTAATCGCTGCCTAAATGAAGTTAATTTGAGTTCAAGTATTGACAGTAAAGCCGCGATGACATCAGCAACATGGACACCCACAATAAAAACGAGAAGAAGCCTTACAGAGATAAACTCAATAAGGACGCCAGAGACCGCTATTTAGCTAAGCTAACCTCAATTAGCAATATAGATCCATATGAGCTAGCAGCTAAAGCATGGACAGCCCATCCCTCGCTATTTCCACAAACTACAAATATGGACATAATTTGTTATCCTGTTAATGGTGTTAGTGCATATACACCAGAAGAACTACAAATCTCTGGACGCTCATGAACTGTTTACTAATGGTTGGGTGCAAGATTTATACTCAACCAGAAGGATGCACGAACACTGTGGTCACCACAAAGGGAAGATGTTAGTCAAACTTGTACAAGTCTTCACTTCACAGCTTTATCTAAGTGTAAATGATGGTGCATCCGAACCTATCAGGCGACAAAAAGCTTACAAAATGATTAAACTCAAAGTACATAAAGCTCTTTTACATGGTAAATAAATTTAGATATTGTGACCCCTGGAATATTATGGTTCATAGCAAATATATAGGTGTTTTTTTTGTTGGTTTTGGTAAAAAAAATGGGGAGAACTGGGACAAAGTTTGTAAAAAACACAACAAGAACGAGCCATTTTAATTTACCGAGAAAAGGTAAATCTCCCCGGGACGCTTGAATAGTAGCTCTAATTTCTCGCACGGTGACCCCCCAATATGGCGCTAATTACCCACAATGCACAGGGCGTGACGTCACGTGCGAAAGACCCATACTCCAGAATGTTCTAAAGAGTGATCAGCGTAACAGCAATTAATTGCATAGTCAATATTTGCCCGTTGATGGGGGAGACGGCCTGAGGCTTTTAAAGCCGCTGCCTTCAGTAAATGTTGCTCCAGTTCACAGTTAAAAAGCTCAAAGTTCACTTCCTACAGTTAGAAATGATTTAGTTCAATTTCAGACTTTTTCAAAAACTGAGCTAAATTCCCAAACCTGTTGCGCCGTGTTGGTGCCGCCAACAGGGTTTAAAATGGGAGCTATAAATCACAACCGACCGCTTGCCTGCTAGCTGGAACTGCTGCTCTCCCGGCTCCCCTCCCACCTGACATAACGGACCAATCACAGGAGAGCAGGAGGGAGACGATACACAGAACCATCTGGACCCCAATAGAACCAGACAGAATCGTTGCTCTATAAATGAACTAGTTCTAGTTCACTTTTTCAAAAAACAAACTAAATACCCAAACCTATGTTGTTAAAGTTACCAGAAGATTATAGATATATTAAATAACTAGAACTGGAAGTTAGTTAATTAATTGGTCGTTCAAATCAAGGGTAAAGCTAGTTCTTTATTATCAGCTGAATGATTCTAACTGTTATTTGCTTACTGATCTGCATGGCAGCATTCTATACCCAGCTACTGTAGCATCTAGGATAGATCAGTCATTCTGGGAAAGAATCTGGTTTTTATTCTAAATTGTTCACTTTTTAACTTAGAACTGACTAAAACTAAACTAAAACCTTTTTAAGGTTTATTCAACTAAAACCAACTAAAACTACCACATATGGTAAATATACTAAAATGCGACTGAAACTGATTTTGTCCTGAAGACTAAATCCAAGATGGCTGCCAGAAACAACACAGCATCAGTCTGTTTTTCCTCTCTATGCAGATCAGGACGCTGAGAGGACAGAAGGCGGCACCTGACGCCAGGATCACCTGTGGAGGAGGAAGCCCCGCCTACCAGAACCTGTGCTTGGCCAGCCCCGCCTCCGCCGAGGGAGACTACCTGAGCTCGGACGAAGACCTGCTGAACAGCCCCCTGCCCGCCGCCGCCCTGTACCCCACGCTGTCGGACCCCCGCCACCCGTCTCCCCGGTTAGACAGCGAGGGCAGCACGGACAGCGAGGCGGAGGAGCGGCTACAGACGCCTCCCGACCCGCAGCAGATATACGGCAGCATGGTGTGCGCCGACGTCCTGGATAACTGACCCCGCCCCCCCCAGGAGCCTCTAACTGCTACAGTGGATTGTATTAATCAACCAAATCCTCTTTGGCTTTTCCAGTCTTTCCCTTTTCCGTACCGCAGACATGGGGGCGGGCTCTATTCCTGACGCTGGCGGGGAGGGGCCTCCCAGACGCCGGCAGACTCATATCCTTTCAAACATCATTGCATCAAATACGGGGAGAGAATAAAGTGAATTTGAACTGGACTCCAAGGAGGGAAGGATGGGAAACGGTTTTACACCCATCAGCCTCGCTGTTGGAGCTCTGACAGAGTGACCAATGGTTTGGAAATCCTGTGAACTTATTCTTCTCTGTGGCACGCTGGCCAGAACAGATAACCCCCCACACACACACACACACACACCTTTAAAGGAAAAGTCCGGTCACCAGGAAATAATCAGTGGATCATTATTTATACCTAAAACTATCACGTTAGCATTCATTTAATGAATTTGGTGTTTTGTTTTGAGTCTGGGAAGGCACGACCATCTTTGCCCAAATATAAGTAACCCTCCCACTCCTGCCATCTTCCAGCAGTGGCGTCACGGTGCGGTGCGGTTAGCCTAAGCGCCATTCTCCCGGCTTTCCAAGCTAAATCAATGGGAACTACTAGACACATCTGCAATCAACAACAATTATTGAAGATTTCAGAGGACTTCACCATTAGAAATTCACCAGAGCTATAGTGAAACTGACAATGCCCACGTGCATGGCAGCTGGATGCTGGAATACATCGGGTAAAAGTGAAAAAAGAGTTATTCCACCTTTCTGATTCCCTGATCCTCCACGGACGGGTTGGTGCGTTGGATGCGCCAGCTTGAAGAGGGAGGATTTGCCATCGAACTTCTGGCCAAAGAAAAAACCGTAATATGTAGCCAACATTTGGAAGAAGAATGTTTTCAAGATGACTTGGATAATAATGGCGTTGTGACAAACACCAGATACAGCACTGGGACTTGATCAACAGCCGATACCGCACCGTGACAATGTCACTAACCAGTAGGTGGCAGTAGTGTTCTTTGACAAAACATGGATGCCTCCAGTAAAGAACATTCACATGAAAATGACTCTGAATTAAAAACACTGATCATTTATTGATCAGGACTCTGAATATGATCAGACTTTTCCTTTAATAACAGGAAAGATGCACAAATGAGCAGAACCATGAAGTCATAGTTCTCCATAATTCCCCCCAACCCCTCGACACATTCATCCCACAGCAGGGGTAGAATTCAAAGTTGCCAAATCTTTTTTGTTTTTATTATCATTATTATTTATACCTTTTAACTTATTTTGGTTATTTTTTATATATCTGTATAAACTTTAGTTGCTATAGCAACAGAGGCCAAACCGTCCTTTGTGCCAACCTGTCGTTTCTCGTGGGTTTACTGTGATTCTGTTCCAGAGACAGAAAAATGTGCTGCTATGATTTAGGATTGATCTTAGTTTACGTTTTGCTTTAAATCGTTGTTTAAAAATAAAACGCAGTTAAAGTCGGGTTTTCCTTTCCAGAAGGAGGGGGGGAAAAGTCACCTTTCTCCTTGGAAAACTCGGCAGCCCTGAAGATACGGAGCTTCTCTCTGAAACAGGAACAGCTTTGGCCTTTTTTAATGTCCAGCTGAGGTGAGGCGTCCTGAACGCAGCTCAGTACAGGGAGCTCATCTTTCTGGAATCATATCATGTTTAACTAAAAGCACTGAATCACGATAACATGGAGTGATGCACATTCAGTCAGTTCAGCACCATTAACTGGAAACAAACCAGACTTCAATCATTCCCTGTAAGGTCTGATTATTGGTCGCCGTCCATCGGTTGGCTTATGCTTGGTGCGTTCGAGACGCCAATGCGGCGCAACCGCCAGATTATGTCATTTTAGCTTTGCTGTCTGTCTCCATGGAAACAGGAATTTACCAATAACATAATTGGCGGTCAGGGGCGGGGCTAGACTGAACATTAGAGTGTTGCTATCAGGCGGATGACCTGGACCGAACGTCCGCCATCTTTGATGGCGATATTAGAATCTAAGCTTAAATTCCAGCCAAACCCATTTAATCAGTAACGGATAAAAACCTTTAGATAAACCAAACATTACCGACACATATCTGACTCTATAACCATTAAAACAACTATTTTCATTGGTAGGGTGGTTGTAAACCAGCAGTCTGTGCCCTGCGCTGCCCCCTACAGTCTAACGTTGGGTAAAGGAGGGAAAAACTACGGTGGCCCTGGAGTGCAAACTGCAACTAATAAATCTAAAAGCGCGAACTACATAAAGCAAAGCCGCGAACTACGTTAAGGAAATCGCCCAACTACATAAAGCAAAGCGCCAACTACATTATGGAAATCGCAACTACATAAGTAAAAGCAAAGCCTACATAAAGTAAAGCGCAACTACATAAAAGCAAAAGCGCGAACCACATAAAACAAAAACAAAACTACATAAAACGCAAAAGCGCGACTACATAAAGCAAAGCGCCAACTACATATAAAGTGCTGTGTCACTTAACTACATTAAACAAATCGCGCAACTACATAAAGCAAAGCGCGCCAACTTTACATTAGCAAATCCACATAACTGCATAAAGCAAAGCATTCAAGCGGCTACATTAAGGAAATCGCGAACTACATAAAGCAAAAGCGCGAACTACATAAAAGGGAAATCGTAACTACATAAAGCAAAGCCGCCAACTACATTAAGGAAATCGCAACTACGATAAAAGCAAAAACGCCAAATCACATTAAGGAAAACAAAACTAAATAAAGCTAAAACGCAAACTGGCATTAAGGAAATGCTTAACTACATAAAGCAAAGCGCTAACTACATTAAGGGAAAACAAAAACTAAATAAAACCAAAAAGCAACTACATTAAGGAAATCGCCAACTACATAAAGCAAAGCGCAACTACATTAAGGAAAACAAAACTAAATAAAGCAAAACGCAACTACATTAAGGAAATGCGCAGAACTACATAAAAGCAAAGCGCCCAACATTAAGGAAAATCGCAACTACATAAAACAAAAGCGCAACTACATTAAGGGAAATGCAACTACATAAAACAAAGCGCCAACTACATTAAAATCAAATCGCGAACTACATAAAGCAAAGCGCCAACTACATTAAGGAAATTGCAACTACATAAAGCAAAAGCGCCCGGCTACATTAAGGAAATACGCGAACTACATAAAGCAAAGCGCCAACTACATTAAGGAAAAACAGCAACTACATAAAACCAAAGCGCGCCAAACTACATTATGGAAATTCGTGAACTACATAAAGTAAAAGCCGCCAACTACATAAAAGCCAAATGCGCAACTGCTACATAAAGCAAAGCGCAACTACATTATGGAAATCGCGAAACATAAAGTAAAAGCAAAGCCAAATCACATAAAGGAAATAAGCAGACTACATAAAGCAAAAGCCGCGAACTACATTAAGGAAATCATGGCTTTACACATAAAGCAAAGCCGCAACAACTAAATGAGTTCAAAACATGCGCAACTACATTAAAAGGAAATCGCAACTACATAAAGCAAAGCGCAACTACATTAAGGAAAACAAAACTACATAAAGCAAAGCGCTAACTTACATTAAGGAAAACAAACTACATAAAGCAAAGCGCCCAACTACATTAAGGAAAACAAAACTACATAAAGCAAAAGCGCAACTACATTAAGGAAAACAAAACTAAAATATTCCAAAAACCGCGAACTACATTAAGAAGCTCGAACTACAGATAAAGCAAAAGCGCGCAACTACATTAAGGAAATTGCAACTACATAAAAAGCAAAGCGCAACTACATTAAGGAAATGCCAACTACATAAAAAGCAAATGCCAACTACATTAATACAGGAAATTCGCAACTACATAAAACAAAGCCGCCACTACATTAAGAAATCGCAACGCTACATAAAGCAAAAGCGCCCAACTACATAAAGCGTAAAAGCCGCAACTACATAAAGCAAAAGCGCAACTACATAAAGCAAAGCGCATCGCTTCACGGAAATCCCAGAACTACATAAAACAAAGCGCCAACTACATTAAGAAACGCGCAACTACATAAAAGCAAGCGTTTAAACTACATTAAGAAAACACAATTACATTAACCTACCGGAAGGTAGGTACCAGTGGGAAACATGAGACATCGCTGATTGGACGACGGCGTCGTTTGACCCTTTGAACCGGAGCTTGCGCGCCAGCTGAACAGTCCAGCTTCTTTTGCGTGTGTCTTCAGTGTACGCGTAGAAACTAACTGAAAATTTCGTGTTGATTAGTCTTGAGCATATCCAGTATCACCTCGTACGTTTGTCCTGATTCAAAATATTCCTGGATAGCGGCAGCTATGTTTGGGGAAGCCGACAATACCCCATGTTTTCAAAAGCCGCAGCAGGCAAGAATGACTTCGGGTTCAAGGGTCAAACGGCGCCGCCGTCCAATCAGCGATGTCTCATGTTTCCCCACTGGTACTTACCTTTCCGCCACAGGTCGGTTAATGTGATTGGCGCATTTCCCGCCAATAGCGGTGCGCTTTGCTATATGGGAAGGTTGGCGCTGCTTTATGTAGTTGGCGCTGCTTTATGTATTTGCGTTTCCTGTGCTATTTAACGCTTTTAGATTTGTAGTTGCAGTTTGCACTTCAGGGCCACCGTAAAAAGCTTCAAAGGATAAAATGCTGTAAACATCAAGCATAAACCAGCTTATTAAATGATACCTGTTGTAGTGCGATATAAAATAATCAACATTTCACTCCAGTTAAATAAGCAAAGATCGATGATTTTACTCAGTCAGAACTTTATTTCCATATCTTTGCAAACAGAGAACAGTTCGTCAGACATTATTGCACGTTAATCAGCCCTGTTACGATCTGGACCGTTTGTCTCCTTTACTTATGAGGAAAAAGCTGTGAAGGTTGTCAAATTCAAAGCAAATTAAACACACATTTTTTAACAATTCTCCATAAATAATTTGCCTTGTTATGGTTAAATTATTCCTTGTATGTAAAACTCTTCCCACTCAGACATTTTGTGGCTTTGCAGGTGAAACAGACTGAATAAAAACTAAACAGCATAACTAAATATATGAAACGAGAAATCTACATTTTCCCGCCACACCTTATAGATCATCCTCTCTTTTTTCTAATTATTATCTTTATGTTTTACATTATTTCAGAAAAATCCATCAGTTATTGGTGGAAAGTCACCAGTTATTGTCTGCGGCAGTCAGATGTCGTCCATCATTGTTGGTGAAAAGAAATAATCCTTTCTTTCTAATAAAGGTCCAGTTTTTTAATGCTCACTATTAGAAGACACAAGAAAAGAGAAAAATTAACTGTTTTTTTTTATATAAAGTATTAACACATAATAACCGATAACATCTAATTTAGTTGAACACCAGGTCCCGTCTCTGAGGTGCGTTCTGATTATTAACGTATATATATAAGGATGAAGGTCGTAGGAATCCGTCTTCTGCTTCAAAAAGACGGTAACTGACTTTATCACAGTTGTATTTATTTTATTTTGAATTAACTGAATTATCTGGTCATATATTATAAACTCGGGTGATCTTATCCTGGTTGATGTTTGCAGCAGGACCTTTAACATATCGCGAACATCGCAATGTTTAATCTGCAGTCAGAAGCAAGGCTCTATGCGGCGCATCATTTGCCATGGCGTCCTGTCTTCCTACACCACTGAAACTAAACACAGATAAATAGGAACACTGGTTATAAACCATCAAAACCAGCAGCTCAGTTGGGTTTTGGTGGTATTTCTATGAGTAGAAAAAGATTTTATAAGGTCAGAAAATAACTGCAAATTACAGCCTAACATCCTATATGACCCTTTAAAAAGTAGCTGACATGTTTACATTTTTATTGCTATAATTACTTCACCAACTTTCCCAGATATTTAATTCCAGATCAGTGGCGGTTAATCTAGGATGCTAGCATCACGTCTTCACTGAGAAAATGTTCTGTTTTAGTTGAACGGCGTTGGATCAATGGAGGCGTTTAGATATATATCACCATCAGTCAGTGGTGAACAGTTTATCTAACAGGGTCTATAAACAAGTCATCTTTGCTTTTTGCACTACGAGTTCACCTCTATTTAAAAAAGTTGAGATAATTGTTATAAATATGAATTATTTCCTATATGTATACAGATTTAATAGCAGGATGGTGCGAGTCCAGCTTTACTATTTTATTTAGAGGCAAAATGAGTCAAGATTTAAACCTGGACGTTCTGAAGCTTCTAGTTTAATCTCTATTTAAAGACGCTTGATTTAATATTTTTAATATTTTCAGCCTCTGCCCTTAAAACGCAGCAACATTCCAGTTTTACATCCGTTGCTGCGCTATCCAGCCTGTTTTACAACCTCCCTGAACCGTTGCTTCTCATTGCACAGTCAGAATGAAACGATGACAAAACGCAGCCTTAATGCCATCCGGAGAAATAAGGAAACGTCCAGCGGTGGCTATCAGAGGCTGAAGAGGATGTCTGCTTCTTCGCCACATTATTGCAAATAACTGCTGGATGGAGCAACAGAAATCTCCACACCAGAGTTGAGATTTTTGGACGGCGTGAGGCGGAATAAACCCGGCGTTCATTGTGGAGCCTTTATTGGAAGGAAGGTGATAAATGAGCCTCTGATCAGCAAATAATTAAAACGTCCGCTTCACTCCATTCATCTTAGTTAGAATTTAAACTTGTTCGACTTGTCCAACCCAAACCCATACTCTAGTCTACCACCTTTCAACTAGATTGATTATTTCCCCATTAATTGTCTTTAATGAATGATAAAATATCGATATCAAAGGGAAGGTTTTTCAGATAAAAGCAGGATGATCCTTTCCTGTCAATCATCTAACTGTATTAACTATTGATGGTGCTGTTCTCACCTCGGCTCAACCCAAATTGATCAACTGTGATTCGTCTCTCATCGTTTGTAAATTGGTTTTAGCCTTCCGTCTCCTATTTTTAATAACTTTTGTTATGCATAATAGTTACTTGACCTGTACGTCAGATAACGATCGAATATGTGCCATAAAGTTGAGAAAAAGACTCTTTACGATGTCCTTCTGCTCTCGGAGTCAAAGCTACTTTGTACCTGGAACGCACTGTGGTACTCCAGATCTACGTGTTTGGTTTAAAGAGAATAAAAGGTGGCTGACCTGCTCTAGGATTGATGTGCTACGTGCGACTGCTGTTTCATGCAGGTCAGCCGATGGTTTCCGACATATATGACAACAAACGCTCCAGATTTCATTATGATGGGGATAAATACATTCAGTGTTCTGTATCCTATGAATGATGCAAAATAAACGTTGACATTGCACCTTTGCACACGTCTCATTTTATTGTTTGTTACTCTGTAATCGTTGCTCAACAGGAGCCATAAGAACAGCAGCTGTAGTAATATGCAATCTTTGCAGCAAATACCTTGTTTAAAACTATTTCAGTGAAGATCATGAAGAATTGAAACTCTTATTAATGCATCATCAGTTGGATCTTTATTAGCAATAAGCTCATAACGCTCAAAAACATTTTAAGAAATAGAAAGAAATTGAACTGTATTAATCTCCCAATGTAGAAATTCCCTTTATTGATCTAACAATGGGGGAATTCCCTCTCTGCATTTAGCCCCTCCCCTTGGGCAGCAGTGGGCTGCCATTATGCGGCACCCGGGGAGCAGTGTGGGGTTAAGGGTCTTAATCAGGGACCCAGAGTGGGGGCTGTGGGGATCAAACCGGGTACTACAACCTCAGAGCACAGCGCTCTGCTCTACTTACTAACCAATCTAGTTCACCCAAAGCATGAACTAGATTGGTTGGTGTGGCGTTGACACCGCTCCCCTCCCCCCATCTGGATTTTAGGTTCACCTATTGGGTCATCCGGTAATCCTAGGACCGACCTCTGGCGCCACCGGGTCCTCGGTCCTGAGATTATTTATTATGTGTGAATGTGCATCCAAAGTGCAAATATTGGACAGAGAGGTGAAGGAAGTGATTATTGTGAAAAGAGAGAAAACAATCACTACACAGAGGGGAAGATTGATCTTTCACTTTCCAAGTGTTTACATTTAACTAGGAGTGTTGGCTTAGTGGTTAGAAGGTTTGCTTGTATCCGGTTCGATCCCCACAGACTGCACCCTGCTTCCCTGAGCAAGACCCTTAACTCCACTCTGGTCTCCTAAGTTATGGGTTAAATGCAGGAGGAATTTCATTTCTTTTTACTTGTGAAACTATAATGACAAAGTTCTATTCTGATATCTTAGACAGCTATTGGCTTTGTTCAAAATGTGAATAGTCCCACACATTCTCATCTTCATTCACTTTGGATCTTGTGCTGACATACGGCATAGAATGTGAAGAAATAACAGTATTTCCTCACAACCCTGTCCTCTCTGACCACTTTCTAATAACCTTCAGGATTACTTTAACAGAGTTCTCCTCCCCAAAAAGAAGGTTTCATTTTAGTAGATCTTTATCAGATAGTGCAGTTATAAATTTTAAAGTATCTGCTTCACTTTCTCTCTCTGTGTGTGCTAAACAGTTTTGCAGAGGGTTTGGTTATTATTATTATTGGAGTTGCCAAAGCATAGCTTATTCCCCTTCACAGGTTGATGATTTTGTTGATGGGGTTGCTAGTTCTCTGCGTACTGCCTTAGACAACGCAGCTCCTTTGAAAATGAAAACCGTTAAAAATAGAAAGCTTGCTTCTTGGTTTAATGCAGAGCTGCGTACTTTGAAGCAAAATGCTAGGAAACTGGAGAGAAAATATCGCTCCACAGGCCTGCGAGAGTCCTTCCTAATCTGGAAAAATGGTTTACTGCTGTATAAAGAGGACCCCGCCCCTAGCCAAAAACAGAGCAGCATACTTAAATGTAAATCCTGTCCTGTTGGCAGCTTGGATGTCTTGGCCTGTGCTGTTTGTCAGAGAGAACAGGTACTGTAAGATCCCACTGCGCCCAGGGAGCAATGTGGGGTTAAAAGTTACCTTGGGATCTTTGGCTCCTTTGCAGCTGGATTCATTCTTTGTACCTTCCAGAACAGTCTCATCTCTGTGGGATCTTTAAAATCTGCTCAACTTTCTCTCTAAAAGATCTGATGGATTTTTTTTAGTAGAATGATTCACTTCTTTTTTTTGCTCATTTCCAGTAAAATATCTAGAAATATTTTTCCCATTATGCTGGAATCAAAGCTTGTTTGTAGCATTCTCTTCGCTCACACTGAGCCTGGTTCTGCTGGAGGTTTCTTCCTGTTCAAAGGGAGTTTTTCCTCTCCACTGTCGCTACAAGCATGCTTAGTGTGAGGGATTGCTGAAGAGTCAATGAGTCGATGCAATCAGCTGGTTTTCCTTAGATAGAAAACTTTGGATCAATCTGACTGGATGATCTGGTTGATCTGGATCTATAAAGTGAGCTGAGATGACATGATGTGAATTGGAGCTATAGAAATAAACTGAATAGAACTGAATTGTTTAAGGGCAATAATAAATAAATGTTTTTTAATTCATTGGATTCCATCTGAAGTGGTAGAAATGTGTTTTTTGTGTCATGGGATGACTGGTTAGGGACGTATTTGCTGAATCATCACACAAAGATTTTCAGGTGACTTATGAGCAAGAAACTAAATATGAATCAGTGTCTAGTTTATAGATCTGCGCGGCCCGTGTTGCTTGAGAGGAGTTTCAGCAGAAACCAAAAGAGATGATGGTTATTATTGGAATAGAAAAAGAAAATGTGGTGCAATCAAACCTGGACTGGTTTGAGTTCCTAATTTGTCGTTTCTGTATTTTCATGCATCCACTGAACACATGAGAAGGAAATTGTTGCGTTAAGCTTCTTCTTTAAAACCCGACTTCAAAAGTGTCTTTTGAAACGCAGCCATTTCAAAACAACATGTCGACACTTTCTGCAGAATTTCCAGCGCAGTTGTCCCCCTGCTTCCTCTTAATCAGGTTGATTAGATCGTCCCAGAGCCGGGCCTGGGCCGGCGCCGGGGTTTTGCACCACAGACTTCCTGTGATCCTGCCTGGGTTTATTTCTGAAGCAGAGCTTTTTGGGGGGGCTGAAGTGTCGAGCACGCAGCAGCGTTAGAGTGTGAGGAAGCTGTGTGGTGTGGGTTCAAAGGTTTCAGAGCTGAAGCACTTCCTCATCCCTCAGTTCGCATCACAGAGCCCCACAGAGATGAGCGCGCTGACCATGTGTCCCCTCTGACTTCCCCTACGGCCTCGAGGACAGACGGCAGGACGTCTCAGGGATGCTGAGGAGCATCTCAGCTGGAATGTGAAGATCTGGTGAGTTTTTTATTTTGTGTTTCAAACTAAGCAGCTGTGCCCACCTGGCTGATGAAGTGACCTGAATGTGAAGAACTCGTGAATTCTTCCTTTGGTCGAATGAGAAGCAGGTTTCTAAAGCTCTCCTTCCATGAAGCTGCTTTCAGGGTACTCTGTCCATCTGAAACTCAAGCTTTCATCAGAGCGAGCAGAGAGCCGCATCCACAAGGAGACATTTTACCAATAGAACTAAACTATTTACATTTAAAATAAGAAAAAACGTTTGCTTATTTCAAGTGCATTTTATCTGCTTATCTATTGAGTAAAAATACTAATTTCATTGGCAAATAATCTTATTTACCTGCTCAAATGAAGGGAAATACACATAATTTAAGAGATTTTCACTTATTTATTATTATTTCTAGATGGTTTTAGCAGCATAGATCCGATCAGCAGCAGAAATCACTGCTGCGCTCCTGAATGTGTCGTTAATCCAGGATGTTCTGTCATCTTTCCTGTAAATGTTTCACTGCCGACTGTTTCGTTGGTTCAAGGCTTCAGGTTTGATGATCAGAGAAAATCTGATCAGTGAATTTTGCCGAACTCTCAAATCGAGGCTTTTCTTCTTCTCTCTGCACAGGAAAACATTCTGAGGCGTCAGACATCCATTTAAAGTCGTATATTTGCAGCAATGAATTTAATTTTATTACAGATAAATCATAAACTTTCTGCATTTTCTAAAGATTTATAGATGATCAGATTTTTTCAGGCCTCTGATTTGATCTAAACTTTAAATCAAGTGTAAAATGAATTCCTTCACTTTGTTCATTAGATTAAAGCCAAAGATTATAAGCTTTTAAAATATTTATTATATCCACAGATATGTACAAAAGACACATAAAAATAAAGATATTATTTCACAGCGGTTGGAGCGTAGAACCTGGAATCCAGAAGTTCTGAGTTGTGCTCCCCTCGGGGAGTTAGGAGGGAATTTTGTTGCTCTGTACTGCTGAGAGTTTGAATGATCATAAAAAAGCTGAAAACATATAAAAAAGTTTAAACCCTCCATCCTTTAATTATCACAGCTTTGATTTCTGTTGCTTAATCAGCCAAATTTATTTTTATTGTGAAGTAGAATAAACAGTAGGAGTTAGTTTCACTGCTGCTGATCGGCAGTGCTCAGCAGAGCGAGGTGGGGGGGGCAGCAGTGTGGAAACTTTGAGCTCCGGAAGCTCGAACCGTTTCTCTGGGATTCCTTTACTTTGGATCCTGGAGGATTTTAGTGGAAAATTCAGAAAAGCTCGTTTTAAATTAATTTGAATTTAAAAAGTGAATCAGCAGGAAGACAAACCATAAAAATCAGCTTTTATAAAATAAAAAACACAAAGCGGGTGATTTTCCTTCTCTTTATTCATGGTTGAGGCCCCCCCCCATGGAGTCGGTTAAATGTTAGCATGTTTGCTGTCGGCTCTGCAGGCTGATGATCCAACCTCCATTTATATCCAGATAACATTATATTTAAAGCCTAAAAATCAAATTCAGATTGATAATAAAAATTTTAATAAACTGCTCTGTCCTAATATGGAAGAATTCCGGTTTTTCTTTCGGGGTTTTTGGTGGATTTAATTAAACCGAGGAGACGCTGTGGAAATGCAACCTTTGACATCTGCACTAAAATCTGCTTCATCTCTCTTCATCGATCCGTCTCACTTTTATTCACTTCTTTGCATTTTGCTGACAGTTTTTCTTCTCCAACTATAATAAATGAAATACTTTGACAAAGAGCTTCTATAAATTCACTAATTTTGACTGGAAGGATTTGAAGTCTCAGCCGCTGTTTCCATTTCTTGCTGTTTTAAAATAAAAATCCTGAAGCTTGAGAAATGTCCTAGTTGTTGTCGGTAATGCGATGCGCAGCGTTGGGCGCGATGCGTCTCAGATGGGCTCCTTTAAATGTGTCAAAAGCAAACAGTGAGTCATTAGATGTGTGATAATAGTGCACAGCTCACAGCTGCTGCTCAGACTGGGTAGCAATTTAGACCTCAGTGTGAGATTCACTATGAGCCGTTTCCTCTTCTGGTCAGACATAAAACATTTGTTTTCATTATTAAGACTCTGAGAAAGTCACGAACTGTTAGATCAGTGAGTATTACTCGTAAAAATGGCGCCCCAAGGCCATGGGGCCACGGGGGGGGGGATAGCCTCACAAATCAACGCTCAACTCGCCTCAAAGGAGGAGAAAAAACATCTTTTACTGACTTCCAACATTTATTTATATATTTATTGGTGTTTCCAGATATTAAACAACATAAAAACATCCTGCTGAGATGTTATGAGCTTCCACTGCAGGGGCCCCCATCAAGGGCCGGATTTACCATTAGGCAATACTAGGCAGGGGCCTAGGGCCCCAAGTTCCTGGGGGCCCCATTAAACTCTGTTTCCATGTATGGTTAATACAACTATTCCTTATTTCTGCACATTAATTATGTTTTTGATAAAAATCTTTTGGCTAAAATGCCA
>JAGKQL010000001.1:3740336-3767275 GCA_018398635.1 Cyprinodon brontotheroides | reverse complement strand
TCTCTGCAGATTTTTTCTTCTCTGTCAAGCTTAAAGACGCACATATGTAAAAGTCATGGGAGCAAAGCGGCGCACCTTAAGGCCAGCAGGGCCGATAATAGGCGGTCTCCTTACAGGGGCAAGGTGGGCACCACACATGCTTTACAGACGCCTTACCTTCTGAAAGCATCACTGACCTTCAGCCGTTCTGACCTCCAGGAGAAGACCTTCGGCTGCGAGGTGTGTGGGAAAGTTTTCAAGCGCTCCTCCACCCTCTCCACCCACCTGCTGATACATTCGGACACGCGGCCGTATCCCTGCCAGTACTGTGGAAAGAGGTTCCACCAGAAGTCGGACATGAAGAAGCACACCTTCATTCACACAGGTAGGTCTGCATCAGCCGCTGGGAGCAGATGTTTCAGACAGCAGCCGGAAAAAAGCTCCTTTCCTGTTAATAATTAATGCATTCACAGCTCCAAGCCTTTAGGGGAAACTTTTCCACATCTAGACATTCATTGGTTTCTTATTTCTACTCAGTTTTTAACTTCCTTTAATGGAAGGTTGAGTCTTAAATGTCTCCAGCATGATGCTTCCACACCTCAGCAGATGTCATAACGTTTCCTGTGCGCTGTCAGACCTTCTTCTTCTTCTGTTTTTTATTGGCGCATGGCAACTAACTTAAGGTGCATTTATCGCCACCTACCAGACTGGAGTGAGTTAATCGCTCATGTCAGAGGGACGTTATTAATTTATACCTTAATGGTATCATTTATCTCATATATCTGCTTCTTTATTTCCTTTGCCTACATGAGCAGGAATCCAGACAAATCAACAAAGATTTCTTATTATGAAGCTGAACTAATAGGTGATTTATACCTAATAATGAATCTAATCTTCAACAAATACTTAATAAAGCAGCTCGACTATCGGATGCAATTATATAATTATTTCCTTCCCTAACATTATCATGAAGCCGCTGCTCTAAAGTTAACATAACGGCATTAATTCTCCTTTTAATCATGACTTTCTGGAGTGAGATGTTCACAGCTGCTCCTGACAGATAAAGTTATCTACATGTCTGCGCTGCAAATAGCTAACTAGAAGTCAGGCTTATGAAAGTATTTGAAATGTGCAACTGTTTTTGAAAATGAAAATATAAAGGTTACCGCTCAGCTTTAGACTGCGTCCTACTAACATGCTGCATATATCCCATCATGCACCTTTGCCACCTTCTTCTTCTCCTTATGATATAACGACTACATTTCTCAATATTTAGATCAATAAAGACAATCAATTAATCAATCAATCAGGCTCAAAGGCTTCAGCAAAACTAGATTTCATTACATTTAGAAATAGAAAAAAAAACAGATGTTTAAAGTATTTTAGTGAAAGTTTCATGTTTCCAGTGTAAAACCGTCATCATGGTTGAGCCAACCTTTTAGAAACGTTCATCATTTCTCTGTGTTTAATCCACCTGCTCTGTTTCTGCTCCAGGAGAGAAGCCGCATGTTTGCCAGATATGCGGGAAAGCTTTCAGCCAGAGCTCCAACCTGATCACGCACAGCAGGAAGCACAGAGACGACCGGCCGTACCGCTGCGCTCTCTGCCACTACAGCTTCCAGCACAAAGTGGACCTACGGCAGCACCAGGAGCACCACTGCAGCTTCCGCTGACCTTTGACCTGTAGCCTTCACCACAGGAAGCTCTGAGGACAGGAAGCTGATTCTCCTGTGGCCTTTAGCAGCCGTACATAGAAGAAGAAAGGCGGCCGTGGCGCCGGGTGGACTGGGCCCTGGACTAGACTGCCCCCCCACATTTTGTTTGGTGAACTGAATGTTTAAACCAGGGATTCCCAACCTTTCCCATGCCAAGGCCCCCCTGCACCAGTACATTTTCAGCTGAACCCCCCCCATATGAAACATGTGTAAAAACTCATGTGTAAGCTACAGCAACATAATTAAAAATAAAAACATTTATTCTGTAAAGACGACGTCACAATTATATTTTATTAAACTTTAATTCATGAATTTAATTTAATGAAAATATAACAATAACAAAGGCCCGGCCACTTTAAACTTAATAACCTTTTTTTTCACAATGAATCTCTTTATACCTTGCAAAAACTAAAAATAAAAGTTTGTCCCAAATTAAAAATGCAGGCATTTTATATAATGCAAGCCTAACAATAAATGTAGGCTACATGGGAGATACATGGACATACCTTCTAATGGGAGCAGTGGGCCTGTCCAGTCTGGGCTTGATGTCTGTCAGAGCAACACGCATGTCATTCTCCACATTCAAAACATGATCTGTGTTTAGTTTTCAGTACTTTTAAAGTGGAAAAGCCAGCGGACACAAGTGAGTGGTTGCAAATGGAAGGAGACATTTCAGCCAGAAAATATTATTTGTAAGCTTTAGGTGAATGATTTTCATAAAATGCAGTTATACCCAGACAGGAATATTTTAATTATTTTCATTCAATAAAAATAATTTCATGTATTACTTTTATTTTTTATTCTATGTCCCCCACTTTGAAACCAGGGGTGTTTTGTAAACATGCTTCTCTGTAGCATCAGGACCGAAGCAAAGTAATCTATTACCTCCTGCTCTCTGCTCTCATCTCTCTGCGCCATGTCTCTCTCCTCAGCCTGCACTGACATCATGATCACTGCTCGGTTCCCGTCGCCTCCATTAAAACCACCATCATATTTACCATCAGAAACCGGAGCAGATGAAGGTCCTGCTGATGGGAACATGTCGAGTCAGTTTGACACATTTACGCGGCGTCCGTTTGAAGAACTTCGTTTCTTTTTCGCGGCGCAGGTTTCTCTCGCCTCCCTTCCATTTCTTCTCCATTACTACAGTGAACACCGCTGCACAAAGTTCCAATGGAGAGGGAAGGTGTTTTCTACTTTCTGATTGGCCAAGCCCTTTAGACTGACAGGGATGATAACCAATGGGCTGCAGTAGCCTGAGGTAAGGGCCGGATGATCGGAACAGACTCTACGCTGCTGATTTGATTTTTCTTCATGCATTATGCAAATATAACGAGGCTGATATATAATAATAATAATACATATTATTAATATCCATGTCAGTCTGCCGGCCCAAACAACGCACGTCGACCCACCGGTTAAATGCCCGATGCGCCCGGATTACCAGTCCATGCCTGCGTGGCGATGAAATGATTCATTCTGCTGCTGCTCTCTGCACTAAAACTTCTATAAAGCTTCTCATATTTTTTAGTTTTTGAATATATTTAGCAGAGATACTCAGTTCCAGTTGCTTTTGAGTAATTTTAGCTCAAAGTTTTTAGAAAAAGCTGCTGCAGACTGTATTAATAAAGGACTTTTCAAACCAAGGTTTGATTTTTAATTTGATCACATCTCAACCTGAACATGATCTGAAGGACAATGAGGAAGAAATGTTTTCTTAATCTGCTGCGTATCTTTATTTATTCATTGACATCATACCAGCTGATACCAGCTGTGTAGAAAACTCAGGGATCTGCTGCTAGAATAATTGCGTATTTTATGGGTTTTCTGTACATTTTACTTGTGCAAAGCTACAAACGTTCCCCTAAAAGAAACGCTTTTCTTTGCGCTATACAGGAGCTCAGAATACAGACTGCATTTGTGTAAACAGAAGGCGAGCTGTATGTTGGAATCAGGAAGCAGATTTCTCTGATGAAACTTGTTTCCAAGCGATTAACACTAGAAGTTCCAGAGAATTCCAGTTTTTCCTGCAGCCCCTCTTCCAGTTTGACCTTGCTTAACTGTCCTTGTTGTAATGCTAATAACCTGTGATGTGACCAGTCCTTCTACAGGAGACTGGATAAAGGCTGAAACAAACTGGCATCAGAACCAGAGCATGCTCCAAACACTTTTCATTACCTTCCTCTGCAACATCAGACCTTTCTGCTGGAATATCTTGATAAGTCAGATCTAAATCTTTAATTTAGGCAAACCTATTGAACAACCAGATATCATACGGGTCCTAGTTCTGAGCTGAGAACAGGTCATAACCATGCTTTTCCAACAAGGCAAAGGCAGAGCCTATTTATATTGTCCATTCAGCAACAGACTCATTTATATTGTTGCAAAGCTCACTATGTGAAAGAAAGAACAACTTTTCACATCATTCAACATTTCAGCTTAGAGAATGATAAACAGTCTGATTTCAGTAAAGCAGTAACATTTATTTCACCCAAGGAAAAGCTCTACATATGAAGCTACAATTGTCCCATTTAGCAGTTTCTACAACCCAAGGTGAGTCCTTCCTGCATGTGTGACAGGTATACTGTGTGCAGTGAACACAACGCTCAGTGCTGTGGTTCCTGTTGCAGAGATTGAACACCTGGCCTGCTTAGAATAACAATTAAAAAATCTAAAAATAGAGTTTAGCACGTTTTCCCAAAGTAAGGGTTGTAGTATGAACTAGATGAGGTTATCTATGTATCCTACAGGGTTTGGTGGTACTACAATGATCTATAGTGTAGTCATTGCTCATTTTATACTTATTCTAATAATAGAATAGAGGTGCCATTTGTCATTTAGGACCCTAACCCTTTTGGAAATTCTGTGGGAAAAAGTATTATTTTTTGAATCCAATAAATGTGGTATGAAACACATGAGATCCACATACACATTTGAGTCATTATCCTCTCTCTTCTGATTATTCTTTGCAACTTGCAGACAGAGCATTGGCGGAGCAGCATGCAGCACCAGCTGAGCAGTAGAGAGAGGAGAGATTGCTTGAGTTATATTTACCCCGTAGTAAATAAATAGATGGTCATTATTGCATAAATATTCTTGCTTTCTACAGCTGCTCCAGCTCATGCAGCTACTTTCATTGTACAGATCAGTTATCGTCTAATTCTGATCGCTGCGCGGCTGGCTGAGCTGAAATCATTGCGGTGTTGGCGACACTGATGATGTAGACCTAGTTACATTTAATTACAAATATGATTTTTTTCCCCTCCTGCTCTCAGGTAAAACACTTTCTCAAAGAGAGAGAGACTTGAGCTAAAACCTAAACTGAAGGGGGTGGAATGGTTCTGCAGCCACAGCGCTAATGGGATTTACATCTGTAAGGGATTAATGAGTAGTGAAGTACTGCTGGGGGAACTGGAGGCTGAGGAAAATTCTCATATCCCTGCTGCTGTGCTGTTTATTAAATTAATGAAGCATTAAATAACACAGAGAATATTTTCTCTGTCATTTTCAGAGAATCGTGCATTCTTCCCTCTCTGCACCATTGTTTCCAACTTTGACCTGCTGACCTTATAATAAACATTATCAGCGCCATCTAGTGGCACCAAGGTAACATTGCATTTGTAAGAACAGGGCAGAACATCATGCAGAGGACCAAGTCATCTGGCCTGCAGGTAATGACTTACTCCAATGAACTCCCCATTCTAGGGAGGCTGCTCTTCGGCTCAGTTTTCACCACCTCATATAAAAAGAAGACTTTGGTTTTTCCATTCTATAAAACCTCAAACTTGAATGATATTTCTGACATTTTGAATTGAAAGTTTCCTGGATGGAAGAAGCGTCTTCAAACTTGGAAACAAAGTCCGGGGGATTGTTTTTAACGTTTTTGAAAGAACAAGGTGGTTTTAAAAAAACATTTCTCTTAATGTGGGTTATTTGCAGCTCTTATCGATTAAAAGGGAAGGAAAACTTTCGCTTCTGTGGAAGGCAGCTCCTCTCCTTCCCTTCTGCTTCTCACCAACATAAGGAGCCTTTCCTTTCCTTTCCTTTCCTTTCCTTTCCTTTCCTTACACTGGTAGAAGGGATTACCGACCCTGGAGCTCTGACCCAGAGCCTTCTTCCCTCTGCAGGACTTTATTTATCAATCTAGCCTCCATTAAAACTTCCAGCAAGAATCTGTTGAGGAATCCATCATTTTATGATTGGATTAACGCTGATGACACAATATGGAGAAGTTATCACAGAGTATAATACTGCCACCACCGTGTTTCATAATGAAGGAGCTTCACAGTGCAGTTTCTTTACAGAACAGGATTTGAAAGAGGAGAACTTGGTGGATATTGAAAAAGTTGCATTACCACCATATTGCTTTTTTTCCGATGTTGACAATGTGCAGCTCTTCAGTGTTTTATAAACAGGTTTAGTGACCAAAGCAGGAGCAGTTAGGACGCCCCGTCTGATGCTGCGGCTCTGAGGACGAAGCCGCTTTCGTCTCACAGCATCATTTTTATCTCAAAGGACTGTTAAATAGAAAAGAGCTAAATGTAAGTTAGGCGGTTGGTAGATTTTACTCTGAGGCCTCAAGAATAAAAAAACTTTATGTGTCGAATCAATGATGCAAAAACATGTTTATTAAAGACAGTCCTGATGTTGGAAAGATGAAGGTTAATATGTTTAGTGAAGACAGCCTGACAATTTAACTGCTCTGATGCTTTAAAAGAAAAGACTCCAAATATTATTTCAACATTTATTATTTCTTGAGCCTGTTTGAGACTTTTTATACAAAACATGGATGAAAGCTGACAGAAAACAGCAAACCGTAACGTTTCTCCTTAAGCTTTTCATTACATCTCATCTTTTTATATATATTTATTTTTTGCAGGATTCAAACTGGTATTTCAGTTTTTTCAGTGACAGACTTTAGAAATCATTTTTTTTGTAAAACTGGGCCCTGGCAACAACATCGTTGGAGTAGTCTCCACCTGTCGTGCCGACGTCCACCCTCTCATACGTTTGGACATTCCGATCCCCAAAGTTGTAGGCCGCTATCCCTCCTGTAGAGAAAGAAATCAGCATTTAAGAATCAAGATGTTCAAAATTACAAAACATAAATGGAAGCAAACAGATGAATCTGTAGCGTTTATAGGATGACTGTCAGGATGCTTCTCTAGTCAATAATTAACCATAAATAAAGTTGGTCAGCTTCTTTTAAAGATAAACTTTATGTAGCTCTTTCTTCCTTTCACCTGGGCAACACGAGGGGAATAGGTGTTTCCCAACCTGGGAAATCTGAGTAAACCACATAAGCTCCAACTGATGTGGAAAAGCAGAGAGTTCAGGGTTTCTGACAGATCAGGGCGACTCGTTATGAATCGTTTCTAAAGCTTTTAAATCGCAGGAACTTTCAGATGAATCACAGAGAGATTTAGGAGAATCAAAAAGATCTAGAGGATTATTGCAGACAAAGCTGAGCCTCTGAGTCACCAACATTTAACACAGATTAAAACTGTTTCTCTTCAGAAATCACGCCTCAAACCGACTAACCAACTATTCCACCAACCAACCAACCGACCAACTGATCAACCAACGGATCAACTGATCAACCAATCGACCAGGATTATTGAAATCTGGAAGCTTTTTAATGAACTCTTCTTAGGTTAGGGTTAGGAAGGTCTGAATACTCTTTAAAAAAATTTTATTGTGTTAATATTTCTTTACTTTATGCAGGTTTATTAGTGGTTCCTAAATTTCTAAAAGTAGAATGGGAGGCAGATCTTTTTTAGTTCTCAGGCTCCTCTCCTGTGGAACCAACTACCAGTTTTAGTCCGTGAGAGCAGACACCCTGTCTACTTTTAAGGCTAGGCTTAAAACTTTCCTTTTTGATAGCAGCTTCTAGTTAGAGTGGCTCAGGTTATCCTGATCTATCTCTATAGTTCTGCTGCTATAGGCTTAGACTGCTGGAGGACATAGGAAGGACCCCAGTGGGCCTCCAGCAGATGGCGGCTCACACTGAGCCTGGTTCTGCTGGAGGTTTCTTCCTGTTCAAAGGGAGTTTTTCCTCTCCACTGTCTTTCACAAGCATGCTTAGTGTGAGGGATTGCTGAAGAGTCAATGAGTCGATGCAATCAGCTGGTTTTCATAGATAGAAAACTTTGGATCAATCTGACTGGATGATCTGGTTGAATTATCTCTATAAAGTGACATGATGTGAATTGGAGCTATAGAAATAAACTGAATAGAATTTATAAAGAATGATGGAAATTCAAACCATAAAATAAAAATGTGTTAAAAACTGAATAGAAAAAGCAGTTTATCAGATCTGTTTTTCATGGCTGCTCATAGGAAGGAAACTGACAGAGTTTAAAGGTTTTGGTCCAAATGACCATAACAGACGATCGTTTTCAAAATGGCCGCTACTGAAATCCACAGCAGGAAAATCTTCTTGGACTTTTTTAACCACCCTGTTTCTGTAGGGAAAGTTTCCCGCCATTTTGGCGGTCAGGCTCGACCCAGGGTGGGATTTTCTGTAAACGATATGAGTTCTTCCACCAAACGGATGCATTTATTAAAAGAGGAAATATTTGATCACATTATGAACACTTTGTGTTTAGATTCGCTCTAAGAACTTCCTCTATTCCTTCTACTTCTGCTTCCAACTGTTCCAATAAAGGAAGCATTGATCTGCAGAAAAGGTTTTGGATCAAGTTAGAAACTTTCCATTTCTTTCTTCCTGACATGCAGAGATAAATCCCAGCTTCACTAAAGCATCAAACCTTTCAGCTGCTGCTCTTTGCTCCATCCAGGGAACTTCCTCTGAATGGTTTTAATGAAGTTCACCAGGATCCCCGTTCCCTGGCGGAGATGCTCCTCGCTGTTCCAGGCTCCGACTATCGTGTGATGTCTTTTATCCACCTGCAGATTAAACACAGGATTAGAACCGAGCCTTTGGGTCACATTAGCATTGAATCTTTTCATGTGGACATAAAGAGCCTTTGCCAACCTGCATGAGACCCCAGCCATTGCCGTGGTCCCCCCAACCATCATCCAGGGCGTTTCCTGCTCTGGATTCCCTGGAGATGATGCCAGCAATCAGGGCAGGATCGACACCCAAATCATTTCCCACTTTTCTGATTGCTGATTTGTAATTGTTCATTCTTCCCAGATCCATTCGTGCCATTTCTTCCGATGCCCTCACACCTGTCGGGGGGGGGGATGAAAACAGCCACAACGTCATTACAGAGGAGAGTTTCCCGTCCTGGTGGGAATTTCAGAAAAGCTGTTTTCCTTCAGTGTTTACCTGAGTAGCTCAGCCTATCCTGGCGAGACGTCTCAGTGGAAGCACCACTAGTTTCAACTTTACTAATATCTCCAAAACCTGTGAAAAGTTCATCAATCAGCATTTCAATAAAGAGAATTAGCAAGTTAAATAGTTCATAGAAATGCTTCCTTAATCCCAGAGAGTTTAGCAGCTAAATGTGGATTAAAGCAAGTTCAGCTCCCAAAGTATAAACTGGAAAGATAATCCCTCCTGGATCATTAAAGCATTTCTGATTCTGATCCCATCGTCTGTATAACAGGAACCACTATTTTATTAAATTATAGGTGATTATAAAAATGAAAAATATTTAGCCTCTAAAATAAACTCTGTCAAACCCCATAAAGCCCATTAGAAACTCTGGATGAACCTCAGACTTTATAGATCCACATCTAGACTAGAACTAAAGCTAATCTGGACTGAATAAGATGAAACATGTTTGTTCCACAAAGGTTTTAATGAGCAGGATGCTGATTTTAGCACAGTGGTGCCAAAAGTTAGCCAAATTATGCCATTCGAACTTAGTTCCGCCCATAGCGTTTGAAGTCTGGTCAGTTGGGTCTGGCATTAACTCAATAGTAGCAGCGAGTATGCTAGCACAATATCTGGCAATCAATCAAATTGTCAGGGGGGGCTTTTATCACGATGATGGACAGATGATCAACAGTAGCGTAATCAACCACGTGACCAAAGCGGCTTGGGTGACAACAACAATGGCTGCCGCTGTAGAGGTTGAGGTGAGTAGATTCTGCTATTAGGTCTGTTCTAGAAGATATTGACAACAAATTAATTTTTAAAGAGGAACAGAGAAACGCGATCAAGGCTCATCTTCTTATTCCAGGCGTGCAACTGCAGGCTTTGATTTTGTTGACAACAACTTATCATTAAACAACATACGTCCGCGCACTCCGTTGCTCTGATTGGTTGTAGGTCTATCCAATTGAGTGCAGAGGCATTTTTTCCTGGTTCGTTTGAAACAAGCGCCCCATAATCACAGCTCTAAAGAGCAGCATCAGACTCATTCTGACTAGAATGGGTAGGACTACGTCAGGCTAGCCAAAAGTGGCCAAATTATGCAAAAATGCATTATTTCCGCTCATTATAGGGAATCTGGTCAGACAAATATGCTGATTTCCATTATTGGAGACCGTCTGCAGGAGGCAAAGCCTTTGCTCCTCAGATTTAGTCGTTTAATCATTGAAATTTACCAATAAAATCACCAAACTGGATAGAAAATAAGAATAACAGAGCAGCTTATGGAGCGCCATGAAGGTTACATCACCTGACATGGTCGCACAATGACCTCCTCTGACCCCTCCTTGGAAAGGTCTGAGCCTCTAGTTTCTAATGATGGCGGCCATTAGGGGGCGGGGCTAACAATGAATAGCTGCTGTTGCATTACTCCCTCAGAGTCACATGTCAGGTGGAATTTTAAATCTAATTTTATTTTGTTTACACAGCTATAAAACAAACAGTATTTGTGAAAAACTAATTTTTAAAATGTTTTAGAAATATTAAAGCTTCGTTTTAAAGGCGTTCCCCTGTAGATCATGTCCTGGTCCCTGTTATGGCCGCCGGCCGTACTGAAAGACACGACACTCAGAGAAGTTCTAACGATGATCTGCGCTGGAACAGACACGGATTTACTGATTGGTCCTTCGGATCTGAGTCATTTTTTATTCTGTTTTACTAATTATTTAAAAACAATAAGATAAAAGCTTCAGTGGGATTAAGACGGGATCCCAGCTTTTATCTGCTGAATGTTTTTCAAAACAAATTAAAAAAATGCTCAAATGTTTTGTTGCGTTCTAATTCAGATTTTAGAGAAAATGGTAATTTTAACTTCAATTAAGTCAAAAATATGTAAAATTGTAAAATGTATATTGACATAATAAGAAATTTCTGTTGAACCTAATTGAATAGAAATGTCCCTTCATGCAGCTATATTAATATATCTGAATCTCTTGCCCTGTTTTTATTTCATGCTTTTCTGTTCCCCATGAAAACACGCTGCCCCCAGGCCCTCCTGGCCCCCTGGCCCCCCAGGCCCCTCACAATGGCCCCCAGGCCTCCTGGCCCCCTCCTGGCCCCTCCTGGCCCCTCCTGGCCCCCTGGCCTCACCTGGCCCCCTCCAGGCCTCACTGGCCCCCTCCTTGGTACATTCGTTCTAGAACCGCCACCGTCTCCAACCGAAGCTGCTAAGGATGAAATACTCACTCATTGTTGCTGGTTGACCGTCTGCTGGGACCTGAAGCAGAAGTTGCTGTTCTGTCGTCCGTCTGGCTGCAGGAGGAGCTTTTATTCCTCGACTTCTTTCACTTTCACTGCCTGTGTTTCCTGAACCAGTCATTCTGGGAAGTCCCACTTTAAACACTGAGGGCGTTTCTAAGTCTGCCCTGAACTCGCTCTACAGGAATTCCTTCTTTTACCATAATAGCTGTCGTCAAGGCAACCGTGTGAGCATGTATTTTCCAAACATGTGAGCAGATTTATGCAAAGAAAGATTTACAGTTCTTAGGTTTTAGTGTCCAGCCATTTATTCTGTGACCGTGCAGATCGATGCCATCGATGTGTTTTTAGTTTAGGAGATGAAAACGATTCATAAAAGCAGGAAGTCACTGAATCTGAGGAAACACATGAGTCTGAGCAGGAAACTAAAGGAACGTGAGAGAATGAATGAAGGCAGATGAACTGAATCACATATAGAGAAGGTCTATAAAGAAAATAACATGAATAATAGAATCCAGTCTGTTTTCCTGTGCCGCATGTCTCTCCCTCATTCCCCCTTTCCTCTCAGCCTAATGTCCAAACAACGAGCCACTAAAAAACTGGATCAAGTTAGAATCAAAGTTTACAGAAAATAAAACATTAATGTATCACCAAGGAATGAAGCTTTATGATAAACATCCCTTAGAGATTAAAAAAACAGAATTGGTGCCAAAAACTAATTTAACCTTCAGATCATTTTCTTCTTAATGTCTTTCTGGATTCCAGGTTTACTGTAACTTAGAGACAAACTTTCGTTTTTACAGCTTTCAGGCAGTGAATGAGCAGCTTAGCAGTAAAATGAACATTTTCACCTGGAATAAATCAAGGAAGGCATCATTTCAACTTTTATAAGTGCTGATTTTTAACTCACTGCAGAAATCAAACAATAAGCTTCTAAACTGGAACTTATCAGCAAACATCAGTGAATTAAAATCAAAGCTCAACCAATGTCCATAAACAGCCGCTAATCTGTTACTGACGTGCATTTAAATAAATACAGCAATAACCCCCCAGATGTTTGTGTAAAATGTGATTCTAAAGGGACTCTAATAAACTGCATGTTGGAATGCAAACAAATTAAAGCATTTTGGACGGAAGTGAAAGATATAATTGAAAAAATGATTTTAAAAAGTCTTAATGGATCCTAAATTGTCCTATTATTTACCCTGGGGAACAGAACTTTAGTAAATCAGAATGTACTTTCATAGATATAAGCTCATTAGTTGCAAAAACAATGTATTGCTTTGGCTTGGAATCAGTAGACGTCGCGCCACTCAGTGCGTAACACACATGTCGTCTAATTTGCTGCTAGAAAGAATAAAACATGTTAGGAAATCCAAACGGTTTCATTTGGAAAGGATTTCAATAATTTTATTAATGACTTAAACTTGACAGAATGTTTGTTTGAGTTTTGATTGACCAGAACCTGTGGTAGTCCAGGTTATATATTTATATCTGACCAATCTGTAATGTGTTTTTCTTTTTATTTCCTTGTTGTTGTTTTTTCTCTTCTCTCTGAGTAAAAATAATAACTATTATGTCATTACTACAATGAGAACCTGTTCCTATGACATGTTTGTTTTACAAAATGAAAAAGAAAAAAATATATATATATATATAAAAACCATTTCTATTTATAAAGTGCAGCAGTGATTAAAATCCAATCCAACTTTATTTATAAAGAACTTTAACATTTCTCAAAGAATCAAAGTGCTTCATAGTGAAAGAACATAACACCATTAAACAGAACTATAAAATCTATAATAAAATAAAAATAAAAGTAATTTAAAATAAACTAAAATCAACATCTCACACAGTTTAGAAAGCAAAGGCAAAGAGACGAGTTTTTAAGAGCGATTTAAAATCAAAGAAGCAGAAAATTGAATTTGCAATGGAAGGTGGTTCCATATGTTGGAGCGCAGAGAAGAAGCATCGCCCCTCAGCTTCCCTTTGGGTTTTGGAACCTGCAGCTGATTGGCTGACCTGAGTGGACGGGGGGGGGTGCATGAAGGGGTGGCAACTCAGAAAGATAACATTGAGCAAGACCATGGAGAGGCTTAAAATCTAATAAAAAAACTTAAAATGAATCCTAAAATGTACAGGGAGCCATTTTAATATCAGGGTGTAAACAGTGTGGGAGATTCATGGTGCAGAAAGGCATGTGGAAAGATTTGGTGCAAAAGCAGTAAAATCATTGAGTTGAGTTTGATTCCTATTTAAAGGGATTTTAAAAATCTGCCATGTAGAATATGATGTTTTCATGTGTGATGCAGAGTTTATGTCATCAGTTCATCAGAGTGATGGCGGTGGGGAAGAAGCTGCTGCAGAACCTGCTGGTCCTGCATTGAATGCTGGGAAGGCTCTTCCCAGAGGGCAGCAGGGAGAACAGTCCATGGTGGGGGGGTGAGGGGTCATTGATGATGTCATGGGACACGCAGCGCTGGGATGAAATGTCTTTTTTTTTTGTGGAAGTGAATCTCTGAGTACCTGGAACCAAGAACCTGTAGTTGATTGTGAGAAGTGCACTTGTTCCAAAGGAGAAATGCTCAATAGTGGTTGTGAAGAGCCGAGAAGAGGCGCCCCGCCCCCTCCCCTGACCCCAAGAGCGAAGGCGGCCCAGGAGGGGCCAACCCAGGAAATCCGACCCCCACCAAGGGAGGAGGGAGACAGCCCAGAGGAAGCCCCCGCCACTGCAATGCTGGAGCCCCAGGTGAGCGGGGAGGAGGAGTCCGTGGGCTCCGCCCGGCAACCGGCCACCCTGAGGTGTGGCACCGGCCACGGGCCCCAGGGCCCCGCTGCCAAACCCTCAACTGCTATACATTAATAATCAGAAAATATTCATCTAAAGATAATTAATTTCTCTTTTATTATTTTATCATCAGTGATTTTATCTTTATTATTATTTTTAATTATTCTGCATCGAGTCCTTTACCAGGGTGTTTCGTCTGTTACGTACTTCAGTACTTAGACTGTCCTGCTACTGAAATGTGAAACAGAAATAAAGCTGCGCTTCCAGTCCAAACCCGCAGTGAGTCACTCCGTTAAGGCTGTCAGGTGATGAAACGGGGAAATGAAATGTTTACCGGGAAAGTAGCTTAAGGCACCACCCTTATTATTACCGCTAACGCTCCATTTTAATCCCTGGTTATTTCCAAGCAAAGGTTGGTTTTCTGGCTGAAGGTTATTTCTCCTTGGCTCGACTTTTCTTATAGCTCATCCAAAACAGTCCTGATCTATCTCTACATAGTTCTGCTGCTGCTATAGGCTTAGACTGCTGGAGGGACATAGGGACTTTTTCATCATTCTATCTCTGTTCTCCCACCTGCAGAATCTGTTAGTTCAATCCAGATAGACAGATTTTTTATATTTGATATGTATTTATATTTCTTTTTGATTTGTTAATTGAATAATAAACCCTGATCTAGTTGATGTAACCTCTTAGTTGAAATGATTCTCAATAAGAGAACATATCTTGCTTGATGAGGCAATTCATCCTTGTGTTAAAGATACTAATATAGATTATCTATTCATCCTAATCTAATATCCTGCAGGTTAAATTAAAGTTAAGTGTTTCACCAAGCAGAAGAGAAATGTAACACATAGATGTAAATTTTGGAGGATTTTGTTGATCAGATTAGTGAACCAGGCAGCAGAAGATTGATCCTTTATTCATCTGCATTTGGAAAGTAACATTGCATTAAATCACATGGTAATCTTTTTCCTTTTCTGCTCCACTTTCAGCAAAGTGTTACCGTCCTATATTTCCAAACTAGTTTAAACTGCATGGGTCTTTATTAAACCGTGTTAAATTAACCAGTTCACATTCATCAAAACCAGTCAGGAACCAAACAGATGTTTAAGAATCTCAGCAGCAATGGCGACGGTTCCCATCATTCCCTAAAATGTTCCCAGCTTCTTATCTCTGAAAACAAGGCATCTCCAGGACAGGAGGTGTAGTTCACCACCTGTCTGTGGCCTTGGATGGTGAAGTTAGCTGTCAGGGCTCCTCCGTTCACAGCACATCGCACCAACCGATGACGCAGCAGGTCCATGGCGTAGCGAGAAGGCAGCGCGGCCGTGTAGTTTCCGATGATTGACACGCCGTAGCCGACAGCGTTGTGTCCCCTGGTGTGTCTGCCGACGTGGCTCCACCCCTTTCCTTCGTAGATGTAACCATCGGATCCAACTACGAAACTGAAAAGATAAAATACTTCAGTCTAAAGTAAATCATTTAAAACACGGTTCTACAAAAGTTGACATAAAATATGATGCGCGTTTTAGAGCAGAACTGGTCAAAATGGTGGAGAAATAGAAAGATATTTCTAAATGTATCAGGAGTCTGAAAGCATGTTTTTTCTCAGCCTATTTGTGAGATTAAATATTTAGATTGATCCTTTTCTTTGCCTAAAGGAGTGAGTTTAGAGAAACCTTGTAGCCGCCTCTATGCTGCGATGTTTAAGGTAGAGGTGACAGAGAGCAGGTCCTCCTCACTCTAGACAAGCGTGAAATAAAGATAACCTGCCCTCTAACGTGCTTAAGGCTCCTTCATGCCGTGAACAGAAGACAGCTGTTATCAAACGTTTATCTGGTCAGTGAAAGATTTATTAACCTAACAGGGAAGGTCCTTGATGAACTGAAAATGTTCGTCTGTGAGAAAGTTCTTTATGCACGGGTGGGATAGTTCCCAGGGAGAGAGAGTGTGTTGGGAGTTGCCCAGTATAAATGTGTGTGCTGGGATTGTCCCAGTCAGAGCTCTATCTCTCCATATAAGGACGTAAAATAAATTTGAAATTTCTCTTGCAAGAGTCTCAGGCCCCGTCCACACGAAGTCAAACCCTGGCCTAAACGCACTAATTTTTCACCAAACCAACCTCTCATCCATACGAAGCGGCGTTTCGGGGGTCTGTAAGCGATCTTTTTTGGCCTTCAGAGTGGGGAAGATTTTTACGAAGCGCCCGTTTGGCCCGTTTCCATCTTTAAGCTCCTGACAGCATTTTTTTTCTTGCACGCATGCGTCATAGCGATAAGCCTCTAAACATAGCATGCGCGACACAGTATCACAACAACAATGGCGCCATACTGTGTTGAATGGTTGCTGCTCATGCTATCATGCTACCCTGCTGTCGGGCTTACAACAGAATCTTTACTTTCTTCTGGAATATCTCCAGGAAGAACAGAGCAATATCGACGACATAGTTCAGCACCTGAATTTGACTGAACCACCAAAATGGACCCGCCGGGCAACCATGTATAAATATTTATTAAAATGCCCATTTTAAAATCAAACTTATTTTTGCTTTGGCACCACGCCACCCACTTACAGGCCTGGCATACATTTTGCAGCGTTTTCATGCATTACGTGTGGGCGATCACATTTATTTTACGTCCTCCGTCTTTCACGACAAGCGTTCTGAAAATATTGGCGTTTACGTGTTGGGTTTTTGACTTCGTGGCGGGGCCTCCAGTTTCTCCACAACTTCACAGGAGTTTCAGAAACTCAGAGGGATTTTCTCTAACACAACATGCCAGTGAATTTCAAGCAGCGACAGACAAAAAGCGGGTCCGATCTCTCAAAGACAGAGCCGAACCAAAGCTGAGCGCTGTTGTTGATGCGGTGAGGAATGCTCAGACTCCCACATGGGAGAAACCAAACACTTGGTGCAACACAGGGGGGTCGGCAGCGCTGAGCGCGATGTTCCGCTTCACAGTGGCACTGCAGGAACAAGACGCACTCCTCTGATGACAGAAATGTTTATTACCGTCTGGAATGTGAGCAGGAGGAGGGGCCTCCATGCCAGAGCTGCTCTAAAGCTGCTCTAAAGCTAGCCCACAGAAAGTATCAAATGTTTTCAGAAAAACGTTTTCAGTCCGGTTGCCTCTGGTTTGAACCTGTTTTGTAGTCGCCATCACCCAAATGACTGAGAAATGAGGCGTAAATTCAATCTGGATGACTCAGCTTCACCTGAACCTGCTGCGATGTCCCTCGTTCAGCTCCAGCCAATCAACTCGCAGGCCGCGCCTTATCCGAATCCAATCATCTTTCCAGATCCTCTTCTTTTACCTGCTGACCTAGCTTCTCTCTCAGACACTAGCAAACTTTCACCCACCTCCCCCATCTCCTCCCTCACTCCCCCTCATCCCCCAGCTTATTCCACCACCTGGGAGACGACTACTCTAAACATTTTCTAGGTCACGTATGTTAATTCACAGCATTCAATTATTCAGCCGGGGCCTGAGCGACAAAGAACTTAATTTGTTTATATCTTCATCTGCTTCTGTCTCCTTGAACCCCAGTGGGCCTCAGCAGATGGCCGCTCACACTGAGCCTGGTTCTGCTGGAGGTTTCTTCCTGTTCAAAGGGAGTTTTTCCTCTCCACTGTCGCTACAAGCATGCTTAGTGTGAGGGATTGCTGAAGAGTCAATGAGTCGATGCAATCAGCTGGTTTTCCTTAAATATAAATATTTTGAAATATGATTGTTTCCTGTATAACTAAATTTTCCCTTTGTGAGTCTCCAGGTTGAATCTGTTCAGGTAGACCTCAGAATTACTAAATCCAAGCTGAACCTGTCTGAAGCATTGGGACGCTAGATTGCAAAAGTATTTATATCCCTTAAAGTTTTTAAAATCTAGTTAGATTGCAAATACAAATTCAGTCTAGTTAGGAAAGACAAACACTTAAAGCATCTAAGTTCAGGGCAGGGATGATGTTTGATCTGTAAAACTGACTAAAATCCTATAATCCACAGATAAAGCTGCCATTCTGGCATGATCCTTTGTTTTGGTCGTTTCCTTGCATACTCCATGTTTTTCTACCTTTCTCTAGTTGCTGCCATTTTATTTGATAAGTTTATAGATCAGCTATTTAGTTCTTTATTAGTTTCTATGTGTATTTGATCAGTTTAACATTTTTTAGGTTTTTTTCTCCTAGCTGTCAATCATTCTGCCTCAGCTGTCTGTCCAAATTATGCTCCGCTGTTTCTTCTTCACATGATTGCTCTTACTTGCTTTCCACTGTATATAAGCTGTCTGGTTCTAATTGTTTATGGGCTTTTTGCCAAACTCCACCTGAACTTCAGCAGCTCCTTTGTTTCATGTCCCCCTGATTCATCCAGGTGTGTCTGCCCTGTGGCATCATGGTAAATGAGGTCAGACACCTGAATGAAGAAATGCAGGAATAAAAGGAGCGGCTGAAGTTCGGGGAAGTAGCAAAGTTTGGCATATAGCCCATGTTTGGATTCTTCTGTTGCATTAGCAGTTATTCTGTTCATGATGTGTTTACTGCCTCTCCTTGAGATTAGGCCGTAATTTTGCTATTCGTCATTTACCCCCCCCTATGGTGCCTGGATGCACTTTGGTCCAGCAAACAACCATGGCAACATGAAAAAAGCTTTGGGTTTCAGTAAACATTCGTTTCCCAAATGGAAATAACATGGAAGAGTGTGTGACCTTTCCAGGAAAGGTCACCTAATCAAACCCAGTAAGAACGTCACGAAAGAACACAACACCTGCAGGCCTTACCTGCTTCCATTAATATCAGTGTTTTTCATTCAAAAAAATTTGGTCGGGTTCAAACTGCTGTTTTGCTTCAGGACCTTTTCTATGACCGACTGAGCAGAAACTCTTCATTCTACTAAAAACATGCTAATAATGTTAGCATGTTTTTAGTAGCTCATTTCATTGGCTAAAAGCTGCTTGAATGCATCGACTGTAGGTTGCTTTGGCTTGAGTTCACCAAAAGGTCACCTGAATTTTTTGCAGCTGAATTTTTACTGGATAAAAAAAGGAATTCAATGTGTAAAAAAATTATGTGTTTAAAATACAGCGTTAAAAAGAATTATGTGATTAAAATTCAGTGCTAAAGAAATCTGTTAAAAATTCGCAGCTAAACAGAATTGTGCTAAAAAAAAATGTGTTTTTAAATTTGGTGCTAAAAAAGTTATGTTTAAAATATGGTGCTAGATTTTTTTATTTCAGTGCTAAAAAAAAAAATTCGGTCCTTAAAAGAAATTCTGTTTTCAAAAATGCGGTGCTAAAAAAAATATTTGTTTCAAATTTGGTGCTAAAACAAATTCAGTGTTTAAAATTTGGTGCTAAAAATTGTTTAAAATATGGTGTTTAAAAAAAGTATTATTTAAAATTTGGTGCTTAAAAAAAATTCTGTTTAAAATTTGGTGCTAATAAAATTTTTTTTTTAAATCTGGTGCTAAAAAATTCAATTAAAAAAAATCGGTGCTGAAAAAAATTATGTTTAAAATCTGGTGCTAAAATATCTGTTAAAAAATTAGGTGCTGAATAAAATAATGTATTTAAAATTTGGTGCTAAAAAAATTCAGTTTTTTTTAAATTTGCTGCTCAAAAAAAAATTCTGTGTTCAAAATTTGGTGCTAAAAAACGTTTTGTGTTTAAAATTCAGTGCTCAAAAAAAATCTGTTAATAAATTTTACGCTAAAAAAAGTAGTATTTAAAATTTGGTGATAAAAAAATGATGTACTTAAAATACGGTGCTAATAAAATTATTTTTTTTTATTTGTTGCTAAAAAAATCAGTAAAAAAAAAATCGGTGCTCAAAAAAAAATTTCTGTGTTTAAAATTTGGTGCTTAAAAAACTTTTTGTATTTAAAATTCAGTGCTCAAAAAAAATCTGTTAAAAAATTTTATGCTAAAAAATGTGATTACAATTTGGTAATTTTTTTATTATTTTGTGCTAAAAAATTCAATTAACAATAATCGGCGCAAAAAAAAATTCTGTGTTTAAAATTCGGTGCTAAAAAAAAATCTGTTAAAAAATTTTACGCTAAAAAAAGTAGTATTTAAAATTTGGTGCCAAAAAAATTATGCATTTAAAATACGATGCTAATAAAATTATTATTTTTTAAATTGTTGCTAAAAAATTCAGTAAAAAAAAATTCGTTGCTAACAAACTTTTTGTATTTAAAATTCAGTGCTCAAAAAAAATCTGTTAAAAAATTAGGTACTAAAAAAATGTTATTCTGTGTTTAAAATTTGGTGAAAAAAATGTGTTGTTTAACATATGGTGTTAAAAATTTAGTAATTAAAATGCAGTACTAAAAAAAATTCTGTTAAAAAATGTAATGCTAAAAATGTGCATAAAATTCGGTGCTAAAAAAAAAAATCTGTTTAAAATATGGTGTTAAAAAACTTAGTGTTTAAAATTTGATGCTAAAACAATTATGTGTTTAAAATATGTTGAAATTCGGTGCTAAAAAATGTCTTTAAAATTCTGCGGTAAAAAAAAAATTTGTACAATCATTGCATCAGCTCAGTGATGTCAAATCATACCTGGACACCATGTATTTCTTTCTTCTTTATTACCTATATCCAATGTCGTTCCATCCTCGATCTTCTTGGTGAAAACGCTGCATGGACCTCATGTTACGGGAGCAAGATGAGAAGGACAAACATGGCGATGAAGGCTGATAGGTATGGTGAACGTAGAGAAACCCAAGGGGGAGAGAGAGAGGAATGGGAATATTCTTGTGAGCTTTTGCTCCCCACTGACAGCGAGGGATGATCTGAGGACAATCTGCATTCAGGGGGAAACATTTAACTGGTTAACAGCTCACTTCATACTGTCCTGCTAAAGTATTTTCATGCTTTCAATGTCTTTGTTTGCTACTTCAATTTTACGGATTTCCATATTATTGACCCAAAGTGTTTAAAAACTGAAGCTAATCAGGCGATGAGGTTTACTGGAACCTTTTCCACACAAATCTAATATTTGTTGCCGGCAAATATAATCATCTGTAGACCCATAGATATTATTACATAGATGCCTTATTGGACGCTGTCGGCAGCGAGGCTGACGTGCCTACAGGGCGGCCATCTTGGATCAGACTACAGTTCAGTCAGCTGCTGTCAGAACGAACTGGAGGCGCCTTAGATCTCGTTTTAATCCCATGAAAGACGAGTCAGAGATATTAAAATATTATAATTATTATAACATTTTCTCATATTTATAAATAATAATAAAAAACATAGTTTAAAAAAGAGTTTTCGACGAAGTTTAGACAAACTTCTAAGGACAAAAGCCTTTAGTTAGATACAACATAAATTTACCAATCATTACAAGTTGACAGAAAAGTCTTTACAATTACAAAAGAAAAAGAAAAATGAACATTGAATTAATAAAAAATAAATAAATAAACAACTTTACTGTTTTGTAAATCACGTTACAACAAATTTTCTCTAGATCATAATACTCATTATCCAAGAACAATCCTTTAAAATACTGAATAAAAATAAAATACTATATAAATATATAATAATTGTAAAACATAATTTCATAATATATTAATAGAAAACTTTGTGTTTATCATATTAATATTTGATTTAAACACTTTGTAAATATCTCATCCAGTTTGAGATCAGTCTAAATAGTTTTTCATCTGAATAAATATGTGTAATTTAAGAAAAGGTAATTTAAAAATATGTTTTGTCTATTAAGGGGTTGTGATGATTCCGAGATTATCGTAATATTATCTCTGACTCGTCTTTCATGTGATTAAAATTAGATCTAAGGCGCCTCCTGTTCATTCTGACAGCAGCTGTCTGAACTCTGGTCTGATCCAAGATGGCCGCCCTCTAGGCACGTCGGCCAGCGTCCAATGAGGCGTCTACGTTTATAATGTCTATGTGTAGACCATCCTTTTTTCTTTCCATTTGGATTTATGGCTATAAAAACTAAGCCACATTGTTTGTCTCGGATATCTGGATAAATCTCACGGTTATTGGAGGCTCATAAAATCTATCATTTCTTATTCTTTTGCTATTCCTTATTTTCATTTCTGAAAGGTGGCAACTCTATAATCTCAGAATGAATAGAAATCTAAGGCTGTTGTTTAAGATTTTTTCACGTCAAACGTATAAAAAATGTTTGGAGGTTTTTGTAATGTGACAAAAAACTCAATATGAGACGATGGCAAGTTAAAACCTATTAAATCGATGTATAATATCAGCAGACTTCAAAAACATCTAAGGGAAACAACAGTTCAGTATTTACATTCAGTGGCGGCTGGTGGAGTTAAACAGCAGTCTATGGGTGAGAGGCAGAGTCAACCTGGACAGGTTGAGAAGTTGAATTCTGTTCTATTCAGTCTGTCACAGAGAAACACAGACACACAACTACATGTACACCTTTTTGAACAATCTAGAGAAGCCGATTCCAACCTAATCAGTCCTGGTCTTGGACAGTAGGAGGAAGCTGGAGTACCCTGAGAGAACCCGCGCATGCACACTCCATGCAGAAATACCCTGAGCAGGGAATCGAACCCAGAACCTTCTTGCTGCGAGCTATAATTGCAACAAACTGCGGCACCGTGCAGCCCTAGATAGGATCATCTAAAGTAAATGCAACTTTCTATCATGTTTACGTCTAAAAAGTTAGAATAAAATAAAACCATTGCTCACCAAAGTATTTGTGCGTAAACGTCTGCAATCCATCCTGCACCACCTTCTCCAGACCAGTGTCCTGAGCAATCCATTCTGTGTTCTCCAGCTTCCAGACCAACGCTAGCGTCGTCATCACTGACGTGTGGAGGTCGAGCGGCTCCAGGAGTGACCTTGAAAGCTCCCTTCTCCGTGGACTAATGTGAGCGGTCACAGCATCAATGCCCTGTTTCTCAGTCAGAGTGAAATTATAGTACCCTGTTAGGAGCTCGCTGAGGGCCGGGGGCTCCTCAGATGCCGGTAAGTTGCTGAGGTGCATGCCCAGTATAACTCCATCCATGCCACCGTTGATTAGAGCGTCAGTGGCAAGAGTAGCAGGACGAGACAGCTTAAACACCTTCGGCTGCTCCACGTTGTCCCAGCAGCCGTTGGGCCCCAGACGCAGAGATGGTGGGATGTCCTGGAGGCTGAGGAATGACAGGCCCAGCGTCCTGCCAAGGGTTAAAGGGAAGATCCCAAGAGCTTCCGTTCCCTCCATCTTGGCTTTCAGTCCCGATTCAATCCCTAAAAGTAGAGGAGCCAGAGCGACTGTGGTTCCGTCAGGAGCGAGGACCACCCCCCTCTCCTCTCCATGGTCAGTCACTATGTGGTGGATAGCCTTATCAAAGAAGCTGAAGGATGTGGTATTTAGGATGCGTCCCTCTAAGCCTTCTGTTTCACTCAGGTTATATGACGCTCCCAGGAAATGGATGGTCATCGGATCGTCATGGCCGGCGGTCCTCCGCAGAGCTCTAACCAGAGCCAGAGGTGACAGACCAGGGTAAAAGTCTTCAACCTGCTGCACAGCTTGGATGAAGCTCTCCATGTTGCGTAAGTGGACACCTGAAAGAGATGCAACCAGTTTAAAATCTGGAAACTAAACATTTTTCACCACTGTGTTACAAAATCACAGATTACTAAACTGGGAAAACTGGTCTAATCTATAAAGTAATTTCTGTTTTCTGACCTTCCTGTCATGGTTTTGGTTCTTTTTAAATTTGATCTTTGAGTTTTCATGGGTTTTATTTCCATTTTGTTTTCTGGTTATTTTTGATTATATTTGAGTTTTTAGGTATTTCTTGTTTGCCCTCTGCTGCCCTCTTGTGTCAGTCTCCTTCTCCTCGCTCCCTTCCTGACTCCTCTGTTCACACCTGCTCCCAATCTGCTGATTAGTCTGCTTTTTGTTTCTCTCTCCCATATATACACCTCCTGCTCAGTCACTGTTAGCTGGTTTTTCATCATTTCATCGCCTTCAAGTGAGTTTTTCTAGTTTTTCTGTATTTTTGTGGATTCTGCGGATTTATGTTTTTGGATTTTTACGCGTTTTTTTACCCTCTTTGGTTCATTAACTCTGCAATTAACCACCTTCAGCTTCAGTTTCTGCATTTGGGTCCTCCTCTCAAACCTCCACCCACTGTGGCACTTCCAAACATCTGATTACAGCAGAACCAGAGAAGCAGAGAGGAAGATTTTATTTGACCAAACTGCCTTTTCCGTTTGAGCTGCAAAGGATCCAACCAAAACCTCAATGCTAACATTAAAGATGCAGCTACAGAAATGATTGGCAGTCAGAGCTGCAGACTGACATCAGCCTTTTGCTGCCCCCTGCTGACGCCTGCATTCTGTCTTTGTCTGTATAATTGTGGATGTTTTGTGTTTTTCTTCTGCGCATTTTAGCTTAATGTTGTAAATATGTAATCTTACTTCTATTGTTTCAGGCTGAATTTTACCATCTGTCTACAGGAACTGCAACTTAAAAATATCCTTCTGGCATGTAGACGCAGAAATGAATTATGATATATATATATATATATATATAAAACATTACTCTTCTGTGCATAGTGGCTTTTGATTTTCCGCCTCCAGCCTAAGTCCAGTAACATTAACATTTTTAAATGCTGCATCTTTTCTTACCACCTTTTTTTTTCTTCCTCTCAAATTTTTGTGAATATGTAAAGTTTTTTTCTGAGACTCTAAGTTTTGGTTTTATTTCTTGTGACGATGAAACTAAATGATAAAAACAGAGCTTCGTTCCTGTGTTTCAGAAAAAAACCAGCTGTTTGGAATCTAAATATTGCTAAATTAGTTTTTATTTCCTTTCATTCAAACGGGAAATAAAAGGTAATTGTTAAAATGACAAAAGGGATACATGTCATTTCATTTTTTTTTCTTTTCTTTTTTACAATAGATGCTAAATTATTTTATGATGAATATATTTTTATTATTCAACATTTGTTGTCATTCCACTGTCATCTAACCCCTCCTCTTGGGGAGCAGTGGGCTGCCATTGTGCGGCACCCAGGGAGCAGTGGGGGATTAAGGGTCTTGCTCAGGGACCCAGAGTGGCAGGCTGTGGGAGTGGGGCTCAAACTCACAACCTCAGGATCTCCAAACTCTATGCCCGGACCACTATGCTGCCACTCCACTATATTCCTTATTTCATTGTTTTACTTTGCATTTAAGTTATATTAATACTTGTTGAACACACTATTGGAAACAACTATCTTCCATATTTCCATGTTCTTTGAAGACATAATTTTCTTGGAGGTTTATCTTTGATTCAATAAAATATCCTCTTTAGATAAATGTTCTGTTCTTAAACTAAAACTGTAAGATCAACCCAATAAAGGAGCAACAGAAGAGTTTACACTGATTAAAACCTTCTGCATCTTCATTAAATATCCACTGATTTCAATGTTGGATTAATTAATAATCTATGAACTTCACTAGCTTACCTGCTGTCCTGCTGAAGACGGTTGAGAAACTTAAAAAAGCAAGAACAACAAGTGAAAATGCCCGATAAGTCATGTCGTATATCCTGGTTATCGGCATCTAAAGTCCCGGTTGATTAAATAAGATCATATAGTTCTACTAGAATAAGCCTGGAAGAGAGATTTGAAGAACTTCTGGCATTAAACCCATTAAAGGTGACAGAGGAACAGCCTGAGGGGCTTCTGAGGATTTATTCTCGTGTGTCGGTGTACGTGAATGACAGGAATGCTGTTTCCCAATAACTCTGTTTGCACACAAATGGCTCCAAATATTGATCTGGGCTCCAGTCAAAGTCTGGTCTCCTGGTTACTGAGAGGAGCCATTATGAAGATCTGATTGTTTTATCATCGGATCTCATGTGCTTTTTCTCCTCATGAAGCTTCTTCAACTGTGACTGTTGTGCTTTTAGTTCAGTTAAAGTTTTTTTTTTAGTTTATATTGTTTCATCTCCATTTAGTGATATTCTACTTATTTTTAGCTTTATTTGAGTTCTTAATTTCTTGTTTACCCTCTGTTGCCCCCTTAGATCCCAGAATCCCCAGGTGTTCCCAGGCCAGCGGTTAAGATATTCAATTCAGTTTATTTATATAGCCAATTTACAACGCGTCATCTCAAGGCGCTTTACAGTTCTTTATCAAAAAGGAAAGTTTTAAGCCTAGCCTTAAAAGTAGACAGGGTGTCTGCCTCACGGACTAAAACTGGTAGTTGGTTCCACAGGAGAGGAGCCTGAGAACTAAAAGGTCTGCCTCCCATTCTACTTTTAGAAATTCTAGGAACCTGAAACTCTTCAAAAAGTTCATTATGGTGGAAGTGATCGCAAACTTGTTTGGCAACTACTTTCAAGAATTTTAGATCAGAAACGAAGATTGGATATAGGTCTATAATTGACCAAGTCATCTGCTATATCTGTCTATAATCCAGATGAAGCTAACCCATTACATAGATTACAGGCATGTCTGAAGACATAAAAACCTGGATGACTCTTAACTTTCTGCTTCTGAATGCAGACAAAACAGAAGTTATAGTCTTTGGACCAGAGTCTCTGAAAAAGAAGCTGATTAGCCAGTCACTTCATTTGGATGGGATTAAACTGATTTCAGATAATAAAGTAAAAAATCTTGGTGTTAATTTTGATCAGGACCTGTCATTTAAATCCCAGATCAAAGAGGTTTCTAGAACTTCTAAAAGTAGAATGGGAGGCAGATCTTTTAGTTCTCAGGCTCCTCTCCTGTGGAACCAACTACCAGTTTTAGTCCGTGAGGCAGACACCCTGTCTACTTTTAAGGCTAGGCTTAAAACTTTCCTTTTTGATAAAGCTTCTAGTTAGAGTGGCTCAGGTTATCCTGATCTATCTCTATAGTTCTGCTGCTATAGGCTTAGACTTTTGGAGGACATAGGGACCCCCAGTGGGCCTCAGCAGATGGCCGCTCACACTGAGCCTGGTTCT
>JAGKQL010000001.1:3686838-3701530 GCA_018398635.1 Cyprinodon brontotheroides | reverse complement strand
AACATCTAGAACAAGCGATGGCAGCGCGCCAGCCGATGGTAAAACAATGCAGTTATGCTCGGTCCAGAATATGCGGTTTTCCCAGCCCCTGGGCTTAAATTCCTTAAAGGAACTTTTTACTTCCTGATTATTAATGAATCATCGAAATGAATCGGTAAGCAGCCTCTTTAGTCTGAATATCGTGCCATAGCCAGTTCAAAAATTCCGCCAGACCGGCGTAGAGTGGCAAATCGAAAAGATTCATTTCTACCGGAAGAAACAGTCTGTAAATGATTTAAGCTGAATTTGGAAATAACTATCCAAATATTTACCTCTTGGTTCAGACTTTAAGAGACCCTGCACCCAGAGAATCATCGCTGATTTCACATGGGAAGCGAGCTTCAGGCCGTGCTAAGCATGCTAGCGTTTCCAATAAGGGAGACATCGGCTACATCAGGAAGCTGCTTTCCTTCTGGCAGAGCTAACATGCTTAAACCAAAGCGTTGAGCTAACCGGTTTTGCAAAAGTCGGCAGGTTCCTCGCAGATGCTAATCAGCATAAAGCCACTGGAATCAGGTCTCCTAATTTAAAGACTTTGTAAATGAAAAATCAAAATAAATGCTTTTAGTTCCTCTTCTACCTGAGGCTCCATGACGTGGTGTAAACATTTAGCCAAATACCTGAAGCTGTGTGTTTTAAAGCTCATGTAGTGAATAATAGCCTCCTGTATCATTGCTCTCCATGTAAAGTGGGAATGCATTCTGTTACCATAGTAACCCCCCAATGTTTCCCTACATAGGAGGATTCCTCCCTCCTTCCCCTCCCTGCGCTCCGTCCTGCCAGGTCGCCTGATGTCATCACTCAGGCGTCTCAGGAATGCCTGCAGATGTTTTTCTGTGACTTCATGGTTCATAATCAGCAGAACGGAGCAGTTTAGATCCAGACTGGTGTCTCTGAGGCTCGGGCACAAACTATTTCATCCTGACCCATTTCCAGCAGACACTCAGACACACTAGAGGAGCGATGCCATTGCTTTAGATGGTCTGCAGATCTGTAGAGCTGTGTTTCCTAGAAGCTTATCTGTAAAGCCTGTCAGAGCAATCATTCACGCGTCGCTTCACTGAGACTTTAGGGAGGTAGGAAATCTGAAGGGAGTAGTTTGCACTAGTTTATGAAACCACTGAAAGTCTCACGGTGCTTGCTGTTGGTTTGTACGGTGGCCCTGCGGCAGCAACCTGCTAGTTTCAGTTCCTAACCGCTCGGTACCAAAGTGCATCTATGTGGGTCTGTGCTGTCAGGTGGATGAAGGCAGGAACCATCGAGGATTCTTTCAAAGGAAACGTGGCTGACTGCAGCATGCAAAGCATGTGGGCATAATGTGTAGCTGCTGGTAGAAACTTCAGTCATCCAGGTCAAAGTCAGTCTAAACAAAGCCCAAATCAATCCTCTGGACTTTGTTTCCGAAGTTTGAAGACGTTTCTTCCATCCAGGAAGCTTTTTTCAGTTTAAAATGTCAGAAATAGCGCTTTAGTTCCAGGTTTTATCCCCAGCAGCCCAACAAAGCCTGGGTTTTAGTTTATAGGGAAAACATGTAAATAGAACGAGTGCGTCCCCCCCCTTGGAAATGGGCTGGACCCGCTCTAGTGGACTCCGTCTGATGGACTCGTCTATGTCTCTGAATGTCTTCAGAGACATAGACAGGTATGGGGGCTTTGCAGGCTAACATAAATAGGAAGCCAAATGCTGACCCCCATTCTAAACAGCGTGTATTATTGAATTTTTCTTTGGGGGTGCATTGAGGGCTGACTGATGGGCTGTGGAGACGCTCTGCTGCTCAGCAGGGATTGAACAGTGACTGACGGGCATCAGCTCTGCTCTCTAAAGGATCCTGATGGGCGCCTCCTGCTGGGCGCCTCCTGCTGGGCGCCTCCTGCTGGGCGCCTCCTGCTGGGCGCCTCCTGCTGGGCGCCTCCTGCTGGGCTGACCCCCACCTCCTCCTGCTCCTCAGGGAAACTCTGTACGGCGGCTGAGAAGGTTCATTCTCACAGGATAAAAGGAAAAATCTCTCTCTGCCTTCAACTGAAGTTAATTGGTTCAATGGCTCTGCAGTGTCTGCGTCAGTATCCTTCATGTTTTGTTCAAACATCTGCCGACACGCCTTTACCAGACGGTGAGAGGGGAGGCGGCGTTCCAGCGGCTGTACGATGGCAGACGCATGTAAAGGCTGCAGACTTAAACCCGGCCATCATCGAATGATCAAAAAGCTGTCACCTTATTTAGCTGATTAGCTTTTTTTATATAGGATAACCTGGATGTTTGCTCTTAGCCAAAGCTGTCAGAAAAACAAATGTCCGCCGTTTGACTTAAAATGATAACTTTCCCGCTCGTACAGCCAGACGGACGTTTCAGCTTCAGTATTACCCACCATCATTATCCATCAATGCCAATCTGACGTCTGAGGCTACCTCGGGGGGGGGGCTGCTCAGTGGCGCAGTGGCTAGCATTCCTGCCTTACAGCAAGAAGGTTGCGGGTTTGATTCCCGGGGTGGGTTCTCTCTGGATACTCCGGCTTCTTCCCACAGTCCAAGAACATGAATGTTAGGTTAATTGGCTTCTCTAAATCCTCCGTAGGTGTGAGTGGTTGTTTGTCCTGTTTGTCTCTGTGTTTCCCTGCGATGGACTGGAGACCCGTCCAGGGTGGACCCCGCCTCTCACACGAGACAGCTGGAGATAGACACCAGCACCCCCGCACTTCCCACCACTTAGGATTGCCGTGTCAGAAAATGGATGGATGGATGAAAGATGGATGGATGGATGGATGGATGGAGGATGGATGGATGAAAAAGAGATGGATGGATGGATGGATGGAGGATGGATGAAAGATGGATGGATGGATGGATGGATGAAAGATGGATGGATGGATGGATGGATGAAAGATGGATGGATGGATGGATGGATGGATGGAGGATGGATGGATGAAAGATGGATGGATGGATGGATGGATGATGGAGGATGGATGGATGAAAGATGGCTGCCTCAGGGTCCTTTTTTCCTGAATTTCCGCAGACATTAAATCCCAGGAAACAGTGTTGTCATAGTTTCTGCTGTTGGTCTGAAGCCCTAAAGGGAAATGAGTCACTCTAAGCGGAAAAAATGACCAACCAAAACAATTCCAGGTATAATTAGTCCATCTTTATCTGCTGCTGCGTCACCAGAACATAAACGTTTTCTCTGAAGTCGCTTTATGGTCATGAAGCCGAATCGTTGGCTGAAATAGAGACGGAGGCGTCTCTCTGGTGGAGCTCCAGTAATGACCTCTGCTGGTTGTAGATGTGTAGAAAGTGCTGGAGAGAAGCGTCTCATTTGTTTCAGTAGTCTTTGAGTGTAATTAGGGTCGTTTCATTTTATCCTTAGAATAAATAAACAAAATAAAAGAGATAATTGTAACTCTATCTTTTAGGCTCTAGTGGCTTTTATTTTTGTTATTTTTGATAATATAGAGACAGGAAAGTTTGTTAGAAGAGACTTTGGCAAAGGTCAGTAAGGCCGGGACTAGGGGTTTCCCCTAGTGGCTGAAATGTGGTATAACACCCGGTCAGCAGGTTTTGAGGAACAAATTCTCCACACCACAGTGTAACAGACATACGGATCCCCCGTCTCTAAAATCAGGTAGGGTTAGTTTGAGACAAAGAATTATTGAGATTTATTGTAAAACTATTAAACATAATTAAAACAGTTAGATTAAAATACGCTGATGAAGATTCTCAGTCATCCAGGTTTAGAGTCCAAAACAGTAAAAATAAATTCCTTTGTTTCCAAGTTTGAAGACGTTTCTCTTCCATCCAGGGAGATTTTTCAGTTCAAAAAATGCCGTGAAGAGGTTTAGATCTTGGGTCAAAACGTGAAGCAGAAGAATTTCAGATTCAGGCGTTAAAAACAAACTAAATCCAGAATATTTCAAACCAAAATATATTCCTATAACCCCCATGGAGGTTCTCCGCTACTCTCCGTCAAATTTGGTGAATCAATGAGAAACTGTTCCACGCCCATCTATGCTGGAGGAGAAGTTACGTTTTTTGCCAAATTTAAGCCCATTTTCTGCAGCAATTGTCCGGATGAAACGGCACCATCTACAACTTCCCAAAGCTTGACAATTGCTCTGTCTCCCCTGCTTTGGCTCATGCAGAATCCCCCTGCCAAGCCTCAGAATGTATTTCCATAGAGCATGTCCGATAATGTCCATAGAAACAACCTTAAGCGTTCTTTTTTTAAAATATGCTACTCACGTGTCGTCAGCGCTGTTCAGCGTTCCAAAAAAGTTTAGTGAAGAAAAACCCCTGTAGTGTTTTATTTGGCATTTGTAAATCCCATTGAGTTCTGTAGGAATGATCCAATATTCTCCGCTGCCACCGGAAGCGGAAATGGGGCCTGTTTACCTGATTTTGTAGTCTTTTTCGCTTCACTCTGTGCCGGCGTGGGGGTACCTAACTCTCAAAAACCTACGATGCGGCGATAGAGTTGATTCCTTCCTGTTATCATCTTAATCCCCTCCTTCGCCATGCGAAGAGACCAAAAGACAATCGAGCCCCTAAAGACTCCTTTCGAGGCATAGACCAGTATCTGGTAACCAGGCCAACAATACCTAAACGACCCCATTAGTACTGGTTAGCCTGTTATTTTTGGTTCTATTTGCATGTTTTCAAGGTCAAAACCAGGCTTTTGTTGAAGTCCACTCTATAAAAGCCTGGATCTCCAACACCGAAATCCAGATGCGTCTGTGGAGAGGCTTCCTGGATGGAAGAAAGTCTCTTTAAAACTTAGAAACAAAGTCAAGTGGATTGTTGACCATCTGTTAAAATTAAAACATTTATTAAAGATAATCTGTTGAAATGAGAAGCTGTTTAAACGTTGCAGGCAGCAGATCCAGTAGATGTGGCTGCGCCCGTATGCCGATGATCATCTGTTTTATGTCCGATAATCTACTGTATCTCTAAACCAATAATGTTCATCTGGCAGTTTAATCTGAACTCTGAAGGGTAAAGGAAGCCATATTGATGGCTATCCCCCCGACAGCTGCTCATTTACAGATTTTATCTCCGTTTCTTCTTCTTTCTATAGGAGAAGCGGAAGCGCTTGAGGTTTAGAGAGGAAATGAGCGCTCCAAGAAGCAACGTTAGCGCGTCCCAGTATTACCGCCTGGTTTTGGTCCAGAAACCTCATCCTGCCTGTTTCTGATCATATCAGCGGCTAAAGCGAGAGCAGAGGAAAAAGTTTGAACATAAACATCTGAGTAAGACTTCATCCATCCGGGCCTGAGGTCCTAATGATGGGGATGATTCCATACGGGGAGGGGGCCGGCGGGCGTTTTCTGGGTGTCTGTATCTGACTCTCCACTGACAGCAGCAGAACCTGCAGAGGAAACAGGAAAGGCCTGAGCAGCGTGGTGTTGGGACGGATATCCTCTTTTGGAGGCGTTCCCCCCCCTCCTCTCTCCCTCTCTTTATCTCTTCCTATTGTGTCGCCCGTCCAGCAGCACATTCTGCTCCTGGTCGGGCTTTAGCTGCTCGCTCGCCGTTGGAATAGACCCGGATTAGTGTCTCTCTGTCGGCCTAGAGTCGGATCTGAGTGGCGATGTGTTGGCATGGGGACGAGGAGGATGAGGACAGCTCCGAGGTCAGTTTGGTTTCTGCTCCTCTCCGTTTCCATGACTGACTTGGACTCGTTCTGGAGTCTGATCGTGTCTCAGTGTCTCGTTGAGTCTCTGTATTTAACTTTTAGGAGATATTTGAAGGTTTGCTTCTGCAGAGCGTAAGGGAAGCGTGTTTTACTGAGGAAACCAGGATAAGAAACACATCAGAGACCCAATGAGGGGAAAATGATCGACAGCCAGACCGCTTGGTCCGTTGTTTGTTTCTTTTGACCTAAAAGCAGCATAATTAATACATTTCTTTACATTCACTGCTTTTAAACGGCTTCTTTCTGATCTTCTTGGCTTCAGCAGATCTTTTTACTGTTTTCTCATCTGTTTCCTTTCTGAGGCCTGGAATATTTACCTAACTGGCCTTTTCCTCTTCGCCCCATCACTATCTCCCTCTTTCCTCCCATTACAGCCCTATCTGCCTCGCCATCTCTTCCCCCCCCCTCGCTCTCAGCTCCACACATTAACAGGTCAGAAGGATTAATGTGGAGTTAATCAACATTATCGTTGCTTCTATCGCCTTTTTTTACAGCCACGGTTTCCTCTGTCCTCCATTTTTCTCATCTCCTCGTCTTTCTGTTCCAGAGTGATCCGGACGGGCTTTCTGTTCTGGAGCAGCTCGGTTTGGACCAGAACTCCGACTTCTCAGACTCCAGCGCTCAGCAGCTCCTGGACGAAAGGCACCGGAGAAGATCCTCAAGAGGGAGATCCGGAAGGAGCTGTGCTGATCAAGGAAGGAGCTGAGAATTCTACGCAGAGCCACGACCGACAAGAGGAACGCTCAGCAGGTGAGGGCGGCGTCCTGGGTTCGATACGATCATCCATCAACAAAACCCACCGGGTTGCCTGAAGATGATTTAAGGAGGACTCATTTTGATTTCATGAATTCTGTATTAAAATCAAGCAGCAGGACAAACCAGCTGCTTCTGAGTTATTATGATTCAAACAGGCTAATGCCCGCTGGTAAAACCGCCTCCATGGTGACGACAGAACACTGTGGGAGCTAGCTTAGCATGCTATAATGGAGATGATTGTTCCAGAACATCCAGTCTGGAACTGGTTTCTGTGGTTGAACCATCAACAAGCTCAGGAGAGGGTAGTGATGCTGAGGGACATGGAGGCGGAGCCATCCAGAGCGGACCTCTGGGTGATGCTAATCTGACCGCAGCGCCGCGAGAAAACCCACGGCGGGGAAACATGGCTGCTGCTCCTCTGGAACAGATGGAAGCAGTTATTATTTAATAAATATAAATGAGGATAAAATACTTTTAAATAACTAGATTTTCAAATACTTCCTCCACAACGTTATAAGAACATGTCTGCTATATTCTTAAAGGTGCAGCAGCTCCATGGGTCCTTCAGCTGTATTATTTCCATGGCGTCAGGTGGCGGCGGCGCTACAGTTGCTTCCTGTAATCATCTGGAGCAGCAGCCATCTTTGCTCTGAGCTCCACATCAGCCTCCAGCTTCCTTCTCAACATCTTTAATGTTTCTGTTGCCTCAGCATCATCTGTGGAGCTGGAATAACAATCCGTCCAAGTCTGCTTCAAACGGCGGCCATTGTTCTCTCTCTGGCCTGGGGGGGGCGCTGTAGGTCCAGCTGCTGGGAGCGACTTTTCCAGTGAGACGCAGTGGAGCGTCCCGCCCTGAAAGCAGCTCAGCATCATTAGGAAACTTAACGATCCACCCGGAACGCCGTCCTGATGGCGGCTGAAGCTAAAAGCTGCGTCACGATATTATGGCTGTATCTGGATTAGGGCTGCAACCAAAGATTATTTTGCTAATCGATTAATCTGTAGATCATTTTTTCAATGAATCGATTAATAATCGGAAGCTAAAGGTTCCTTAAAGATGTTTTACTAAATGAAACTCAAACTTTTCCACTTGAGGAGTTCTGGATTATAGAGCAGATTAACAGATGAAAACCAGATCTGTTTTAGAATCTCTATACTCCTGATTATTAACTGATATCTATATTAGTTGAGGATTATCTCAATAATCTCATTAATCCAACGAATTATTTCAGCTCTAATGTGAATCCATGAAACTTCAGCTGCTGTCTGTCATAAACCTCTGTTCCATTTTTCCGTGGTTCTCCTGAATGCATCACCCTGCTTTCTCCGTCAGTCACTCAGCGGCGCTACAGTCCCCCGAACGGCAAAAACGATTTAATGCAGGCGCATTGGAATTATTACATTAATCACTATTGCTAATAATTAACTAGTGTTAATTGCTATTGTCATGTTATCAATACTTTCTAATATTTAACACAAAGCAGGAATGAAAGGTGATGATTTTAGATTGATGGGAAATAATAGAATAATGAGGTCAGTCGATTTCCTCATTATTTACTAATTTTTCTAAAATATTCAGATTGTTGTGAATAAATAGTGATTTTAGAGTAAAGGAAAGAGCAGCTTAGAGCAGTGTGACCAGCACTATATTAATAACATCAGCTTGGTTTTAGTAATATTAGAACTAAAACTAAACAATTAATTGGATTAATTCAGATTAACTGATTGTTGAGATAATAATTTAGTAATCAGTGAATCTTTAAATTAAGTTTTGAGACTTTAAAGCAGAGGTCAAGGGTTAGCGGATCCAGACCCAACCTGATTTAAAACATTTATAAATTACTGCATGTTGTCTGACAGCAGTGTCTAACTTCGCTTGCTCCTCTTCTCCAGTTAATACGGTAAAGCCCTGGGGAGCGTCCGGCTCCAGGCTGCGCGTGATCCAAATGAGCCAATGAGCTGTCAGTCTGGGTTGCTGCTGCTGCTACTTTTAGACACAGCAGGCAAACCTGTGGCAAGCCGGGCGATGGGAAAGAAGGAGAAGACCATGAGAAAAAGAGAGCAGAGAAAGTGTGGACTGCTGGAAGAACTGCGGTGAACTGGTGAAAGAAAAGTGAAATGGCGTGCTCAAAGATGACCCTGCACATTTAGAGGATGTTTGGCTCAACCTGCTGCTGTGAAGCAGGATTCTCCACCATGAACAGAATCAACAATAAATCTGGATCCAGGCTCAAAATGAGCTCCTTGATATGTGCTTGAGAATGGCTTAGTCTCCGGTTAAACCCAGGTTTAAAGCCTTGCAGGGCAGCCTAAAGCCCACTGCCAACATTAAGACAGAAAAAAGAAAGAAAATAACAAACTATCAGTTCAGGGGTTTGAGAAAATATGGGAATCAGGAAATTATCTATAAACCAAACTGAACGATTGTTGTTCTCTACTTAAAAAACACTTTAGATTTTAAAATGGAAAAAATTTCTATTTTTTTTTATGTAAAAATTAAATGTATAACATGGAGGCATAAAAACCTGATTTTTATTTCAGTGTTAAATTCTGTTTTAAAGTAACAGATCATTTTTAAATGTCTCCAGATCTTTACCTGGTTGATGATTTTCTTTATTTGGACCTGCTGGTTTTTAACTGGTGACCACTGGTCTAGAACATAAGAGCAACCTATATAGAATAGAATAGAATAGAATAGAATAGAATAGAATAGAATAGAATAGAATAGAATTTAACTTTATTGTCATCCCACTGTCACCAGTACAGAGCAACGAAATGAATGATCTGCCTTTAGCCCCTCCCCTTGGGGAGCAATGGGCTGCCATGGTGCGGCGCCCGGGGAGCAGTGGGGGGTTTAGGGTCTTGCTCAGGGACCCAGAGTGGCAGTCTGTGGGAGTGGGGCTCGAACTCACAACCTCAGGATCTAATCTCTATGCCTTGCGTAACCAGTAGGCTGCCACTCCCAGCTTCCCTTATTCCATAAAATAGATAAACTAATAAAGTAGGATATATTTGGTTGCATTTACATTTCAGTTGTAATAATTTCCCGTTCCTGCGATCAATAAAGCAGAATATTTTTCTCCTGCTTTAGCGAAGCTTTACAGGCAGCCAATAGGAGCAGGTCGGCTCACCTTCCAGCTGGAAGGAACGGCTGCAGCCAGAGGCCAGAATCTCCTGAAAACGATCAGTGAAAGCTTACATTTTATTGGGAATTCAACAGGAAGTCAGCGAGGGATGTAGATCTCAGGCTGTGGGTCTGTAGACGCTGAAGGAGCGTCTGTCCAACTGAAAAACTGCAGACGATGTTTAAAGCAACGTTAGCTTAGGAATGAAATCCCAGGATTTGAACATCATCATTTGAACAATCTCATCTGTGAGGCACAACGGCTAAACTCCAGGACATCGTCTTCCACCCGGCTGACGGCCAGGATCTCACCGAGCAACCAGTGGTGACTTTGGAGCAGCTGCAGAGATGCACAGCTCTGATGGGAGGAATCTGATCGGACCCAGAAAACACTGATAGAGTCTCCAACGGTCCTCAGATCTTAGGAAAATCAGTGTCTAGGACTGAACTTAATGCTTTTCTACATAAATTCATTAGACTTTAGATCTTTTCATTTAGAATATGGAGGTTTTTATCCTTCCAGTGAAGTAAGGTTTGTCTTCTAGGCTTGTAGATAACATCTAGTACGTTTCTCTACCTGCCAGAAAAACAAGCAGAGTCTTCAGGTTCAGCAAAAACAGAAATAAAGGGACCGTGAATCTAGACGTGGTGTCATCAGTCCAGGATCATCCTAAACTTAAACCTCTGCTTAAGATCTGAGACTGAAGCCTAACCCAGAGCTCCAGGACTCTGAGGTAAAGAAAATGCTAGAAGGGTCTCGTTAAAGTCCAGCTTTTTAATCAAACTCTGTGGGTTCAAGTTTAAGGCTGGATTATTTTTCTAATCCATGCTCTCATATTCTGAATTATTCTGTCATCCTATTGGCTAATTGATTTCTTTTTTTATGTGGGGTCAGAGGTCAAATTCAGGATTAATGAGGAGCAGAAGCGCTTTTAGCTAAATCTGTTGGATTTAAAGAGAGGAGAGTGAAGTCGTCTGCAGAATGAAACCTTCCTCTGGTCCTGCAGGTAGATTTGCTCACGCTGGGGGGGGGGTTTATTATCTGCTCCTTCTAGGTGGAGAATCAGCTGCGCACCTCCAACCGGAGGCTGGAGGCGCTGCACGCTCAGCTGCAGGAGCTGGACGCTCACATCGTGGTGAAGGGAGGCGAGGAGAGTAAAGGTTCAGGTACTGCTGCTTATTATCTCGCATTTTAACATCTTTAAGGTTCAAATTAACTTTTCAAGATTCAAATTCCAGATTTGCTTTCAAAGGAGATCAGAACATTTTTATTTTGTTTTCAAGTACGTCCGGATGGGGCGGGGGTTGGGCTACTAACGCTGCTGCTCTAACCCGGTTAAATCTAACCAGGGCAACCAGTCCCACAGCATCATAGACCCTCCGCTTTGCTTCACACTGGGCATGAAGTGCTCCTTGGTTTCAAAGCTACGACGGAGGATTAGGGCCAGTTTAGACTTTTTTTGAGAATTTTTTATCTTGAGAATAAAGTCATGATACAACAACCCGTTTCAGACAGAAAGCTTGGAGCTCCGCCCAGCAGATGATGTCAGACCAGCTCCACCAATCAGCAACCAGAGTCCACTTTGACATCCTGCCCAGTTTGATGCTGCTGCTAAAAGATTTCCTGATTGGTCAAACCGATGCTAAAGTAGAACTTCACATGATGCTCCACATTCCTCATTTTAGGGAAGAAAGGGATTCTGGGAAGAGTTGTTATAAAATACAACTTGATTCTTGAAATTTTATGACTTTATTCTCTTAAATTTACGACTTTATTTTTGTAATTTAATGACTTTATTTTCGGAATAGAAGAAAAATACGCCTGCCCCTAATACTCAGTGGAACAAAGCAAACCCAGGATGAGAGCAAACTAGAGCCTGAAGACTTTAGGAAAGTCCACATGTTTCTATCTGTGCTGGTTGGAGACAAACGTCCAATAAAGTCTAACTAGTTCCTTTAGACTCTGAAAGTAAAGCTTAGATGTTTCTAGACTTAGAAGTTCCTACAGGCTGCAAAGCTGCAAGCAAAGCATCTTTGATTCTCAGAGTTTTCTCCGTTTAAATAATAGAAATGATAAAAAGAAGCGTTTCTGTTTCCCATAAGCAGCGACTCTGACCTACAGAGGAAACCTTTTCTTTTAGATGCACTGAATTTTTGTTCCTTTGTTCTTTTTTTTATATTAAATGTATTTTCATTGAAAACCTGATTTGATCCGATCCGCCGCAGCAGCGGATCATTTTCCGATGTTAAAAGCTGCTGTTGTTCCTGAAGTGGAATATTATTAGATGCTGCATGAAATTCCCAGTGGAGTCGTTTTCCTTTAGTCCACACCGTGTGAACCTCCATCCTGTTGCTTTTTATATCCTGTCCAACCTTCCCGTCTTTCCACAGATGAGTGTCCTCGGTCTCCAGGGGCCGAGAGCCGAACTTCAGCCCACAAGGAGCGCATCGCCGCCCTGGAGAGGCAGCTCAACATCGAGCTGAAGGTCAAACAGGGGGTGGAGAATATGATCCCCATCTACGCCAATGGATCCACCAAGGTAGAGGAGTCCCCCCCCTCAAGACTCTCTTGGAGGACAGAGGACGCCCCGCCGCCCCTGCAGGTTGAGTTCAGACAGAGGGTTAGGGCCACTGGAAAGATAAAACATCATCTCTTCCTTCATGGTGTCCATCTACATAGAGATTCAAAATTCTGAGAAAAAAGTCAGAATTCTGAAATACTATTTAAAAATGAGTCGTTTTTTATTTTTCAGTGTCCCTGATCCTCTTCCGTAGCTCCAACAGTCTGCTGACTGACAGAAACCGTCTCAGCCTCTGACCTGTTTCTGTTTGACAGGATAAGAAGATGCTGCAGACGGCCCAGCAGATGCTGCAGGACAGCAAGACCAAAATCGACATCATCCGAATGCAGATCCGGAAAGCTGTGCAGGCGACGGCGCAAACGGACGACACGCAGGGTGGGTCTGAAACGCCACTCCTAGTTCTGCTTTTCATCAGTGGGATTAAACATCAAACCAACTCACAACGCCATGGTAGACCCACGCTGGCTCTGTGGCTTTGACTCTTCAGCAATCCCTCACACTGCAGTATGCGGTGACAGTGGAGAGGAAAAGCCCCCTGTTAACAGGAAGAAGCCTCCAGCAGAACCAGGCTCAGTGTGAGCGGCCATCTGCTGAGGACGGCGGATGTGACGTCATGAGCGTCCATGTTGAATGATCAAACCTAGCAAACGTTTAAGATGCGTTTTCTGGCTAATCTGAAGCAACAAAAAACATCTTGTTAAGTCTGAGCAAGAGCTGAAAGAAAGAGCAGGAGAGAGCTGCAGTTCTGAGTGTTGGCCACCGGGGGCAGTAAACTCTGTAAAGTAAGGCCCAGCAGCAGAGATTGCTGATTATTCCAAAGTTTGATTTTTATTTTTTTAAATCTGGATTTCTTTCCAAACTCGTTATGATGCAACGCCTCCGAGTTCCTCACCTCCCTGCTGTGTCATCATAGCCCCTGAACTGGACCAGTGTGTGATAGCATTAGCTGCTAACGGTTAGCATCATTCATTTCACAGCGTGACCTTTAACCCTTTATGGGGCGTCGGTGAAAATCTACATTTCAAGCCAATAGTTTTCTTGGAATCCAGGAAAAAAACTTTATTACTTTTATAACATTCAGAAAATCTGGATATTTGATGGTAAAAAATTTATGTAATAACAAGAAATGGCAACTTATCGGAATATATTAATAAAAATAACAAAACTGCTTCTATAAGAAATTAATGGAAAAAACCTCTGAGAGCAAAAGAAACAAATTTTATTTGGTCCAAAATAACCTTAGAGGCATTAATGCTGATACTGACAGGTTTTAGTTTATAAATCTAAATATAATTGTTAACTTTTTAACTTTTTTCTTGACTTGTTAACTTTTTTAACATAGTTTCCAGTTGGTAATCTATGTGCAGCCATGTAGCAGGACCTATGCTGAATGGATGGATGTAGATCTAGTGCTTCTAGACCTCACTGAGGGACGGGGGGGGGCTCCATTTGTACGGGGGTGCAATGAATCAAAAACGCTAACTTGTCCTATAAAGGGTTAACTGAAGGTCACCTGACATTGGAAATAAGTTCAGTCATTTTAACGATGAATCTATTGTGCAAAAATCAATCAATCAATCAGTCAATCAATGAATCAATGAATCAATCAATCAATCAATCCGGTTCAGGAGGAAAACATCAGATGTTCTGAGTTCCTTCCTGTCAGCCGGTAGAGGAAGGATGTTCAGTCTGGTTCCTGTTAGTCCTCGGCAGCAGAAACGGGTCCATGAATCGGGCCGCCGCTCCGTGTCCTCAGCGTTCAGCCTGAAGCTCCGCCTCCCCTCTGATGTTGATCTGTGGCTCATTAATAAGGACCCCGCCTGTTTACAGCAACATGCAGACGTCGTCCCTGATTCTGCTCGCCACCGACGCGCACGCCCTCTGCCAGGGTCAGGCCAGACGGAGCCGTTCAGAGCGATAAACTCTGCTGGAAATATGAGGGGGGGGGGGGTGACAGAGCAAAGTGGGACAGAAAAGGAGCAAAGCCTGGATTTTAGGGACAGTATCCCCCTTTGGGGCCACCTCCTCTGACTGAGGGAGGTAATTTTGGCCAGAGGGAGGGTTCCTTTCAGGCATCAGGACAGACGACTGCGTGGCCTTTTAGGGGCATGCTTTGTTCATCCATGTCCCTCCTGTGGGAAACCTGAATGAAGACTTTCCTGCATCATGACAGGAACAGTGGAGCAAAGCTGCAGCTCTTTGTCTTCCTTCAGGACTGATGTCTAAAACTCCACCAGCAGTCTGATTAATCAGTGCTGCGCCCGAAAAAATAAAAATAAATAAAGTTTTCCACTTGTTGCTGCAGCTTTACAGTTTTATACTGGATGAACTCAGTGAGACGTTCTCTGCTCGGAACACAGATTGATTTAAACTAAATCTAACCTGGACGTAAACACCGGCTCTGGTGTTTAGAAGTCCTGTTTAGAGTTAATCTCATGTGTAGGGGAGGGATTATTTTATGATTGTGAGCTGATCTATCTCTATAGTTCTGCTGCTATAGGCTTAGACTGCTGGA
>JAGKQL010000001.1:3665950-3681838 GCA_018398635.1 Cyprinodon brontotheroides | reverse complement strand
TGATGTGAATTGGAGCTATAGAAATAAACTGAATAGAACTGAATTGGTCCATCATCCCCACAGTAAATCACTGTGTTTATTCAGAGCTTCTCTGTGTTGATCTATAAACAGGATCTACGCTGGTGGAGGGAAACAATAGAACAGCTCGAGGGGTGTGAATACTTTTCCAGGGCGCTGTGTTCTGAGCAGCGAGGGGAACCGGAGCAGCGTCCCCTACTGACCTCCATCTTTGAACCTGAGATCAGAGAAAGTTTTAGCGCCCCCCAGTGGAGCGTGAGAAGCAGCCTGTGTCATGCTTATTTACACCATCCTGGGTCTGTTCAGTCTCCAGGCACCACTCCCCGTGGAAAGGTCGTCCCGCGGGTCTGGGCTCCAGCTCCTTATTAGGAGATGAAAGCGTTCACTCCCCCATTTTTCTTTTTTCAAAGGGTTTCAGCTTTTAAAGCTTTTATTTTAAAATATCACATTAGGATCTTAGGAATAAATAAGAGGTTTTCTAAAGGATTCTTCTGGTAGAAGTTACTACCTGCTGACAGGAAGCAGCCGGTTCAGCTCCGCCTCAACGTTTCCACTGGACTTTTAGAACATAGATGTTCAGTTGTAGATATTCCACATGTGATGGGATTTCATTTTTCCTGTGTGGCCCAGACCATCATGCCCAGGGGGGCCGCCAGGAATTAGCCTAAACAAATGGCTTCATTAATGAGGCCATTCCCCTCCGACTCTGAGGATTAACTCTGTTTATCCAGCAGATCTTATTTTAATCAACAGGTTAATAATCTATCGTTAATCTGAACTATTCAGGTAAAAACTTTCTGAAATAATGTCTCCTGCTATCAGACACTTTCTCTCCTCTTTCTCTTCCTTTTTCAAACCCAGACTTTTGGACGCTGCATTTTTCAGCCACGGACGTTTTTCCCGCCCTGCTGCTTAATTACACTTTTTCTAGTTGATTTGTTTCTTTCGTTCTCACTACGTTAAATGACGGCGAATGGCCCCGGAGCGAGCGACCTGCCGGCGACAGACGGGGAAACTTGATCCGATGCAGGAGCTGAGGACTAAACCATTTCAGGGAGGCGGGGGTCAATATATCCCTGCTTTGTTTCACTGTTTACTGCTGAACAATGAGGACATGGTGACGGAGACGACTGATCCAGATCATTCAGTCAGATTAATAAAAAGTTTATTTCTGTTTAAGTAAACCAGCTGATCCCATCCAGTCACTGACTCTACAGGATTGGCTCCTCCTGAATGAGGCGGCAGCAGAGGAGCCACCGGGTCACCTCCATGACCTCCATGACCTCCTGCTGAACCTGGAGAGTCCCATCTGCACCGATTACTCTGCAGATTCAGGGGGAGGAGCCTAACCCATAGAGATGACCTCATAGCTCCACACCTTCCTCCTCTGAGCAACAGTTCATCTGATTATTGATCAGAGAGTCCAGCTGTGAAATGCTTAATGTGGGCGGTTACCGCTCCTCTGGGCGCCATGATGTCATTACTGTCTGAACATTAAACACAAAGCAGCCCAATCCTTTGCTAACGGTGTGTTTGGCCATGCAGGAAACCATGACCTCTGTGGGGTGGAGCTGCGCATCGAAGAGCTGCGGCATCACTACAGGGTGGAACACGCCGTCGCCGAGGGCGCCAAGAACGTCCTCCGGCTCCTCGGGGCTAACAAGGTTCAGGACAAGAAGGCTCTGTCTGAGGTGAGAGCTGCTGATCCTCCAATCGGCTTTAAAGGGAAAGTCCGGTCAGCGAGGAACAATCAGTGGATCCTTATTTATACCTAAAACTAACAGGTTGGCGAGGATTTAATGGATTTAGTGTTAATCAGTAAAAGAATAAAAATAATAATTTTCATTGTGATCACTGAGTCTGGGAGCGGGCCATTTTTGCCCAAATCTAGTAGCCCCTCCCTCCTGCCATCTTCCAGCAGTGGCGCCAGCGTCGATGCGGTAAAGCCTAAGCGCCATTCTCCCGCTTTCTGAAGCTAAATCAGTGAGGAACTACTAGACACATCTGCAATCAACAACAATTATTGAAGATTTCGGATCAACAGCCGATACCGCACCGTGACAATGTCACTAACCAGTAAGAGTGGCAGTAGTGTTCTTTGACAAACATGGATGCCTCCAGTAAAAGAAACACATTTAAATTAAGAAATTACTCTGAATTAAAAAGCACTTGATCATTTATTGAGAACAGGATGGAATCATTTCACATTTAAAGAACTTTCAGAAGTTTGGATTCTGGAATATGAGCGAACTTTTCCTTTAAATGATTCCTTTATGCCTTTATTTGGATTCTGAAGGTAATACTGAACAGTAACGTTTGAAGGTGACTGACTTGTTGTTATTAGTATCTGTTTCCACTGAAAGATTTTCCAAAGATTAAACCATTTTTTCCATTTAAAAGAATTTCGATAAATGATCCAAAAACAGGATGACTGAAGCTGCCGGCAGTCCGACCAGGAGCCAGATGTGCAGAGAGACTTTCAGCAGGTGATGTCTTCATGAGAAGGCACCTGAGGAGTTATAGGCAGCAGAGGTAAAGCAATGCTGTTAAATCAGCGGCTTCTTCTTTGCTGATGTTGCATCATCCAGAGTCCCAGAAACAGCCAGCAGACAGACCAGGAGCAGGTGGAGTGCAGCTTCAATGCTAAGGCTAGCGTTAGTGGAACTGGTAGCAGGCTGTGGGATGTCTCACACCAACAGATGAGGCTCAGGTGAGCCATCCAGACGGCGGCCATCTTTAATGACAGCTCACGGCGCCGGCGGGATCCGCACGTCCAGCAGGCTGTAGGCAAAAACGTTCCAGAAGACGGCACAGAGCACAAACAAGGTGTAGACGCAGAAAAATATCCAGAACAGGGACTGCTCCTGAAGCCGCTGCTCGTAGTTCTGCAGGACCACCACCCCCAGGGTCAGGCCCACCAGGACCCCCCCCAAGTGAGCTACAAAGCTGGGGTTGGGGCAGGAGGGCAAGGCTGGAGGGTAGAACCGCAGCCAGACAGCGCGGCCAAACTCTACGCTCACTGCAGGCGGACAGAAACGGTCAGCAGGTTAAAATATAACGTCTGACAGAAGAGAAGCTTCAGCTCACAGAAACATTTTATTAACATCAGAACGACTTACAGTCTAAAGTTGTATTTGTAGAAGAAAAAAAAATCACAACTATAAATTCCATCCATCCATCCATCCATCTTCCATCCATCCATCCATCCATCCATCCATCCATCCATCCATCATCCATCATCCATCCATCCATCCATCCATCCATCCATCATCCATCCATCCATCTTCCTCCGCTTATCCGAGAATTGAGGTCGGCGGGGCAGCAGCTTTGTGAAGCTGAGGCCCAGACTTCCCTCTCCCAACCACTTCTTCCTTGTGCTCTTCAGGAGGGAACCCCAAAAGGCGTTCCCAGGCCAGCCCCAGGAAACATAGGTCTCTCCAGCGTGTCCTGGGTCTCTCCCCGGCCTCCTCCCGGTGGGACATGCCGGAACACCTCACCAGGGGAGTCCAGGTGGCATCCTAACCAGATGCCCGAAGCCCTCAACCGGCTCCTCTCGGCGTGGAGGAGCAGCGGCTCTACTCGAGTCCCTCCCGAATGACCGAGCTTCTCACCCTATCTCTAAGGGAGAGCCCGGCCACCCTACCACAACTATAAATTATAAGTTCAAATTTTAAGTGCAAGTAAACAAATTCTGTTCTACAGGTTGAACATCAGAAATCTCTCAGTTTTGATCCAAATATAAATTTGGTGTTTGTTTTTTTTTAAAGTTATACCTCTTTAAATTCTCGAGTATAAAAAACAGATTATCTTTTGTTGGTTGAACATCAAAAATCTCTTCATTCAGTTTTGCTCCAGTTGATTTAAAACAAATGGTGCAAAACTAATTCAAACACGAGTATTAAAATAAAAAAAATAAATCCATGAATAAGACTGCACCAATCTGCTGCTGAGTCACAAATTCAACTTTACGAGTTACTCCTTCATTTTCATGTAGTACCCTTGATCGGACAGCAGGGGACGCTGCCTGCTCGGACAGTCCGTAGACATTCTATACGCAGACGCCTGATTGGTCGCTGGCCGACAGGTTTTTGATGTTCAACCTGTAGAACAGAATTTGTTTACTTGAACTTAAAATTTGAACGCTTGCTAAACAAATTTATAGTGGTGATTTTTTTCTTTTTACTTCACAAATATAAAACTTAGACTGTAACTTTCTATAACTTCAAATTCACACTTACAATGCACAAATACAGTAGATTTAAAACAAAATAACCTTTATATTATTCCACCTAAAGAAATGTTTTTAAAGCCTGAAGGGAGAATAATTAGTTTCTCTGATAACAATCAGCATTTGGCTCCTTTCATTTTAAACAAAGCCAGTCTGACCCCGCCACCCCCCACCCCCACACAGACCTTCACTGACTGCCTGTCTTGTTTTTCATGTTGTTGTTTAGGTTTGTTGTACAGTGATGTCGGCTGTTTAAAGGATAATTTGAATTATTATCATAAAAGAGGCGGGTTAAGTTGAACTTACTGCAGACCAGAGCCATGGCCATTCGGAATAACTTGAACTGACACTTCATTCCTGACCAGTTCTGGGAAAATAAAGAATAAGAGACAGAAAAAGGAAAAATAAAGAAATTCACTCACATCCTGTCATTAAATTGTTCCCTTTGTCTTAATTCAGGTCAATTGTGAAATGGTTTGAGGAGCTTTGGTCCTCTGAATCATCCAGGTCATGTTCAAGCTTAAAAAGTTCAGTCTAGGCAACCGGACACTATGTTTTCTAGAAGACGTCTCATCCAGGAGGCTTCTTCAGTTCTAACTAGTGATGTGGAGCAGCTCAGCAGTTAGAAAAGGACAAAACCATCGACGGGCAACATTTCTACCGGCTCCAAAGGAAGCAGCTCCTCTCAGGCCCATCAGCAGCAGCATTAACTCAGTCACTGCCAAACATCTGGCCTCCATCCTCGCTCCTTTAGCACATTGCTAACTCACAGGGCTTCTCTAACGGAATAAAGGACCTGACGCTGGACTCGGATGAGACCATGGTCTCCTATGACCTCACAGCTCTTTCTACTTGCATCCTCACCCAAGAAGCCGTCTCCACAGTGAGGATGCGTTTACTTCAAGACCATCCTCTGCCAGATAGGACCAATCTGACCTCATCTGTTCCCTCTTGGACTTGCGCCTCACCACCGCATGCTTCCAATTCAACTAGATTTCTACAGGCAGGAGCATGGATGGAATCTCCTCTCTGCCATCGTGGCGAACGTTAGATGGAGGAAGTGGAAAGCGGAGCTCTACAGTCATACATGGAAACAAAACCAGTCAGTGGTTCCGATATGTGGATATGTGGATGACACATGGGTCAAAATAAAGACCAAGGATATCAATACGTTCACAGACCACATCAATAACCAATACCTATATATATATAAATATCCATCTATAGAAATACCCTATGCAATAATCCTGTATTATAATCCTACTATAAAAAAGAAGAGAAGCTGTCCTATGATGACGTTCTGCATATAATGTATATATATCCCATCATGAACCCTTTCCTTCCTTTGGCTCCTTCTCCTTTGACTGTTTGAGCTGATGGAACAAGTAAGTTTCTCCACTGTGTTATCAATGAAGTCAATCAATCAATCAATCAATCAATCATCCAATCAATCAATCAGTCAATCGATCAATCAATCAATCAAAGCAGGGAACAGAAACATGCCGTTCATCCAGGAAGATGTGAAAGATGTCAGCCTTGCCTTCCTGTTCTGCACGGCTCACATCATGGAAGACAGAAAACTCAACATAGAAGTCTACAGGAAACCCACAGACCCACCAGTACCTCCGTCTGACCGACACCACCCACTGGAGCGTCATCAGAACCCCCCAGACAGGAGCAGAAACCATTGCCACCACTAACAGAGGGAGGAGCAGAGAACAGGGACACATCAGGACATCCCTGAAGAACGGTGGGGCTTCAGGGATGTCCTGAAGGACGCTCTTTGAGGACAATAACGTCCCGATTCTGGACATGGAAGACAGACGGTTTGACAGAGGGGTTAAGGAGAAACCAACAGAGGAGGTTTCCTTAGACAGAACCTTTCACCAACCTACAAAGCACTGATAGGATCAATACCCAGAAGATTCACCCCCCACCCTCACCTGACTCTGACGACCCCTGACCTTTAACCCCCCCCAGGTGACCTCCTTGGCCAATCCAGTAGGAGGGGCTCAGAGCCTCCTTTTGGTCCCTCCCTCTGTTTCTCTGTTAGACCCTACAGTAACCCCCACCCCCACCCCCAGGATGAGAGGAAAACTTCCATTGCCTAGATTGAACCTTTACAAGCTCCGCCCCTCTGTGCTGTCATCAGATGCAGAGTTTCACTGAAGGATTTATTCACCCTCTGAGATAGAAGCCTGTGAGCAGTGGGCTGATCTCTGCAGGGACAAACTGGCATCTGGGGGGGGAGCTCACCATTACTACATTGGCCAAATGTGCTGAGACCAGGGCGTAGACTCCACCGGATGATCCCACCACCGGAGCCGTCATGTCAGTGACCGACACGGCCAGAGATCCTGCAGAGGAGGAAGAGCATCACTCTGTTAAAGCAATGACGCCCATATAAGGACATCCTCTCACTGCCACTCTCTAAAGAACATTTTCATTTCAAGGCTTTTCTTAATATGAACGGGAAAAAGTTGCGTGCAGAAGTGTTCAAATTTAGATGGCTCAGAGGTCAACCAGTTCAGACACAGGACCTTGAACCGGACCGCTTGGCAGAAATCTAAAATAACTAAAGCAAAGTTTAGAAGAGTGGACCGAAACTCCTCCTGTGCTCCTCTAGATGAAAATGACTGTAAAGGCGTCCAAACCCCCCTGCAGACATCTGCTCCCTTCACAGAGGGTTGGAAACCTTGGGGGGGGAGACGGTCCATCCATCATATCTGAGCCAGAACAGAACACTGAGCTGAAACATCCAAAACCAACCATCTGGTTTTTAAACGTTTCAGTCAAACCATTATTCTGCAGTATCCCATGCAGGCTCAGCTATGATGGAGGCGACACCCAACATCCATCTCCTGTGATCACGCTAAAGGTCACATGCATCAAACGTCATCAGAGGTTTTCCAGCAGACATTTGATTTTCCTGATTTACAGACATTGTTGGTAGTAGCAAGGAGCCCTGTAGGATGTTTTCCATCTCTGAACATGAAAAGCAAGAAGTCAAAGGAAGCGTTATTTCATTGCTGCCTTTACTTCAGGGCTTCCCACTGATCTTTAGACAAGATGTAGAAGAGAGATGCTGCTTCTCTGTGGTTTCTATTCATCTCATCCATTACAGAACAATCAAAGCTAAATTTAAACCTTAAAAGACCAAAAAATAAAATCATTGAAAGATTAACTATTCAAATCTGCATCTTTTTCATATTTAGTCTGGATATTTTCTTTCTTTATTGCTTTCAAATGTTGTGCGCTATGATTAAAAATCGCTGCCTCAAATATTGTTCATGTAATGCATATGCACATACTCTCCATTCTATAATAGAAATTAATAACATCTAATCCTTTACATGCAGCTAATGTATTTTGAATGCATATCCTAGTGAATGCCCACTGCTTGTGGTAAAAATAAATATATATGACAGAGAGTCGCAGCAGGCTGATGGCTCCTCCTCTCTCAAACACGCCGTGTTTATTTGTTGGATTTGGTGATTAAGTCACCTGATCACCACCTGAGATTCTCTCTCTAAATCTGTCAAATGATCATTTCTGGATGAATCCAGAAAGCAGGCATCTCTGTTCAGCCCTTCCTGAAGCAAACGTCACCAATCCGCCAAACTCTACTGGAACTTTAAAATGCTTTATGCTCCATCAGGTTTCTGAAACAGATCAGAGCGATTTATAAACCCACCTTATTTAACCACAACTATGGAGGAGGATTAAGGTCATTAAAGAAAGCGACTCAATAAAACAAAAACAGGCTAATGATTTCTAATTTTAATCTCAGAGTTCGGACTTTAAATGATAATTCTGGGTTTAGTCAGCCAGAATTTTACCTTCGAAATTTAAAACCTGTTTTTTTATGGCACTAAATCCTCTTCTGTCCAGAATAGTCTAGTTTTAACAGTAGTCAAAGCCTCCAGTGGCAGCAAAAAACCAAACCAATGAAGCTCTAAATTCCAAAAAAGGTTAAAAAAGTAAAAAAAAAAAAAAACTGGTCTTTGTTTTCCAAAGTATGAAGACGTTTCGCTTCCATGAAGCTTTTTCAATTCAAATGTCTGGATTATATTTTAGTTCCAAATAAATCAAATCAAATGTTGGTACAATCCTTTTGCATTAAACATACGGCTCCTCTGGAACAGAGTGACTTGCAGATTCTGCTGCCAGTTAGCAAAACCCACAGCAGCCCGCAGCACCACACTGCATCTGCTCCGCTGCTGCTGGTCGATATCTAATTAAAACAGCTGACATGTCCGTGTGTGTGTGTGTGAGTGTGTGTGGGTGTGTGTGCGTGTGTGTGTGTTGATGAGTGTGTTTGATTTATCGTCCAGCTTCCTCCTTATTTTCAGAGTGAGGTTAAAACTAAAGGTCACTTCATCCATCGGTGACCCTCAACTCGCCACACAGACAAATAGATTATTTAATGCATGCTTCCATCTGAGGTGGTGGGGACAGACCGGACATTTTTTCTATATTTCGTATCACGGCTTCGCTCCTCTGAGGCTTTCTGACTTATTACCAAACAGGAGTCATGGCCACCATGTTTGTCTCTCTTCATATTTCATCAGTACTGAGGGTGTTTCCATGCATCTCCTTCTGCTCCATCGTTAATGAATATGGGGGACTTTAGATGGAGAACTGACATCTCACCACGTCTGCTGGGTGATCACAGATCAAACCATCTGTCTTCAGCTCATCGCACACTCACACACTCACACAGGGCTGATTCTAAAATGTTGTGAAATGGAGACAGATATCCAGCAGATGGTCTAACGGAGGATTCAGGATGACGCTTAGAGCTCAGCCCCACCTGCCAGCACCCCGCAGACGTAGATCAGCCCGATCCTCTGGGCCCCGTGGACCATTTCAAGAGGCACTCCAACCAGCAGCTGCATGGCCATGTTCAGGCTCAGGTGTTCGATCCTGTAACACACACATCATCCTGTTAGAGGCAGGTATTTCATTAGATCCCTAGAATGGGAGGAGCTTCATAGAAAAATCACTAATTACATTAAAAAAATGCAATAAAAAACCAACTCAGAGCTTCCAGCCTGTAGGTCAGGCCGGGTAAATGAGCTGGACTTCCTCAGATTAGAAAAAAACAATTTTACGCTGGACAATGGCTGCAAACACGCAGCAAATTATAGACAACATCTGTGTACAAACTCTATAAACACGCAATCACAAAAATACAAATGCAACAGAAAAATGCTGTAAACACAAAAAAAACTGAAGGCAAAAGCAAAATGCCTGCTCCACAAAACAGAAGAACTCCAGACCACTAGAGGGAGTCGAACGAAGAACAAACCACATCAGAACAGACCCTCCATACAAACAGGATGTCAAGCTTTAAAACATAGAAATTAATAGAAAGTTGGAAGAAGAAAGGAGAGTTTCATCTTTTTATTGTCAACCTTCATCAGTAGAAGGCAGTTATTACCATACAACTCTCTGCTTCTTTCTGTATCTATGCTTCTATTTCTATGTCTGCTTCTGTCTCCTTGAACCCCAGTTGGGCCTCAGCGAGAGATGGCCGCTCACTGAGCCTGGATTTCTGCTGGAGGTTTCTTCCTGTTCAAAGGGATGATGGGTTGATTGATTGACTGATTAACTGATTGATTGATTGGTTGGTTGATTGATTGATTGACTGATTGATTGATTGATTGGTTGGTTGATTGATTGGTTGATTGATTGATTGATTGATCCGATTGATTGATTGATTGATTGACTGATTGATTGATTGATTGATTGATTGGTCGGGGTTTCACTGGTGAGTGTCTCATCTCATCCACCTCTAAACCACCTTCAGACATCCTTCTAGCTTCTCTCCAAGTTCTGGTTTTTAAGTTTTATTGTCATCATTACAAATTTCAGACGTTTTGAGGCTTATTATCTGCTTTATTCAGACAAACGTTCCACTTTATTTCAGTTTAGATTGTTTAATATTTCCCAGTTCATAACCTGATCCTGTCCAGCAGAAGGTTAGGGTCATAGAGATATGATATCAGCTTCTGTTTGATCAGATTTTTGTCTTAAACTTTGCTGAACATTGATTCTACTTCATGAAAGGCTGTCAGATAAACAAAGCCATCTTCAAAGACTCATCCACATTATTTTTTATTTGTTCGATAAACAAACTGAAAATAAACTGTATCAACCAACAAATCGGTTTTCCAGGCTTTCTTTCCTCTGCTACCATCTCTCCTCAGTAAAGGACCTTTTAATCAGCTGTTTACGATGAGAGATCTTTAGTCCAGGATTTATTCAATCAGGCTCTGGCTGTAGCTGATGTAACATTATGTGCAGCAAGATTTGTTGGATTATTAAATTAGCAATTATTGGTTTTTATGTAAACACTATCAGAGAATCACACATCCCCCAAAATGATCCCTGACTGTGAAACTTTTTATCATCCTTGAAGTAGATTTGCTTTATTTCTGACATGGAGACAATAAAGAGCCGCATCCAAACTCAATGACTGACTTCTTCCCCTAAATCCTCTTTTCTGGCTCCGTCTGTAATACGATAAAATAGCTGCTAAAAGCAGCTTTAAAATTAACATTTAACCAACAACCTTAAATTAAATACATTTTCTATCAAATAGAAAAACATCTGGTCACATGCTTCCACTCGTTGAACATTGTGTTTGTAGCTTTAGTAGAACCAATGTTTTCAAGTTCTTGTACTATCATTTCTTTAACTTATCAGTTGATCCAGGTGGCGTCGTTTCGCCGATTAGAGCTTCGTCCTTTCATCGATTAGAGCAGCGTCCTTTCGCCGATTAAAACCCAGCGTCCTTTCATCGATTAAGACACCAGTCCTTTCATCGATTAGAGGCAGCGTCCTTTCATCGGATTAGGCGGCGTCCTTTCATCGATTAGAGCAGCGTCCTTTCATCATTGATTAGACGCGTCCGTTCATCGGTTAGACGCGTCCTTTCATCGATTAGACAGCGTCCTTTCATCGATTGAGACGCGTCCTTTCATCGATTAGTCGCGTCCTTTCATCGGTTGGACACGTCCTTTCATCGGTTGGAGCTTTCGTCCGCTTTCATCGGTTAGACAGCGTCCTTTCATCGATTAGACGCGTCCTTTCATCGATTACAGTCCTTTCATAGATTAGACGTCCTTTCATCGATTAGACGCGTCCTTTCATCGATTAGACGCGTCCTTTCATCGATTAGACACGTCCTTTCGCCGATTGAACAGTCCTTTCGCCGATTAGACAGTCCTTTTCGCTCCGATTAGGCAGCGTCCTTTCATCGATTAGACAGTCCTTTCATCAATTAGACTCGTCCTTTCATCGATTAGACTCGTCCTTTCATCGATTAGACGCGTCCTTTCACCGATTAGACTCACCCGGTGTGCATGAAAACGTAGCTGAGGAACCTCCAGGCCTGGGCTCGGAGCTGGGGTGGTAGGGTAGTGCGGAGGCCGGGCTGACACCTGCAGGACTGCTTTATCCAGTTGGATGCCATAAAATATGAAGACTGCTACTCGGCAGAGCAACGGAAACAGCAGGACAATACATTAATCATTTATAATCAAAATGAAACTCAGAAATCTGAACGAGAGAAACTGAAATAACTCCCGAAGTTTTAGAACATCTCCAGAAACGTTCCCCTGGGGTGGAAAGATTCGTATTTTCTTTATTTTTCCAGGAAGGTGCAGGGTCACGATCTTGGCACTGATGACTGGCATAATGGTTCGTTCCATTCACCTGTCCAGTTTCTCATCACCGTTCACCTGTCCCACCTGCAATAGTCTCTATTTAACCTGCCTGCTTCCAGCCATCAGTGTCAGATTATTGGAGCCTTGGTGAGAGTTCTCTAGCGTTCCTGTTTGTGTTCTGATTGGTTGATCCTGACCCGTTCTGCCTCTCGACCTCTGAGCCTGCCTGTTCCCGTTCTGATCTGTTTGCCTGACCTGTCTTTGGACTCCTGCTGGATTCTGACTGTTGACTGAACCTGGATCTGCTTCCTGCCATCCACCAGGATTTCCCTTCTGTACCTCTTTGGATCTCTGATCTTCCGTCCTGGACTCCTGGGAACTTCTTCACTCCGGCTTTTAGCTTCACCTTCTGGATAGTCCCGCCTTCCTTCGCCTGCTTGGATCTGTTGGTCTGGAACTTTCTGGGCAGCGTTCGCCGTGATGTTGGCAGCCGTTCGGGTGGAATCCACGCCTTCCTCTGGGCTCGGACTGAACTTTAAGACCAGGGTTTGTGACTCCTGCGTTTATAATCATCCTCCATCAGATTAACGTGGTCACTAACCTGAGTTTTCTCTCTGCAGAGGTTCCTGCCTTAGAAGTCCCTGCAGTAACTACAGATCCCTGCTTTAAAATAAACGCTTTTGATAAATCAGTCTGTCTGCTTGGGATTACTGGGGGCCCTTTCCAGAGCCGCCGCATGAGAGGTTTATCTGCAAAGAGCCTCTCGCTTCATGGCGGCTTAACTTTTCTTCTTTTTATTACTTCTGAATAAAACTAGGGCCTCTCGCAAATTCTCCAAGCTTGGGATTCTGTTCATCTGATTCTCCAGGCTTTAACGCCATAAACAGGTCGGAATAAAACTGCATTCATTATTCTTTCACTGCGCCGATACGAGCAGATCCGTTGGAGATCCCGTGAAAGCGTAGATCATAGAGCATAGCGCAGCTTAGAGTCCAGCAGAGACTCCTATGGAGGATCCAGGCGGCAGAGAAGGAACATGGAGACGCATTTGGCTGGCACATCGAGGCGTGGAGGAAAGCGAAGGTGCCTTGAAGTTCGCGGGACAGAGAACCCTGGATTTACAGGCCCAGAGGTTTCGAACCGGGTTTCAGCAAGTTGCCCGCCATATACGCCATATCGCCGCCATGCCATATATATAAATATACATATATATATGTGACGGTGTGGACGCACTGTATATACTGTATATTTCCCATGAACACTTTTCTTCTCACTTTGACTATTTAAGCTGATGTAACGAGTAAATTTCTCCTGCGCGCAGAATCAATAAAATTCAATCAATCAAAATTCTAAATCTTAAAATGAATAATTTGGTCTTAACAGGAAGGCCGAGGGTTGAAATGTTTCCTGAATGTTTGACCATTTAAAATGCGGTCGCCCGGTGCAAAATGAATCTTTAAAGAACAAAAGGTCATCGCAAAATCTAGCAATCTAACAGATTGGATTTACAACGTTTCTATGAACTTTACAAAACTGTAAAAAAAAATCCTAATTCCCTTAAAAAAATGTAATCGATCTCTCATCCCCAATCTGGGTGGAATTAAAAACCCATCAAACTTGGAATTAGGCCTAAATAACTCATAATCTCAGCAGATTAAAATCATTTTAAAAGCATCTCTCTAAAGATGTTTTAATATTTATTTCCTCTCTCAGCTTCTTCCAGACAGTATTGTAATAAAAGGCCTCTGTGCCATCACCCCAATCTTTAACTACTTCCACAGATTAGAGTCGGGGCCCCTGGCCCCTGAATAAACTAAACGTTAAGCTGAATCTAGCAGCTGTATGGTTCCTTCCTAAGCAGCTTACCTCTGCGATGGTGATAGCCAGAATGAACGGGGGGGCAGTACGTGTAGCTGTCAAAGTACCACTTGCGGTCGACTTCGCGGGGCAGCGTTTCGTAGGCGACGTGACGAACTAGCCGCTGGGAAAGACCCAAACCCACCTCGTCTCTGAGGCTGCAGCCTTTCAGCTGCCGGCTGCCCTGCAGGATGGCCCGCCGGAAACTGTTGGAGCGTTTGTTGCTCATCTGGGAAGAGAGATGAGAAGAACGAGAGAAACCGGTTAAAGGAGTGGAGCTCAGAAATGCATTTATTCATAGAAAGGATAATTATAAAGATGCTTTAATGCTGCGTTCAGGGAATATTATCAGAATAGCCTCATTAGCATCCAGCTACCAGGATCTTTACTGACAACAGCCTGTTATCTCTAGCAGCAAAGATCTTCTTCTCCTAGATCAGCAGTCATTCCAGATCCCTGAGAGCGTTTTATCCGTATTTACACCTAAAAATGAAACTACAGAGTCTACAACGCCACGCTACAACCACAATAACTGCTGCAATGTAGAATGAGCAATTACTATTTAATACTCTGTGCAATAACCTGTTTCTCTATATCTGCCACCCAGTGCAATAACTATATATATATATAAATATCCATCTATATAAATACTCATGGATCCTACCAGCTAGCAGGACCTTTACTGCTGACAGCCTCTTATCCTTAGAAGCAAAGATCAGCAGTTAGTCCAGATCCCAGAGAGCGTTTATCCATTTAAAAAGGAGTGCGAACCGAGTTTTATCTCTTTTATCTGTGTTTGATGAGTAATTAGAGTATTTATGAGTAATCTGTTTGTCTTTTATCAAAAAATAAGAAATCAAAGAAATTTCCAGAGTCAAATTTTTTATCAGACGTCCACGGTAACAGCGACACAATAGATCAGGGATCCTCAACATTTTCCCAGGCCAAGGATCCCCAAACTGATGGTGACATGGAGCGGGGACCCCTGACTGAATATATTGGATGAAATTTCTCCTTTAGCTCCTTTAGTTACTCTATTACAGATGGAGTAATGTCGGTGGAGATGCTGCTCTGACGGTGAATGCTGCTCTGACGGTGTATGCTGCTCTGACGGTGTATGCTGCTCTGACGGTGTATGCTGAACTGACGGTGTATGCTGCTCTGACGGTGTATGCTGAACTGACGGTGTATGCTGAACTGACGGTGTATGCTGAACTGACGGTGTATGCTGAACTGACTGAACACCAGATAATGTGGAGGATGACGAGCAGAACGAGGAAAACAGTTTAACCTGCTACAGGAAAATGGATCAGGAAACATTTTCCTGAATTTGAAGCTGCGTTGTTATTATCTAAGGTCTTCTTCACAGAGAGACACTGACTGCACATCTAAGCGTCTATGTTAGCATTGTGCATTGATTTATTAAGGCGTTCTATAAGCTTGGTGTCTTTAATGTCATGTCAGATGATGCTAATCAATCCGTTCCTCCGTCTCAGTGCTCCTTTTTAACTTTACACCACCTTAGACCTCTGTGACATCATCAGCACCAACTTTAGATGTAAAAACTTGTAAAAATGCGGAACAATAAGAACATTCCCAATGTTAGCAGATGGTTCTTTAATGATGGGTCTCAGACCTGTAAAACTGTGGTAAAATGGTTACAGGTTACCATGGTCACTACTGGACCACACAAAGGCAGAGTGCAGCCCCCGGTTGCATAAAGACAGTTAATTGTTCTGGTGGAGTCACTGCAGTTCATCTCCTTTTTACCCCAAACAAAAGGCAGAATGGCATCCTGTGTGTTGACCCTCCACCAAGAGGAGAACGGGACAGTGGGAGGCAGGGGGGGTGGGGGGGGGGGGGGGGGGGGGGGGGGGGGGGGGGTGGGTGTTGGCATCCAGCTGGAGAAAAGTTCCCCATTTAATAAAAGGAAAATATATTGGTGAAGGAGAACAGAAACGGAGTGTGTGTGTGTGTGTGGGGGGGTTACCATTAGGCAATAACAGGCAGGTGCCTAGGGCCCTAAGTTCATGTATGTTTAATACAACTATTCCTTATTTCTGCTCATTAATTATGTTTTTGATAAAAATCCTTTGGCTAAAATGCCATCAG
>JAGKQL010000001.1:3631498-3650950 GCA_018398635.1 Cyprinodon brontotheroides | reverse complement strand
ATGCTGGTCTGATGAGGTATGCTGATCTGACAGAACAGCCGCCTATCGCCACTCACCGCCGCTGGTTATGCTGACATGGTGGTAAAATAGCAAATCTCTGTTAGAATGTTAGTTTCTGTTTGAGCAGCTGGTGTGGGAGGAGCATGGCCTTGTTAGGCATACAGCTTAGAGAGGCTTGTAGGCAGCCCCATCTCCACAGACTGCCACCTAAGGCCCCTGAGCCAGACCCCACCCCCACTGCCCCCGGCACCAGCATCAGCCCGCCACCGCCTCCCCCCGGGCGGGAGGGCTAGGATGCAGAGAGGGGATTTCGTTGCTCTGTACTGGAATGACAATAAAAGCTGGAAAATAAAGCGACTTCCAAACACGGTTAACCCTGCGAGAGCGTGCACGAGTCCATTTCTCCTCGTGCACGCTCTCGCAGGAGTTCCCTCTCAGGAGCGGATACGGGGTTGTACATGTGCATTTTTTAAGTGGATTGATCTACTGAAGGCGTTAAAAACATGCCTGTTTATTGCTTCTGAATGTGGAAGGATGACGTTTCTGCTTCGCCTTAAAGACGAGGAGGATGGAAACATCCCCCTGCTTCCAGCGCTAACGGTAAAAAGCCGTTAGCGCTGTAGCTACCAGATCTGCGCTGGTCCTGCTTCCTGCCAGTGACGTTACGCTACATGATTGGCTGAACGTTGCCACATGATGTAGAACATCATGGTTGCCCAGACAACGATAACATCACTCAGCGTGCCGAGTGGAGAGCGTCTGTAGCGTTTCACCTGATCGATAACTAAACTGGAATAAATCTGTTTCTGCTGAACAAAGTAACAGTTAGACGCTGATATAAAGAGCTGGGTAGCGCTGTGGCTAGCTGTAGCTATCAGGTTAGCTCGCTCAGCTAGCCATATTTAGCTACACTACTTTTAACTTTGTGTCAACGACAACCGTTTGGTTCCTACATTAGAATAACTGTTTTTACTAAAATCTCTACGGAAGTCATTTTTAAGATGCTCCATTTTTCCTCCTCTGATCTTAATAAGAATAAAATAAGCTGAAACTTTTAGTGTCGCCGTGTTAAATAGCAGAGTCTCTTTCCTTCCAAACTCTCAATGATCGTTTTCTACTTTCAGCTGCTTTAGATCATCAATAAAAATGTTAAATAATATCAAATATAGGGAATAATTAGGGAATATGTTGAGACTCCAGAAGAGAAACGGGAGCGATCCTGTTTGTAGAGTGGAGTCGCTGTATGATGATGTCATAAGAAGGGGCGGAGCCCTGAGCAGATCTGGTACCTACAGCGGAATAAACGCTGCTCTGGGTGGAAACTATCGGTTAATAGTTTATTTTTATCCAGATGTTTTTCTTTGGGAAAAGGTTTTATTGTTTGAGTTTTTTTCTCAGGAAGATGGAGGCAAAGCTTTGGACCTGAGCTGTGATGCTTTGTGTTTCAGGAATCCCGCCTCACATGGCTCCAAGGCCGGGGATGCCCCACATGGCTCCGGCCCCCACGGCAGGCCCCATGCCCAGCCGACCCGTAGCGGCGCCGGCGGTTCAGCCGGCCGTCACTAAACCCCTCTTCCCCAGCGCGGCGCAGGTCAGTCGGCCTTTTTTCCTCCGTCATCCTCACCTTATTACCTTATTAACACCTTTTGGGGTTGAATGTTGGTTGATGGACATCTTTTCCAAGCCAATCCTGTGGTTTTCCTTTCCACCACGCTGCAGATGGGCGCTAACAGCAGCGCTGCAGGCGTTTCCTCTCCGCCTGCAGACCATCAGTCTGCCTCTTCCCAGCCTCCCTTTGCTAACGTGTCCCAAGTACGCTCAGACGTGCTCTGCAGCAGCTGCATGTTGCATTACAGCTTTGCCCGTTACGTGTTGATCAGGCTGTTTACTGACAGCGTTTAGCTGGAAGGCTCCTTCTACCTGCAGCTGTGAGCTTTTAAAGCTGCATGTGCTTCAACATGGAGTTAGACGCCCCTCAGCAGCATGAGCTATAAACCCAAACCATTGATTTTATTCTCATGTGGCAGTAGATGAAGTGAAGCTTTGGTTCCAGAACATTAAAGTTAGCGGTGAAGCTAAAGGGTTAGCGTTGTCAGAATGGCCTCCTGGGTGTTTTATTTCCTCTGGTTGTTCCAGAAGTAGACCGACCTTCTCATCAGGGACTGTTTCTGCATGTTAGGCCGCTCAGAAAGCATCAGCTGTTTTTCCCAGATCCACTGATTTGTTTGGTTTGGTGTTTCAGGCCCAGCAGAGCCCATCTGGAGCGGCAGCGTCAAACTCGCTCAGCACGGCCGCCTCCTCAGAACCTCCCAAAGCCACTTTCCCCGCCTACACCCAGCCCTCTGTCTCTTCTTCCACTTCTTCTTCTTCTAATCCCTCTAGCAGCACTGTGGCTAAACCCCCCGCCACAGTGACCAGTAAGCCCGCCACCCTCACCACCACGAGTGCAACCAGTAAGCTGATTTCACCCTGATGAGTGTCTATCTCCCTCCGTAAGTCGCTTCAGCTTTCTGTTTTGCTCTTTTCCACAGTAAGTAATGTCTGGCTTATATAGAGATGTTTATTAGAGGAGCAGGAATGTTAATCTATAAGGAAGCTTTTCTAAACCGTCGTTAAATAATCGAAGCGGTGATTAAATTAACCCCTTATAGGGCGCTCAGTGAAAACTCTACATTACCAGCCAATATGTGACCTAAATACCTTCGTGACATAATTCAGAAAATATGGATATTTTACTGGCAAAAATGAAGGTCGATGTAATAAAAATGCCAAAATGGCCGAATATGTTAATAAAAATAACTAAAGTGCTTCTAGAAGAAATTCATTAAAAACACAGAGTGAAAGAAATACATTTTATTTGGTCTAATATAACCTTAGAGGCATTAATGCTGATACTTTCAGTTTATAAACCTAAATATAATTGTTAACGAGGCTTATTTACTTTTTTATTTACTTTTTATCCCTTTTTAACTTGTTTTTTTTTTACCTTAAATTCGTGAAGATATCCTTCAGATCTAATTGGTCAGAATCAGGTGTGATCTTTGCTGAATGGCTGGATATAGTGGTCTTCTAGAGCTCAGTATGAGGGGCGGGGGTTCCAATAATTGGGGCTGATTGAGCCGCCCATTATGCGTGTCTGTGTGCTGAGCGGCGTCTCGCAGCCTACAGAGCTGGAGCCTGGCTGTTTTTCTGTATCAGGAGACTCAGCTGCCCCGTTACCAGCGTCTCATACCCAGGGCAGGCCAGGCCCACGCTGCTGCCGCTCCTCCGGCTGTGGGCGGCATCATGCCCCCCCAGCAGGGTCTGCCGCCGCAGCAGCCGGGCATGAGGCATCCCATGCATGGTAGCCATCTTTGCTGTTTGAAGTGGTAAGATGGAGGCTCCGTTTTGGGCGGTGGCTAACGGCGCTGTGGTTTCCCCTGCAGGTCAGTACGGCGCTCCTCCTCAGGGCATGCCCGGCTACATGCCAGGAGGGATGCCTCCGTATGGGCAAGGCCCTCCTATGGTGCCCCCTTACCAAGGAGGCCCGCCCATGGGTATGAGACCGCCCGTCATGTCCCCGGCTGGGCGCTACTGAAGAAGCCAAGCGTCCGCCACATTAGGTTTGAGGTTAACACCTTTCTCTCATCCTTTTTCAAACCTAGCTGCTAATGGAAGAGCAGTAAAGCCGGCAGTGGTGGCGAAGACAAACGGTGTGTTTAAAAAGATTATAGAAACCAAGCGACCCGCATGGACATTTTATCCTAACATGTTTATTAGTAAACAACCAAACGCCATCCATATCTGACGGCTTTGATCACATGTGAGGAGATGTTCTTTCCCATAGGTTTCACTCAGGTTCATTAAGGTGTAAAAATGATTTGTTTTTCTTTTGAAGCTGCTGGAGTTTCATGAACATACCACCCCCCCTCTTTAAAAAGGCAAGTTCCTCTGATACCTTTGATTCTTCTTCTTGCTGCAGTAGACAGACGGAGACCCTCACAGCATGCACAGGTGCTGTTGGACATTCGTCCCCAACCGTGGTTGGTGAGGGTCTCGCTGATTGAAGCTGATTCCTGCAGAGTAATGTTAAAACTCATCAGCTTTATTCCTTTTTTCATGCTTGTATGCGTCCTTTGTAATGTTTTATCAATCTGTTGTAATAAAATCCATCTTGAAATCTCTGGCTGGTTTGTCCTGACGTACGCTGAGGTGAGTCTCTGAGGTTTGTTCCATTTCTGATCAGATTAATTCAGAAAATAACCAAAGTTTCCGTTCTTGACTTGTTGATTAATTTGTTTCTGCTCCATTTTTACCTCCCAGTGTGTGAAATAGGTAACCTGACTCCGCCAAGATGGGATTTATCCATCTGGAAACCTTCCGTTGGAAGTAATTTTGGGAGAGCGAGCGAAAATACTGGTTAGCGTGATTGGCCTATCGCGTTGGTGATAGACCAAGCCAAATAAACCAATCAGATCAATCGAAGCATATGACGTACTAACAGAGCGACGACCTAAGCAAGAGGCTTCACCTTGATAGATTCCAAACTCTTGCTGAAACCAAATCGAGGAGAAGAGCAAAAAGCATCTTTTCTCTCTGAAAAAGCCTCCAGAGCAGTGTTTTGCTCTTCTTTCAGTGAAGAAATACTCTGTAATTCCCATAAAATCTTGCTTTCGATAGCTTCAATGCGCTAACTTTAGTTTCTCATCGGCTGCCAGAAGCGCCATGTTGCTTTAGGACTGGAACTCGTCGGCTGCTTCTCGTTAGATCACACCTCAGCCGCCTCAAAGCCAACGCTTTATTGGGCGTTCGTTTGGTGACCGAGAGAGTCTGCAGACTGATCCGCGGAGTGAAACCTTGAAAAGCTGGAAAGATCAGGATTTGTCCTCAGAGGCTATGAAATAGGAGAGCCTCTGCCTTCCTAAAGTCCTCCATTAACGCTGCCTTTGAATGTGCTTCATCTTTAGCGTGATTTTAATCAGATCATGAAGGTAAAACAGGTTGAAAATGACAGGATTGCTTTGATTTTTGTATTTTACCAACATCTGGAAGGAGTGCCTTGATTTTAGTTAACTTCAGGAACTTTTTTCTTTTGAAAGATGGCCGAAGGTTAGCCTTAGGTTAAGTTTAGTGATGAGGTTGCATGAGGCGGCGATGCGGTTCGGCGTCCATGATGCAGGTCTGCATTTAAGGCAATGGAGGCCTCTTGACCTCCAGAGGTCTGCTGGCAGGTCGTCCATTAGATAACGACACGCTGCCCTGGATGAACATCAGAAATAAAAGTTAACATCATGGTTGATCTTTGCTGCGGCGCCGTTATTGCTGGGTGGTTTGAACATTATCTGCGTGCCGCTGAGTTTATTTAAACGTCCTTCAGAAAAGAGAAGGAGGGTTTTGGAAACATAACTGACAGCTCTCCCTCTGGCCGCTTCTCACTGCTCTGTATGTTTCTGTCTGTAGCTTTTCAGCCTTTAAACCAATCAGCTGCCATGACAGGTCCGTTAAATGCTGTAAGTACCTGCTGTTCATTATATTTTCATCAACCATGATCAGGATAAAGGCGTCTAGATTTCCTCTGACCAATGCTCAGAAACGCGGCGTCCTGCTGAGCAGCCAGGAAGCTGAGGACGGTTCTCTGCTGATGCCAAACATGGTTATTCAGGTTTATCAGCTCATAGAAACTCCACATTAGGGTGATGACTTTTTTACCTCATATCCCTGTATCAGAATCCTTAATTAAAGGTAACATAAAATCTTACTTTAAAGGTGCTTTGATTTAAAAAAAACTATAACGTATAAAATGATTCACTTTTAATCATCAATTATTTTGGCCAGATTTAAAGTAGTAGGGAAGTCATTTAAACGTCAGATCATTCTGGCTTAAACATCTATAGAAATGTTCTCTTTATCAGACCATATCGTCCCAAAAGTTTGAAAATTTCTATTTAATAAAAATTCCTGTCTTAAAATCAGTTTTTTTTCCGTTATCTCCTGCAGGCCAGTTAGTTCTACGTCAGCCTGAACACCTAAATTCGGCCAATCATATATCAGCGGTCATCTGTCAATCAAATGTTTTCGGTCATAGCATCTTGATTCGTATTTCGCAGCTAATACGCAACGGTTGAAAGCAGAATCCTTTCCTTTCCCATTGATTCGTCCAGTGTTCCCGCGGGGATGGGCGTCTGTGTGATGTACGGCGAAGTAGAGCTAACAGAACTGGCAGTTTCCCATTGGGAACCTGCTAGCACTAAGTCGCTAACTGGTTAGCAAGATGCTTCCCACAAAATGCGTACAACCAAACCCAGCTGCGGGAACCTTCAGCCACAATAATCCTGCCCCCTTATTGTCGACCAATCACATTCACTGTATTCACTGGTGTAAAGTCGGGCGCCACTCTGGGAAGCGGCTGTTCCAATCGTATTTCCGAATTCTCCCAAAGACTTTAAAGTCACTGGTAGCGTAGATAAAATTAAAGAGAAGCTTAAGAGTCGCGTCTCTAACATTACACAGGGTTAGCAACATGGAAGGAAGTCAGTGGGCCGTGCTGATGTCATCGGACAGGATGGATCTCAGTGGGAGGTGGACCTCGTTTCAGCACTGGTTGCTACGGGCAACGGTGCATCCGTTTTTGCATTTGAGACGTTTTGGGTTCAGAACTGCGGATAGTTGATCAAAATCTTCCAGTTTTAATGCAGGTCTCATTTCACCTTCATCCTTTTAAGCAATCATCACAGCCGCCCACCAGAACAGCTTAAATGTTTCAGATGTTTTTGGTGCCGTCTGTGAAGACTTCCTTCCTCAGGTTTAACTCGTTTAGTCCCAGTCACAGTAATAGTGTTTTGTTCTAAGCGGCGTCTCTTTCCATAGTATTACTAGTTAAGGTTGAGCCGACATCAAGCTTCAACGCCGTTACACGCTGGTAGCTTTAACTAGTTTCACTTCAATATTAACAAAGTCTAGGATGTATATTTCATCCAATACTTTATTTGATTTGAAAGCCACGATCAGCCCATTCTATGGTGTTTTTCTAGACTAGAAGGTACAGTGGCCGTACAGCTGTACCCACCGTGGGAAACGTTCCTCCACAGCGCTCACTTCAGCAGAAAATCTAGAAAGGTTGCTTTCACCACTTCTTTAAAATCTCAGAATGTATTTTGCCCATTAATTTTAGTCGTTAATAAGCATAAGTTTGTTTTACAGGAAATAATTTTTGAGGAAAGGTCATCACCCTTCAGCCTCCAACTGTTGGAGTTTATGGAGGTTTAACTTAAAGACACATTTAGAAAGCTTTAAATTCTGGGCTTCATTTAAAGCAGTGAGGATCAAAGTCCTCAGGTTTCTGAAAATGGAAGACGTTCAGTTCTATTCAGTGTATTTCTATAGCTCCAATTCACCTCAGGTCACTTTATAGATCCAGTTCAACCAGATCATCCAGTCAGATTGATTCAAAGTTTTCTATCTAAGGAAAACCACCTGATTGCATTGACTCTTCAGCAATCCCTCACACTAAGCATGCTTGTAGTGACAATGGAGAGGAAAAACTCTCTTTAACAGGGAGTAAAGTTCCTCTTATTTCAATAATCTGAATCCTGCAGTGTTTTCTGCTCCACTTGTTCCTTTTTTCCCTCCATTGAAGGAAAGATTTATTTCCAGATTAAAGTGACGTGTAGATGTTCATACATAGAATAGAGATGCATAAACTAAACCATATTTGGACACTGGAGAATATTCACTGAATATTAAGTATGTTTTTGGGTGGAGCTGTAGAGTTTTCATCTAGAGGAAAGTTTATTTTTCTAGTTAATATTAAATAAATTCTTCCTCTCTGATGTTTGAACTGTTTTGAAATGGAGACTTAATACCAGGAACTGTTGAATGAAATGAAATCATTGTTGATTTTAAATAAATAAACTTCTATTCCTCTCCTTTTATTTGTCATTTTTAATTTCCAGGATTAGTCATGTTACAGGAGCTGCATGAATTGAACAAACTGGTGCGCCACCTGGTGGCCAGCAGGGGTGACAGTCTGCCACTGAGGCCTTCTGTCTCTCCCCAGCTTCAAAGGATGTCTAAGTAACAAAGTTTAATCCTTAAAATGTAAAATAATTAGATCATAGAGCTACATGCATAGAGTGGCTGGTTAATCAGAGCAGTTTATGCTGGAGCTTCAGAGTTCAATTGCTCTAAATTTCCACATCGATGGTCTTTTTCCCTCCCACAGTGTTTATGTTCTGATCACTGCTGCACTTAATGAATGGAAATGTTCTTTTACTGCTAAGCTGCTGGTTCACTGAGAGCTGCACTAAATAGAATGACCTTTCTCTGAACAAAATGGCCGTAAAGGCGTGATAAGCCCGGCGTGATGCCGTCCGCTGGTTTCTGACTGTTGGGAAACTTCTACCATACTGGGACTGAACCAGCTTCCTGATGACTTCGTCCAACTGCTTCCCCTCATTAGCCCCTGCCTCATGTAGGGCGGCCATCTTGGATCAGACCACAGTTCAGTCAGAATGAACAGGAGGAGCCTTTGATCTCATTTTAATCCCATGAAAGACGAGTCAGAGATAATATTACAATAATCTGACACGTCACTTTAAAAGACCAAAACTAATTCTAAAATATAAACATATATGAGAGATATTTACTGATTAAAGAACAAATGTTCTCATGTTCATAAATGATTAAAAAAAGAGTTTTGGAAGAAGTTTAGACAAATGAGAGAAAGCCTTTAGTGAGACGACATAAATTTAGCATTCGTTAAGGTTTGACAGAAAAGGCTCGACAATGAAAACTAATTTAAAAGAATGAAATAACTCTATTCTCTTTTGTAAATCACATTATAACCACTGATCTCTATTTATGCATTGGATTGCTGATTGCCTGAAAAAAGTGAAGCCATAGTCCGCCATGTTGGTACTCCCCACAGTGGGCAGTAAAATGCCTCCCTGTGCAGCATTTAGCTGCTAAAACCAGGAAGTCGTTCCTCAGGTCATTTCCCAGTCAGTGGATGAACTAAGCAATAAATCCATCTATAGCCAATGGATCCTATAGTTTAGTCTGCAGACTAACATTAGTCTGCAGACTAACATTAGTCTGGCTATCTCAGACTGACTCAAGTCATGTCATCAATACATGTTTAAATAATACCAATATATGGATTTGTATAATATGTTATATGATTTATAGACTTCATAATGACTCTGCAATGTGATGGCCCGATTTATTTATTTTAAGTTAAAGTTAATCTATTGATGCTATGAAAAAGTCTGAAAATGACATCATCAAAGTTCAATCCTGTAGCTCAAGGATAGTTTCCGTTGCGACCGGTTTGACTAGGGAGTACCAATATGGCGGCCGGTGGCCCCGTGCTACCAACAAGCGATCAGGGAATAGAGATCAGTGATTACAGCAAATTTTCCTCTATAGATCATAATACTCATTATCAAAGAGCAATCCTTTAAAATACTGAATAAAAATACATATTATTTGTAAAACATGTAAAAACTTTTTGTTTATTATATTAATATTTAATTGCAAAATATATAACTTCACATATCTCATCCAGTTTGAGTTCAGTTTCAATAGTTTTTTATCTGAATAAATCTGTAATTTAACTGAAAGGTACTTTTGGTCTTTTAAGTTGTAGTGACGTGTCAGATTATTGTAATATTATTTCTGACTCATCTTTCATGGGATTGAAATTAGATCTAAGGCTCTTCCTGTTTATTCTGACTGCAGCAGAATGAACTGTAGGCCCATCCAAGATGGCCGCCCTCTAGGCACGTCAGAGGGCGTCCAATGAGGCGTCTACGTTTATAATGTCCATAGCTGCCTCCATCATCGTCTAGTGAGGGTTTGATGAGGCATCTGGAAGCTATAGCAGAATACTGACACCTGCTGGGCATTTACAGACTTACTACAGGCAGCTGATTGGACAGAATAAACTGAACTGAATTAAATGGGCTCTATGCACAGCTCCACTACTTCCTGAATTTAAAGGCAGCTCCTTTGTTTCCTGTCTTTCATTACTGGACGAACTGATTAATCCGGGGTGTGTCTGGCCAGTTACTTAGGTCATACACGACAGGAAACAAAGGAGCTGCATTAAATTCAGGAAGTAGTGGAGCTGTGCATAGAGCCTATTGATGACCTAGAACTGGCCACCCCCCTCCCCTCTGTCCGGGGTGGAACCCGCCCCCCTCTCTGTCTGATGGATGGACCTAGAACAATGATTTCATTCTATTATTTCATATCTATGTTTAAAGTGCAGTAAAAACAGTGAATAAACTAAGAGTCAATTAGAATTGAACTTAAATTCAGATAAGTTGAGTGAATAACTGAGAGAAAAAGGATGATGACGAGAAAATTTAAATAAAATCTCAGAATTCTGGCTTTAATCTCAGAGTTCAGTCTGAATTCTGACAGCTAGATAGAGAGCTCCACATCTCTGCCTTCATGGTGCCCATCTACATTAAGATCCACAATTCTCAGAAAAAAGTCAAAATTCTGAGATTAATGAGAAAAAAGACTCCTGAGTAGATATCAGAGCAGCGACGTCCTTCCAAAAGTTCTGGGAGACATTTACAAAGAAGAAGAAAAGGAAGTTTCTGGAGTTTAGCTTGATTGACTAATGGAAATATTTAGACCACTTACAGTAACCAATCTACTGTAAAGGACTGTTTCTTCTCTTGACCCGAATGACTTGGTCAATTATAGACCTATATCCAATCTTCCTTTCTGATCTAAAATTCTTGAGAAAGTAGTTGCCAAACAAGTTTGCGATCACTTCCACCATAATGAACTTTTTGAAGAGTTTCAGTCTGGCTTTAGAGCTCATCATAGCACTGGAAACAGCTCTGGTGAAAGTCACTAATGATATTCTCATGGCCTCGTGTGATAATGGACTTGTATCTGTGCTCGTCCTGTTGGATCTCAGTGCTGCATTTGATCCAGTTGATCAGAATATTCTTTTAGAAAGACTTGAATATTTTGTTGGAATTAAAGGAACAGCTCTAGACTTCATGGTTTAAATCTGATCTATCTGATCTAATTTCAGACAGATAAGACATTTCATCATTAGACAGCATGGGATTAATTTCCACTGTTATGCTGATGATACCCAGCTTTCATATCTGTCTATAATCCAGATGAAGCTGAAGACAGAAAAACCTGGATGACTCTTAACTTTCTGCTTCTGAATGCAGACAAAACAGAAGTTATAGTCTTTGGACCAGAGTCTCTGAAAAAAGAAGCTGATTAGCCAGTCACTTCATTTGGATGGGATTAAACTGATTTCAGATAATAAAGTAAAAAATCTTGGTGTTGTTTTTGATCAGGACCTGTCATTTTAAATCCCAGATCAAAGAGGCCTGTCTACTTTTAAGGCTAGGGCTTAAAACTTTCCTTTTGGATAAAGCTTCTAGTTAGAGTGGCTCAGTTTATCCTGATCTATCTCTATAGTTCTGCTGCTATAGGCTTAGACTGCTGGAGGACATAGGGACCCCTTTTCATCATTCTGCTTCATTCTATCTCTATTCTCCCACTCTGCAGAATCTGTTAGTTCAATCTCTAACGTTCTGCTCTGGACTAGCTTTTTCTCATAGTACCTTCATCTGGTCTGTTCCTGTTTGGCTGTGACTCCATCCTGGAAGAAATATCAGCTGTGCTGCTGCCATCAACACCTTTGTTTCTAGATGTTGGAGCTTGGCCTGTTTTCCAGTGTAGTCCTGTTTCTCTGACTGTGACTAACTGGATGTGCTCTCTTCATCCTCTGACATGGGGAGCTGGCTGGGCTCGTCTGCCTGGCTGTGTGTTTCCTGGACGGGGCGCCTGTGGAGCTGGTTGACGGTTGCCTTTTGTATCTATGCTTCTTTTCTATGTCTGCTTCTGTCTCCTTGAACCCCAGTGGGCCTCAGCAGATGGCGCTCACACTGAGCCTGGTTCTGCTGGAGGTTTCTTCCTGTTCAAAGGGGGTTTTCTCTCCCACTGTCGCTACAAGCATGCTTAGTGTGAGGGATTGCTGAAGAGTCAATGAATTAGATGCAATCAGCTGGTTTTCCCCTTAGATAGAAAACTTTGAATCAATCTGACTGGATGATCTGGTGAACTGGAAAGTGACCTGAGATGACATGATGTGGTGGAGCTATAGAAATAGACTGAATAGACCAAACCTCCTTTTTTAATGAAAATAATCACTATTACTTGTATAAATATAAATGATAAACATTGATGCTTCTCAAATAAAGTTTTTATTGCTGCCGGCTACATTCCCATGACTCATTGCTTCTCAGTGAGGATGGATCGATCCTTCACAGCCATCGGGGAAGATGGCGCCTAAACTGAGATTAAAAATCAACATGTTTAGCTTTCTTTAACTTAGATTAAAGTTCAAAGACGTTAATCTGTGAGGATGTAGCTTTGTTAGATTAAATATCTGCTCCGTTCTAAAGATTTTACTGAGTTTTATAAAAAGAAATGTAGACGTTAGCATAAATCAAACACAGCCACGCGGTTCACTGCAGGTTTCTTTATAAAAGATGGCGTCTCATGTGTTCTTCATCATCATCATCTTCATCATCCGACATTTCACTACCGACTCCTGAAACCCAATCGTCTCGTATGCGGCGCCGTTTGTCAAAAATTAGCAGCAATATTTATGGTTATTTAGAGAAAAAATAAGGGCTTATTTTTTTAGCTCATTTTTTCACTTTGTAATTCATTAATTTCTAAAAGTCTGACTTTGTTTAATAAATAGTTAGTTTGGAGCTAAATATTTAGTTTGCAAAATAACTATTTAACAAAGTCAGATTAGTATAAATGAATGAATTAAAACAATAAACCTTATTTTTCTCTAAATAACCATAAATATTGCTGCTAATTTTCGACAGCTTTCCAAATGAAAGTCACCAAACCAGCTTAAAGTGGCTGATTTTCTCCAGAGGCCCCTGAAGGCATCATACGTCACAGTTTAGTGTTCATGGTTTCAGTGCTAACTGACTTTAAATTACATCCATCAATCAAAGTCATAAAAAAACTGCTGAAAAATGCTTAAATACGTTAAAATAAAAATAAAAGCAGCAGAGTTTAGAGAGAAGCTAGTGGACATCACCCACATCAGTGGTTTTATACCCCCCCCCCCCCCATTTGGGTAAAAATCACATCAGATTAATAATCCCCTAATTTCCAACAGATTTTTTTTAGCACTGCACACTTTTCCTAAAGGATCAAAAACACACAGAGGTAAAAATGTAAGGCATCGGGTTGTGACTCCTCCCCTCACGGCGGCAGATGGCAGGTCGTCTGATCCCGCTTTGTCTCTGCGTTCGTTCACAGCATCATTCAACAACATGGCGGCCAGAGAGCGTCCGCCCCCGTGGGGGAGGAAACTTCGACGGCGCCTCGCAGACAATCTGACGTTCTTCCCTGGTCCCGCTTCTCTAGCAGAGATCAGAGACGTAATCAAAGTCCCCGAAGCTCTCCTGGTCTCTGCGGGAGAGCGTGCGCGGCTCCCGCGGAGGCGTCAGCGCCGGGGGCTCCATGGTGAACTCTTCGTCGAAGTTGCTGACGTCTTCCTTGCCGCGGATAGAAGGGACAAAGGGAGGCGGGACCTTCTTCTGCAGCAAAGCCTCCCAGTCCACGTTCTGACGGAGGAGAGCAGCGTTAAGGAGGAGAGCAGCTCATTGGACGCTCAGTCTGACGTGGACTTACTCTGAAAAATGGCTGCTTCTTCACTTCCTCTGCATCCTTCTCCCCGGATCCCAACCGTCGCTCCGGATTCCTCCGTAAGAGCTGCAGACAACAAGCGACCAATCACAGCGTCCGTTAAAACCAACAAACCGCATCACAGAGAATCGACTTCTGCTTCATTCTCTGACACCTTCCCTAAACATGGCGGTTGCTATGGTAACCAAACCTGCAGCCTTCTATGGTTCTTACTCGTCTCATGATGCCGATGGCCTCCGTGGAGAGGAAGCGGGGGTAGCGGACTTCGTCGTTCACGATGCTGTCGAACACCTCCTCTTCATCATCACCAGGAAACGGCGACTAGAGAAACGAAACGGCGGTTAGATTAACATGGCCGCCATGAGGAGGGAGTAGAAACGTGCTTCGCTGGACGTTGATCTGGTCCGTCTGTAAAACCTTCTTTGCGTCTTTGCGTTCACTGCGACACCTACGCAGATGACCTGGTTTCAAAGTATAAATCACATAAATCAGTCTGAGGATGTTAGATAAATCTGAACCTTTCTTCTTGCACAAAGTGCCTCCTTCTCATCTTCCAGAAACTCTTGACCCAAAGAAAAGGAGCCAAACCTCATTAATTAGAGAGACTTTATCAGAAATGTGAGCAAATGAAGTCTGTTTAGAAAAGATCTGCTTTGAGGTGAATCCATGGAAGGAATGAGATATTCCAGCCAGAGGAGCAGCTGCACAGCCGGAGCAGACAGAGTCCTTCCTGCCTTCATTAAGCTTAAGTTTCTGAGCCAATCGGCTCCAAGCAGTGACCCGTTCTCACCTCCCCCACCAGCATTTCATAGATGAGGACCCCGAGCCCCCACCAGTCCACGGCTCTGGTGTAAGACGTGTCCGTCAGGACCTCTGGGGCCAGAAACTCCGGCGTCCCACAGAACGTGCTGGTCCGGTCCCCAAAGCCCATCCCTGCAACCAGAAAGGGAAAATAAAGGGTGACTCTGACCTCTGACCTCTGACCTGTGACCCTGACTGTAACGTCCAGCCCACCTTCTTTACACAGCCCAAAGTCTGCGATCTTCACGTAGCCGTCGGTGTCCAGCAGCAGGTTATCAAGCTTCAGGTCTCTGGGAGCAAAGGGAAGAAGAACAGACTTTTCCTCACACAAAGTTTCTAACAACAGTTTCTATTCCGGCTCTGCAGCTTCTAGGAGCGGCTCTATAATCCAGAGAATCAAATCAGCTCCAGAAGCTTTGAGCCAAAGCTCTGAGGACGTCCCAGGTCAGACGTGTGGCGACGCGTCACTCACCTGTACACGATCTTATGGTCATGAAGGAACTGGAGTCCAAGAACAACGCAGGCAGCATAGAAGCTGGAAGCAAAGGAACAACCAAAGGTAATCAGAGCTCCAAACATCAGCTCCTCCACCAGCTGCTGTCTCAGCTGTTCCATTCATTCACACTATATTCTCTCCAGAACCACGTGAACTTAAGGTAAAGACAGCGAATGATTTTCAAACTAAAACCCTTAATGAGGCCATGAAAGAGGCTGGATGCGGTTTCCCAGGCAACAGAGGAAAACCTTCTTGTCCTTATACGGAACAGGAAGCGGCTACGTACACGGCTCGGGGCTCCGTGAAGACGTCCGTGTGGATGTGCATCATCAGGTCGCCTCCCGCCGTGTACTCCATCACGAAGCAAACGTGCTCCGGCGTCTGGAAGCACGCGAACAGGTTGACCAGGAAGGGGTGGTGAGACACGTTGACCGTCTCAAAGATGCGCTTCTCACACATCAGACTGGGAGCGAAGACAGAAAAGCATCAGATGAGCTGCAGCGCAGCAGGCGAGGAGATCAGATCCGTCACGCACCTGTCCACCTCATCCCGAGCGATGATGTCACCTTTTTTCAGGGCTTTGATGGCGTACATGGTGCCCGTCTTCCTGTACTCCGACAGCAGCACCTGCAGAAACACAAACTCTCTTCTTTAACCCTTTATAGGACGCTCAGCGAAAACACACATTTCCAGCCAATAGTTTCATTTTAAACCTTTATAACATTCAGAAAATCTGGATATTTTGATGGGAAAAATGTATGTCCATGTAATAAAAACTTTCCCGAATATATGAAGAAAAATTACAAAAGTGCTTCTAGAAGAAATTGATGAGAAACATTTTATTTGGTCCAAGAAAACCTTAGAGGCATTAATGATACTGGAACGGACAGGTTTTAGTTTAGAAACCTAAATATCATTTTAACGAGAATTATTAACTTTTAACTTTATTTTCCATCCATTCATTTCCTGACACGCTTAAACCCAAGTGGGCTCGACCACTTTACTTTTTAACTTTTAATTAACTTTTGACCTTTTTTTTTCTTGACTTTTTAACTTTTTTATGAACTTTTTACTTTTTAACTCTTTTTTTTCATCTTCATTTCCAGCAGGTAATCTATCATTCAGGGACTCATCTAATTGGTCAAATGTCAAAATCAGATGTAGAGCTATGTAGCAGGATCTGCTGAATGGATGGACATAGATCTAGTGCTTCTAGATCTCACTAACCTGCCCTATAAAGGTTTAAGCCGAGCAAACATGACGCCTCTAAAGCTACTTTTTCATCTTTTGTTTTTAAAATAAATAACCAATAAGGATATTGATCCGATATGATGGAACCAAACCCACTTTGATCATTTATTATATGTTAGAATAATAATAAAATAATAATAATAATGATGCTCAGAGGGAGAACAGCAGCTGATCAGAACATCCCCAATAATAATGTGATATAGAGACATAGATTCAGAACAAAAGGAGCATATCTATGTTCAAAGGTCGGTAAAGAATGGACAGATTTATTCATCCACTAAAAAAGGAGGATTATTCTGTTCTCAGATTTTCTACGTTCATATTTATGATCAGTTTATTTTTGCGTCTCATTTGATCAATAAAATCATTTCTATGTATTTCTACTATAAACTCTAATAATCAGCGTCTTTATTAAACAGCATGAATTATATTAATGACAACAATAATTCTTCTGATAGGAATTAAATTAATTAAATAAAGTTTTAACAATTTTTTATTTGATGTCTGGGATTAAATGATTCCATCCGAAATACGGAGAACAAAAGCTTTTTCTTGTGGTTCTGAATTTGAAAGTTTTAAATCCTCATTCGGTGAATTTAATGATTCCCATCTAACTGGAATGGAAGGAAAAAAACTGGACTGGTTTGTTTAGGAAGGTAAAGATGGCGGTGAAAATGTGAGCCAGCTTTCCCCGCCTCAGGTTAGGACGGGGCCTCGTCCCGTCTAGAAGCGGCCCTGCTAGTAAGGCTCAGCGATAAACACTTTGAACCAAGGTGGACATAAAGCTTCATTCCTTCTGATTCCGTTGATAAAGTATAAAATCATCTTTTTATGATGTGATTTATTTGAAGCAGGAAGAACCAGAAACCCAGGTTTACCTTCCCAAAGTGGCCCCTCCCCAACACAGCAATCAGCCTGAAGTCCTGCAGGGACAGCGGTCCTTTCCTTTGCCTGAAGACAACAGGAACCATCAAGAGACCATTTTAAAAACACCATAGAACTAACAGCATAGAAGCTGCCCACGCCGTGTCTGTACCTGCCGGCGGACGGGATTCGGACAGGGGACTCGGGGACCAGAGGAGAGAGGGACTCGATGTCCGCTGGGGGGTCCTTTCAGAGAACGGTAGGAGGCAGACATGAGGAAACAGGGTGAGGAAGAGGTGAGGAAGGGGTGAGGAAGACGAGGCTGGGAGGAAAACATCTGTGCTGCTTTCTCTGACCTTAAAATATGCGTCCATCTTATTCTGACATTTCAAATGAATATTTTCTTCCTTTTAAATGAGAATAAAAGTTAAAATGATCCCTGATGACACACCTCCCCCACATCCCGACTCTCCTCCCTCTCTGTCTGCCTCAGTGGAGTCACAGTGTCCGTCTCTCTCCGGTAGTCTCCTCTGATCGGAGACTCGTTGTCCAGACTCAGTTTCTCCACTGAGATCTCCCTGAAAGTTTGACACGAACAGAGACGTTGCCACGGCGACGGACAGACAAAACACAACAGGAGCATTTAGACACGCCTGGTCACCGGGAGAGACAGGATAGAGGATAGAGGGAAGGTGTTTGGGTGGCGGCGGCTCTCACCCGGGGCCCAGACTCAGGCTGTGAGCGTTGGGACTGTAGGTTCCAGAGTTGTTCACCGTGGGGATGGCGTTCCGGAGCAGCCGCACCCACGTCCCGATGTCCACGTTCATCTGGCGCGCCCGAAGGAACGCCTTCCCTGGAGGACCAAGCATGGAGAGTCTGAGCTTCGCATCTTTATACGCTTTGAATCTTTGAAACTCATTACAGCGCGTTTTAAAAAGCACCGCCCCTTTAAAGGTTACTGAGGTCGACCTTAATGGGTCACAGAATGCGTAACCATCATCATAGATGAATAACGAAGGTTCAGGGGGTGAAAGGGACATTTAAACCCCATCAACTCCTCCTTTCTCTGCAAATCTCACTATTCTAAACTTCCACCATAAAACGAATGAATCCAAACGAAGCACAGAGTGACGTAAACTCTGGGATGTTGCCTTATTTGGTTCTGGTCTGGACTTTTATAACACCCGGAAATTAACATCCATCCCAGCCCACTGGGCCCAGGAACATGAATAGAGGAAGATGGCAGACAGCAGTTTAGCTGTTCAGCCTACAGGTGGGTTTACTGCTACAAGAATTACACAGCAGCTTGTTTCTCTATTGAAGATGAACCACGGGAGGAAATATTGGCGTTCCAGGCTGACCGGAGAGAAGGAAGGGAACATTTACAGTCTTCCCAAAAAGGACCAAAGACTCGACAGGCATGAATTATTTTAGTCCATCTGAGAGACAGGTCTGCAAAGCTTCAGCTCAGCTGTTCATTTTTAGAGGCGGGAAAACCCCGAGAATTAACTGATTCACCACTAGAGGGAGCCAAACATAAACAATAGCGTGTCTCTTTCCCACCGTGCTGCTTTGAGAAGACCTTCTTCTGTCTCTGGAGGCGAGGGACTCTCTCGATGACCGGGTTGAAGAAGGTCACCTGGAAACAGCCCAGGTGTTTGCATCAGCTCGTTGGAGAAGCACAGGATGTTGTGATAAAGGTTCATCCAGGTGTACCTCAGCCAGCAGCAGGCCCTGAGGCTCCAGCTCCACCTGGACTCGGTGCTTCTGGTTGTCCAGGAACTCCTCCAGCTTCAGGTACTTCAGGGCGCACAGCAAGCGATAATCCTTCCAGTAAACTGCGATCTCCAGCTCTCTGGACTGAAACACACACCGTCGTTTCCTTCGTTTTTACGATGCATTTACTCGGGGGGGGGGTATACTAACCCGTTCCAGCTCCACAGTGAAGGTCTGGTCCCAGGCCTGCTCTCCCACCGTCCTCCAAGCCGTCTGTCCCACCACCGTGTTATCCAGCTTCAGCACGGCGCTAACCTCAGCTAAAAGACACAGAAATGACTTCCTGTAGCACAGAACTGCAGATAGATCTGCTGATTCTAGTCTTTTAATCTGACTTTGTTGAATAAAAGTCAGGAAGTCTTTTCTGAAGCTTTAATCAACATCTTTTGGTTTCTTTGGTGTTTCTGTGAACCACTGCCTCCTGGTTAAACAGACTGCTGCTGCATTTCTATCCTAAAAGTCTATTAATTATTAACATTAGCAGGAATTCACAGACTGCCAAACATTTGTTACATATCTAGCATTAAGGATCTAGCATTAAGGGTCTAGCATTAAGGGTCTAG
>JAGKQL010000001.1:3562465-3630998 GCA_018398635.1 Cyprinodon brontotheroides | reverse complement strand
TGCCTCCTCTGCTCTGCAGGAAAGGACTGAGCTTAACCCAAACCTCCTGCTAGCTGCTAACTCCAGCAGCTTCCTGCATGAATGCCTCCTCTGCTCTGCAGGAAAGGACTGAGCTTAACCCAAACCTCCTGCTAGCTGCTAACTCCAGCAGCTTCCTGCATGAATGCCTCCTCTGCTCTGCAGGAAAGGACTGAGCTTAACCCAAACCTCCCGCTAGCTGCTAATTCCAGCAGCTTCCTGCATGAACTACACGCAAGCAACAGGAAACAGATTTAGAGCAAAGCAGACTTCTCTTCCTCCCCTCTGAAATGACACCCTGGGCGATTTCTATACGCCCAGATCAAAAATGGAGACTGTGGAGGAGCTGCAGAGATCAGCAGCTCAGGTGGTTCATTTTGTCGGCATTCTTTGATGGAGGAGAAGAAAGCAGCTGTTAGGACAGAGCCATAAAGCTCCAGGCTCAGATCAGCGAATCATAAGAAAAGCAGATAAAACCTGAAAAGGATTTGAAAGATGATTTATGTGTCAGTTGGGCTGAAAACTAAACATAGAAGCAGAGCTGCAGAATTAAAGCATCTTAATATTTCCACATGTCCTAGTCAAAGGCCTGCAGGGAGCTGACCCTCTGAGCTCGGTGGAGTTGCTCTGCAGCTCATGGCTACCAGGAGTTTAGGATCAAGTTTACTGAGGCGGTTTCCTCCATCGTTCACTCTTTTCCTTCTACTACAGGTTTCCAAGAAAAGAAACTGCCTGCAGGATCCTACAGGAGCCACCCTTCCTTCCTTCCTTCCTTCCTTCCTACCTTCCTTCCTTCCTTCACTTCCTTCCCTTCCTTCCTTCCTTCCTTCCTTCCTTCACTCCTTCCTTCCTTCCTTCCTTCCTTGCAGAAAGTTTTAAGATTCAAAATTCAGATGTTTTCATAATTATAATTGACAGCCATGTAAAATGGAAGTCGCCTGATCCAACCACTGGAGTTAAGATTTAGTGAACTGTCAAAGTAAAACACTAAATAAGTCAACTCATAAAGTTTGAATTTCGAACTACAGAGACAGAAACAGTCCCTCAGCAACCGCTTCAGCTTCAGTTCATCATTTTCCTTTTCTGTTGGGGTTTAACACGGATAGAATGTAATAAAATTTTTACTTTCTAACGTTATTTGACTTTCATTAATGTTAAGGGCTGGATAGCTCGCTATGCAGCGCCAAAAAGGGGCCAAACTGGAGTCTGATTGCTGAGAATAACTATAGAGGAACAAACTGGAAGCTCAGATCCGTCCTGGGAATGAAAAAGGACCCACTGGGAGCCCTTTTCTAATAAAAACCTAAAATGCTGTAACATAAATATTAAGTTTATGACAAAAGTGACAAGAAATAAAATCTTTAAGGCTAAATCGTTAGCATATGGTCCGCGTGCATCAGACTGGATTAGTTCAACTTTTCCAGCAGGTGTGATTCCTGCCCAACCTGTTGATTCTAGAATCTTATTTGTTGGACCTGTCTGACAACATGAAGTAGGCATGAGGAATGCCTCGTGGTCAGATCTATAGAAAGTTCCAGCAGGAACTGTTTTCCTTTAATACAATGCTTACTGCATGCGAATGAGAAAGGCTCACCAGGTTGACCAGGTCCTGGTAGCAGATCTTTCCATCGGCGTTTCCATCAGCCAGAGCCAGCAGCACCTCCAGTTTGTGGGGGTCCAGTTCAGAGCCGTGAGTGGCGAGCAGGTCCCTGAACTGCTCCGCACTGATGCAGCCCGTATTTTCTGGGTCGTACTGCAGGAGGAAAACAGAGAATGATGCAACGTTCAGCATCCAGCCGCTCATTTACAGCCGATTTCATGCAGACGCTGCCTGCAGGATTCTGACCTCAGCACCTCTAGATGACATTTAACTGCTGAGAAAAAATCTTCCTTTAACTCAGTTCTTCTTTTTAACAGTTTAATGTCTGAGATCATCAAACTAATTTAAGTAATTCCCCTCTGGGATTATTAAGGTATTTCTGATTCTGGATGGATGGATGGATGGATGGATGGATGGATGGATGGATGGATGGATGGATGATGGATGATGATGGGATGATGGATGGATGGATGGATGGATGGATGGATGGGATGGATGGATGGGATGATGGATGGATGATGGATGGATGGATGGATGGATGGATGGATGGATGGATGGATGATGGATGATGGATGGATGGATGGATGGATGGATGGATGGATGGATGATGGATGGATGGATGGATGGATGAATAATTGAATCATGAATTTAAACCATCTAACTTTTACTTTTTTCATATTTTCACAGGATTTTTATTCATATTATTTAATAATAATTTAACTTTATTGATCCAAATTGAGAAATTCCCCTCTCTGCATTTAGCCCCTCCCCTTGGGGAGCAGTGGGCTGCCACATTGTGCGCTCAGGAGCAGTGGGTGGGGGTTAATCGGTCTGCTCAGGACCCAGAGTGCAACCCATGGGGATCAACCGCTGCACTGTATCCTTATTATATTAGAGCCGCTGCTCTAGTTCAGCTCTCCCTCAGGTTTGTTGCTCCTAGTAATTTCTTTCAATCGCTGAAGGTTTTTCTTTCATTAGGACGAAGATAACCAACAGTTTGGTCCATGAACGCCTGCAGGGAACCAACTTCCTGTTGCTTTCAACGCAGCAACTGGAAAAATCTGAGCTTATTGATCAACTTCCTGCGTGCGACTTTACTTCTGCTCCAAATATCAATGAATAAGGAGCAGAAAGAAATACTTTAGTTTTTGTTTTTAGATAAACTGGAATCAGCCAGAGATGGAAAATCCAAACATCCCAGTTCAATTAGTAAAGAAGCCAAACTAGAACATAAGGAGCTGAAGTATAGTGGGTCTATATGTAGCTTTCCTTGGTGACTAACGTAACAAATGAAAGACCACCATCCTCCACCCAGGGAGATCTGGTCATGATGTCATCAGTAACCGTGGGAGACGGCCATGTTTCATTGTTTGTCCCAGACTGTGCAGATTTATTTCTCTGCAGGACTAGGGGATTACAGTCCAATCCAAGACCCCCACCAAACCCCTCCCCTCGCTGTCATTCACACAGACCCCCCCTCCTTCACTGTCCCCTTCTCTCGTCTTGGAAACATGTGAGGTCCCAAAGTGGAGGAAAGGAGGCCGCTATCTTCCCTCCGTATGTTCTCCTCTACTAATGAGTAGAAAACTGTAGCCTCCTCTGATTAACAACAATAACCCCCATCAAACAATCAGAACTCAAAATGAAATGCGCCCCCTGGTGGCGATAAACACAGGAAAGGACAAATGTCTCCTACACCATCTCTGAGGAAATTATCTGAAGTCTTTCTTCTTTAAACGTTAAACAGCAATCCCATTCAGACAGAAAGGATTGCCACGGCTAGAAGGTGTTTCTGTTCATAGGTGGCGACTCTCGCTACCTGATCCGTCCCAGAAGAACCATCCGTCCTGCGCAGCCAGAACAGAATAACTTCATAACTTCCGGGTGGCAATTTCTTACTTTTTAATTCTTTGATGATGTCTCGCAATACGATCAGGAGAATGAAAACGTTTCCATTTCTTCCCGAAAAGTCTTCAATATTTTCTATACAATGTAGTTTAGCATTCTTTAATGTTTTAAGTATATAATTAAGTATTTTCAGTACAGTTATTACGTAGTTTTTGTTCAATCCCGATCTTATTGTTCGGTTTGCGCTGCGCGAGACGGATCGCAGACTGGGGTGTAAAAACAGTGCCACAAATGAAAACCACATGTTGCGTCGCCAACTTTGTTTACGGCAATCTAAAGGGGACAAACTTATTAGCCTTACATGTTGTACCTCTATTTGGACAAATATTGTCAGTGGAGGAGGGGTTACCCTCCATTGCTAAACCCACGTAGCATCTCCAGACCTCCTGGATTAACGCACAGCCTACTGAGTCTATAGTAGATTAAGTTGACCAGATTTATAAAATCTAATCTGAGGACATTTCTAACTCGTAGATTAAAATAAATTCCTATCATGAAAATTAAACTAGGAAACAGGAACAGTGATGCTTTCATCCATTTTTATATATTTATTAATATTTAAACAGCTATGCAGTGTGTAATTTTCAGCGACATCTAGCGGTCAGACTGCAGACTGCAGCAACATGAACATCTCCCCTACCGCTTCTCCAACAGTAATGGCGATGCCAAGCATGGACAAAATGTCTTCCACGCACGCCCCCGCATCACCTACCTTCTCAAGTGATGAGGTTTGTTTACATAGATAATTTTAATACTGCCATCTATTGTTCAGTACCGCCTCAGTTCATCTCTCTGGAATCCTTGCCGTAGTTACTTTCTAGGCGCGAATGGGCATCTCTCGAGAATCGCTAGTTTGTTGGCTCTGCGCTTCGCCGTGAAGCTAAAGATGTTCGCCTCATGGCTAAAGTAGACCCGCCCTATGTAATTATAAATAACGCTACTTCTAAGGCAACGAAATATTAAGGTTAAGAGGCTGAGCTCAGTAGATGATGATAAATAACATAGTTATGTATAATATATTACATTTCTGACTGTATATCCCTGTAATTATTACACACCGTAGCTTGAAACAACAAAAATCAAGTGTAAAAAGACAAAACAGCCAAACAAACTAAAACTCTACTGCCAATAACCAACTATCTGCAGATATAAACTAAAGGTCACCAGTCGGTTCTAGAAGCATCTAAAGATGCTGATGCAGAGCGCTATGATCACTCCTCTGAAACAGTTTATTAACGCCTAAATTAACTCCTCAAGCAATGTAGAAACCTGCCCGCAGAATATGTTGGCTTTATTATCCTGCTGCCTGCAGTTTGTAGCACAGACCTGAAAACGCTAACATCTACTTCCAGCCAGCCACCAACAGGAGGGGAAAACCCTGGAGAGGCGAAGCGGGAGGGAGGCAGCTGCTGCTGGGGATTCCCAGTGACAGCGCAGATGCCGGTACAATGCAATGCTTTCTGTCTTTAGCTTTTTCTTTATTTTTCTTTTTCTTTAATCTTTCTTTTTTAAAAGGATAAATAAAAACCATCGTCAAAATAATTAGTTTTATCCAAACAATTTCTTTGTGTGGTTGGACTCGGTGCTGCCCCAACTTGTTTCTCACCACACACCAAAATAAATAGTTTTTCCAGATGATGCAAAGTCACTGAGATTTTCAGAAGCTTAGATCTGCCTGGAAAGCAGCCCAAATGCACACTGGGAAATATGCAGGTAAACACCTGGAAGGAAAAGGAAGTCATGTGGAGTGTCTGACTGGGCGCCAACAGGGACGAAGAGTCATGAGACGCATTATTCTCCGGTGACGTCCACCGAAGCTTGAGAGGAAGAGACACGCTTGATGGGAGGTCATTTAAAACTCCAGACTTCAGCCTAACAGCAATGATCTCTGGGTTCCAATGTTTTCTTTCACTTGGACTCAGTGTTTTGATCAGTGTCTCCTGGCTTAGTGCACCGGGAATAAAACAGGTGTCCTGTTTGCTAAAGCTCAGTCAGACTGGATGGAGAGCGCTGGGACACGCCCTACATGTAGTTCCTCAGTTTCTCAACTAGATTTACATTTAAACTCCGCCTCCCGACAGGTAAAAACTACATTTCTGAAAGTCGAGTCTCATAAAGTGAACTCCTGCTCCAGTCTCAGGTTCTTTTGCAGCTTCTGAGAGATTTCCTGTTTCCCTCCATCATCTTCCTCATCAGCTCTGAGTTTCTTCACTGCAAAACAGAACCAGGATCGCTGCAGCTTGATGCAACAATCACTGCATCTCTTTGCATTTCACAATTAGGAACCAGTCACTGTGCACAGAGCTGTATTATTATTATTATTATTATTATTATTATTATTATTATTATTTCTTTATTTCAGTAACCTATTGTTCTAGAAGAATAATTATTCACCATCACAGGCTGAAAGCATAAAACCAATGAAACAAAGACCACTGACCTGTAAAGCAAACCACAAACCTTCATAGATTTAAAGACACGTCCAACAATGGTGCTAGAAAATGGCGGAGGAGTTGATGTGACTATCCTAGAGTTTACAATCATAGAAACCATAAAAAGATGCAAGTTGCTGAGGAAATGAGTCATTTCTCACACACACATGAAAAATTGAAATCCCGCCTCCCATAGAGGAAAAAAGCGGAGCCAGCAGACCCTGGCTGGTTTGGTTCTCTGGAGGGAAACACTGGCAGGCAATCAGAGCAATCAGGGAGACATTGATCAGTCAGCAATGGTTCCTGTAGAGTCCACAGGGAGGCGGCCATCATGCAACCTGGCCCGCTCAGAGAAACTCCTCCAGGCTAAATGTGTTACAGCAGAAAGCAGCATTTCTAACGGCTGGTTTGGGATCATGAGCTGAAAACTTAGAGGCTTTACACTCATTCCAGGATATTTCAATTCTATTTAGTTTATTTCTATATAACACCATGTCACTTTATAGAAACTATTCAACCAGATCATCCAGTCAGATTGATTCACAGTTTTCTATGTAAGGAAAAACCAGCTGATTGCATCGACTCATTGACTCTTCAGCAATCCCCTCACACTAAGCATGCTTGTAGCGACAGTGGAGGAAAAACTCCCCTTGAACAGGAAGAAACCTCCAGCAGAACCAGGCTCAGTGTGAGCGGCCATCTGCTGAGGCCCACTGGGGGTTCAAGGAGACAGAAGCAGACATAGAAAAAGAAGCATAGATACAAAAGGCAAATATACACCGATACCTTGATTAGTGCGGTTCAGATATATATTGGAAAAACAGATTAGAAATCAACTATTTTCTGCAGCAACATTTTAATATTCATGTGTTTATTGACATCAGACATAGCTATAGATATAGCTAAACAGACTTTGCAGGTAAACATCTTTCTGCAGTTTGTCTTTAAAGAACATAAGAATTTACTAAAAAGCTCGACTCTGAGGAAACAGCTTCACAGGATCCCAGAAGATCCAGGAAAGCAGATGGAGAGAGAGCGGCGGACATGTTGGCACAGTCAGAGTTACTGCAGCAGAGCAAAGACCTCCACACTGTTCAGTTCAATGGATCCGTCTATTTCCAACATACGGCGCCACCATGCAGCCATTAGAGGCCTAATCAAAAGCTGGCATTGTTAGAGCTCGTTAGGCTCCCTCCTAATTACACCTCAGAAAAAGCAGGAGCTCCTCATCCTCAGCTCCTCATGTTAATGAGGCAGGTAACCATGGCAGGAAATTATTCCTCCTCACACACATCCACATGCTTTTGTCCCGACGTCTGACCGCGCTGAAGGAGTGCATTATGGGAGCCTCTGTAAGCTGTGGCGAAGAGACTTCTCCTCTGCCAGAACCCAGACTGGGCTTCAGTCATGGGACTGGTTCAGGTGGAGTGGAGCTGGCAGCCTGTCAGCAGGCGGGGGCCCTGAATTGGTGGGGGGCAGAGATGGGGAGTGAAACTGCAGCAAAGCAGCCAAAGATCAAAGTCTGGATGCAGAGTCGCTGTCAGGGAAGCAGATCTGGACCTCAGGGTTAAATGGTGATCCTGAAAGCTACATGAGACTGAAAACATTCGTTCTAAAGGAGCCAAATTAGAGCTTTAAATGATCAGAAATCAGAAACTGCTTTATTTGTCATGATCTGCCCTCATAGCTGACCTTAATGTTTCATTTCATTCACCTGCCTAACTCTGCCTGGTCTCTAATTATCACTTCTCTCATCCACCTGTGTCTGCTCCTCTCTACTGGGCTCAGTTCCAGCTATCAGGGCCAGATCATTGCCTGTTTGACTTCTGTTTCTCCTGTCTGTCGGCTTTGTTTGTTTTAGTTATTTCCAAGGTTCATGTCCCTGTTTCCAGTTAGAGATTATTCTACCTTCCCCTGACCTGGATCGGCTTCCTGCTTGTTCTCCGGCTGGCGGCCAATCGGCTGCATCGCATCCCATACCAGGGAGATCGACTGACTTGTGGAACCAGGTAAGTGACTCACTCATGCTATCATCTGGTGTCAGATGATGGTGGTCACCGCGTTGCATCCTGCAGTTGCTGCAGGTCTGCAGCTCCACCCTTCGATGCTCTCGTTCTGATCCGTCTGTTAATAAATGAGTCGAACTTTCCTCCTGGCTGTCTCACCTTCAATGCTGGGTCCATCTGTCCCGCATTATTGGCCCTGAGTACAGAGGACTGTGACCTGGTAACCCAGGGCAACAGGACAGTTATGCCAGAGTGGACGTCGTGTCAGAGTTACGGCTAAAGTCACTGATTATAATTAAAAATAACAACGAAAAAAATTAGATTATTGAGAAAAATTCCTTCAACTGTTTGAAGTTTTTCCTCAACGGAGAATAATTTATTAATTATTCATCCTGGAAGACAAAAAATAAATTAAACCATCCATCCATCATCCATCATCCATCCATCATCCATCCATCCATCCATCCATCCATCATCCATCCATCCATCCATCCATCCGCATCCATCCATCCATCCATCCATCCATCCATCCATCCATCCATCCATCCATCCATCCATCCATCCATCCCGTGATATTTTCTACCAAAGTGAACAAATGAAAGTCAGGTATTGCTTTTCAACTATGCTTCAATAGATTGCTTTAAGAAAAATCTAACAGGCCTGAACAAACATTATTCCCCTAAAAATATTTAAAATAATGTGACCAGAGGAAGTTGGATAATTAGCATCACAGATGTCTATAATCTGGAAATCAGTCAGAGGTCTAAATATAGGACTAGAGTTAGTCACTGTGCTGTTTGGTCACATGGTGTGTACCACACTCAACATGGAGCAGAGGAAGAGAAGGAAGAAAACTACAGACGAGTCTGCCAAAGCTAAAGGCTATAGGACTACCTCTACTTTCACATTTTATTATACAGAAATTTAAGACCATGGGCTGTAGCCACCCTTCCTGGACGCCATGATGACAAATAGGATGAAACGGATAATAGGAATGGGAACAGAAGAGCCCAAAAAAAGTTCTAGACATTAAAGGTGAAGTTGAAGCTGGAGGAACATCAGAGTCATCCAGCATCCATCGCTGTTTGAGCTACAGGAGGAACCATTAACGGAAACAAACCATTAAAAAGAGCAGACTGGAATTCACCAAACTATATGTGGACAGAAAACAAAGCTTCTGGCAGAACCTCTGATGGACAGAGGAGACAAACATGGACGTTTGTGCAAAGGAGGATCAGCTCTATGCTCAGAGATGGAAACATGAAGCAGACCAAGAAAAGAAGACTGTCACTGCTGGGAACCATGGAGCGCAGAAGCAATTGTACGGTTATAGCCTTGTTGGGCCTTAGTAAGAAGATCTCTTTTATTTTCATAATTAGTAATACATGCTGGAGGCCAAGTACCGATATAGGCAAAGATTTATAATTACTGATTTGTAAGCAGGTTATAAGCCAAGAGATATTGGAAAAAAACAGAAAACCTCTTTTTCCAGCTTACTCTGGCCTTGGCTAGCCGCATTTCCACAGAACATCCGGTCGGGCGCGTGCGTCTACCGAGTGTGATAAAGAGAGAATAAAAGCAGCTTAAAATGAGCAGAGGGGAAAAGCTGCTATGCTTTGTGATGATATGATGATGATGATGATGATGATGTAGCAGTGGATTTAGGAAGTTATTTAGGACCGCTGTTAGAATTCGAATCTGCTAATAAATGAGAAGCTTCAATGAAGCTAACAGTCATGTTTTTGGACTGTGGGAGGAAGCTGGAGTATGCTAACTGCATGCAGAAAGACCACAGGCTGGGAATCGAACCCAGAACCTTCTTGCTGCATGGCACTGAGCAGCCCACATTTATTTCAGTCAAAACAAAAAAACAGAAAAAAGATTTGAAAAGTTGTCTGGAACCTTCATCCCAAATGGAGCAATAAGAAATCTCCGCTGCTGTTCAGCAATCTCCTGACAGCAGAGCGACAGCAGAGGGGAGGATGAGTCAATCATCACCTCTGCTGCCACCGAGCCTTCTGCAGGAAAAGGTCACCGTCTGGCTCACATGAAAGCAGCTGGCCATGCGTGTCACGGCCTCCGCCGGCTCAGCCAGGGCTCCGCCCACATCGTCACACTTCAGAGACAAAATGTTCCCAGCAGGACGCTAACATCCAGTAAAGCCACAGAAATGTCTGTTAATGTGATTCTAGTCCCTCTCAACCACTGAGCAAGTCTGTCCCCGTCTGATCGGTTCGCCTGAACCTTCTTTGGAGTTCTTTAAGAAGCCCTCCACCCATAGCAACACCCCTCCAGCCTTAGAGCCTCCACCCTTAGAGCCTCCAGCCTTAAGCCTCCACCCTTCAGAGCACCTCCATCCTTAAGAGCCTCCCACCCTTGAGAGCTTCCGCCAGCCCTTAGGCCTCCAACCCCTTAGAGCCTCCAGCCCAAGAGCCTCCACCCTTAGAGCACCTCCATCCTTAGAACGCCTCCCACCCCTTAGGCGCCCTCCACCTTTAGTCGCGCTCCACCTTTAGAGCACTTCCAGCCCCAGCCAAGAGCCTCACACCCTTAGGTATCCCATCCCAGAAGCCCCATCCTAGGAGGCCTCCATCCTTGAGATCCTCCCGGCCTTGAGAGCCTCCCATCCTTCGTAGAGCGCATCCATCCTTCAGAAGCGCCTCCCACCCTTGGTACCTCCCACCCTTAGAGCACCTCCGTCATCCTTAGAGCGCCTCCACCCATGCACCCTCCATCTTCCGAGCATTATCCACCCTTAGAGCACCTCCACCCTTAGAGCACCTCCACCCTTAGAGCGCCCCCACCCTTAGAGCGCCCCCACCCTTAGAGCACCCCTCCCCTTAGAGCGTCCACCACCCTTAGAGCCCCCCACCCTTAGAGCACCTCCACCCTTAGAGCATGCCTCCCCTTAGAGCTCCTCCACCCTTAGAGCACCTCCATCATGGAGCCCTCCACGTCTTAGAGCGCCCCCACCCTTAGAGCACCTCCATCCTTACCTCGCCTCACCCTTAGAGCGCCCCACCCTTCTAGAGCGCCTCCATCCACCCTTAGAGCGCCCCCACCCTTAGAGCGCCTCTCCACCCTTAGAGCCTCTCCACCCTTAGAGGCGCCCCCACCCTTAGAGGGCCTCCACCCTTAGGCGCTTCCACACCCTTAGAGCGCCTCCACCCTTAGAGCCCCCCACCCTTAGAGCGCCCCCACCCTTAGAGCGCCTCCCACCCTTAGAGCTGCCTCCACCCTTAGAGCGCCTCCACCCTTAGAGCGCCTCCACCCTTAGAGCGAGCTCCCCTACCTCCACCTAGAGCGCCTCCACCCTTAGAGCGCCTCCACCCTTAGAGCACCCCACCCTTAGAGCCCACCCTTAGAGCCTCCACCCTTAGAGCGCCTCCACCCTCTAGAGCAACCTCCACCCTTAGAGCGCCTCCACCCTTAGAGCACCTCCCGCCCTTAGAGCGCCCCCACCTTTAGAGCACCTCCACCCCTTTGCACAGAGCACCTCCACCCTTAGAGAGCCCCTACCCTTAGAGCCACCCTTAGAGCACCTCCACCCTTAGAGCCTACCCTTAGGAGCCTCCACCCTTAGAGCGCCTCCACCCTTAGAGCCTCTCCACCTTTAGAGCACCCACCCTTAGAGCACTCCCACCCTTAGAGCACCTCCACCCTTAGAGCGCCTCCCACCCTTAGAGCGCCTCCACCCTTAGAGCGCCTCCACCCTTAGAGCCCTCCACCCTTAGAGCAGGCACCCCCACCCTTAGAGCGCCTCAAGGCCACCCTTAGAGCACCCTCCCCCACCCTTAGAGCACCTCCCCCCTTTAGAGCACCCCCACCCTTAGAGCACCTCCACCCTTAGAGTGCCTCCACCCTTTAGAGCGCCCCCACCCTTAGAGCCCCTCCACCCTTAGAGCACCTCCCCACCCTTAGAGTGCCTCCACCCTTAGAGCACCTCCACCCTTAGAGCACCCCCACCCTTAGAGTGCCCCCACCCTTAGAGCCTCCCCCCTTAGAGCTTGCCCCCACCTTTAGAGCACCCCCACCCTTAGAGCACCCCCCACCCTTAGAAGCCTCCACCCTTAGAGCACCTCCACCCTTAGAGCTTCCCCCCACCCTTAGAGCACCCCCACCCTTAGAGCACCCTCCACCATTAGAGCTCCCCCACCCTTAAAGCCCCAGCTTGTTTCCCACCCCCTTAGAGCACCTCCACCCTTAGAAGCCCCCACCCTTAGAGCGCCTCCACCCTTAGAGCATGCCTCCACCCCTTAGAGCGCCTCCACCCTTAGAGCGCCCCTCCACCATTAGAGTGCCTCCACCCTTAGAGCGCCCCCACCCTTAGAGCTTCCTCCACCCTTAGAGCACCTCACCCCTTAGAGGTGCCTTCACCCTTAGAGCCTTCCCCACCATTAGCCCCCCACCCTTAGAGCACCCCCACCCTTAGAGCACTCTCCCACCCTTAGAGCGCCTCCCACCCTTAGAGTGCCTCCACCCTTAGAGCACCTCCACCTTTAGAGCACCTCCACCCTTAAAGCACCTCCACCCTTAGAGTGCCCCTTAGAGCTGCACCTTTAGAGGCTCACCCCCACCCCCACCCTTTAGAGCACCTCCCACCCCTTAGAGCACCTCCCACCTTTAGAGCACCTTAGACCCCACCCTTAGAGCCTCCCCACCCTTAGAGCACCCCCACCCTTAGAAGCCTCCCCACCTTTAGAGCACCTCCCACCCTTAGAGCCACCCTCCACCTTTAAGTGCACCTCCACCCTTAGAGCACCCCACCCCTAGAATGCCCCTCCACCCTTAGAGCACCCCACCCTGTAGAGCACCCCCACCCTTAGAGCCTCCCCACCCTTAGAGCGCCCTCCACCCTTAGAGCACCTCACCATTAGAGCACCCCACCTTTAGAATGCCCCCACCCTTAGAGCCTCCACCCTTAGAGCCACCACTTAGAGCGCCCCACCTTTAGGCACTCCACCCTTAGAGCACCTCCACCCTTAGAGAGCCACCTCCACCTCTTAGTCGCCTCTCCACCTTTAGAGCACCTCCAGCCTTAAAGCAGCCACCTTTAGAGCGCCTCCACCCTTAAAGCACCTCCACCTTTAGAGCGCCACCACCTTTAGAGCGTGCCTCCACCCTTAGAGCACCTCCACCCTTAGAGCACCTCCACCATTAGAACACCTCCACCTTTAGGCGCCTCCACCATTAGGGGTGCCTCCACCTTTAGAGCACCTCCACCCTTAGTGCCTCCACCCTTAGAGCACCTCCAGCCTTAGAGCGCCTCCACCCTTAGAGCACCTCCCATAAGCTTAGACCACCTTTACCCAGTTGCCTCCACCCTTAGAGCACCCCCACCCTTAGAGCGCTTCCACCTTTAGAGCTCTCTCCACCCTTAGAACGCCTCCACCCTTAAAGCACCTCCACCCTTAAAGAGCCTCCACCCTTGAGCCTCCCACCTTTAGCGTGCACCTCCACCCTTAGATCACCTACACCCTTAGAGCACCTCCACCCTTAAAAGCCTCCACCCTTAGAACACCTCCACCTTTATTGCACCTCCACCCTTAGAGCGTCCCCACCCTTAGAGCACCTCCACCATGGAAGCCAGCCTCCACCCTTGAAGTAGCCTCCACCCTTGAGGCGCCTCCACCTTTAGAGCGCCTCCACCCTTAGCAGCACCTCCACCTTTGGAAACACCTCCACCTTTGTGAAACCTCCACCCTTAGAGCTTTAAGCTGGTTCACAGCAAGCGCAGCAGGAGCAGCAAAAGCAGCGCGTCTGCTGCTTCCTTTCTGATGCTTTTACCAGTTTAGTTCTGATGCTTGCGCGGCTGAAGAGTGGATCTGATGCGTGTTGGGCGGAGCTACTCTATCCTTTCTCTGCCTGGAACAATGGCTATATTAGCTGTGATCAGCGGGTAGAAAGTAGTTAGAATCTATGTTGAAGTGAGAAAGTCCTCCTGCGGAAAACATGGTCTGTGCAGTCAGTTCATCCAGATTACCATCCTGCCTTCTAGGCGATTTTTCTCTGTGGGAGCCCGCTCAGACCCCCACATACATTGCGCTTCAGTGTCACTGGGAATCCCCAGCGCACTGCTGCTTCCCTGTTCCTCTCTTCTCTCTACATCTTCTCACCTGCTGGCTGTGATGGAGCGCGCCCTCAGCTGATCACCTTGTTCACAGGCAGACTATGATCTCCTCTCTGCAGCTCTTCTTCTCTTCTACTTAATCTGCTCATTGCAGATTATACAGGAAACACATAAGGGGTTAAATCTCTCTGATGTTTTATTTTCTTTCTTTGTCGTATCACGTAACGATGTAACAAGTAAATTTCTCCACTGTGAGATCAATCAATCAATCAATCAATCAATCGATCAATCAATCAATCAATCAATCAATCAGAAATCCATCATTTTTTTGGAGCAGAGGTCATGACCTCTAAAAGATCATTGCAATGATAATCTGCATTTAGCAGCTATATATTCATCGTTAGAAATTCAGGATTTTGACAAATATGAAGTTTTTAAAACTAATGCTGGAAAACAAAAGTGTTTCTGTATTATTAGGGTTAAGTTTTCTGTTTCAGTTTTAAGGCTAAAAAAAAGGACATTTTAACCCCAGAGATGAATGATTGCTTGTTAAATTCTCCATCAGGTTGTTCATGTAGCTCAGAGTCACATTTTAAACCTGGAAACTTTATCCTTTAGATGATTAGAAGCTCCTGTTTGTCTCAAACAGACACAGAAACACTCGACCCCCCCCCACAGATGTCTGAGGCCAGGCCAGTTAACGGGGTAGTCATGGTTCCCAGCTGGCCGGTAACCAAGCAACACTGGTCAGCATGTTTTCACTACAACAGACGGGATTTATGGAACACGGTCCGCATCCAGATGATCCCTGGAAAGGCAGCTTATGATTCCTAAATCTGTGTGTTTGGTTTATAAACCAATATGGAGGCAATTTGCAGGAAAGATCGACACTAAATGTGTTAAATGTCTTTTTACAGGTCGTTACTGGAGGCCCCCACCTTCTGATGGCGCCCCCCACCCCAGTTTTATTCTGCATTTTAGACAATTTCATCAACATGTTCATAACACACATCTATGTAGGGCATTGTCTGGGGGGGTGGGGGTAAGGACACCGGGTGGGGTGGGGGGGCCCTATTACGTGGGCCTCACCTCATATTTAGACATTGAGGGTTCTGGGTTGTCGAGGGGGGGTGGGCTGTGCTGGACACCCCCTTTGGTCCTCCCAGTTTTAATGACACCTGAGAGCAACACGCAACAACATCACATGTGAGCGGGTGCCGGGAGGATGGGGGTCTTTCTCACACCCCTGATCTCCGGCTGCCGCCCGAGTCTGGGGCCTGGAGGAAGAGCGAGCTGCCTGGTCCTGGGGGAGCCACTCCGTGTGCGGGGTGAGGGCCGGGCCCGAAGCAGGAACTAGAAGGGTTAGTCTGGCAGGGACACCCTGACCCCTCCCTCCCTCCCATCCGGATTTTAGGTTCACTTATTGGGTCATCCAATAATCCCGGGACCGGCCACCGGCGCCGCCGGGTCCTCGTCCTGGGATTATTGGATGTGAGTGTTAGGAGTTTTTTTTTCTTCTTAACAAAGTCTGTGTTGAGAGTGGAGGCACCAGGGGGGGAAGGTGTGGTTGAGACTGTGTTTTTATTATTATTTATCTTTGGGTCTCCTGGCGCTGGACTCAGTGCTCGTGGGGGTGGGGAGCATACTCTTCCGACTCCTCAAACCACTATTAAGCATTTTTCCTTTGGATAAACTTTTTACATGCAGAAGTGCACTTCTCTGACAAACAACCACAGATGCTGGGTTCCAGGTACTCAGAGATTCAATTCCACACAGAAAGCCATTGATTCATTCTCTGTAAAGCAAACACTTCTTGATCTATAGATCAGGAAGTGTTTGCTTTGGGATGGAAACATTGGATGTCTAAAATCATTCCTTTATTGGACATTTGTTAGCTTGTCTGTCTGCTACTATATAAACCAATAGGATGTGTTGAACTAGATCTGCTATTTTCACAGCTTTTTTTTATTAGAAAAACATTAATTCATCAAAAAGTCTATTTGAATTCTATAAATTAAAGTTTTCTGCCCAACAGTAATGATGATCTGCACGGCAGAATTCTATACCCAGCTACTGTAGCATCTAGGATAGAATCTGGTTGTTATTCCAAATTATAAAAGTTCATTTTGTTTTAAGTGCAGCATAAAACTGACTCAAACCAACTAAAGCTATCCCACATAGTAATGACTAAAATATGACTAAAACTAGTTTTGGTCGTAAATACTAAATCAAGATGGCCGCCAGAAACAGCACTGTTTGCTGTTCAGGTAACGGTTGTGTCTGTTTGCCTTCAGTTAAGAGTTCATCTATTAGTTGTGAGCAACAACACAGCAGAGCGGTCCAACACCTCCGTCCATGAAGACACTAGAAGACGTCTCAAACATGGCCGCTGGGTTTTATTGGCCTGCATGATGCAAAGAAGAGGCGAAAACGCAGCAAATAGCGTTCCTAACATTTCAGTTTGACATGAAATACTCAGGCTCTCATTTCTCTGCTTCTCATTCATCATCTTTTGGTTTCAAACCCATTTCTAAACATTTTGTATATTTTTGTTTTTTAAATTAGACATTGAAGGATTGAAAATGTATGTTTGGTAGGAAAAAAAGTTGTGGTTTTCATAAACTAAGTGTTTCTAACAGAGAGAAATGTGGCTGAGGAATAAGGACAGCTGCAGACAGCTGATTGTCCCTCAGCAGGATCCCTACCATGTGTTCAAACACTTTACATAGGGACCCCTTTTTTCATCATTCTGCTTCATTCTATCTCTATAGTTCTGCTGCTATAGGCTCCGACTGCTGGAGGACATAGGGACCCCTTTTTCCATCATTCTGCTTCATTCTATCTCTATTCTCCTCCCACTCTGCAGAATCTGTTAGTTCAATCTCTAACGTTCTGCTCTCTGCTTTTCTCTATAGTAGCTTCATCTGGTCTGTTCCTGTTTGGCTGTGACTCCATCCTGGAGAAATATCAGCTGTGCTGCTGCCATCAACACCTTTGTTTCTAGATGTTGGAGCTTGGCCTGTTTTCCAGTGTAGTCCTGTTTCTCTGACTGTGACTAACTGGATGTGCTCTCTTCATCCTCTGACATGGGAGCTGGCTCGGAGCTCGTCTGCCTGGCTGTGTGTTTCCTGGACGGGGCCGCCTGTGGAGCTGGTTGCCTTTTGTATCTATGCTTCTTTTTTCTATGTCTGCTTCTGTCTCCTTGAACCCCAGTGGGCCTCAGCAGATGGCCGCTCACACTGAGCCTGGTTCTGCTGGAGGTTTCTTCCTGTTCAAAGGGAGTTTTCCTCTCCACTGTCGCTACAAGCATGCTTAGTGTGAGGGATTGCTGAAGAGTCAATGAGTCGATGCAATCAGCTGGTTTTCCTTAGATAGAAAACTTTGAATCAATCTGACTGGATGATCTGGTGAACTGGAAAGTGACCTGAGATGACATGATGGGAATTGGAGCTATAGAAATAAACTGAATAGAAGAAAAGCCATAAAAGTAGAGAAAAGAGCAGCAATGGCGGCAGCAATTTTTTCATTGCTGCTTCTAAACAGAACATTTCGCTGCTTTTGAAAGTATGCTGCCACCTAGAATAAAAAAATAGAAACAGCGTTTCTATGCAATCAGGACTTGATTGCATAGAAACGCTGTTTCTATTTTTTTATTACAAAGCAGTCCTGATTAAATGAACATGTGAGAAACACTTTAAACTGTCATGAAAGCAAACATTAAGCTGAGATCATCCCACAGGCGGGTCAACCTCCCCCCCGCGGTCAGCAATCTCTTCTCTTTTCTGCACTTTTCTGTCCTCAGAGGATGATTTGATCAATAGTCGTCCTTTTTCCCTCCTATTCTACTGCAGGCTGCCCTCAGGTCAGCGGCCATGACGGCGAGAGCTCCATTCACCGCAGAGATTTATGATCTCTGATAGTTAACGGGGATTTAAAATCTTTAAAGGAAAAAACACTTTAAAGGTTACCATCTGTGCAGACCCCCCCATCATGTCACTGTTCTAATGTTAACCTCAGTTTGCAGCAGGTCACATTGAATCAGGCAGCCAATCAGCAATGATCAATCCCTGATCTATGAATGGGGGGGGCACCTGTCGTTTGCAGGAAAACAAAACAGGTAGAAATATTTTGAGCCTCTGAAAACATCAGGTACAGTTTTTAAAACTGTTTTTTTCCCCAAGTTACAGTAATTATTCCTGATTTTGGTTTCATTCATGGAAGAACGTTTAACAATATGTGAAGTTATCATGATTACTAAATAAAAAGTCATTAAAATATTTTTTTATGGTTAAAAGTTTCCATTATTATAGAGAACTGGAGTAGTTGTAATATCTATTGAATGTTTTCCATCTGGGCTCAGAGATCTGGAGCCTCCAGGCTGAACAAACGAGGATTAAAAGCTGCAAACAGTTTTCAGCTTTTTCTTCTAAAGAGTCTCTGAAAGGTTCAGTGGAACCGCAGAGAAAAGGCTCTAAAAATCAGTCCGCTGTTAATCATAGTGCTTTAAATCTTTTGGTCTGATCAGCTTTGCCATGGCGGCGCTCCAAAGCAGCAACCAGGAAGGCTCCGTTAATAATTTCGCTAACGCCTGCTGGAGCTACGAAATGTTTTAAATCCAGACATTTCTGACAGTTTAAAAAGCAGCGGAGTGCTACGGACGGATGTAAACAAAGCAACAGCGGAACGTAACGTTAGGAGGAAGAAAGGCGGAGAAAGCGAGGCTGCAGAGAGGGGGGCTAGCTGCGAAGCTAAAGAGAAAAATCCTCACAGACCTCCGCTTCCATCAATCCTGCTCTCTAACATCCGCTCATTGGAAAACAAAAAGGAATAGGAACAAAAGAACTAAGCAGTAAAACTCAGGGGTGCTCTGTGTTTACATCATCAACAGCTGGTGTTAAAATGCTGGATCAGTCTCCAACTTCAGTGTGGTTAGCATCACTGCTGTTTATGTGTCAGCATGGGGGCTCCTCTTCCCTCCATTAAAGACATTTCATCCCCGTCCCGTGACATCATCAATGACCCCTCACCCCCACCATGGACTGTTCTCCCTGCTGCTGCCCCTCTGGGAAGAGGCTTCCCAGCATTCAATGCAGGACCAGCAGGTTCTGCAGCTTGCTTCTTCCCCTCACCGCCATCACACTGATGGATGTTTTTGTAGAATGAGTTATTTTATTGTATAAAAAAAAACATGAAAATGTTAGAACTGTACATTTCAAGTCATATGTTTATATCACTGTTTTTATATATATATTTTCAAGGCTGCACTTTTAAGAAATTAAATTCTCCAGAGAGCTTTTCTTTTTGTTTTACAGTTGTATAAACAAAATGACAAATAAATAAATCTAAGTCTTTTGGGATCAGACCACCAGGCCGCCACTGGCCCTTCTGATCGGCTCCAGAAACTCCATCTAATTTCACTGAGAGTCACAGAGTGAACATTCTAACTCCGCTATGAGGACACTTCAGGAAGAGCACAGGAGAAATGATAACGCATCCCGGAAGAGAAGAAAAGGTCCAAAATGGCCGATTTTCTCTGCGCCTCGTGTTACGGGGCTTTGTCCTTGTCACAGCTGCCCACTTCAGCACTCTGGCTCAGCCTGCTGGCATCGGCTGCAGCGCCCTGTAAGATGACACAGAGGAGACGGAGCCCGGGGCCGTCTGAAAGCTCAGCACTGCTGCTCACCTTGGGCCTCCCAGGTGAGGTTACCATGACAACAGTAACACCAGCAAGGAACTGGACACATATCTTCAAACAGACAAAAAAATAATACTTTGAATATTTCCAAATGCATATTTAACAGATAGAACATTCTGTGCACAGAATGAGATGTGAGGAGAAGAAGCTGCCTGCAGGCTGCAGCTGTGGCGTGGGTGGAGCAGGTGGGGAAGCAGCATTTCTCTGCATTTCATTTATGCATTTCTGACATTCTCTTGTCTACAAAACGATCTGCCACAACTACTGGAGTGAGAATAGATGGAGGAGGAAACTAGACGACACTGCTGGTTAAAAAAAGTTTACTGAAAGCTGATCTGCGACAGATAAACAGTTTAGAGAATGAATCCATTAGAATATGTTTCAAAGCCTTTATCCTCCCATAGAGTTCAGCTAGAGGTGAAAACACTGCAGTAACAGTACAGCTGCTATATCTGCTAACTGCTAACAGTATACCTGCTAACTGCTAACAGCATACCTGCTAACTGCTAACAGTATACCTGCTAACTGCTAACAGCATACCTGCTAACTGCTAACAGTATACCTGCTAACTGCTAACAGCATACCTGCTAACTGCTAACAGTATACCTGCTAACTGCTAACAGCATATCTGCTAACTGCTAACAGCATACCTGCTAACTGCTAACAGCATACCTGCTAACTGCTAACAGTATACCTGCTAACTGCTAACAGCATACCTGCTAACTGCTAACAGTATATCTGCTAACTGCTAACAGCATACCTGCTAACTGCTAACAGTATACCTGCTAACTGCTAACAGCATATCTGCTAACTGCTAACAGCATACCTGCTAACTGCTAACAGCATATCTGCTAACTGCTAACAGCATATCTGCTAACTGCTAACAGCATACCTGCTAACTGCTAACAGCATACCTGCTAACTGCTAACAGCATACCTGCTAACTGCTAACAGCATATCTGCTAACTGCTAACAGCATACCTGCTAACTGCTAACAGCATATCTGCTAACTGCTAACAGCATACCTGCTAACTGCTAACAGTATACCTGCTAACTGCTAACAGCATACCTGCTAACTGCTAACAGTATACCTGCTAACTGCTAACAGCATACCTGCTAACTGCTAACAGTATACCTGCTAACAGTATATCTGCTAACTGCTAACAGTATACCTGCTAAATGCTAACAGTATATCTGCAACTTGCACTAATAGCATATCTGCTAACTGCTAACAGTACAACTGCTAATTGCTAACAGTATACCTACTAACTGCACTAACAGCATTCCTGCTAACTGCTAACAGTATACTTGCTAACAGTATATCTGCTAACTGCTAACAGTATACCTGCTAACTGCTAACAGCATACCTGCTAACAGTATATCTGCTAACTGCTAACAGCATACCTGCTAACAGTATATCTGCTAACTGCTAACAGTATACCTGCTAACTGCTAACAGTATATCTGCTAACTGCTAACAGTATACCTGCTAACTGCTAACAGTATGCCTGCTAACTGCTAACAGCATACCTGCTAACTGCTAACAGTATATCTGCTAACTGCTAACAGCATACCTGCTAACAGTATATCTGCTAACTGCTAACAGCATACCTGCTAACAGTATATCTGCTAACTGCTAACAGCATACCTGCTAACAGTATATCTGCTAACTGCTAACAGTATACCTGCTAACAGTATATCTGCTAACAGCATACCTGCTAACTGCTAACAGTATATCTGCAACTTGCACTAATAGCATATCTGCTAACTGCTAACAGTACAACTGCTAATTGCTAACAGTATACCTACTAACTGCTAACAGTATACCTGCTAACTGCACTAACAGCATACCTGCTAACTGCTAACAGTATACCTGCTAACAGTATATCTGCTAACAGCATACCTGCTAAATGCTAACAGTATATCTGCAACTTGCACTAATAGCATATCTGCTAACTGCTAACAGTACAACTGCTAATTGCTAACAGTATACCTACTAACTGCACTAACAGCATTCCTGCTAACTGCTAACAGTATACTTGCTAACAGTATATCTGCTAACTGCTAACAGTATACCTGCTAACTGCTAACAGCATACCTGCTAACAGTATATCTGCTAACTGCTAACAGCATACCTGCTAACAGTATATCTGCTAACTGCTAACAGTATACCTGCTAACAGTATATCTGCTAACTGCTAACAGCATACCTGCTAAATGCTAACAGTATATCTGCAACTTGCACTAATAGCATATCTGCTAACTGCTAACAGTACAACTGCTAATTGCTAACAGTATACCTACTAACTGCTAACAGTATACCTGCTAACTGCACTAACAGCATACCTGCTAACTGCTAACAGTATACCTGCTAACAGTATATCTGCTAACAGCATACCTGCTAAATGCTAACAGTATATCTGCAACTTGCACTAATAGCATATCTGCTAACTGCTAACAGTACAACTGCTAATTGCTAACAGTATACCTACTAACTGCACTAACAGCATTCCTGCTAACTGCTAACAGTATACTTGCTAACAGTATATCTGCTAACTGCTAACAGTATACCTGCTAACTGCTAACAGCATACCTGCTAACAGTATATCTGCTAACTGCTAACAGCATACCTGCTAACAGTATATCTGCTAACTGCTAACAGTATACCTGCTAACAGTATATCTGCTAACTGCTAACAGTATACCTGCTAAATGCTAACAGTATATCTGCAACTTGCACTAATAGCATATCTGCTAACTGCTAACAGTACAACTGCTAATTGCTAACAGTATACCTACTAACTGCTAACAGTATACCTGCTAACTGCACTAACAGCATACCTGCTAACTGCTAACAGTATACCTGCTAACAGTATATCTGCTAACAGCATACCTGCTAAATGCTAACAGTATATCTGCAACTTGCACTAATAGCATATCTGCTAACTGCTAACAGTACAACTGCTAATTGCTAACAGTATACCTACTAACTGCACTAACAGCATTCCTGCTAACTGCTAACAGTATACTTGCTAACAGTATATCTGCTAACTGCTAACAGTATACCTGCTAACTGCTAACAGCATACCTGCTAACAGTATATCTGCTAACTGCTAACAGCATACCTGCTAACAGTATATCTGCTAACTGCTAACAGTATACCTGCTAACTGCTAACAGTATATCTGCTAACTGCTAACAGTATACCTGCTAACTGCTAACAGCATACCTGCTAACTGCTAACAGTATATCTGCTAACTGCTAACAGCATACCTGCTAACAGTATATCTGCTAACTGCTAACAGCATACCTGCTAACAGTATATCTGCTAACTGCTAACAGTACAGCTGCAGGGTTGACCGCAGAGCTTTCTGTAACAAAAATATCTTCTCAGACATCTGAACATTCATCTTGCTGGATGCTTTAATCTTGTTTTAATCTTTCAAAGCTGCCTGGATTTCACCGCTGAAGACTAGAACAGAGATGTTGGTTATTTAGACTGATTTCTGAACTTTAACAGCAGCTTCAGAATGTTTGTGTCTAGCGTTCCCGCCGTGTGCAGAACACGCCTCTTCCAATGAGCGTGTGAGAGAAAGCAGACGCTGGTCAAGGGATTTAAAAACAAACTGACGGATAACAGAGCTTTTGTTTCTGCTTTTTTAATCGACCATCTTAAATCAGTTACTAGCATAGTTAGCATGACTAGCGTAGGAAACTGTTAGCGTGATGTCATAGGTGTCTCACGATCAATCTGATGACAATTATACGGTTACCTCAAATCTAAGTGTTCAAAAAACATTTCAAACATTCCTCCATGACAGCTACTGCTTTCACTGACAGTCTGAACAAACTGTAAAAATGACATTTTTTACTGTAATACCTTCATATATGTCATTCCGAAAATGAAGCACAGCCCTGATCCAAAAACAGGCTTAATAACCTCGACCTGGCAGCACTTTAATCGTTTCCGCACTAAAAATAAACTGGAAAACATTTCTGGCTCCTATTTTCACTCCTGTTTGCAGAAGTGATTAAAATGATCCAAACTGCAGAGTTTGATCTGTTTAAGGAGCAGAGCAGATGATCGGGTTAAAGTTCAGCTTCTCTGACTCTGCTGCTTCTTTTCCTCCAATCAATTCAATTCAGTTTATTTATATTCCAGAATATTTCAATTCTATTTAGTTTATTTCTATAGCTCCAATTAACATCATGTCACTTTATAGAAACAATTCAACCCAGATCATCCAGTCAGATTGATTCAAAGTTTTCTATCTAAGGAAAACCAGCTGATTGCATCGACTCATTGACTCTTCAGCAATCCCTCACACTAAGCATGCTTGTAGCGACAGTGGAGGAGGAAAACTCCCTTTGAACAGGAAGAAACCTCCAGCAGAACCAGGCTCAGTGTGAGCGGCCATCTGCTGAGGATATACACTGGGGTTCAAGGAGACAGAAGCAAGACAGAAAAAAAAGAAGCATAGATACAAAAGGCAACTGTCAACCAGCTCCACAGGCGCCCCGTGTCCAGGAAACACACACAGCTGTATAAGCAGATGGAGACCGAGCCAGCCGGGCATGTCAGAGGGATGAAGAGAGGAGCACATCCAGTTAGTCACAGTCAGAGAAACAGGACTACACTGGAAAACAGGCCAAGCTCCAACATCTAGAAACAAAGGTGTTGAGATGGCAGCAGCACAGCTGATATTTCTCTCCAGGATGGAGTCACAGCCAAACAGGAACAGATTAGGTCTGTTTTCCCTCCATCAAATATACAGATTTACAAAAACTAAGAGTCAGTCAGGAACACCTGTAGATCAAAGCCAGCTGTCTTCATCCTTAGTAGGAAATCATGTTTTGGAGAGAAGTCAGGAGGAAAGCAAAGCCTCAGCAGAACGGCTTGCAGGCCTGATATGATGCCATGTAAACACACCGATGAACACACATGGCCGCCACCACAGCGCAGGGAAAGCTTCTCTGCCGTTTACAGATCAACATCCAGCAGCTATTTTTAGCTCAGCGTGAAAAGCAGAGCCTGTTTTCCGCTCTGCCAGCTGGAACGGCTCCTTTCATTAGGAGGATCTATTTAAAGGAGGCAGGGAAAGATGATGAACCTTACAGGTGGATACTCTGTGAGAACAGCAGCAGGCCGATCTGAACGGTTCTCCTCCTAAATGCGTGACTCTCAGGCTGAGTCACGCCTCGCCTGGTGTCAGTCGCTGACGCAGAGCTGGAGGCTCAGCCAACAGTCAGCCCTCCGTCTGTGAGGGTCAGAGGTAATTAGGCCCAATAATAATAATGCAGAGAAAACAGAGATGAAGCCGTTTAAAGCTGAAATATGAATCAATAATTACCTTCAATGTTTTATTAGCTGCTTTTTATTCATTCCAAACTGTATAACAGCCCTTTGGACGGCAGTCAGGGCCGGCAGAGAAACATTTACCAAGTTAACACCTAAAAGATGCTGATTAAAAATAGCATCAGAAGCGTTAAGAAATGTTTCAGCTGCTATTTAGAAAATGCAACCAGAGTCACTATTACTGCCTCCTGACTGCTTTAATATAGAAACATTTCCAGAGCTGATCTGGGACCAGCGGATCTTCTTTAGACCCTTCATGCTGCCAAAGCAGCAGCTCTGGAATGGAAGAACTGGTTCTGCACTGGGAAGGAATAAAGAAGGGGAGGAGTCTCTGATAGAAGCTATGCTGAAGCAGAAACGTCACTCTTCCACTGAAACGGGACATTTATGGGTTTAGAGCAGCTTTCAGACTTTAAATGAACATTTTCATTCCATAAAGTGCAGCAGCGATCAAATATAAACAGTTTGGGAGAAAAAGATGGTGCAAAGAAACGCATCGATCTGGAAGTTCAGAGCTTTAATATATAAGGTGCAAATATGCAGTTTTCTGGGGGATATTTTATGAAATAAACTTCTGACTTAAAGACTGAATTTAGGCAGCGGTGTCAAAAGTTCACCTAAGTAGAAGTATAGATCCTGCAGTTTGAAAACACTCTGTGGTAAAAGTTGGAAGTATCAACCTTGACCTCTTTACTCAAGTAAAAGTGAAAAAGTATGCGCTTTTTTCAAAACTACTTAAAGTATGTAAAAGTCATAAAGAGTAACCTTTAAAAACAGCCAGATGTCGCTACTATGAACTGAAAGCTCTATTTCTATAATCCTCAGAGATAGGGCCAAGGATGAGGGGAGGTCTGGTTGGTCTCCGCGCTCCCGATACGCTCTCGCCTGTGTCCGACCTTTCAGACATTTCAGCATCTTTTTCTGAATCCCACATTGTAGCATGGCATAGACAATTCACGTTAGCAGTTTGAAGAACACCTGCTGGCTTCTGATGATTTCCTTTAGCTAACCAATGAGTGTTTGCCTTCTATGACTCATCCAATCACACTAGTTTTCACTAGATGTGGGTGGAGCCAATGATCTGCATTGGATGGAGCACATGACGGGAAATAAAGATTTAGAAACATTAAACCGAAGCCAAGAGGAACGAGGAACGATTGATTTAAAAATGTAAGGAATAGAAAGAACAGATACTGGTGTGAAAATGTAATGAGTAGAAGAAGAAGTAGGAAGAAAAATAAGTAATGGAGTAAAGGTATAGATACCTAAAAAGTGTACTTAAGTACAGTAACAAAGTATTTATACTTTGTTACTTGACACTTCTGGCCAAAGATTTTTCTGAGTCGATGAGGAACTTGATCATATCAGAAAAGACTTTTGACTTGAGAACTAATGACTCGACAAAGACCTTCCTTCCTTCCTTCCTTCCTTCCTTCCTTCCTTCCATCCATCATCCATCCATCCATCCATAATCATCCATCCATCCATCATCCATCCATCCATCATCCATCCATCCATCCCATCCATCCGTCACATCATCCATCCATCCATCATCCAATCCATCCATCCAACCATCCATCCATCATCCATCCATCCATGTCATCCATCCATCCATCCATCATATTCGAAGCCATCCATCCTTCCTTCCCTTCCATCCATCAAATCCATCCATCCATCCATCCATCCATCCATCCATCCATCCATCCATCCATCCATCCATCATCCATGTCATCCATCCATCCAATCCATCATCCATCCATCCATCATCCATCATCCATTCAATAAAGGCGCTATATAAGTCATCCATCCATCCATCCATCCATCCATCCATCCATCCATCCATCATCCATCCATCCATCCATCCTTCCTTCCTTCCATCCATCCATCCATCCATCCATCCATCCATCATCCATCCATCCATCCATCCATCCATCCATCCATCCATCCATCCATCATCCATCCATCGGATCCATCCATCCATCCATCCATCAATCCATCATCCATCCATCCATCATCCATCCATCCATCCGCATCCATCCATCCATCCATCCATCCATCCATCCATCCATCCATCCATCATCCGTCCGTCATCCATCCATCCGTCAGCTCCATCTCCGATCCCGTCCATCCGTCCATCCATCATCCGTCATCGATCCGTCATCCGTCCATCCGTCCGTCCATCCGTCCATCCATCCATCCGTCCATCGTCCGTCCGTCCATCCATCCATCAAGTCGTCCGTCAATCCAATCCGTCGTACGCATTCATCATCCGTCCGTTAAATTAGATCAGATCCTTCCGTCAGTCCCTTCCGTCCGTCCGTCCGTCCGTCCATCCATCCATCGCATCCATCTATCCATCCAATTCATCCATCCACCCATCAATCATCCACCCACCCATCCATCCATCCATCCATCTACCATCATCCATCCTTCCTTCCTTCCATCATCCTTTCATCCATCCATCCTTCCTTCCCTTCCCTTCCATCCAGAGACATCCATCCATTCATCCGTATCCATCCATCCGTCATCCATCCATCCATCAATCCATCCATCCATCCATCAATCCATCCATCCACTCAATCTGTCAACCCATCCATCCATCCATCCATCCATCCATCCATCCATCCATCCATCCATCCATCCATCCATCCATCCATCCATCCATCATCCATCCATCCATCCATCATCCATCCATCCATCCATCCATCCATCATCCATCCATCCATCCATCCATCCATCCATCATCCATCATCCATCCATCCATCCATCCATCCATCCATCCATCCATCCATCCATCATCCATCCATCCATCCAGTAATCCATCCATCCATCCATCCATCATCCATCCATCCATCCATCCATCCATCCATCCATCCATCCATCCATCATCATCCATCGGAGTCCATCTTATCCGGTCAGGTCAATGGGGCAAAGAAGCCTGGCCAGCTGGAAGCCCAGACTTCCCTCCCCAGCCACTTCTTCTAGCCCCTCAGGAGGGAACCATTCCCAGGCCAGCAGAGAAACATAGTCTCTCCAGCGTGTCCTGGGTCTCCCCCGGGGCCCCCCCCCAGTGGGACGTGCCTGGAACACCTCACCAGGGAGGCGTCCAATATCTCAAAGCAATTATTCTGGGACATCATTACTGGAGGACAAACTGTCATGATTTTAGCACTGATGGCTTGATTTCTCATTTCTTTCACCTGTCTAGCTCTGCCCTGTTTCTCATCACTGCTCATCTGATCCACCTGCTTCTATTTAAACTGCTTGGTCCCAGCCATTATTCTTGAGCCTTTGGTGTAGAAAGATATAGTGATCCGATAGCCTGATCCGTTTCTGTATTCGGACCTTTGAGCCTGCCTGCCCCGGTCTGGTCTGTTAGCCTGGTCTGTCTTCAGTCTCCTGTTGGATTATTCTGTGGACTGAAGCTGGATCCGGCTTTGCCCTGCAGATTATCCTGCCTTCGTCTGTCTGCTTGAATCTGATCTATCAGTCCTGCAGCCTTCTAGGCTTCAGCGTCTGCAACTCTCTGCCAGCCAAACGCCTGGAATCATCCTCATCCTCTGGGATCGGACTGTTCTGTCTAGCCAGGTTAGTGACTCACGTCCATAAGCAACCTCCATCAGATCATCATGTCACTAACCTGTGTTTCTCTACTATAGATGTTCCTGATATAGACGCCCTAGATCCGTTCTGTCATTGTTTAAATAAACGCTTTTGAACTATTCCACTGTCTGTCTTGCATGAATTCTGGGTCCTACTTTGTGAGTCATTAGAAAAACGCATATTTCCCACCCCTACAGTGGCATTGAACGTGTTCTACTGAGTAACAGGCGGCTTTGCTCCTTTTACGTTTAAGGCTGTTTGGAACTGAAGGCAGGAGGAAAGATTCCCTTCAAGAGACAGAAGTAAACTAGTTTGCTTCCCAGCTGCTCTCCATGATCTGCCCTGATGGCTGGGACCAGTGCATGGTTAGATCTGACAGGGCGCAGCGCGACCCCCCACCACCACCCCCACCCCCACCACAAGCTAAACGCAGCTGCAAGCTTCCCTCTTAGCCGTCAGACAGCAGCTACCTGGGATCTCTGAGGCAGCAGCAGCTCGGCAGGAGGAGGTTTAATGTCATGATGTCATCGGGTGACTGTGGTCATTCGCTGACACTGAATGATAAGGGGTGTCCGACACAAAGACAGACCTCCCTCATAGAAATATGGAAGTCTATCGATATATGTGAGGCCCTAGAGGGATTCTAGGATAAGCATGAAACCCATTCTAATCGCCCCCCCACCCAGAAACAAAATGAACAACAGATTCATTGAAAGTAAGCAGCCATGTGAAAATGTTTAATCTCTAAGCTGCTACTGGGGGACGCCTAGAAGGATCTGCTGGTGGCACTGGGAGCAGCGTGTTACCAGCAGAGCAGCTGGGGGCAGATAGAGCTGCTAACACACAGATCATCCAAACCAGACTAGAAGGGAGATCCGAGATTTAATCATTTCTCTGGATTAATAGTTGCTGCCTTGAGTTGCCTTTAATGATAGTCAGACTGTAAACGAAAAGCTCAGCGATCACCAGAATCAGAATCTAGCTCTGTTGCCTGAATTAACAACCAACATCCTTAAAAGCTCCGTTTTTTTCTTCTGCAGCTTTCATCCATCATCTTTAGAAATAAACGCCTCGTTTAGGTAGAAAAGTTGGAGTCTTTCTAGTCCAGGAGTCACCAATTAAAAATCAGTGGGTCCGAAAATCATCAACCAGTAAAGATCCAGAGGGCTTTCTATTTATAATCTGTCAGTTTAAACAGAATTTAACCCTGAAATAAAATGAGTCTTTATGCCTCCATGTTATATATTGAACTTTTACATAAAAAATAGAAAATTTTTCAATTTTAAAATCTAAAGTGTTTTTTAAGTAGAGAACAACAATCGTTCAGTTTGGTTTATAGATAATTTCCTGATTCCCATATTTTCTCGAAAACCCCTGAACTGATGGTTTTGTTATTTTTTCTTTTCTTTTTTCTGTCTTAATGTTGGCAGTGGGCTTTAGGCTGCCCCTGGTGAGCTTTTAAACCTGGGTTTAACTTGGAGACTAAGCCATTCTCAAGCACATATCAAGGAGCTCATTTTGAGCCTGGATCCAGATTTATTGTTGATTCTGTTCATGGTGGAGAATCCTGCTTCACAGCAGCAGGTTGAGCCAAACATCCTCTAAATGTGCAGGGTCATCTTTGAGCACGCCATTTCACTTTTCTTTCACCAGTTCACCGCAGTTCTTCCAGCAGTCCACACTTTCTCTGCTCTCTTTTTCTCATGGTCTTCTCCTTCTTTTCCCATCGCCCGGCTTGCCACAGGTTTGCCTGCTGTGTGAATCTAAAAGTAGCAGCAGCAGCAACTGCAGCCTGACAGCTCATTGGCTCATTTAGATCACGTGCAGCCTGGAGCCGGACGCTCCCCAGGGCTTTACCGTATTAACAGGAGAAGAGGAGCAAGCCGAAGTTAGACACTGCCTCTCAGTGACAAATATGCAGTAATTTATAAATGTTTTAAATCAGGTTGGGTCTGGATCAGCCAGCAGGTGGATCCGGATCCGGACCGCGGTCCGCTAATCCCTGACCTCTGGTTTAAGGAAAACTTCTACATGAAGAGTTTTCTGGTTAGAGCAAGATAAAGACACTAAAGTGGAGATTAAAATCAGGAAAACATCCAAATAATGAAGTTCTGTTCAGTATCAGAGGGAGGAATGATAGAAATTGGCCATTCTGGACAAACTCCCCCCCCCGATCTACCCACTTGCTTGAGGAGATGGAGAACATGAATGGCAGACCTGAGGTTTGCTCTCCTCGAAGGAGGGAAGCACTGACACAGCAACCGAATCCTCCTTAGGGAGGGGTCAGCGGAGGGAGGGGGGGGGACATAGCGGTGCAGCGTTTCTGGAACTCAAACACCTTTAGTCACATGGGAGTTGATGAAAGCAATATGAAGGATTAGGTCACTGATCCAACTGCCAGCTGAGCCCCACAGAAAGACCTGAGCCCATGTGACCGCATGCTAACGCTAACTGCAGTAGAGCTGCTCAATAGATGAAATCATCACCACCATCCACTGCAACAGCGATGCATGGAGGGCTGCAACTCTGATTGCAGCTTCTTCTGTGTAAAAAGTTTCTATTTGCAGTAAAATATTTAACCAGCTGATGTTTTACCTGCGTCAGATCATAAAAGCGGTTAAAGTTCATCAACTTTGGAGAGACTGTAATAATAGAAAGAGCAGACTGACTGAAATATGGACAAATCATAATATTAATGCCGACCATTCAGCACTATTTGCACTGCTCTAAACCTTCCACATCGATGACATTAAACCGGTTTTTCTTTCCACCTTCACTGTTTACATTCTGATCTCTGCTGCACTTTATAAATGGAAACGTTCATTTCACTGCTCAGCGGCTCAATCACTGTTGATAGCTGCAGGCATCAAATGTCATATCGTATAAACTCTGCGTAAATCGTATGATAATAAAGTCTCTGAGTCAAAGAAGCCAAACTAACCAATCAACTATGGATCCATTAAGGAGGAACTTGGTCCTGGAACAGGACAGGATGAGAAAAAGGATTTTCCAGATCTTGCTGAAAGTTAGAGAGTGAAGTAATGGTTGCTAACGGCTCCCAGGCAGGATGTTTCCCAAAGAAACTGGTGTTTCCTTTTTTAGAAGATTCAGACAGAGTTGCACTTTAAGCTACATGAACTTATTTTATCTCCGATTGTTTGTGAAAGTTGCAGATAACATCTGATCTGTCCGTCTGCCTCAGCTCCTTTAATTCAGACTGTTGGTAACTTTGACTCCCAGTTTTTCCTCCAGATGAAAGCTCATGACGGGTTGACCCTTTCCTGACGACCACAGAACGGACCTGACCTCCTGACCTCTGGCCAGACTGGGACTGACAGGTGACACATTAAAAGTGACCTACAGGACCTGCTCTCTCAAGCCGGGCGTACGCTGTGGGATTGTTTTCAATAGATTTGCCGCGCAGCTACAGCTCGTCATACAGTGCGTGAGTTCACAGCGCATGTATGTGCAGCACTGCGACCCGACTTTCTGATGCGATCTACCTGCTCACTCTGTACCTACGTCTCAAAACCAGGTGGGACTCAGCCCTCAAGAGTGAGATGGCGCCACTGAGGACTCGTCTATCTGAAGCCAAACCAGTAGCAGAGGAACATGAAGCTCACTAGAGTGAAACGCTACCCTCCTTGGATATTTGGGCAATTTAGAGCTGAAAGCCCAAAAGAAAAAGGACGGCTAATTTATTTGGGACAAAAGACATGGCTTGAGCTAGCATTGGCTACTACGGTCTGTCAGTTTGACAGAAAGAACTCCATTTCACTCATTGCCCCCCCTCACCATGCTGCTGGGTTTTCTCTATGAAGAGGAAGAAGAAGAAGAAAAGCTAGAATCCTATTTAGCCCATTCCTTAGCTTATTTGCCCACGGCGGTTCTCGTGATTCCGGGATGGGGAGGGGGTCGTTAGAGGCTGATCGCCCCTCGCTACCCCCTGTTCACTAGGCACCACGCACCATCAGGCTAAAGGTCGGGACCAATCGAAAGATTCTCGCACTACTGGAAAATCGCACAGTGTACGCCCGGCTTCAGTTAGAGGCGGCTTTACAGACAGACCAAGGTGCCTGGAGACACTTTTGAAGGACCGCCATCCCTCAGCACCAGAAGGCGGGGCTCTAATACCTCATTTACACGACCCTTGGAAAACCGATCCATGCCGAGACCAGTCCGAGCTCAGTTAACGAGGCCGAGCTCGGTTCGGACGACCGTTTACACATCACGCTATCTCGGTTCCTCGACTCCTCGCCTCCTAGTGACGATCTGATATATTAGTGCCAGTATTGAAGAGAGAAATCAAACGGTTGGTGGCGGCAATGCACAAAGAGTTGTTTGCCAACCGCCATAAAACACAAGAAGAAGGGCCGAAAGAAGGGAGGGAATCAAAACAAATCAAAATGAAAAAGTAGCCCCTCACATTCAGAAAGTTATTATTGCTGTACTCCGGTGTTTGCGGAAGGTCAGGCGAAGACGGCAACCTTTCATGGATTTACTTGAGAAAGTAAATTTATAGTTATAGTTGTTCTTCTTCTGTCTTGTGTTGGCAAGCAACTTCGGAGGGGCATGCATTACCTACTGGAATGGAGTGTGAATGCCGTGTGCATCAGGCGATGACGCGTTCTGATCATGCGCTCTTGTTATCAGAGAACGAGCCAGGGAAAAACGAGCCCAGCCCACCTCTGGAACTGGTCTGCAGTTAGCTTCGGTCGGTTGTGTCTAGCTTCGGTCGGTTGTGTCTAGCTTCCCGGTCCGGTTGTGTCTGCTTCCGGTCGGTTGAGTCTAGCTTCGGTCAGGTTGTGTCTAGCTTCGGTCCGTTGTGTCCTAGCTTCGGTCGGTTGTGTCCCTGCTTCGATCGGTTGTGTGTCTGCTTCCGGACGGTTGAAGGTCTAACTTTCGGTCGGTTAGCGATGTCTAGCTTCGGTCGGTTGTGTCTACTTCGGTCGGTTGTGTCTAATTCGGTCGGTTTGTATCTAGGTTGTGTCTAGCTCGGTCGGGTTGATGTCTACTTCGATCGATTGTGTCTAGCTTCGGACCGGTTGTGTCTAGCTTCGGTCGGTCGAGTCCTGCTTCGTCGGTTGTGTCTAACTTCGGTCGGTTGTGTCTGCTTCGGTCCGCGTCGTGTCTAGCTTTCGGTCGACCATGAGTCTAACTTCGGTCGGTTGTGTCTAGCTTCCGGTCGGTTAGATGTCTAGCTTCCGGTCGGTCGAGTCTAGCTTCGGTCGGTTGAGTCTAGCTTCGGTCGGTTGTGTCTAGCTTCGGTCGGTTGTGTCTAACTTCGGTCGGTTGTGTCTGCTTCGGTCGGTTGAGTCTAGCTTCGGTCGGTAGTCTAGCTCCGGTCGGTTAATGTCCTTTCGGTCGGTTGTCTAGCTTCAGGTCCCGGTTGTGTCTAGCTCGGTCGGTTGAGTCTAGCTTCGGTCGGTTGTGTCTAGCTTCGGTCGGTTGAGTCTAGCTTCGGTCGGCTACAATGTCTAGCTTCGGTCGGTTTGTGTCTAGCTCGGTCGGGTTGTGTCTAGCTTCGGTCAGTTGTGTCTAGCTTCGGTCCGGTTGTGTCTTCGGTTGATTCAATGTCTAGCTTCGGTCGGTTGAGTCTGCTTCGGTCGGTTGTGTCCTGCTTCGGTCGGTTGTGTGTCTAGCTCAGTCGGTTGAGTCTGCTTCAGTCGGTTGTGTCTAGCTTCGGTCGGTTGTGTCCCTGCTTCGGTCCGGTTGAGTCCTTCAGTCGGCTGTGTCTGCTTCGGTCGGTTGTGTCTGCTTCGGTCGGTTGAGTCTAGCTTCGGTCGGTTGAGTCTAGCTTCGGTCGGTTGTCTAGCTTCGGTCGGTAGAAGTCTAGCTTCGGTCGGTTAGCGAGTCTGCTTTCGGTCGGTTGTGTGTCTAGTTCGGTCGGTTGTGTCTAGCTCGGTCCGGTTGAGTCTAGCTTCGGTCCGGTTGAGTCTGCTTCGGTCCCGGTGTGTGTCCTAGCTTCAGTCCGGTTGTGTCTGCTTCGGTCGGTTCAGTTTACTCCATTTACACACCATAAGTTATCTCAGTTACTGAGCTGGACTGTGCCGGACACTTTTCAAGAGTAGGAGTAAATGGGGTAATAGTCATCAAAGAAAGTGATCTGAGCTCATCAGGAGGAACCAGGAAAACCTTCAACAAAGCAGATCAGAATAAAGAAGGGGCAGAATAGGTTTTAACTGGATCATAGCGACTGCAAACAACCAACCTGAACTGGTTCAATCAGATTATTTTCCAAGAAAGTAACGAAGCAGAACTTAAGCCTGACCGGGTTGGTAGAGCTGAAGTTCATAGTGTTCTAGACCAGAGGGATCAATTCCCACTACAGTCACTTTATCTTTCCATCATTGGATTGTCCAACAAGGACAGTCTCCTGTTGGGCCTACATTTACGGAACGTTCTTCCTCCAGACTCTAATAGTTGATGTTTAGGCCAGGAAGCCCAAATACAGAAGCTTCTTGTCTAGATGCTGATGTCTGGGGGTCGATGGAGGTAAAGTCAGCAATATTATATATACTGTTGAGGCTGTAAAAGGCTCTATGCTGGAGTGATTCAAGGCTTTTTTATTGCATTTATCCAACTACCTGACAGTGATCTAGAGTTTTAAGGTCTAAAAAAAAGAGTTGGAAAAAGCCGTAGCGCTGCCCTTCTACCCCCTACTGCTGCGCACTGCTGGAAAACTGGCTGAAAGATGGGGCCTTCTGTAGCAGATCTACTTGACGTCATTGATGACATCATCAAATGTTGCCATTTCCAACTTTAGGATTTAAACCAGACTAAAACAGCTGGTCAGGGAGGCTAACATTATTGGATCATTTCATTATCCAAACTCTAAGCGTCAAATAAAAGATAAATGTTTAGAGAAACAGATATCTGTCTCTGGGGTCTCGGGGGTCTCAGGGGTCTCTGGGGTCTCGGGGGTCGGCCCTTGACAAAATGGAATTGACGCATTGGCGGGGAGGAGGAGCAGAGCAGAGAAAGAGGACGTCTGTGATGGCGAGAGCGGGCAGCGACCTCGCCGTTTGGACAAACCCGCGTTTTGTTTTCTGCAGACGCCCACTTGAAGAAACTCAAAGCTGTTTGGCACGCATGAAGACGGCAGCTTGAGGGGCCCATTCAGGGGCCCATTCAGTAGGAAAAAAGTCCCTTACTAACACACACATGCAGTCACAACATAATCCAGGAGGCCCCCTAAGAGGCCGCCTGACACGAGCCTCAGACTCCACCCAGGAAATCCCAGCTAACCTCTGCACACATTGATCCAGAGAATGACCCTCAGCAGAACGCAGGGGCCGGTCCCCAGGGCCGGCAGGTGCTGCGGCAGCCCCTCGCTGTTAGCCGTGCATAAATGAGGGTTTGTCTGCATGCATGTGTGAAAGCAGGGGGCTCGTTTGCCGTCTGTCAGCTCAGTCGGCTGCTTGCGTGATCATGGGCTCTGTTTCTCCTCTCCTGCGTCTCTTTCAGGACAGGCTGGACTCATAGATCAATGCATCCTGGATTATGTGTCCTCCTAATGGTATCACGGGGGTCACTGTGAGCGAGCCATGCACCCTGGGCCCCTGGCGTCCTCCCTCCCTGATGCTTGACAGAGACGTGGCGTGTTACACGTGCTGCCATGATTGCTGCCCAGCAGGCGAGGATTTAAAGTCAGGCCTGGAAACGTCTCAGTCTAAAAATACCAAAAACAGGAAACACACACTTCCATATTCACTCGTTTTCCAAGGGAGAGATCAACTTCTGGAGGACGGTTTACTTAGAACAGCGTCTGGAGGTTTCCATGACAACCATGTTCCAGTTCAGCAGAGCTCAGAGTGGCGGTCATACCAGGAGAGTCTTTAGTTCTTGTTTCCTCTCATGCCATGAACTGATATTCAAAATCTCTTCATGCTTTTTGTGTTCCTTCTGCAGGGAAACAGAATGCAGCTTCTAACAGGTTCCCTTTAATACTAACCTGCATTCAGCCACATCCATATCCCCAGCATGATGCTGCCAACACCGTTAAGCGATAAGTTTTCTGTTTGTATCAAACTGTAAATGAGAAGAACCGTCTTTGTTCTTCTTTCCCTTCATTCCAGATGTGTAAAGTGGAAGAACAGAGGTTTCCCTCCAGATGTTTAACGGTTTATCACTAACTGAAAGCCAGATTCTGATGGAGAGATAAACTGATGGAGAGATAAACTGATGGAGTGATAAACTGATGGAGTGATAAACTGATGGAGAGATAAACTGATGGAGAGATAAACTGATGGAGAGATAAACTGATGGAGAGATAAACTGATGGAGAGATAAACTGATGATGAAGGTTGGAGGAAACAGGTAAAGAGAGACTGACCTTTTCAAACAGAAGCTTCCACTGCTGAGGCAGGAAGAGCAGAGAGAGGAGAGGAAGAAATGAGACAGTTTGGAAACGATGCTCTCTAATAAAAACCAACTGAAATGATCTTTAAATAAATTCAGTCATTTTCACAAAGTTTTAAAAAGCTAAATGACCCTGAAGGTTGAGCAGGTTCCTCTCTGCTGGGATCAGGAACAGACTTACTGCTTCTTCTGGAAGGACCTCGGTGCTCTCCAACACCTCGATCTCCTCTCCCTCTGCGTGGGCAGCCACTGCCGGGGAGATGTTGACCGGAAGCTCCGGTGCTCCGGTCATCCTCGGGCTGCTCTCCTCCATGCATCCGCTAGATCTCCATCTCTCTCCTCAGCAAAGCGCGCGCTGCTGTTGGACAAAGTTCTCCAAGTTCAGATCCAGATGTTTCTGCAGAGTTTCACTCTGAGAGCCGCGGTGCGCAGAGGAACTATGACGTCATCAGCGGTGACAGCGGGACGGAGAACAAGAAGAAGAGGAAGGGGGCTCGCGGCTGACGGGCACGCGAGGACGAAGGGATGGGGGGATCGATCTCACGCGACGTGCGCACGCGGCGGCCTCGCAGGGAGAAGTTCGCACGCGCGCCAGTTTTTATGGTGCGTCAGCGGTGCGTAAAGGCACGCGGCCAGTCCGATCGTTGTGGCCCCTGTTGTGGCTCCTGTTGTGGCTCCTGTTGTGGCTCCTGTTGGGGCCCCCTGTTGGGGCCCCTGTTGTGGCCCCTGTTGTTATGGGGCTCCTGTTGGCTCCAGGTGGCTCCTGTTGTGGCCCCTGTTGTGCCCTGTTGTGGCTCCTGTTGTGGGCTCCTGTTGGGGGCTCCTGTTGTGGCCCCCCTGTTGTGGTTGGCTCCTGCTGTGGCTCCTGTTGTGGCCCCCTGTTGTGGCTCCTGTTGTGGCCCCTGTTGTGGCCCCTGTTGTGTTGCCCCCTGTTAGGCCTGTTGTGGCCCCCTGTTGTGGCCCTGTTGTGGCCCCTGTTGTGCCTCCCTGTTGTGGCCCCTGTTGTGGCTCCTGTTGTGGCCCCTGTTGTGGCCCCTGTTGTGGCCCCTGTTGTGGCCCCTGTTGTGGCCCCTGTTGTGGCCCCTGTTGTGGCTCCTGTTGGGGCCCCTGTTGTGGCCCCTGTTGTGGCCCCTGTTGTGGCCTCCTGTTGTGGCTCCTGTTGTGGCCCCTTGTGGCTCCTGTTGTGGCGTTATTGGCTCCTGTTGGGGCTCCTGTTGTGGCCCCTGTTGGCCCCCTGTTGTGGCCCCTGTTGTGGCCCCTGTTGCTGTTGTGGCCCTGTTGTGCTGGGGCCCCTGTTGTGGCCCTGTTGTGGCCCCCTGTTGTGGCTCCTGTTGGGGCCCCTGTTGCCTCCTGTTGTGGCCCCTGTTGTGGCCCTGTTGTGGCTCCTGTTGTGGGCTCCTGTTGTGGCCCCTGTTGTGGCTCCTGTTGTGGCTCCTGTTGTCTCCTGTTGTGGCTCCCCTGTTGCTGGCCCCTGTTGTGGCTCCTGTTGGGCCTCCCCCCTGTTGTCCTGTTGTGGCTCCTCCCCTGTTGTGGCCCCTGTTGTGGCCCCTGTTGTGGCTCCTGTTAGTGGCCCCTGTTGTGGCCCCTCCTGTTGTGGCCCCCTGTTGTGGCCCCCCCTGTTGTGGCCCCCTGTTGTGGGTGCCCCCTGTTGTGGCTCCTGTTGGGGCCCCTGTTGGGGCCCCTGTTGTTTTCTCCCTTATATCCTCTGCCCTGATAGAGTGCGATAGCCTCAGATTCAGAGCGAACTGAAACAGGACAGTCGTCCACATAGAAGCTGTGCATCATGGGTATCCACCACCTGCTGGCTGAAGGAGTTACTGTTATCCTCTGCACCTTTTCGCAGAGCAACATTCACACATCGTGGTGAAGAAGTTGTCCCAAAAAGATGGAGATTTATCCTGTAGTCCTCCATGGGTTGACAGACATCCCCACTTGGCCACCAGAGAAACCTTAGCATGTCACATTCGTCAGCTGGAACATGCAGCTGGTGGTACATAGCCTCAGTATCTGCTATCAACACCAAGGGTTCTTTCCTGAATCTGGTTATGATGCCGATCAATGAGTTGGTAAGATCCGGTGCTTGTAGCAGCTCTGCATTGAGCGGTGAACCTTGGAATGATGAATCAAGCACCAATCTAATCTTCTTCTTCTTCTTCTTCTTCTTCCAGAAACTTGTTCATGTATATGTGTATAGATGTATAGAATGAACCAGACCTGCCTTGGTCCAAAAATGCATGTTTCCACATTTTTTGGCCCTTTTTAGGTTTGACCTTGACTGGCTCACTGGAGAGTTTTCAGTCAAGGTCACCGGCCCCAGTAAGACCAGTACTATGCACTGGTACCAGAGAACCACCCACTGCTGCGTCTTGCTTTGGCACACCTTCATGACCTTCAACCTGACCCTCATTCCTTGGGTGAATATGAAGCATAGGGTGTTTAGCTCCACATGGTCTACATGTCAGTCTCCTCTTGCAGTCTTATGTCCCCGATGCACAGACAACCAAAGCAGACTCCATGATTTTCTCTTTCTGTCTTTTTTCCAATAGAGAACAAACTCCACTGCATGTGGAGTCTGGCAGTAAAGGCAGGACTTTTTGCCAGTTTGGACTCTTTTTTTTTTTTTTTTACTTGACTCCTTCCATCAATCGCTGCTACTGTAGTGGCAAAACTACTTTTTGTTCTGGTGTTCAGCATTGGTAGTTATCTTTGCTACCGTCTCTTTGCATGATCTTTAGGGTGTCCTGTATGTTGCCAAATACAGAGTCAGTAACAATCGTTACCTGACGTTCAATGAAGTTTACAATGTCAGAAAAATCTGCTCTTCGCTGATTGGTTTCCTGAATATCACATCCTACTGACCTCCATTTGTCTCTTAGCTTGTATGGCAACTTGTTTTGTTTACCAGCCACAGCATCATTTGTTGTGTGTCTTAAGGATGGTGCATTTATTTCAGAGATCCATTATTTTACATCTTTAATAAATCCTTTGTTATATTTATTTGTTATATTTATTGATACTTTCTTGTCCTTTTCCTCCTGAGGAATTATTTCCATCAGTGACTCATGCAGAGTCTCCTCATGCAAATGCATCAACTTGTCCGACTGAGTTTCTACCTGAGAAACATCATAATTTCTCTCTATGAGCTCCTTTAAAGCACTGATCAGGCCTTTTATTTGATTCACTCTTGCTTGCCGTTCTTTCTGCAGTGTTTCTATTTTCCAGATCAAGGCCGTTTCAGTGGGAAAAGTTTGCCTTTTAACAACTTCATTGCAATGAGTGTCGTTTACTTGTAAACCAGTTTTTGATTCATTCCTATTGATGCCCAGCAAAGAATGCAACACAGAATTTCAGAAAGCAGGTTTCAGATCAAACAGGGTTGTGTTTTCTGTCATAAATCTGCATCCATACATGAACAATCCAACACTGCATCCAAGTATCCAAATACGCAGAGGTAACAGCATCAACTGTGTCTAAAACAGATCTTCACAGTATGAATAAACTCAATCCAACATACCACAGGTTCTGCTTTGCTTCGTCTTTTATTCACATTTACTCACAGTTTGCGTCCAAAATGGCTGACTGGTCCATTGTCTCACGTGCACAGTTCCATCAAAGTGTTCGATCTTTTGCCCTTTCTGTTGTCAATGTGGGTCACTATTATCCAAAAACGAGTCACAGAGAGGAACGCAGGCATCTGTTCGATGCGCTGAGTCCAAGGAGGAAACGTAAAGCTTTTCTGCAGTTAGGGATGTTTATTGTACCTTTTTCTGTCAAGCGTTGGACAACAGGTAGATTTGCAGACTTATTTAGCTTCAAACTTGTGGTCAGCAGGAATATTGGCACCCAGCCTTAGCCTCTCTCTGAATCAGAGCAGATCCAGGTGATATTCATCATTCAGCTCCAGACCCAAGCCTAACACCCACTTACAGCTCCACCCATATCCATACTGTACCTTTAACACAGGCGTCCTACCCTTAGAGACAAGACAAAAATGCATCCTTGCCTCTAAAAGCATCGTTACCCGACGTTTGGTAGAGAGATAAAGGCACTAAAACAGCCATTTATAATAAATGAGTTGATCAGTTTCCTTGAACCCCAGGTTTCTTCATCCTCTGCTGGAGGTTTCTTCCCTGTTAAAAGGGTTTCTTCCTCCACTGTCGCTACAAGCATGCTTTCTATCTAAGTTTTCCTTAGGTCAATACGAGTCGATGCTGCAATCAGCTGGTTTTCCCTTGGGATAGAAAACTTTGAATCTTTGAATCATCTGTTGGAAAGTGACCTTATTGCCTTCTGATTCTGATTTCTTCAACATGGCTGCATGTGTGCTACGTTTCCTCAAGCAATGCTGCCACCTTGTGTATAAAACACTGGTTTCTAGATCAGCCCCAGAAGAAGGAGCTGATTCCAGATGACCAAATAAAAATGAAGCAGATTTGGTTCATTAGATTATGCAGCAGAAAGAAGAGCGTTAATCCCAGCAGATTATAGAACATCATTTATTGCAAACGTTCAGGACATCGAGCAGAGGGATGCATACGGCAACAATTTAACGGCCTTTAGTGGAAATGAGAAAAATGGTGGAAGTTCTTTACCAACTCTCCACCCTTAAAGCTCAATAATATTAATTTTAAAACAGCTGAATATTGATGTTTTATCAATAAAAAAACAAAAACTGGCATGCTAACAGAGTGTTCTGATTTCCTTAAGTAGAGAAGCACATGCATACGTTTGAATTAAACGGAGAAATGCAGAAAAAGAGCAGCAGGGTTTGTCTTTTTCTTTTGCATAAAAAGTGAAACTCAGTAGAAACAGAGAGAAATGTTAGCATTGGTCTACGAGCAGAAAATAAAACATCTGCATTAAACATCTGTTCAGATGCTGCATTTAACGACCCTAGAAGCTATAATATCATTCATTCATCCCAATCTGTAAGCTTTATGCTGCTTAGCAGCAGCTTCATTAGACTTTTATAGAAATATAAATATATCATCTTTACTTTTTAATGAGATGAATCAAATTAGCACATTCTTACAAAATAAATATTGTATCTACAAGAGAAACGGCGAGAAGAATCAGGAAAATAAGTTGGTTTGTTTTTGATTGCATCTAATCCCACAAACCAAACAGGAAGCATCATCTAAACGCATCAGATCGTCCAACGTTGGCTCCGTCAGTTACCATGGTAACAGGGGTGGCAGCTGAGGATCAGCGCGTCTTCAGCAGCGCCCTGAACAGAGCGACGCCCAGCACTGCAAACACCGTGGCCCCCACACTGGCCCTCAGCCAGAAGGTGGCGCTGCTCAGGTCCTCCTGGATTATGTGTCTGTGAAGCAGAGAGGAAGAAATAAATGCAGAGGAACCGGAGAAAGACGTAGAGCCGTGCAAATAGAGAGACATAGAGCCGTGCAAATAGAGAGACGTAGAGCCGTGCAAATAGAGAGACTTAGAGCCGTGCAAACAGAAAGACATAGAGCTGTGCAAATAGAAAGACATAGAGCCGTGCAAATAGAGAGACTTAGAGCCGTGTAGCCAGAGAGCACTTAGGAGCCTCGGTGCAAAGGATATACTCTTGTATCAGCAGTGACACGTAGAGTCATGGTGTCAAATAGAAAGAGTTCAGAGCCAGTAAAGGAGAAAATAGAGAGAAAGAGTAGAGCTAAAGTAAATAGAGAGACATAGAGCCGTTACCAAATAGAGAGAGACATAGGAGGCAGGTGCAAATGAAATAGAGAGAGAGGCAGTAAAAGATAAATAGAGAGGCGTGGGGCCGGTGCAAATTGAAAGACATAGAGCGGTGCAAAAATAGAAAGACATAGAGCAGTGCAAAACAGAAAGACATAGAGCTGTGCAAATAGAATAACATAGAGCCGCGGCAAATAGAAAGCATTACAGAGCGTGCAAACAGAGAGAGAAAGAGCAAACTGTGCGCAAAATAGAGAGACGTAGGAGTCAGTGCAAATAGAGGAGAACTAGAGCAAAAACAGAAAAGACATAGAGCCGCAGTAAAATAGACATAGAGCCTGCGGGTAAATAGAAAGACGCATTTTAGAGCCGTGCAAATATAGAAAGACATAGAGCAAAGTGCAAAATAGAAAGACAAAGAGCCGCGGCAAATAGAGAGACTCTAGAGATCGTAAGTGCAATAGAGAGACATAGAGCCGTGCACAAATAGAAAGACATAGAGCCCGTGCAAATAGAGAGACTTAGAAACCGTGCAAAGAGAAGAGAGAGACTTAATGCAGTACAAACAGAAGAACATAAGAGCTGTGCAAGGAAGAGAAGAACAGTAGAGCCGCACAAATAGAGAGACATAGAGCCGTTACCAAATAGAGAGAAGACATAGAGCTGTGCAAATAGAGAGACGAGAAACGTTACTGAGATTAGAAGGCGTAGAGCCGTGCAAATAAGATGAGACATAGAGCCGTTGCAAATTGAAAGACATAGAGCTGTGTGCAAAATAGAAAGACATAGAGCAGTGCAAATAGAAAGACATAGAGCTGTGCAAATAGAAAGACATAGAGCCGTGCAAACAGAGAGACATAGAGCCGTGCAAATAGAAAGACATAGAGCATAGAGCTGTGTGCAAATAGAAAGACATAGAGCTTGTGCAAATAGAACGACATAGATGCCGGTGGCAAATAGAAAGTTGCACATGAGAAAGAACATAGAGCAGTGCAAATAGAAAGACATAGAGCTTTGCAGAAAAGACATAGAGCTGTGCAAACAGAAATACATAGAGCACGTGCAGAAAGACATAGAGCCGTGCAAATAGAAAAACATAGAGCCGTGCAAATAGAGAGAAAGACGTGCAGAGCCGTGGAAGATAGAGAGTTGTGCAAATAAGACGTAGAGCCGCAGCATATAGAGAGAAAGAGAGCGTGAGAGCGAAATAAGAAACGGCGTAAAACAGGCATAACGACGAGAGAGCGTGAGGCAGTGGAAATAGAGAGAAAAACATAGAGCCGTGCAAATAGAGAGAAAGACGTGCAAATAGAGAGAGCGTGGAAATAGAGAGAATTAGTTCCTGCTGCTTCCTCTGAGATCTGAGCTAATGATCTACAGACAGACGCTGGTTTATTAAGTTGTTTTAAATGTTGGTCTTCGTTAAAATCCTTTTTAATAATCTCACATCTCCTCTGCTTCTAATATTAATTTTCTTTTCTTACCAACTAATTTAAAATAATCTGTTTATCTTTGTTGGTCGTTATTTTCAGTAAATATGAGAAAACTATGAAAACAATCTAATCTCCCATAAAACTAAACCGATTCAGTTTAATCATGAAAGAAAACAGAAGATTCCTGCTGAAGCTAAAATTATATATTTTAAACGGATCAATTTGGAAATTAGGAGGAAACGTTTTCACCAAAGCGAGGAGTTTCTCTGCTCTCCGCCATGTTGAAAAGGTCAAAGCCTCAGCATTCCAGATATCATCACAGCTTTCCAGAGGAAATGACATCATGAGTGGGCGTTCAGTGGCATTTACCACGATTACGATGCCACTTGAAGGCACCATAAGTAGATGAAATAATATTCATTTTCACACACAGGAGATCCTGATCCCTCCGTAAAGACTTGGAAAAAAGAGGAAGTCAGGAAACGCCGCAGACGGCGTCTTCTCAATCTGACGCCAAAAAGAAAGAAATCTGCCCCAAAGCTGTGATTCTAACCTGGATCAGAGTCATTCTCCTTAAATCTGATTTTAAACTTCAAAACGTAAAAATAAAAATAGTAAGAGAAGAAGAAATAGGATCAGAGGAAACGACTAAAAACCAAGAAAAGGCTTTTAAATGTGAAGATGGTGAAGAAGCAGGAAGGATGAAGATGAGGAATGTCTGTTAGATGAAATATAGCTGGAACAAAAGAAGCTAAACAAAGATCCTGACATCACAGGGATGATGTCATAAATGATGTCATAAACAGCCTGAGAGGGAATGAGGCAGGAGAAAAAGGAGAGATGATGATGATGATGAGAGAGACGGAGGAAGGAAAGGTTTCCATGAGACCTTCTGAGCACCACAGCGTAGAGTTTGGCCCTGATGCTCTGCAGCAGCTCAGAGTTCAGCAGGTTCTGACACAAGCAGAAGGTGCACCGGTTACAGGTGCACATGCAGCGCAGCCGGGCGTGGCTGGGGGGGCGGGGCAAACACAGCGGAGACCAGCAGGACAGAGAAGAACGTTAGAGATCCTGTAAGAGCCGGAACCACCTCAGCAGGTAATTAACATGTTAAACACGCTTCAATACAAAAGATTATTAAATATTATAAACAATAAAATAAAAATCACCCAATAGAGCAGCTGGTGCCTAAATATAACAAAATAACCTTTTATCATTTCAATCATTTTCACTTCATTTTCTATTTTAACCTAAAGGCAAAGATAAAAAATAAGAGATAATAACTGGCACCAGATTAGCCAGTCCTATTCATTTGGATTAAACTGATTTTGATAATAAAGTAAAAATCTTTGGTGTTATTTTTGATCAGGACCTGTCATTTAAATCCCATATCAAAGAGGTTTCTAGAATATCCTTCTTTCATCTGAGGAACATTGCAAAATGAGCAATCTCCTGTCCAGGGTGATGCTGAGAAACTAGTCCATGCATTTGTTACTTCAAGGCTGGACTATTGTAATTCTTTACTATCAGGAAGTCCACAAACTGTAGTTAAAAGCCTTCAGCTGATCAAAATGCTGCAGCCAGAGTTCTGATGAAAATGAAATAGAGATGTATCCTGGCTATCTACAACTTCTCTTCATTGGCCTGTTAAATCCAGAATAGAATTTAAAATCCTCCTTCTCACAGCATATAAAGCCTTAAATGAAAGCCAGCTCCATCTGATATCAGAGATCTGATTGTTCCTGATGTTCCTAACAGAACACTTCGCTCCTCAATCTGCAGGTTTACTAGTGGTTCCCTAGAATTTCTAAAGAAGTAGAATGTGAGGCAGATCTTTTTTAGTTCTCCGGAGGCTCCTCTCCTGTGGAACCAACTACCAGTTTTAGTCCCAGGAGCAGACACCCTGTCTACTTTTTAAGGCCTAGGCTTAAAACTTTCCTTTGTAGATATTACCAGTTCCCACTGGTAATGCCACAGCTGGACATAGGTTGTTTTCAGGCGTTCGTCATGAAGCCCCTGAAGTTTAACCTGAAGATGAAAATTGTTTCTTTTCTTTGCTATAAACTGTTATTATTTATTTTTTTAACTTTTTTGTTATAATTTTTTTTTTATCCATTTTTTCAGGTTTAAATTTTTTTATTTTTTATTTATTTATTTATTTTTTATACTTGTTAAATCAAAATCTTTTTTGGCATCAAGATAAATATTCTTATTGCCACATTTCCAGACAGGACACTGTTAAAAAAATAAAATAAAAATAAAATAAAAATAATAAAATCCTAATAATAAATAAAAAAAATAGAATAAAGTTTAATTTCTCTCTCCATACATGAAGCGCGTTTAAAGGCTGCGTACGTACGGGTACATGGCCATAGTGGTGAGTTTGGTGTAGATTTCTCGGTCTGGTGCTGCCGCCGTGTTACAGGTGAAGCTCTGCGGAGGCGGCATCTTGTGCTTCCTGCAGAACTCCAGAGGGCTGCAGCCGTACGTCTGTTTGACCTCCGGCAGGTCGGATTTGGCTGCGACCATCATGCACGGCGTCTTGCTGTCCATGAAGTATTGCTGCCAGGAGAGAAGCGTTAAAACCGACCCTGCTTGGCTGGAATATTTAAAGCCCAGATGTCCACCTTAAAGACTTTGGCGCAGTACTCCAAGGAGCAGGCGTTGCTGACGTCGTACAGCAGGCAGACGACGTCACAGCCCATATCTGCATCAGTCAGGTAATCCAAGTCTGGGAAAACCTCATGAAGCTGGAGGGGAAGAAGTTAATCACTGATTACAGCAGAAAATAAAAAGGCCCCAATGAGGACATCAGACACAATCTGCTGTTTTTTTATGAGGTTAAAAGTAACAGAGCGACTGTGTTGGCTGCTGCAGCGTCTTCCTGTCCGTCTGTGTGACCTGACTAACTAAACCAGAGTTAGACTTGGATTAAGACAGTCAGCTGCACGGATTAAATCCTCACAGAGCTGCATGTTGCTTTGCTGTTTGCAGCCTGGAAAATGACTTTAAAGCATCAAAGAGAACGAAATCCTGAGAAGAAGGGATGGATTAGATTAGATTAGATTATATCAAATTAGATTGGATTAGATCACATTAAATTAGATTAGATTATATCAGTTTAGATTAGATCAAATTCGATTGGTTAGATTAAATCAGATTCGATTAGATCAGATTAGATCAGATTGAATTAGATCAGATCAGTTTAGATCAAATCAGATTAGACTAGATAAGATTTCTCACATCAACCAGGACTAACTGCTCTAGAAAATCAAATCTGGGTTATTTTTACTTTAAACTGCTGTAATTTGATACAATGACATGAATATAATAATTCCTATTAAAATAAAGTGTTTTCTTTATGTAATTAAATAAAAAAAGTAAATTCAGAGGAAAAAATAAAGCTGGTTTAACTTTATCTGATTTTTCCACCCTCTATAGAGGAAGAATACTTTGAATCTGGTTTTATTAAACTGAAATGCTTCAGTTTGGATTAATAATCTGAGATCATTTTAATGAAAAATATTTCTACTAAAATGGCAAAGATGAAGACTTTCAGAAGCAATCTTTATTTTAATTACTTTAATAAGTGAGATTCAGCAAACATCACATTAACTAAAACAATATTACTGGTAGTTTAACTAAAACATTCTAGAATTATAATTATTGTTCTACATTTCTACTGATATCTAATGATCAAAATCATTTTTTATTTAAATAAGTGATGAAGTGCGTGAAACACCGAAACAAGACAATTTACATTAAAATAAGAAAACAATTATTGCATTGTCTTATTTTAAGTGGATATTATCTAATTATCTTATTTCAAGTTTAATTCTAAATGCTCAGTCGATCGGCAGGTCGCTTATTTACCTGCTTAAATTATGGAAAAATATATTTAAGAAATTATCATTAATTTCTTGATTGTTTTGCAGCAACGATTTTTTAAATGTTGTTGAATGAGAAGAGTTTAACGGACCAAACCACGAAGTGAAGGAGATCAGGAGCACGGGTTTAAGGTGGACCGGTTTAAGGTGGACCGGTTTAAGGTGGACCGGTTTAAGGAGCACGGGTTTAAAGTGGACCGGTTTAAGGTGGACCGGTTTAAGGTGGACCGGTTTAAGGAGGATGGGTTTAAGGTGGACCGGTTTAAGGTGGACGGTTTTAAGGTGGACCAAGTAAGGTGGACCGGTTTAAGGTGGACCGGTTTAAGGAGGATGGGTTCAAGGTGGACGGGTTTTAAGGTGGACCGGTTTAAGGAGAACAGGTTTAAGGTGGACGGGTTTAAGGAGAGCAGGTTTAAGGTGGACGGGTTTTAAGGTGGACGGGTATAAGGTGGACTGGTTTAAGGAGAACAGATTTAAGGTGGACGGGTTTAAGGTGGACCAGTTTAAGGAGGACGGGTTTAAGGAGAACAGATTTAAGGTGGACGGGTTTAAGGTGGACCGGTTTAAGGAGAACAGGTTTAAGGTGGACAGGTATAAGGTGGACTGGTTTAAGGAGAACAGATTTAAGGTGGACGGGTTTAAGGTGGACCGGTTTAAGGAGGACGGGTTTAAGGAGAACAGATTTAAGGTGGACGGGTTTAAGGTGGACTGGTTTAAGGAGAACAGGTTTAAGGTGGACGGGTTTTAAGGTGGACTGGTTTAAGGCGGTCCAGTTTAAGGTGGACCGGTTTAAGGAGGACGGGTTTAAGGAGAACAGGTTTAAGGTGAATGGGTTTTAAGGTGGACGGGTTTTAAGGTGGACCAGTTTAAGGTTGACCGGTTTAAGGAGGATGGGTTTAAGGTGGACGGGTTTAAGGTGGACCGGGTTTAAGGTTGACCAGTTTAAGGTGGACGGGTTTAAGGTTGACCAGTTTAAGGTGGACCGGTTTAAGGTGGACGGGTTTAAGGAGGATGGGTTTAAGGTGGACGGGTTTAAGGTGGACGGGTTTAAGGTTGACCGGTTTAAGGAGGATGGGTTTAAGGTGGACCGGTTTAAGGTGGACAGGTTTAAGGAGGTTGGGTTTAAGGAGGTTGGGTTTAAGGAGGATGGGTTTAAGGTGGACGGGTTTAAGGTGGACGGGTTTAAGGTTGACCGGTTTAAGGTGGATGGGTTTAAGGTGGACCGGTTTAAGGTGGACAGGTTTAAGGAGGATGGGTTTAAGGTGGATGGGTTTAAGGTGGGCTGACAGCAGCTCCAGGTTCAGTTTGGGTTTTTAATGGGATCCGTGGAGCAGACGGGTCACTAACCATCTCTACAGGCGTCACTATGGAAACGGTCTGAGTTTAAATCCTCACCAGAAGGTATTTCTCTTGGCCGTAAACGAAGGTTGTGCTGATGGCGTAGAACGATCGGTGCTCCTCCTTCATCATATTCTGTCGCTAGAAAGAGAAAAGTGGAACGTTAAATAAAACGCTTTCTGCGAGGAGCAAAGAAAACACCAATCAGAGGTGATGTCACACAAACAGTGATGTCACTGAGCTGATGTCACAGGACCTCTGCGCAGTAAAAGGTCAAACAACAGGCAGGCTGATGATCATAAAGGAATTATATTGATTAAGTCGAATATCGAGTCCTAATTTCCACTAAAACCAAACTGAAGATAATTAATTTCTGTCACCATGGCGACAGTTGAAACAATCAATAGCATCGCTGGGATTTTCTCTCTCAGCCAGTTTGGATGGAATCTCTGCTGAACCCTGAAGGCTTCATGTTCACAGGAGGAACATCAGAGACGCGTCTGACGATTGGCTGCTGCTGAAGGAATCTCAAGATGTTTCTGTTAATATGTTATTATTAATTTAATAGTTCCTGCTTTAAAGAGGAATGATTAATGGAGAACAGGCTTAGAAAGGTCAAAGGTCATGTTTTTCTCCTCCTGAGGAGAAATCAGATATCAGCAGATCAAACTAGAGCTTGGTTTATAGATCCACAACAAAGCATTAAAGTAGAAACAATTAAAGCTTGTTTCTGATGTTCTGCTCTATTCATTCTAGGTCTTTAAATCCTCCTCAGTCCAACCAGTCATCATTCAGCTCCATCAGATTTTCCCGCCCTTCCAGCTTCCCTGCGGCTTCATTTAGCCCACCTCTGACCCGCTGCACTTTAATGCAATGATCCAGCTAATCCTGGGCCGTCTGCAGCTCTGCACCAGGATCTAAGCTTCTGCCTACCAGCAGGTTTCTGCCCAGGAAGGCCTGCAGGAAGCCGCTCTTCCCGCTGCCCACGGCTCCAAACACGTTGCAGCGGAAGACGTTCCGCTGCGTCTGTTTCTTCTGCAGGTCAATCTTCTTAGCTCTGGTCACTGCAGGGGGCCGAAGCACAAACACAGCAGGTCAGCTCAGGCTGCAGCGAGCCACGTTACGCCTGATCGCCTGCATTATTCCATCGCACAGGAAGTTAGGCTCATTTCTAACAGACATCCACAACTGACTGTTTTCTGTCCTTAAATAAAGTCATAATTTCTATTAAAGGAAAAAAAGAGGATCTGATCAAATGACCTGTGATTCCTGCAGCCTGGGACTCCTGCTCAGCAACTATGGAGTAACCAAGGTAACCGAAATACTCCAGACATCTCTGGACGTCCAGATACGTCGTTAGCCTGCAGAAAAACAGACAAAGCTAAGAGGCATCGAGAAAGGAAGGAAAGAAGACGAATAAAAAAAGAAGAATAGAGGAAAGAAAGTAAGGATGCAGGGAAGGAATAAAGGAAGGAAGGAAAACAGGAGAGGGGGGAAGGAAGTGATTAAGGGAAGGAAAGAAGGGAGAAAAGAATAAATAAGGAAGAATGAAAGGAAGGAAATAATTGATTAAAGCAGGGAAAAGAGAAAAACAGTCTATTAATATAGATCTTTTCAGAATAATCTAGACGAACGATTAACGAACGTTAATCCCAGTTTATACCCCAGTAAAAAAACAAAGCCGCTTCCTGTCCCACACTACAGAACAGAAATGAGTCCGGATTCGTTCCGTAATGAAAACACTGATTTTAAGGATCTAAAATGATTAAAACCGTCCTGAGGAGGACACGCTTTCCCTCATCCAGGGATCAGGAAGTACTGACGCTCCTGCAGGAGCTCCTGCTGCTCCTCCTTCCTGCTGAGGATAGCAGCTGGTTTAACCAGGAGAGTCACTGTGAAGCAGAGAAGATGCAAACAGCAGAGAGGGAATGAAATGAAACTCCTCCTGTTGCTTTAATCAGCATCATAAAGCTGCAGCTCCTGCTTCCTCCTCTGACCTGATGGGAAGCTCCTTCCCTGCCTCCTCCTGCTGCTGATGTCCCTCAGCTTCATGACAACTACTGTTTGCCCATGAAAATAAATCCAGAAGGGCTTGAATTGCTCCAAGAATCAGTCAATGATCTTTAATGACTGTTTTAAACACACATGCAGGTATAAACGATAAAAAGGAAGAAGCCTTCAGTTCTCCTCTACTTACGTCCACTGAGAGAGGAAGCCCTGGTAGGTGATCCAGCCTTGCTCGTTGGTGCACACCGTGTTGTTGACATCTGGACCCCAGGGCGTGTACGGGAAAACATCAAACAGGTCCCTCAGCTCATCAGGCGACAAGGCGCAGTCACGGTCCTGTCAGCCATTAAAAACGGCGTCCATTAACACGCTGGTTCAGCTTTCAAAAACCGACAACACAGCAATAAAAGTGATTCCTTCCTGCTATCATTTCATCCTCCACCCCCATGCAGGGGACAAAACATCTGGCCTATTCAGCCAGGCCAGCTATTCCCTCTATCGACCCCTTTCAGAGGAACATAGGAGCAGGTATGGGGCATTGCAGGCTAACAAAGAAGCCAAGCGACCCCATTCCAAAGGGGGACCCGTTCATCCGTTTCTATTTGCATGTTTTCTAAAGCTAAAACCAGGCTTTGTTGGGCTGCTGGATAAAACCTGGAACTAAACGCTATTTCTGACATTTTGGATTGAAAAAATCTTCCTGATGGAAGGAGAAACGTCTTCAAACCTGGAAACAAACTTTGCTGTTATTCTCATCGTTTCATCAGATTATCAAAGAAATGAGGGAATCAGTCAGAGTTGAGCTTCAAACTAAAACCCAGCTCCAAACTCAAACCCAGCTCCAAACTCAAAACCCAGCTCCAAACTCAAACCCAGTTCCAAACTCAAACCCAGCTCCAAACTAAAACCCAGTTCCAAACTCAAACCCAGCTCCAAACTAAAACCCAGTTCCAAACTCAAACCCAGCTCCAAACTAAAACCCAGTTCCAAACTCAAACCCAGCTCCAAACTAAAACTCAGCTCCAAACTCAAACCCAGCTCCAAACTAAAACCCAGTTCCAAACTCAAACCCAGCTCCAAACTCAAACCCAGCTCCAAACTCAAACCCAGCTCCAAACTCAAACCCAGCTCCAAACTAAAACTCAGCTCCAAACTTAAACCCAGCTCCAAACTCAAACCCAGCTCCAAACTCAAAGCCCAGCTCCAAACTAAAACCCAGCTCCAAATTAAAACCCAGCTCCAAACTAAAACCCAGCTCCAAACTCAAACCCAGCTCCAAACTAAAACCTTGGTTCCAAACTCCAACCCAGCTCCAAACTAAAACCCAGTTCCAAACTCAAACCCAGCTCCAAACTAAAACCCAGTTCCAAACTCAAACCCAGCTCCAAACTAAAACCCAGTTCCAAACTCAAACCCAGCTCCAAACTAAAACCCAGTTCCCAAAACTCAAACCCAGCTCCAAACTAAAACCCAGCTCCAAACTTAAACTCAGCTCCAAACTCAAACCCAGCTCCAAACTCAAACCCAGCTCCAAACTCAAACCCAGCACCAAACTAAAACCCAGCTCCAAACTTAAACCCAGCACCAAACTTAAACCCAGCTCCAAACTCAAACCCAGCTCCAAACTCAAACCCAGCACCAAACTAAAACCCAGCTCCAAACTTAAACCCAGCACCAAACTAAAACCCAGCTCCAAACTTAAACCCAGCTGCTTCATCTTCAAATGAACAACAAACAGCTAGAAATGATTTCTTCACCTGGTTGTAGAAGAACTTCAGCTGACAGGCAGAGCTTGTTCCATCCATCCTCTGGTTTTTATTGAGCTAAAGATTAAATAGATGTTCTGATCTTTGCCTGTTTTCAGACTCTGAGCTCCTGACCCCATCTGGAAGGATGCGCCCAGCCATCCTGTGAAGGAAACTCATTTCGGCCGCTTGTATTCGCGATCCTGTCCAGAGCTTTGTCCCCTGACCCAGCTCCTCCTTCACCACTAAAGTCCGATACAGCGACTGCATCACTGCCGACGCCGCACCGACCTGTCTATCAATCTCACATTGCATGAGGCCCTCACTCTGGACCCCATATCGGGGTCCAGAGTGAGGGCCTCGGACTTGGAGGTGCTGATCCTCATCCCGGCCGCTTCCCACTCTGCTGCAAACCATCCCAGTCCATGGCAAAGGTCCTGGTTTGATGAGGCCAACAGGACAACATCGTCTGCAAACAGCAGAGATGACATCCTGAGACTCCCAAACCGGACCCCCTCGGGTCCCTGGCTGCTCCTAGACATTCTGTCCATAGATGTAATGAACGGACCCGGTGGCAAAGGGCAGCCCTGCCGGAGGCCAGCAATGTGAACCAAGCTCCTGCTGCGGTCATACAGACAGCAGAGGGCCCCGGGCCCCATACACCCAGAGAACCTCCCACAGGCACCACTAGGGACGCGTCAAACACCTTCTCCAGGTCCACAAAACACATGTGGACTGGTTGGGGGACCTCCCATGAACCCTCGACCCCCGGATGACGGGTGTAGAGATGGTCCGGATGGTTTACTTCTCCTTTGAAAAAGTCACATACTGAAATATATTACGTTATATCGATAATAAAAATATCTATGTGTATTTGGATGTGAATTCACAGCGAAGGTTTAAGTTCTATTATTAAAGGTATTTAACCACTGGATAGTACGTGTGTGTTTGCATACGTTTATTAATTTAGCTCTATTTTAGATCTATGTCAGATTTAAAGGCTAATGCTTATAGCGTCATTCATTTAATAACCTGCAGATAGGAAAATACTGCAGCATTAACAGACATGTACTGGTAATTCAGTCTGGATGGGAAATCCTGTAATTACCACAGCAATGTAATAAATCCATCTATATCACATGTTCATCATTCATTTATCACTTTTGGGAAATCAGTATTATTCTGCTCCATTAACACTTTAATATTGTGATGGTTTGTATAATATGTTATATTAATGATTTATAGACTTCATACTGACTGCATTGATGGGCCTATTTTTTATTCTAAGTAAAAGTGGTCGTTGTCACGCTGCCGTGCGTTATGCAGAATCCTCCATGTTTACGCCCAGAACAGAAACAATCCATAGAAAGTTCAGCCTTTTAGGAGATTCTGGGACGTCAGGCAGACGCTGGATAAATCCTCAGGGTGTAATGATTTAGTCTTTAGTCTGGGCTAAATCCTGCTTCCATGGCAGCAGGTTAAATGGCCCCTCAGCAGTGGGTTTGATAAGCAAACAGCAAACGAGCTGCAGCAGGGCGGCACCTTGTCGTGTTTGTCAAAGACGCTCTGCAGGAAGAGGTAGGCGTTGTGGTTCAGCTCCGTGCTGCAGTCAGGAGGAACCTTTAGCCTTTAGAAAAACAGAAGCAAAGGTTTAAAATGCAGCCCAGTGGAAATCTGGTATCTGATGAAACATCAGGTGAGACTCACGGAGGGAAGAGATAGTCCTGGTTTAGCTCCAGGTCATCGTCGTACCCGAACCTCCTCAGAACTGTCCAGGTGGTTTCATGGCGGCCGCGCTGAATGAAGAGCGTGTGCAGAAAGAGGAAGCCTGTAAGGCAGGAGAGACGGAGCGGTGAGAAATACATGCAGCTGGATTAATGGCTGCTTCCACTGGTTCCTACCTTTTAGGGTGAGTCCGTTATGGAGGACGCCATCAATCAGGTTCTTCCTCACAACGTTCTTCACATCCTCCAACGCCTGAGGCTCCAGGGGGCTGTGGAAGCACGCCCGCTGCCAGAGAAACGCAGCGCAGTCGGTTAAACCACATGGAAACAACGACCTGCAGAAGCGGAGTCTGCTGGAGGAAGGAGGAGCAGGTGGAGGAAGGAGGAGCAGATGGAGGAAGGAGGAGCAGGTGAAGCAAGGGAGGAGCAGGTGGAGGGAAGGAGGAGCAGGTGGAGGAAGGAGGAGCAGGTGGAGGAAGGAGGAGCAGGTGGAAGAAGGGAGGAGCAGGTGGAGGAAAGGAGAAGCAGGTGGGAGGAAGGAGGAGCAGGTGGAGGAAGGAGGAGCAGGTGGAGGAAGGAGAAGCAGGTGGGAGGGAAGGGAGGAGCAGGTGGAGGGAAGGAGAAGCAGGTGGGAGGAAGGAGGAGCAGATGGAGGAAGGAGGAGCAGGTGGAGGAAGGAGAAGCAGGTGGAGGAAGGAGGAGCAGGTGGAGGAAGGAGGAGCAGGTGGAGGAGGAGGAGAGCAGGTGGAGGAAGGAGGAGCAGGTGGAGGAAGGAGGAGCAGGTGGAGGAAGGAGGAGCAGGTGGAGGAGGCTAGGAGGAGCAGGTGGAGGAAGGAGGAGCAGGTGGAGGAAGAGGAGGAGCAGGTGGAGGAGGAGCAGATTGGTGGAGGAAGGAGAAGCAGGTGGAGGAAGGAGGAGCAGGTGGAGGAAGGAGGAGCAGGTGGAGGAAGGAGAAGCAGGTGGAGGGAGAAGGAGAAGCAGGTGGAGGGAAGGAGGAGCAGGTGGAGGAAGGAGGAGCAGGTGGAGGAAGGGAGAAGCAGGTGGAGGGAAGGGAGAAGCAGGTGGAGGAAGGAGAAGCAGGTGGAGGAAGGAGGGAGCAGGTGGAGGAAGGAGGAGCAGGTGGAGGGAAGGGAGAGCAGGTGGAGGAAGCTGGAGAAGCAGGTGGAGGAAGGAGGAGCAGGTGGAGGAAGGAGGAGCAGGTTCACCTGGAAGAAGTTGAGCTCGTTATCTTTGAGGATCCCGTCGTTATCCAGGTCGGACACTTTGAAGATCCGGGTCAGCGCTTTAACGCACAGAGGCTTCATCTGAAACAGCAGATATTAAGGCTGAAGCAACTCTAGCTGCTCTATATAGAAATACAGCAATAGATCAGCTGCTGAGCAAAATCAGAGCATCTTCCTCTAAATCAGCATCTTTTTAATAACGTTTCTGATCAAGGAGGCACCGACGGGTCAGACACTAAAATCCCAAACTCAGAAATCTAGGAAAATTATTGAATTTTATACCAGGATGCTGGAGTTTAACCAGGATGCTCTAGTTTAACCAGGATGCTCTAGTTTAACCAGGATGCTGGAGTTTAACAGGATGCTCTAGTTTAACCAGGATGCTGGAGTTTAACCAGGATGCTCTAGTTTAACCAGGATGTTTGAGTTTAACTGGGATGCTCTAGTTTAACCAGGATGCTCTAGTTTAACTGGGATGCTCTAGTTTAACCAGGATGTTTGAGTTTAACCAGGATGCTCTAGTTTAACCAGGATGTTTGAGTTTAACTGGGATGCTCTAGTTTAACCAGGATGCTCTAGTTTAACTGGGATGCTCTAGTTTAACCAGGATGCTCTAGTTTAACCAGGATGCTCTAGTTTAACCAGGATGCTGGAGTTTAACCAGGATGCTGGAGTTTAACCAGGATGCTCTAGTTTAACCAGGATGCTCTAGTTTAACCAGGATGCTGGAGTTTAACCAGGATGCTCTAGTTTAACCGGGATGCTCTAGTTTAACTGGGATGCTCTAGTTTAACCAGTATGCTCTAGTTTAACTGGGATGCTCTAGTTTAACCAGTATGCTCTAGTTTAACTGGGATGCTCTAGTTTAACCAGGATGCTCTAGTTTAACCAGGATGCTCTAGTTTAACCAGGATGCTCTAGTTTAACCAGGATGCTCTAGTTTAACCAGGATGCTCTAGTTTAACTGGGATGCTCTAGTTTAACCAGGATGCTCTAGTTTAACCAGGATGCTCTAGTTTAACCAGGATGCTCTAGTTTAACCAGGATGCTGGAGTTTAACCAGGATGCTCTAGTTTAACCAGGATGCTCTAGTTTAACCAGGATGCTCTAGTTTAACCAGGATGCTCTAGTTTAACCAGGATGCTGGAGTTTAACCAGAATGCTCTAGTTTAACCAGGATGCTGGAGTTTAACCAGGATGCTCTAGTTTAACCAGGATGCTCTAGTTTAACCAGGATGCTGGAGTTTAACCAGGATGCTCTAGTTTAACCAGGATGCTGGAGTTTAACCAGGATGCTGGAGTTTAACCAGGATGCTCTAGTTTAACCAGGATGCTGGAGTTTAACCAGGATGCTGGAGTTTAACCAGGATGCTCTAGTTTAACCAGGATGCTGGAGTTTAACCAGGATGCTGGAGTTTAACCAGGATGCTGGAGTTTAACCAGGATGCTCTAGTTTAACCAGGATGCTGGAGTTTAACCAGGATGCTCTAGTTTAACCAGGATGCTCTAGTTTAACCAGGATGCTCTAGTTTAACCAGGATGCTCTAGTTTAACCAGGATGCTGGAGTTTAACCAGGATGCTCTAGTTTAACCAGGATGCTGGAGTTTAACCAGGATGCTGGAGTTTAACCAGGATGCTCTAGTTTAACCAGGATGCTGGAGTTTAACCAGGATGCTCTAGTTTAACCAGGATGCTCTAGTTTAACCAGGATGCTGGAGTTTAACCAGGATGCTGGAGTTTAACCAGGATGCTGCTCTAGTTTAACCAGGATGCTGGAGTTTAACCAGGATGCTCTAGTTTAACCAGGATGCTCTGAGAGTTTAACCAGGATGCTGAGTTTAACCAGGATGCTGGAGTTTAACCAGGATGCTCTAGTTTAACCAGGATGCTCTAGTTTAACCAGGATGCTGGAGTTTAACCAGGATGCTGGAGTTTAACCAGGATGCTGGAGTTTAACCAGGATACTCTGCTGCTTTCAAACAGCAGATAAAATCTAATTAGTTTCACCTTCTGCAGCGTCCAGCTCTGTGTTCTGATGGAAAAAACATTATATTCTCTGATTAAATACTAAATAAATAGGAAAAAGGCAAAAGGAAAAGCAACTCTGGAGTCGTTTCTGAAAATCAGCCTGAAAACTTTTCCTTTATGTTTGACATGTTGAGATAAAATCAGTTTAACTGCATCTTCAGTGATTTTAAAGGAATAATCAGACTTTTTCATTAGCCTGCCATGTTAGCACCGCTAGCAGAGCCGATTGGTAAACCAACCATGGCAAACCGCTAACGTTGCTAACGCTACATCCACACAAGCTGAATTCTCAGCCTTTTCCTCCAGAGGAAAAAAAAAGCATGAAATTAATTCTAAATGATTGTTTCCTTATAAAAATGATCCGACATCAATTTAAGAACAATTTCAGAAGGATTGAATATTTTACATCAGAAGGAGCCAAAATAGTTTTCAGATGGACAGAATTTAAAAAGATCAGGAGGAGCCAGAGAACTTTGATCCTGTTAGAATAATAAGGAAATATTATAGAGAAGCTGCATAATAATCAGCTTTATGAGGTTGGAGCTCAGTAGCAGCAGGGTGGTGCTCAGAGCAGCAGGGTGGTGCTCAGAGCAGCAGGGTGGTGCTCAGAGCAGCAGGGTGGTGCTCAGAGCAGCAGGGTGGTGCTCAGAAGCAGCAGGGTGGTGCTCAGAAGCAGCAGGGTGGTGCTCAGAAGCAGCAGGGTGGTGCTCAGAGCAGCAGGGTGGTGCTCAGAAGCAGCAGGGTGGTGCTCAGAAGCAGCAGGGTGGTGTTCAGGGCAGCAGGGTGGTGCTCAGAGCAGCAGGGTGGTGCTCAGAAGCAGCAGGGTGGTGCTCAGAAGCAGCAGGGTGGTGCTCAGAAGCAGCAGGGTGGTGCTCAGAAGCAGCAGGGTGGTGCTCAGGGCAGCAGGGTGGTGCTCAGAGCAGCAGGGTGGTGCTCAGAGCAGCAGGGTGGTGCTCAGAGCAGCAGGGGGTGGTGCTCAGAAGCAGCAGGGTGGTGCTCAGAGCAGCAGGGTGGTGCTCAGAAGCAGCAGGGTGGTGTTCAGGGCAGCAGGGTGGTGCTCAGAGCAGCAGGGTGGTGCTCAGAGCAGCAGGGTGGTGCTCAGAAGCAGCAGGGTGGTGCTCAGAGCAGCAGGGTGGTGTTTAGAGAAGCAGGGTGGTGCTCAGAAGCAGCAGGGTGGTGCTCAGAAGCAGCAGGGTGGTGTTCAGAGCAGCAGGGTGGTGTTCAGAGCAGCAGGGTGGTGCTCAGAGCAGAAGGGTGGTGCTCAGAGCAGAAGGGTGGTGCTCAGAGCAGCAGGGTGGTGCTCAGAGCAGAAGCAGGGTGGTGCTCAGAAGCAGAAGGGTGGTGCTCAGAAGCAGCAGGGGTGGTGTGCTCAGAGCAGCAGGGTGGTGCTCAGAAGCAGCAGGGTGGTGCTCAGAAGCAGCAGGGTGGTGTTCAGAGCAGCAGGGTGGTGCTCAGAGCAGAAGGGTGGTGCTCAGAGCAGCAGGGTGGTGCTCAGAAGCAGCAGGGTGGTGCTCAGAGGAGCAGCAGGGTGGTGCTCAGAGCAGCAGGGTGGTGCTCAGAGCAGAAGGGTGGTGCTCAGAGCAGAAGGGTGGTGCTCAGAAGCAGCAGGGTGGTGCTCAGAGCAGCAGGGTGGTGCTCAGAGCAGCAGGGTGGTGCTCAGAGCAGCAGGGTGGTGCTCAGAGCAGCAGGGTGGTGTTCAGAGCAGCAGGGTGGTGCTCAGAGCAGAAGGGTGGTGCTCAGAGCAGGCTGGGTGGTGCTCAGAAGCAGCAGGGTGGTGCTCAGAGCAGCAGGGTGGTGCTCAGAGCAGCAGGGTGGTGCTCAGGGCAGCAGGATGGTGTTCAGAGCAGCAGGGTGGTGTTCAGAGCAGCAGGGTGGTGCTCAGAGCAGCAGGGTGGTGCTCAGAGCAGCAGGGTGGTGCTCAGGGCAGCAGGATGGTGTTCAGAGCAGCAGGGTGGTGTTTAGAGAAGCAGGGTGGTGCTCAGGGCAGCAGGGGTGGTGTTCAGAGCAGCAGGGTGGTGCTCAGAGCAGCAGGGTGGTGCTCAGAGCAGCAGGGTGGCGCTCAGAGCAGCAGGGTGGTGCTCAGAAGCAGCAGGGTGGTGCTCAGAGCAGCAGGGTGGTGCTCAGAAGCAGCAGGGTGGTGCTCAGAGCAGCAGGGTGGTGCTCAGAGCAGCAGGGTGGTGCTCAGAGCAGCAGGGTGGTGCTCAGGGCAGCAGGGTGGTGCTCAGAGCAGCAGGGTGGTGCTCAGAAGCAGCAGGGTGGTGCTCAGAGCAGCAGGGTGGTGCTCAGAGCAGCAGGGTGGTGCTCAGAGCAGCAGGGTGGTGCTCAGGGCAGCAGGGTGGTGCTCAGAGCAGCAGGGTGGTGCTCAGAAGCAGCAGGGTGGTGCTCAGAAGCAGCAGGGTGGTGCTCAGAGCAGCAGGGTGGTGCTCAGAAGCAGCAGGGTGGTGCTCAGGGCAGCAGGGTGGTGCTCAGAGCAGCAGGGTGGTGCTCAGAGCAGCAGGGTGGTGCTAAGGGCAGCAGGGTGGTGCTCAGGGCAGCAGGGTGGTGCTCAGAGCAGCAGGGCTGTGCTCAGAGCAGCAGGGTGGTGCTCAGGGCAGCAGGGTGGTGCTCAGAGCAGCAGGGTGGTGCTCAGAGCAGCAGGGCTGGTGATCAGAGCAGCAGGGTGGTGCTCAGGGCAGCAGGGTGGTGCTCAGAGCAGCAGGGCTGTGCTCAGAGCAGCAGGGTGGTGCTCAGAGCAGCAGGGTGGTGCTCAGAGCAGCAGGGCTGTACTCAGAGCAGCAGGGTGGTGCTCAAGAGCAGCAGGGTGGTGCTCAGAGCAGCAGAGGTGGTGCTCAGAAACATGAGGGTGGTGTTCAGGCAGCGGTGGTGCTCAGAAGCAGCAGGGGTGGTGCTCAGGGCAGCAGGGTGGTGCTCAGAGCAGCAGGGTGGTGCTCAGAGCAGCAGGGTGGTGCTCAGAAGCAGCAGGGTGGTGCTCAGAGCAGCAGGGTGGTGCTCAGAGCAGCAGGGTGGTGCTCAGAAGCAGCAGGGTGGTGCTCAGAGCAGCAGGGTGGTGCTCAGAGCAGCAGGGTGGTGCTCAGAAGCAGCAGGGTGGTGCTCAGGGCAGCAGGGTGGTGCTCAGAGCAGCAGGGTGGTGCTCAGAAGCAGCAGGGTGGTGCTCAGAGCAGCAGGGTGGTGCTCAGAGCAGCAGGATGGTGTTCAGAGCAGCAGGGTGGTGCTCAGAGCAGCAGGGTGGTGTTCAGAGCAGCAGGGTGGTGCTCAGAGCAGAAGGGTGGTGCTCAGAAGCAGCAGGGTGGTGCTCAGAAGCAGCAGGGTGGTGCTCAGAAGCAGCAGGGTGGTGCTCAGAGCAGCAGGGTGGTGCTCAGAGCAGCAGGGTGGTGCTCAGGGCAGCAGGATGGTGTTCAGAGCAGCAGGGTGGTGCTCAGGGCAGCAGCAGGGTGGTGCTCAGAGCAGCAGGGTGGTGCTCAGAAGCAGCAGGGTGGTGCTCAGAGCAGCAGGGTGGTGCTCAGAGCAGCAGGGTGGTGCTCAGAGCAGCAGGGTGGTGCTCAGGGCAGCAGGGTGGTGCTCAGAGCAGCAGGGTGGTGCTCAGAGCAGCAGGATGGTGTTCAGGGCAGCAGGGTGGTGCTCAGAGCAGCAGGATGGTGCTTTCAGAGCAGCAGGGTGGTGCTCAGGGCAGCAGCGGGGTGGTGCTCAGAGCAGCAGGGTGGTGCTCAGGGCAGCAGGGGTGGTGCTCAGAGCAGCAGGGGTGGCGCTCAGAAGCAGCAGGGCTGTGCTCAGAAGCAGCAGGAGGTGGTGCTCAGAGCAGCGGGGTGGTGCTCAGAGCAGCAGGGTGGTGCTCAGAAGCAGCAGGATGGTGTTCAGAGCAGCAGGGGTGGTGTTCAGAGCAGCAGGGTGGTGCTCAGAGCAGCAGGGTGGTGCTCAGGGCAGCTGGGATGAGTGTTCAGAGCAGCAGGGTGGTGCTCAGAAGCAGCAGGGCTGTGCTGAAAACAGCAGGGTGGTGCTCAGAGCAGCAGGGTGGTGCTAAGAAGCAGCAGGGTGGTGCTCAGGGCAGCAGGGTGGTGCTCAGAGCAGCAGGGTGGTGCTCAGAAGCAGCAGGGTGGTGCTCAGAGCAGCAGGGTGGTGCTCAGAAGCAGCAGGGTGGTGCTCAGGGCAGCAGGGTGGTGCTCAGAGCAGCAGGGTGGTGCTAAGAGGCAGCAGGGTGGTGCTCAGAGCAGCAGGGTGGTGCTCAGAGCAGCAGGGTGGTGCTCAGAGCAGCGGGGCTGTGCTCAGAGCAGCAGGGTGGTGCTCCAGAGCAGCAGGGTGGTGCTAAGAGCAGCAGGGTGGTGCTCAGAGCAGCAGGAGCTGTGCTCAGAGCAGCAGGGTGGTGCTCAGAGCAGCAGGGCTGTGCTCAGAGCAGCAGGGTGGTGCTCAGAGCAGCAGGGTGGTGCTAAGGGCAGCAGGGTGGTGCTCAGGGCAGCAGGGTGGTGCTGAGAAGCAGCAGGGTGGTGCTCAGGGCAGCAGGGTGGTGCTCAGAGCAGCAGGGTGGTGCTCAGAAGCAGCAGGGTGGTGCTCAGCAGAGCAGCAGGGTGGTGCTAAGGGCAGCAGGGTGGTGCTCAGGGCAGCAGGGTGGTGCTCAGAGCAGCAGGGTGGTGCTCAGAAGCAGCAGGGTGGTGCTCAGAGCAGCAGAGTGGTGTAAGAGCAGCAGGGTAGTGCTCAGGCAGCAGGGTGGTGCTTTCAGGGCAGCAGGGTGGTGCTAAGAAGCAGCAGGGTGGTACTTTCAGGGCAGCAGAGTGGTGCACTCAGAGCAGCAGGAGTGGTGCTCAGAGCAGCAAGGGTGGTGCTCAGGAGCAGCAGGTGGTGCTCAGAGCAGCAGGGTGGTGCTCAGAGCAGCAGGAGTGGTGCTCCAAAGCAGCAGGGTGGTGCTCAGAAGCAGCAGGGTGGTGCTCAGAGCAGCAGGGGTGGTGCTCAGGGGCAGCAGGGTGGTGCTCCAGAAGCAGCAGGGTGGTGCTCAGAGCAGCAGGGTGGTGCTCAGAGCAGCAGGGTGGTGCTCAGAGCAGCAGGGTGGTGCTCAGGGCAGCAGGGTGGTGCTCAGAGCAGCAGGGTGGTGCTCAGGGCAGCAGGGGTGGTGCTCAGGGCAGCAGGGTGGTGCTCAGGGCAGCAGGGTGGTGCTCAGAAGCAGCAGGGTGGTGTTCAGAGCAGCAGGGTGGTGCTCAGGGCAGCAGGGTGGTGCTCAGAGCAGCAGGGTGGTGCTCAGAGCAGCAGGGTGGTGCTCAGGGCAGCAGGGTGGTGCTCAGAAGCAGCAGGGTGGTGCTCAGAGCAGCAGGGTGGTGCTCAGAAGCAGCAGGGTGGTGTTCAGAGCAGCAGGGTGGTGCGCTCAGAGCAGCAGGATGGTGTTCAGAGCAGCAGGGTGGTGCTCAGAGCAGCAGGGTGGTGCTCAGAGCAGCAGGGTGGTGCTCAGGGCAGCAGGGTGGTGCTCAGAAGCAGCAGGGTGGTGCTCAGGGCAGCAGGGTGGTGCTCATGAGCAGCAGGGGTGGTGCTTCAAGACTGAAGGATCAGTCTTCTGACTGCAGGGTGGTGCTAACCTGTTTGTTCTCAGGACAGTAGAGGGGGCCGGTTGGGTGGAGGACGGCCTTCTGGGCGTAGTAGAACAGCTCAGAGATGTTCTTCAGATTCTTTGCTGAACACTAAACAGGAAAACATGAAGATCTGACATCATCATCCTCTCTGTGATGAGGTCACAGATCCACTACCAGAGGAGTCTGATCTATGCAGGATTCATTCTATTTCTACATTCACCACAATTCAGCAGAAACACATGACAGAGGAAAAGAGGGGCTCTGATTGGTCCATCTGAGCAACGCTCTGATTGGTCGATGTCAGCTGTGCTCTGATTGGTCCGTGTCAATCTGTGCTCTGATTGGTCCGTGGTCAGCTGTGCCTCTGATTGGTCCATCTGCAATAAAGCTCTTTTAGGGATCTTCTAAAAAGAAAACTTGAGGAAAAAGTTTTTGTTTTTTAAACTGCTCACATGTGCACAGTCTGTCAAAAAAGTAGACAGCAGCCTGATCGATTGACATCATTATCATCATCAATTTGCATAGTCAGGCCTGTTTCTCAGTGTTCAGGCCTGTTTCTCAGTGTTCGGGCCTGTTTCTCAGTGTTCGGGCCTGTTTCTCAGTGTTCGGGCCTGTTTCTCAGTGTTTGGGCCTGTTTCTCAGTGTTCAGCCTGTTTCTCAGTGTTCAGGCCTGTTTCTCAGTGTTTGGCCTGTTTCTCAGTGTTTGGCCTGTTTCTCAGTGTTCGGGCCTGTTTCTCAGTGTTTGGCCTGTTTCTCAGTGTTTGGCCTGTTTCTCAGTGTTCAGGCCTGTTTCTCAGTGTTTGGCCTGTTTCTCAGTGTTTGGCCTGTTTCTCAGTGTTCGGGCCTGTTTCTCAGTGTTTGGCCTGTTTCTCAGTGTTCGGGCCTGTTTCTCAGTGTTTGGCCTGTTTCTCAGTGTTCGGGCCTGTTTCTCAGTGTTTGGGCCTGTTTCTCAGTGTTCAGGCCTGTTTCTCAGTGTTCGGGCCTGTTTCTCAGTGTTTGGGCCTGTTTCTCAGTGTTCAGGCCTGTTTCTCAGTGTTAGGGCCTGTTTCTCAGTGTTTGGCCTGTTTCTCAGTGTTCGGGCCTGTTTCTCAGTGTTTGGGCCTGTTTCTCAGTGTTCGGGCCTGTTTCTCAGTGTTTGAGCCTGTTTCTCAGTGTTCGGGCCTGTTTCTCAGTGTTTGGGCTGTTTCTCAGTTGTTTGGCCTGTTTCTCAGTGTTCGGGCCTGTTTCTCAGTGTTTGGCCTGTTTCTCAGTGTTCAGGCCTGTTTTTCCTCAGTGTTAGGGCCTGTTTCTCAGTGTTCAGGCCTGTTTTTCCTCAGTGTTGAGGCCTGTTTTTCCTCAGTGTTTGGGCCTGTTTCTCTCGTGTTTGGGGGCCTGTTTCTCAGTGGATCGGGCCTGTTTCTCAGTGTCTGGGCTGTTTCTCAGTGTTTGGGCCTGTTTCTACTCAGTGTTTGGCCTGTTTCTCAGTGTTCGGGCCTGTTTCTCTCGACTGTTCGGGCCTGTTTCCTCAGTGTTCGGGCCTGTTTCTCAGTGTTTGGGCTGTTTCTCAGTGTTTGGGCCTGTTTCTCTCAGTGTTCGGGCCTGTTTCTCAGTGTTCAGGCCTGTTTCTCAGTGTTAGGGCCTGTTTCTCAGTGTTCGGGCCTGTTTCTCAGTGTTTGGGCCTGTTTCTCAGTGTTCGGGCCTGTTTCTCAGTGTTTGGGCTGTTTCTCAGTGTTTGGGCCTGTTTCTCAGTGTTTGGCCTGTTTCTCAGTGTTCGGGCCTGTTTCTCAGTGTTCGGGCCTGTTTCTCAGTGTTTGGCCTGTTTCTCAGTGTTCAGGCCTGTTTTTCCTCAGTGTTTGGGCCTGTTTCTCAGTGTTCAGGCCTGTTTTTCCTCAGTGTTGAGGCCTGTTTTTCCTCAGTGTTCGGGCCTGTTTCTCTCGACTTCTACCGGCACTAACTGGATCTGCTCTCATTCATCCTCTGACTTTTTCTTGAGGCGTTCAGCAGCAGTGATGCCAATAAATGCAAATGTTGCTGCAGGCGGGGGAATCTTATGGTGTCTCTGCAGAGATACTTTCTCACCTCTACACACGTCTCTATCTCACTGTACTGGTTCATAATAGGCAGAATAGTCTCCATGCTGCTGTGTTCCACCAGGTCTGACTTGTTCCCCACAAGGATCAGAGGAACCCTGAGGACACATAGACATTCAGGTCACCAAACTATTCAAACCCCTCCTCCTCCTCACGGTTTGAACGCACACACCTGCTGTCCTTGTCCGTGTTCTCCGTGATCAGAGGGATCCAGTGCTCCGTCACCTGGAAGACGACAGATAACGACACATTTCATTATTTCCAACCTTTTAGGGAACAGCTGCTGGTTCCCTCAGAAGGCCTCATGCGCCGCAGAGATGAAATGATATATAAACAAATGATGGAAAGTAGAGGAGGCTCGCCTTCTCCATGGACGTCCTGTTGTTGACGGAGTAGACGATGCAAATCACATTTGCCTGCAGGAGAGAGATCAGCACAGACGGCCGTCAGGCTTCCAGCGGCGAGACCCAACACTTGCTGAGCCCGCGGTTCATTGACAGACCCACCTTAAAGAGATCTCCTGGAACAGCTGCTCATCTGTCTGCTCTGCCTCACTCAGGGAACTCAAAAGTGTTCACACCCCTTCACATGCCCGGAAACACACGAACTTGGATCATCGTAGGGGTTCATGTCATGGGCCGGAACTTAGATAGAAAAAATGACTTTTTCTTCACGGTAGAGAAAAATCTTTTTAAAAGTGACATAGATCTGCATGTTAAATCAGATTTAATCTCATCAGGTTTATTAGAATATGGCTGGCTGTTTACCGTCTCACTGTTTACCTGAATAGTCCACGATGTGTGTGGGAACCCTCTCAGGTGTGACGTCTGCTGGTATGGTGATCTCCTCCACTCTATAGGGAACCTGAACCAAACAGAAAACACATTCCTGCTCAGCAGGCGTCCGTCCATCAGTCAGGAAGAAGCAAACTGGGAAAGCTCGTACCACATCTGGGAATTCTTCGCTGACCAGGGACATGATGAGGGACGTCTTCCCCACCTTGGCTGGGAGAGGAGGTTCAAGCTTGGTTATCTTATTGCTCACAGGTACATTAAAATTCCTATTCCAAACATGATTTGATCATTCCACTCAAAGTCCCACTTTACATTTAGAAAGCTGAACCATAAAAATAAAAAATGGTCCTTCATCCTATAATTGATAGAAAAAAATCATGAAGGGAAAATGTTAAATCATGGGCTGTTCTAGACGGGGCCAACAGGGGCCAACAGGAGCCAACAGGGGCCAGTGCGCCTGAACAACTGGCCCCTCTTATGACCCCTTGAATTAAAAGTCATAATGAAGCGGCTACATGTTCCAAACGTGCATTTCCCAATTCTCCCGAATGGTGCCACACGACTTTACAGTGAATAAAGTGGAATGTGATTGAGTCGAATTATCAAAGGGGATTGTTGTGGCGGAAGCTTCACAGGCGTTTAGGTTGTAGCTGATTTGTTGAAAGCACATCTTGCTAACCAGTTAGCATCTTAGTGCTACAACAGGTTCCCAATGGGAAATTCCATTGGGACCAAGTAACACTAAATTGGTGCTGTAGAAGGCGGCGCTGTCAAGAGCGCATATGGACAGCGGAAACATGCAAGAGGAGAGTTTAGTGTGGGAGGTAGGTGGATGGGTCTCCTCCGTCATCCATTTTTTATTTAGAGGAGGAAAGCGGGGGCGAAGATGTTGTGGAAGAGGGACGCCAGGCGGGCAGAAGCTTGGTTTTGGTGTAGAAGGCTTCCAGCCGTACATGTTTGAGCCCTTGCCTGCGAAACGCTACCAGTTCTGTTAGCTCTACGCCTGCCGAAGACACAGGCGTCCATCCCGTGAACACTGGGACGTAAACTCAATGGGAAAGGAAAGGATTCTGGTTTCAACCGTTGCGTATATTAGCTGCGACACATGAATCAAGATGCTATGACCCGAAAAAACTTGATTGATGAGATGACCGTTGATATATGATTGGCTGAATTTAGGTGTTCGGGAGGCTGGCGTAGAACTAACTGGCCTGCAGAAGATAACAGAAAAAAAAAACAGATTTTAAGACAGAATTTTTTTAGAAATAGAAATGTTATAACTTTTGGGAGAATATTGTCTGATAAAGAGAACATTTATATACATGTTTAAGCCAGAATGATTTGACATTTAAATATTACTTCCCTACCTGCGACTTTAAGACACACAGCAACAATTCAAATATAATATAATAGGTACATTGTACATGGAATCCATCAAAATCACCATCATCATCATCATCTTCACATCACCACCATCATCATCATCACCACCATCCATCACCACCATCATCATCATCTACCATCATCATCACCATCATCACCACCATCATCATCATCCACCACCATCATCACTACCATCATCATCATCACCACCATCATCACCACCATCATCACTACATCATCATCATCATCACCACCATCATCATCACCATCATCATCTATCCATCACCATCATCCACCACCATCATCACCACCATCATCCACCACCACATCATCATCCACCACCATCATCACCACCATCATCACCATCATCATCACCACCATCATCATCCACCATCATCATCACCACCATCATCACCATCATCATCATCATCATCCATCATCATCATCATCATCATCATCATCACCATCATCATCATCATCACCATCATCATCATCATCACCACCATCATCATCATCATCATCATCACCATCATCACCACCATCATCACCATCATCACCACCATCATCATCATCATCACCACCATCATCACCACCACCATCATCATCACCAATCATCACCACCATCA